>CM053770.1:442911263-443013823 GCA_028658325.1 Potorous gilbertii
GCAGCAGGCCTGGCTGCTATTCCATGGGAGCTTAATTTCTGGTGCTCAGGTGGGGGCAGGGCCACCTCCCAGGCTCAGTTCCCTCAGGGGGTTTATGCAGAGACCTTTTGTAATGGAGCTGCTGCTGAGCTCCTGCCTGCTCTGGGAGCCTCTGGCCACCTGCTGCCTCTGCTGCTGCCTCCCGAGGGGGCCTGAGTCCCAGAGACACCCTGCTCCCCTCTCAGCCTGTCTCTCTCACTGACCTGTGAGTCTGTGGGTGGAGGGACCTTCGCAGCCGCTGGAGATTCTGTCCCTGAAGCCTGCTCTGATCTGCTTGCTTCTCTCAGTGCCACGTGGCCAGGGCAGGGGAGGGCTCCGCTCCCATCTGGTGTGTGATGGACCTTTGGGATGGGGTTTTCAGGGCTCTCTGGAAAGGAAATCTCCTTCACTGTGTTGCTGCATGGCTTCCACTGTTCCAGAATTTGTTGGGAGTTCTTTTTAGAGGAAATCCATGGACTGTGGGTTCGGAGTTAGCATATGTGAGTCTTTCTACTCCGTCATCTTGGCTCCACCCCCTCCTAAATGCCCTTTTTTAAAGTACAGTGACATTTAAAAATATTTTAACACTTATTTTAAAAAATAAGCACTGCTCATATTAAGCACTGTAAAAGTATAGTTAGAAAAAAGTTTATAGATTATAGATCCATGCATCTAAGCAGACTAAAAGTACAGTTATGCATGACATTGTACTAATTATGTTGTATTAACAGAAACAAGGTCTGGAATAGGAGAAGTGACAGAACTGGAGTATCCTGACTTGGTTAGATCACAAACAAAAATACCTGACATTTATATGGTTCCTTAATGTTTACAAAATGCTTTCTCTACATTGCCTCATTTGATCCTCAAAAATTTATAAGCCAGACACCACAAATATTAATATCTCCATTGTATAGAGAAAGAAGCAAAACTTCATGGAAGTTAAGTGATCTGCCCCTGGTTGCACAACTACTAAACTCAAAACCAAATCCTTTCAGATTCCAAGTCTATTGATCTCAATTTTCTGCTACTGAATCATTCCATCTAGTTTCAAGAAATATGTTTTACAAACCTTAAGCTGGACTAAAAATGCAAGTTTGAGAAGCACATTTACAAGCTATTCCCTACTTTAAACTTGAAAACTATGTTAAAGAATAAAAATTTAAAAATACAAGTATATAACATGGCAACCAACAGAATGAGATTACAAAGAACCATGACTGGTATTGAAAGATAAAACTTGTCTAACCTACAAGAGAGAAGACTAGGGTTGCTGGAGTAAGGACATGAGTAGTATCGTTTGTAGTCTAAAGGGCTGTACTAAGGAATAGATGCTGGCCTTACTTTATTTGGTTAGAACTGGTAATAATGGGCACAAATTACAGGGAAAATTATATATTTTCAGCATAAGGAAGAACTTCTTAATGACTAGAGATAATGAAATCAATTTTAAAAGAATGAGTTCTCTTTAAAGGTGGTGAAAGTTTTGTCAGCGGTACACAAATAGAGGTTAGATGGCTGTTTGTTAATTGTTTCAACCAGTTTTTTAGTTGATTCTCTAGGTATGCCATCAAATCAGCAGCAGAAAGTGGAGATCTGAAGAGTCATAGTTCTGTTTTCTCATTGCCTATTCTTGATTCCCTCAATTTCTTTTTCTTATTTTATTGCTATATAGCTAGCATTTCTGGGACGATATTGTACAAAAATGGTGATAATAGATATCCTTATATAGGGACATGAAACTTTTGAGAATTAGAGAGTTAAGACCACATGGATATACACATACATATATACATATGCAATGTATATATACATATATATGTATATAAACATATGAGTGTAAGCACATATCCATATTGTGTATACACACACACACACACACTCATATATTTATATATAAAATCCTCAAGGTATAAATACAGTATTAATTGCATCATCCAGTGTGTCATGCATCTGCACTATGCAGTAGACATTATAATGACTCCACAGGAGAGAATAATAAGATGATGCTTGAGCATTCATTCTTTCAAGTAAATATGTTTTTCCATACCAGGGTTCAATAAACTTGGAGGGCAATTAGGGAGCCAGCTCAAATTAGCAAAGGAAAACAAAGATGGTTGTAGGGAGATATTCTTCTTGGGGCCCTTTAATTCTTTCCAGTCTTGCTCTAGTGAATTTTACCTATAATAGAATCACCACATCATCATCCATTATGATCTGTATGTGATTCAGATCCCAAGGAGACATAAATTCTTAAGAAGATATCTGGAATAAATTAAGGTATTTATTTTTCTTGGAAAGATACAATGAATGAAGTGAAGTATGTATTTCTGCTGAAAAGAAAAGAAGTAGGGAGGAAACATACAAACACAGTTTGTAACGGACATAGTTCATTTTTTAAAACAGATAGCACCAAGAAACTTTGAATAACCATGAGGGCTTCTAAAATGCATTTTACATTTCATTTGAAAGATGTAAACAAGGTGACATCAACACCACCCTTGGGCATGATTCAGCCATGACTCAGAGCACAACATGTCACCTAATGTTAAGCCAAAATTGTTTACAGAAGCAGCAATAAGAACTCTTCCTTGCAATTCCATATGAAATATATTTTTTCCACATTAAATATATTTTAAGTCCTGTTCAGCAACTTAATGAAGCTTGTGGATGAATAAAGGGCAGAGAAATTGGGTCTAGGCAGTGAAAAGCAAAACAGCTAATTTGATCATCATAAAAAGCTAAAGAGGACAATTCAGTGAATTTTGGCACCTGAATTATCTGGGCTGGCTGTCTCTATTGATCACATTAACTCAGTAAGTGTCAAATCATGGCTTCACTTCATGTTTTTAGACACAACTTAAGCATGAATAAGCTGCCTGTAAATATGCAAATACCAGAACCTTTAGCCTTGACCTTAAGACATGTACACATTTACTAAAACTTCAATGCACATAATATGCTTGCTTACCTCCTGGTAATATAAGGAACACTTATTTCCCTGGCTGTTAAAAAGAGGCAGAAAAAAAGGACTACAACTAAGGAAATATTTTTTTTTAAATTGGCCAAAAAACTCCTTTAGCCAATGACTGAACTTTTTTTTTTCTCTAAATGGCTTAACTTTTGCTTTGGGTAAAGTATTAAATAACCAGTTAAACAAATGGAAAATAATACACAGCCCTGAATTCACTCTGTTATTTATCAGAAGAGAATAAATAAAGTAGGGTCTCTTTAAAGAAAAGACAGCCTTCTCTCTCTGATGATGTGCTGGAAATAATTGGATGTCAACACTGGAATTTTGTTTTTGTAGTCAATAATAAAAAAAATAATTTTTTTTCTGAATATAGTTGACAGGCCCTGGTGTTATAGCAATTCAGATGAGAAGCAGGTAAAACTAAAATGGTAAAAAATGAAAATACGTTGTTGTTCAGTCATGTCCCTCTCCTTGTGATCTTTTTGAGGATTTTCCTGGCAAAATAACTGGTGTGGTTTACCATGTCCTTTTCCAGCTCATTTTTCAAATGAGGAAACTAAGGCAAACAGGCTTAAGTGACTTGACCAGGGTCACACTCTATCCACTACTCCACCTAGCTGCCCAATATTATCATATGTCCAAGTATATAACAAACAAAATAAGATAAACAGATAGCAACCATACTACAGAAATAATAAGATGTTAATAATTTTTTAGAAATCCTTTGAATCTTTTTTTAACTTTTATTTTATTGTGAGATACTATGGTCCCAGGGTACATAGGTGGTACACTGGATAGAGTGCCATGCCTGGTGTCAAGAAGATTCATCTTCCTGAGTTCAAATCCATGCATAAGTACTTATAAGCTGTGTGACTGAGTAAGTCACTTAACCCTATTTGCCTTAGTTTTTTCATTCGTAAAATGAGCTGGCGAAGGAAATGGCAAACTACCCCAGTATCTTTGCCAAGAAAACCCCAAATGGGGTCATGAAGAATTGGACACAACTGAAAATATCTGAACAACCATGATCCAAGGTGAAAGGTCTGCACCTGAAGTCATAAAGATAGGTGGTGATCTGACTGACTAGCTGTGTGACCACAGGCAAGTCAATATATCTTCTAAACCTGTTTCCTTATCTGCAAGGCGGGAGTTAGTCATACCTTCCCTTCAAAGCTGTTATGAGGATCAAATGAACTGGTGTGTACAAAAACCTTAGAGTCTAACATAATTGTCAACTATTCATATTACTGTTGTTGTAATGTTAAATTGAAGACTGGAATGTATAAGTTTCAAGAAAATAAAGACTGTGGCATATATTTCTTTATCATTCCCTGCTTAGCACAATGCTGTACACACTTGAAATACTTAAAATGTTCCTTGAAGGTGAAGAACTGAAATTACTGGATTGTACTTCTTTACCTTTTCTCCTCTTCTCCTCTCAGAAAACTCATTAATTCTATGAAACAGTAGAAAACCTAGTCATCTTTCCTTTTTAGGCTTGGTCTATGGTCTCCAGTTGAGGAAGGGACCAGAACTGTGCTATGATTGCAACCCAGAAGAATAACACACACTTATATGGATGCAAATAAATAAATACTGGCTATCTCTCATTTCGTGACGTCTAATTGGGACTGGAGAGATGTTAGCATCAAGTCAACATAATTAAATGTGCATGTATGGAGGGGTAGGCTGAATATTATTACTTAGTGAGAGGAAATAAAGCTCCCTCTTACATAAAAACTGAGGAAGCAAAGGTAAATATTTCTTCCTCTACCACTGTTCAGTGAAAGAAGACAGACCATGATGTAAGCTGAAGAACACATGGTAGTGTTACATTGTGGCAACAACTTCTATCTTTTCTAACGTTCTTTTTCAGATCTATTGAGTTTTGGTAGCATTGTAAACAGCCCTCAATTTGATCTAGTCCCTAACAAGATACAAATGTGATATATTAACTTCTGAGAAATAGAGCAAGAAAGAATAATTGTTTCTTTATTCTTATCATATCCTGATAGGGAAAGAGGAGTCAATCTTGGGGGGAAAAGGGTATTTTAAAGGGCACTAGAAAGCAAAGACTAGAAGTTGCAATGAAAACAATGAATTTTTTTCAGTGAGTCTTCCTCATGTCTGTGCAAATGAAGATCTTCGTATGTGATCAATGATGGAAGGTACGTTGAGTCAGGCCATCATGGGAAGAGATACTATAAAGGCCATGCATCAAAAATGACAAGCAAGAGATGGACCTGTCTTATAGATTCTATGCCATGGAAGCATAAGTATCTAACCAGAAGTAAAAGCCTGCCAGAATTAGGCAATGGTCTGTTTATTCAAACAGAAACTGGAACAGTGAGAAGAATTTCATCAATTCAGTTATGGGTAGACACTTGCTCCTAAAATGTCAAACAAGGTCAGTTCGAAAGAAAAGTTAAGTGGAAGGTGAATTAAAAGCATCATATTTTCATTCTAGAAATGAAATAAAGGTATTTCATGGATGACCGTCAGTTGTTTATAGAGAAAAAAATGACAGACAAAGGGAGAGGACTATTTGATGACAAACTTACCAGTCTCAAGAGACATTTACTTAGTGGCTCTTACATATAGGACACTATGTATATGAAAATATTAAAAAAATAATTCTTAAAAATGGGCTGTCAGTGTACAGGTTGTTTTTAATCTTGAATTAATTCATGAATCATTTTCAAACATACTCTTCCATTAAGCCAAGTGTTCCAAAATGAAAAGATGTATGGTTAGCTCTGTCAAGAGGCTGATAAGCTAAGGTAATAAACTTAACAGGGATAAAGTTAATATCTAAAGTTATAGCCAGAATTAACTTAAAGGCAGACAATGGACCACAATAACAGTGTCACCAGAATTATCCAGATTTATGACTTGTGGCCTTCTGCCAACCTCAGGCACTAAAGAAAAGTTCAAATGATCTCATTATGGTATCATGTCTTCAAATAAAAATGTTTCATTTGTACAGCTCTACAGTTCATTTTAAAAAAGTAAATATCACCCAGGACAAGAACAAGCATGGTCAAAATAACACCTATTCTTTGCCTATTTTTAAAATACCAAAGATATGTAACTGTCCACCACTTACTGTATACCATTTAATAGTGTTTTTTAGTGATTTTCTCCTATATATAAAAAATGAGAGAAGTCAGACAATTTATATTTATAAATTTCAAGTTCCATCACTGAGCCACAACTCTTCTGCTAGAAGTGATTAACTCATATTTATATATGTATATATACATATATTTATATACATACATACACATATCTCAAAATAAACACTATATGTGTGATAGTAAGCATGCTAACACACCTTCCTCAAATCTTTGAAAGTCTTTGTCTTTATAAAGTTAGAAAAAATAATAACAAAGTTCATCTGGAAGAATGGTCCAAAATGTCAGGGGAATTAATGAAAAGAAATTCAAGGAAAGATGGCCTAGTTGTATCGGATCTAAAGCTATATTCTAAAGCAGCAATCATCAAAACTGCTTGATACTGGCAAAGAAATAGACTGATAGATCAGTGAAATAGGTTAAGCACACAAGACACAGTCATCAATGACTATAGTAATCTACATTTGATAACAGTAAAGACTCCATCTTCTGGGAAAAGAACTCACTAATTGACAAAAACTGCAGGGAAAACTGAAAAATAGTATGGCAGAAACTAGGCATAGACCAACATCTTACTATATAACATCAACTATATAACAAGATAAGGTCAAAATGGGAACACAATTTAGACATAAAGGGTGAGACCATAAGCAAATTAGGAGAGCAAAGAATAGTTTACCCGTCAGGCCTATGGAGAAGGGAAGAATTCATGAACAAATAAGAGAAATAAAACATTACGAAATGTGAAATGGATACTTTTCATTACATTAAACAATATTTTTTGTACAGACAAAGCCAATGCAACCAAGATTAGAACAGAAGAAGAAAGCTGGGAAACAATTTTTAGTCAGTATCTTTGATCAAACCCTCATTTCTAAAACATATAGAGAACTGAGTCAAATTTATAATACAAGTCATTTCCCAATTGATAAATGGTCAAAGGCTATGAACAGGCAGTTTTCAGATGAAGGAAAGGTTCTAAACTGATTAGACAACTGCAAATTAAAACAATTCTGAGGTACCACATTACAGCTATCAGATTGAGTGAGATGACAGAAACAGAAAATTATAAACCCTGGATAAGATGTTGGAAAATTGGAACACTAATACATTGTTGGTGGAGTTGTGAACTGATCCAGCTATTCTGAAAAGCAATTTGGAACTATGTCCAAAGAACTATAAAACTGCATACCCTTTGTTCCAGAATGACCACTATTAGTTCTCTATCCTAGAGAAATCATAAAAAAAGGAAAAAGACCCACACGAACAAAAATAGAGCAGATCTTTTTGTGGCAACCAAGAATTGGAAACTGAGGGAATGCCCATCAACTGGGGGATGATTGAACAAGTTATGATATATGAATGCAATGGAATACTGCTATTCCATAAGAAATGATGAGCAGGAAGATTTTAGAAAAACCTGGAAAGACTTACATGAACTGACGCTGACTGAAGCAAGCAGAACCAAGAGAACATGATATATAGTAACAGCCACATAGTATGATGGCCAACTTTAAGAGACTAAACTCTTCTCAGCAATGCAATGATCTAAGACAATGCCTAACGACGCATGATGGAAAATGCTCTCCACATCCAGAGACAGAACTATGGAGTCTGAATGCCGATTGAAACATACTATTTTCTCTCTCTCTTTTTTCTTTCTTTTTTTTATTTGCTTTTGATTCTTCTTTCACAATATGACTAATGTAGAAATACTTTTAAGATGATTGTACATGTATAGCCTATATCAGATTGCATGCCCTCTTGGGGAGGGGGCCAAATTTAGAACTCAAAATCTTATAAAAGTGAATGTTGAAAACTATTAATAGATAAATGAAATTTTTAAAAAGGTAGTCCTTCATCAGTTTATTCACAACTGAGGAAAGGATCAGGACTGTTGGAGTTGGGTCAGGTGGCTAATTCATGCTCTCATAGCATTATTTACGTTACTTAACAGAGAGCAATTATATAATGGTTCTCACCCAAGAATCTGACATCACTTAATAAATTAAAAAAACCATAACTAACTTATTTGCCCAAGATCACACATATAGACAGTAGAGAATCAAATTTTATACATCCAGCTCTGATGCTGTATGTTATAATTAGTTAGCTTCTTAGCAAATTACAATAAAGTTCCATTTGTATTGTGCCTTCATTAAATTTCCTAATGGGAAAAAATAAATTATAATTCTCAATAACTTATGTGCTATTTCTCAGCTTGATCTGAAAGTTCAGTCCTGGCTACTCAACTTTATTTCTCACTGATCACCAACATGAACCCTTTATTTTAGTTAACCTGAACTTTCCACTGTACTCAACTTCAACCTTAGGTCTGTATTTTTGTCCATGGTCTTTTTCTACATGCAATCCTCTACTCTATTTAGCTAAACCTTATTTTTTTCTCCAAGGATAAGCTCACACTGCTAGCCCACAAGTAGTCTCTCTACTTTGTTTGCTCTTCTTGTTTTTCTCATTGGCTATAACCCTTTATTATGTGTTCTTTCCTATACTTTTTTGTATATGCATACTTTTTCTCCCAAAATATTTTAAGCTCTAAGGAGAGTCCATGTTACACACTTCTTTCCTTATCCCTTTGCATACTTGCACATTGGTTTCTGTGTATATAATAGATTCTTGATAAATGTTTACTGAGGTGAGGTGATAGTAATTAAGGGTGAGTACTATTCCAGGTGAAAGCAGCGGGAAAAGATGAATTATAAGATTATGAAGAGACTGAAAAAGAGATCATTCAATACATATTTTATTGAAAATCAAATTTTAAAAAATGTAGCTTAACCTTCCGTATACCTCTAGATGAAGCTAGAGAACATGGAGTATGCAAAACAAATAGAATGTTATATTAGGACCTCAATGGAGAGATGAGTTATGCTCAAGAGACAAATATAAAAGGAAACAAAATTAGTATTAATATACTATTTTCATGTTTGCAAAACACTTTATACATATAATTTCATTTAATTTTCATGAAAAATCTAGAAAAGAGGGACTATTATTACCTCCATTTAACAGTAGAATAAACTAAAACTAAGAGAAATTAATTGACTTGCCCAGGATCACACAGCTAGGATGTGATTCTTCCTGAGGCAGAATCTGAAATGAAATCTTAATGACTCTAAGTCTAACACTCTTTCCATTACTCCACAGTACCTCCTTACAGTACAATAAAATGCTCAATTATGTTGATTTCAATATACTGAGAAAAAGAAATTTTATTGAAAAGTCACTACTTTTGGGGGGGGGTTGGAGGTATGAAGTAATATAGATCTCAGTCTTAATCAAACAGATAATATCTTAGAACTATAGTGTATGCCTACTTCAAACAGTCCCTTGACAAGGGACATTTTAATGACAATTTGACAATTGTCAAATTGACAATGAAATTGACAATTTAAATACCAATTAAAATTTTAGATTCAAGTTGTAAAATAACCCAACTTCATATATCTATATCTAAATATCTCTGTATATATCTATATCTATAGAGTCATTCTGTTATTAAGCAAAGAAATCACCATAATTAATGGTGAATTGAAGGCATTTGCAAAAGAAAATATTGTGTACTTGGATGAATGATTCACCAAGCTGTTTCTTCCTTTATTTCTTTGAAAGTAAGATTTATAACTAGGAAGAATTTTTAAGTCTAGTCTACTCTCCTTATTTGACAGACTAAGAAACTGAGGCCCAGATTGGGGAAATGACATAAAAAGCTACATAGTATTAAAATTCTTTCAAGTTTCTCTGAATACAAACTCCAGCCACTTGACTTTTGTAATATATCATTTTACCACGTTTACTCATATTCACTTTACAAAGATTGGATAATTGGAAGGAAATGATGATGCCAGCGAAGGAAAAAATGTAGTCATATTCCATGCGGAAAAGAAACGAATTAGTATCAATCTTTGTTATTTGAACATATTTTAAAAAATTTTTTACAAATCTGAATTCTCTTCACATTCATGCAATTTCTGTTCTATTTCATTAATTTTAATTTTGTTACTGTGGCTTTCTGTTACCTAAAAGATATGTCTTTTATATAGGTACATATTTACACACACACACAGACACACACACACACATATATATACATATATCTTAATATTGTTCTTTAAGTTACATATAATCTTAAGATCATCAAGGTTTTTGAAGACAGAATTTTATTCTACTTGGTTATACGAAGGTACCAACATTATCATGTCCAAGGGTAAAGATTAGAAGAAAACCTAATGCAACATTTAATGGACCACTTCATTGCTTTCCTAATCCTCAAAAATTCAGCCAGATAATCCTTAAAAAAGGTTCAGTTTTCAAGGCAACACTATCAATTGTGTACTTTCAAAACTATACCTTCATATTTTAGTATGACACTGTGCAAGTAATCCCTGGTGCACTTCAGACAGAAATATGCCTTTTATACTATATGTATAAAACTACATATATATATACCAGGCATTAAATGGTCGTTTGTTAACTATAAAAATGTTATGTTGCTATGAGCAAATTAGGGACTTCTGAGTAGCAAAGCCAAGATGACAAACAGAAAAAGCACTCAACCAATATCTCCCAACATGCCACCCTAAACAACTTTAAATAATATCTCCCATCAAATTCTGAAGTGGCAAAAAATGGTCAGGGTGAGACATTCATCTAGCTGTAAGAAAACTAAGAAGGAAAGATCAGTGACATGTGGATGGAGGCTGGCCCAGAGTCTACATAGATGAAATATCCATGGTAGGACTAGATGGTGGTGAGAGAAGAAGCAGTTGCTTTGGGAAACTCTCAAATCAAAGACAGAAATGGAAGCTAGGAACTGGTAAGAAAGAAATGACAGGGTTCCCTTGTGCTAACACTGGACACAGAACCAAATACCATTTGGTAAATCAAAGAACAAATCATAGAAACAATCAATAATTTCAGAAAAGAAAATGGCAGCAATTAAACAACATTCTAAAATTTATGGGATGCAGCCAAAGCAGCACTTAAAGAAAAATTTTTATCACTAAATCCATAGAATGAAAAAAACTAGAAAAAAAAAGCAAATTAAAAGTTCCCAAACACCAAAACGAAATTCCTGCATATCAAAGGAGAGATTAGTAAAACTGAAAGTTATAAAGAAATTGAACTAGTAATAAAAATAGGAACTGGTTCCACGGAAAAATCAATAAAATAGATAAACCATTGGTTAATTTGATTAAAATAAAGAAGAAAACCAAATTATTAATATCAAAAATGAAAAGGGTAAATGCACTACAAATGAAAAGGAAATCAAAACAATTCTTAGGAGTTCTTTTCCCCACTTATATAACAATAAAACTGAGTGAAATAGATGAATATATACAAAACTATAAATTGCTCAGATTTTCTGAAGGATATAGTATACTTAAATAACCCTGTCTTAGAAAAAGAAATTGATAAAGCCATCAATGAATCCCTTAAGAAAACTTGCCAAGAAAAGGAAAAAAAAATTGCCAGAACCAGATGATTCCACGTGTGAATTTTACTAAACATTTAAGGAACAATTTATCCCAATACTATATAAACTACGTAAGGAAACAGGCAAAAAAATGGTCCTACAAAATTCCTTTTATGACACAAAACCTACCTAAGTCAGCGAGAGCAAAAACTGAGAAGGAAACTATAGCCCAATTTCCTTAATGAATACTGATGCAAAAAATTTAAAGAAAACACTAGCAAGAAGATTAGAGCAATACATCACAAAGATCATGTAATAGGACCAGGTGATATTTATGCCAGGATTGCAGGGCTGGTTCAGTATTGGGGAAAACGATCAGTATAACTGACCGTATCAATAACAAAAACTATTTGATTATATCAATAATTGCTGAAAAAATCTCTGACAAAATACAACACTCATTCCTGTTGAAAAAAAGAACCAACTACAATGCTCCAGAATAAATGAGACCTTTCCTAAATGATAATCTATCTAAATCTGTCTAAAATCAAGATCAATCTGTAATAGGGATAAACAGGAAGCCTTCTCAATAAGATTAGTGCTTAAGCAAGGATCACAATTAACACCACTATTATTCAATATTGTACTAGAAATGCTAGTTGTAACAGTAAGACCAAAAACGTTGAAAGAATAGAAACAGGCAATAAAACAAAACTATCACTATTTTCAGGGGTACGATAATATACTTAGCCCTAGAGAATCCATAAAAAAACTAGGTGAAACAATTAACAACTTTAGCAAAGTTACAGGATATAAAATAAACCCATATAAGTCATCACAATTTCTATATACTACCAACAAAATCCAGTAGGAATACACAGAAAGAGAACTTCCACTTAAAATTACTGCAGACAATATAAAATAGTTGCGTGTCTCCCAGCCAAGACAAACCCAGGAACTATATGAACACAATTATAAAACACTTTTTCACAGAAATGAAGACAGATCTAATCAACTGGAGAAACATTCATTGCTCATGGTTAGATCAAGACAAAATAACAAAAGTAGCAATTCTGCCTACATTAATTTACTTATTTAGTGCCATATCACAGTACCAAAGAATTATTTCATGGTACGGAAAAATACTAAAAAAATTCATTTAAAAAAAGAAAAAGTCAAAATATATAAAGGGAAGCAATGGAAAAAAAATACAGAGGAATGTGGTCTATCTAGCAGTACCAGATTTGAATCTCTATTACAAAGAGGTAATCATGAAAATAATCTGGCACTGCTAAGAAATATAGAGTGGTAGGTCAGTGGAATAGATTGGATACACAATACACTCTAGTAAATGACCATAGTAACCTAGTGTTTGATAAAGCCAAAGATCCAAACTTTTGGTCTAAGAACTCACTGTTTGATTAAAAAAAAAAATTCGGGGAACATTAAAAAAAATTGCAGTTTGGCAGAAAGTAGGTATAGATGAGCATCTCACACTTACATCAAGACAACATGAAAATGGATAAATGATTTTAGACATAAAAGCTAATATTATAAACAAATTAGGGGATCATAGAAAAATTTACTTCTCGGATCTTTGGATAATAGAAACATTCACAACCAAACAAGAGATAATTTTGATTATATGAAATTAACAAAACTATGCAGTCAAAATCAGAAAGAAAACAGGAAACTGGGAAAATATTTTACAACAATTTTCTTTGCTAAAGGCCTCCTTTTTAAAACATACAGGGAATTGAGTGAAATTTATAAAAAATAAGAGTCACTGTCCAGTTGATAAATTATCAAAGGTTGTGACAATTTTCATAAGAAGAAATCAAAGCTATCAACAGTCATGTGAAAAAATACTCTAAATTACGACTGATTAGAGAAACATAAATTAAAATAACTGATGGACTACTTCATACCTATTAGATTGACTAACATGACAGAAAAGAAAAATGATAAATATTGTAGGGGATGCAGCAAAATTGGACCACTAATGCACTACTGGTGGAGTTGTGAACAAGTCCCACCATTCTGAAGAAATATTTGCAAATAGCTGAAAGGGACATAAGACTGTGCAAATCCTTTGACCCAGCAGTAAGACTATAAGAGAAATATCTGTATTCCAAATGGATCAAAAGAATAAAAAAGGGGGGTAAAATGATTTATACAAATTATACAAAATTATTTACAGCAGCTCTTTTTATAGTCACAATACACTGGAAGTCAAAGGAATGGCCAACAATTGAGGAATGGCTGGACTAATGGTTGTATAGGATTATGAAGGAATATATTGCATTACAAGAAATGACCTGCAGGATAGTTTCAGAAAAACCTGCAAAGACTTATTATGAACTCGTTCAAAGTGAAGGTAGCAGAATCAGGAGAACATTATACAGAGAAACAGCAACATTATAAGGAGGTTCAACTGTGAAAGATTTAGCTACTCTGATGAAGACAATGATCCAAGAGAATTCCAGGACACCTATGACGAAAATCCTATGTACCTCCTGGGAGAGAAGTGATAAACTCTGAATGCAGATCAGAGTATACTTTTTTGCTGTTTTTCTATTTTTCTTTCTTTTTTGTCTGTGTTTTCTTTTGCAATCTGGCTAATATGGAAAGGTGTTTTACATGACATCACATGCATGACAAATTGTGTACCTTCTCAAGGCAGGATTTGAGGCAGTTAGGAAGGAGAGAATATGGAACGTAAATTTTTAAAAATGAAATGTTAAAAAATTTACATGTAATCAGGAAATTTTTAATAAAAGAATTAGAAATATTTTTTTTAAAAAAGGGCAAATTAGCAATTACTGAATTGCTTGTCCAAGGAAGTTCACTGATATCCCATTACAGTTAAGGTCATTTATGTTAATATTGATGATCCCACTTCTATCCAACCACTGCCGTGATCAATGAAATGAAGTATTAATATAATAGAGAGCTTTAGTCAGCTAATTGTGCACCAGTGTGTTTGAGAACAAACAGGAAGCTTAGCAGACATCACAGTAGGCTTTGGAGCAGTTAAGGAAACTTTTGACTTGAGATAAGTAAAAATCTTTGAGATGAATGTTCCAAAACCATAGAATTACAGAATTTAAGATTTGGAAAAATATTTGGTGTCCATATAATGAAAAGGAAATCACAATACTCTTCATAACATTTCTGGTAGTAAATACTTTTGCCAATTTAGCATGAAACACGGGTCAATTTCTAATAATTCCAACTGCAATCAAAAAAATGAGAATTGTAATCAAGTTCTTCTTTTCAGCCTTATGAGGTTCAAGTCCGAAGTCCTTCTCTGACAATCTCTTCAGTCTGCCAACTCCTAAGGCACTTCTTTCTAGTTCCACCTATTTAAGTATGAAGCAAAGAAGTTTTGGTTTCATTCGCTCTTTTAACTTAATTTGTTGACTTCTTTGCTACTTAAGGTTGAAGCTAACTTAAAACCTTCAGAGATGGTTCTGATTACACAGTCAAATAAAAAGGTTACTCCTAATAATATAGCCAACCAGAATCAGTTACAGAATATGTATACATGATCCACAGGTTCTTAGAAACCATACATGTTTTCATAATTCTCCTGGAAGCAAGCTCTCTAACTTCTCCATTCCAAATGATGTACCAATGTGCCAGAACACTCGATCAGACATAGTTTATAGATTTATAGAGTGAGGTAAAGAGACTTACCTAAGGTCACACAAAGAGTTAATATCATGTTCAAAATTGAAAGCAGGCTATAAGACTCAGTCCAGTACTCATTTTCTTTCCCAAAAGCACTAAGATAAAGTGTTATATTAGATATGTTACTCCCCCTAAATCCTAAGTGACAATTCTTTATTTAGTTCATTTCACCTGCTATAGTTTTTAGAAGGAAGGAATGTCATATACTCATAGAATATGACAGCTAAAAAAAGATCAAAGTACTCTACTCAATTGTTTTACTTTACCACTGATGAAAAAGATTAAATGATTTGCCTAAAATTATGCAGTAGTTGTTAAAAGCAGGGGGTAAATCCAGGTCCTCTTACTTTTAGAGACAATACTCTTTCTGCTCTACCACAAAACCTTACTATTAGGAAACACAAAATGTTCATGAAGGAAGTTGGCTCATTTAACTAGGAGGAAAAAAAAAAGACTCAGGGGAGACACGGTAGCTGTTACTAAGTATTTGAAAGGTTGTGTGGATAAGGGATTAGTCTTGTCCTATTTCATCCCTTGAGCGGGCACAATAGGTATAAGCAGCAAAGAAGCTAATTTAGTCTTGATGTCAGGGAAAATTCTGTTAGAGCTGTCAAAAAGTAGAATGGGTGGCCTTGAGGAATAGTGGTTTACCTCTACTCAGAGGTCTTCAAACAGAAGTAGAATCATGACTTGTCAGGCACATTAGAGGAGGGCTAGATGACTTCTGAGATCTCTTCTAGTTTTCAAATATCTGTGACTGCCAAAGAATTCCTTCTCATTCTCAAGTGAGACTCTTGCAATGGCAGATGATTTGTAAACAGAAGAGATACGTTTCCAAGTGAGGATACCCATTAAAGAACCAACTCTGTATCAAGATATAGCCAACAGAGCTACCATACCAATAGGGTGACTACTCAAGTAGAATAAAGTATAGAGACCACGGCAGCAGGGCAATCATGCAAATGAAGACTACAGCAGATGAGGGGTGGCACCCACAGTGGGGGGTGGCAGCAGATTTCAGAGAAGCCCTGCAGTGGACTTGATAGAAGTCACTCACAGAGGGACTTGGTATGAAAAAAATTCCTTATCCAGAAACTCTAATACTAGGAAAATATCCATTTTGACACTTTAGGGGGTCAAATGAAATTCTGCTTCAGTTCAATGGGTTCTAACAACAGATTTTAGAAGCTTTGGTCTAAATGTTTTAGTCTTAGCTTTGACATAAACTCTCTAGAGGTTTTGGGAAAGAAAGGAACTTCCCTCATGAAGATTCCTCTTCTCTGTTAAAATGAAAATAATGCTACTTACCTATTTCATATCTCTGCTCTGGGTAAAATGTAAAAGGTACCTCATAAAATCTTTACAATATTAACACTATACAATAAAACAAACCAAAAAACAATACAGCTAAAGTCTTTCCATCAATACACTGCCTGGGGCTCCTCAAACTGAGTCTTTGGTTCTTTTCCTTTCTTTTCTTTTTCTTTTTTTGTAGTATATAAAATAAGTTTAAAAAAATAAAATAAATATATTCCTGTGCTGAAGGACTCATCAAGTGCAAGTTTTTATTTTGTCAAGGACGCTTTTCCCCAACTTTATTCTTTTTGAGATGATTATCCTGAGATGAAAAGCAAGGCCTTTTAGAAAGAGTTTATAAGTACCAAGTATTTTCAAAGCAAAAAGGACCCTAACACCCTGAGAGGTCACATATCCTAAACTTAAGAGACTGATTCAGTTTCTTCACTTTGAAAATCTGCAGAAACTGATTAAAAAGGGTTTTGATAATGTTTCTGCAACACAGAAGTTGCATTCTTTTCCCTTTCCTACCCCTCACTGCCCCATCTCCTACCCCCAATTTAATAAGACATCTTAAAGATCCCCAGCTAGAAAGATAGAGACAATATAGGGGACCACAATGAGCTCAAGGCTTTTTGGTCATTTCCTGAAAAACTGACCAGCTAAGAGTCTCTAGGTGAAGCTCGGGAAATTCTTCCCTTGTTCTCTATATCCTGCACTAGTTATGGTATCTTTTAGGAACTTGAAATGATAGTGATTTAAAGCACAGTATCAACACATATATAATAGCTAACATTTATATGGAACTTTAAGGTTTGCTAAGGCTTTATGAATGTTAACTCATTTGATTCTCACAACAATCTCATGAGGTAGGTGCTATTACTGTCCCCATTTTACAGATGATGAAACTGAGTTAAAGGAAAGCAAGTGATTTCCCCAGGGTCCCATAACCTGTTGACACCCAGGGCCATATTTGAAGTAGGATATTCCCGACATCAAGTCCCACACCAACCATGGAGCCAATCAGCTACTCATAACATGGTAATGCCATTACATCATCTACTTTTTTTTTTAAAAAAAATGGCTCCAGCATGAAACTATTACAAATAGCTATGTAAATGAAATAAAATGAAAATTATTTTTTTTATTTTTCAAATGGCTGAGAAATTCACAAACCAATATTCTTGACCTGATTCTGACAAATAAGCAGAGACTGACTGCTGAAGCAGAAATGATCAAAACCTAATAATAATAGCCACAATTTATATAGTGCTAACTATATGCCAAACACAATGCCAAGTGCTTTAGGCTTATTATCTCATTTATTCCTCATAACTCTAGGATGAAAGTGCTATGATTACCCTCATAGATGAGGGAACTGAGGCAGACAGAAGCTAAATGACTTGCCCAGGGATTTGAATTCAGGTCTTCCTAAATCCAGGCCAAGTATTCTATCCATTGTACCTCCTCAAGGAAATATCCATGCCATTTTTTAGTTCATTAGAGATACTCAGGAGAAGACTAGACCTAGTCTGACATACACTCTAGATTGTAGGAAAAAAAGAGTTCAGAGAATAAATATTGAGGACACTAAGGACACTAATTCTGGAGAAGGCAGCCCCCTAGGAATGAGATTTCTACTATGTATAAACAAGCGTTTCAAGTGGGGAAGGGAAGTCAAAGCTATCTATGAAAGGACCAATGTTGTACATGTAAAATGATAACGTATAAAATCCAACAATTCAATTAAACGAAAATTTATTGAACAATTATTAAGTAGAAAACAAACGAAGATAAAAATGAAATAGTCGTAGCCCTTAAGAATCTTATTTTCTGGGATAAGACACCAAGGTAAGTTACAGAATGTCACTCACAGGAAATGGCTAGTAGGCTAGTCTGACTGAGACGACGTCATTGCTTAAAGGGAATAATATAAAATAAAACTGGAAGGTATAATAATAAGATAACAATAATACAAAATAAAACTGGTAGGAAACAGGTTGTAGGGGGACTTAACTGTCACGCTGAAGATTTTTCATTTTATCTTAGAGGACCTGGGGAACCAATAAAGATTGCTGACCAGTTACATGGTCAGGCCTTAAAAACAACAACAACAAACAAATATCAATTGAGTTACTCGTGGAAGATGGAACGGAGTGGAGAGATATTGGAAAATGGAAAACAACTTAGAATATTATTGAAATATTTCAGGGCTTGGATTGGGGGAGAAAATGTGAAGCAAGGGAAACAGACCCAAGAAAGTCAAGCTGTTGGGTTAGAATCAATAAGCCCTAGCAACTGACTGAACAGACAATCCAAGAAAGAAGGAAGATTCAAGGACCATGGGATTGTTGATTGAAAAGTGGAAAGGACCTCATGGATTTCTTCAATTTACAGAGAAAATAAAAGACTGCAGCTAAGCCGAGGTCGTCCCTTACCAAAGTAAAGGGCAATGGTGGCATCTGAACCCAGACCCTCTGACTCCAAAGATAGTACTCTGCACTGCAACACTTCTGATGTATAGATGGATAGAGAGTTCACAGAGCTGGCCCATCAATACTTCTATCTTGGACAAAAACTATAAGCAAACAATTCACTGGTCTCAGAATTGAGCTTCAGGTTGATAGAAAGAGGGACTACATTTGGGAAGTTACATAGCATTTTCAACAATCCCAAAATGGACCACAAAACAAAATTACATTTTTTTAACACTGATGTTCTCCTGGAGATGCTACATGGCTAAGAATCAGGAGACACAATGATCTTTGAAGAAATCATATTACAAATTGAACAGGCTTGGTTCTGACAATCTGACTGCCTTTAACAGCAATCTTTCTCCCTCTTTCCTGAAGATATAAAGATACAGAAAAAAATACTTTATACAAAATGATTTTGTTAGAGGTTACTTCTTTTATCTTTCCTTCAATTGTGGGACTGGTTTCTTTTCTCATTCCTTTTACATCCTTTTTTTCTTCTGTTTTACTATTTTCAACAGCGGGCCACCTGGTTAACAAGCATTTATCTTCTGATTACTAAGCAGGTAACAGGCACTTTGTTAAGCACTAGGGTTACTAAGAAGGGTAAAAATAGTCCTTGTCCTCATGCAAGTCACATTCTAATTAAGGGGACTAGATGTAAATAATGAATTACATACACAATATATACAGATTATATGGCTGGTAATCTCAAAGTGGAAAATATTAGCAGCTGAGAGAAGCAAGGAAAGCCCCTTGCATTAAGTAGGATTTTGCTGAGTCCTGAAAGAAGCCAGAGAATTGAAGAGATGGTGGTAAAGTGGGACAGCATTCTGGGCACAGAGAACAGCAACTAAAAAGACAATGAGATAGGAGATGGAGTGCCAAATGTTAAGTATAGCAAGCAAGTTAGTGTAGCTAGATCATATACTTTATGAAGGAGAGTAAAATATATAAGATTGGAAGGTAGGAAGGAGTCATGTTGTGAAGAATTTTAAGTACTAAACAGAACACTTTGTATTTGATATTAGTGGTAATAAGAAGTCAGTGGAGATTACGGAATAAGAAGAGTCAGACCTATGCCCTAAAAAACACTACTTTGGCACCTGAACAATGTATTGACTGTAATGGGGCCAAGGAATGGGGTAGGGAGAAAATTATAGTTATAATTATAGTACAATTGAGATGTGATGAGGGCCTGAATTAGGGTGGTGGAAAAGAAGAGTAGACATACAAGCTATACTGGGAAATTAGAAATGGCAAGATTTGGAAATAGATTAGATATGTAGGGTGAGGAGTGGTTAAGGAAGACTGGTGCAGTAAGCCTAGGTGACTGGGAAGACTATGGTGCCTCCAAAAGCAATAAGGAAGTTAGGAAGAGGGGAAGGTCTTGTTGCCAAGATAATGATATTCATTGGAACAGATAGCCTATCCATTTGGGCCATCAGTACTTATGATCAAAAATTTGAGTCAGAAGGGTCCCCAGGAGCCGTCTAAACCAATTCTTTCATTCTACAGGAAAAGAATCTAAGTTTATGGAAAGTATGTGACTTGTGCAAGAACATATAGAAGGTAAGCATCCCGTGAGTTTTGATCCCACAGCTAGTGCTCTTCTTTGGTAAATCCAAAGCAAAGCAAACACAGAAATGAGTAGTAGAAGGAAAGCTGGTTGAATTGTACTTGGGGAATCATACCATACTTTTAAAATGTTCTCACATTTCTCTGTGAAACAAAGGATCTCAATGTCTGTAGGATTTAGAATTTGAAACAGTCTCACTTTACAGATAAGAAAATTGAGAGCCAAAGAAGTTTTTTTTAAAAAGTAAACAGCTGACTCCAAATATAGTACCCCTCATTATACATCATGTGATTACATACTTCTACTCTGAATACTATTTTTGCTATTAAATATAGATGGCATATTTTCTTCATTTTCTGTCACAATTAATATTCTAACTATTTTTATTTTCTAATTTTTCTTTTTTTCAGTGCATTTATTTTGTCAGTCAGTTTGCACATTTTTACTACTCTGATAATTATATTTCTTAAATACTGGAATGGAAAGAAAAGTTTCATGTTGGAATATGTTATAGGATACTAATCTACAATTCCCATCTTTCCCAAAATGTTTAGATACAATAGATTCTCATAAAACATGCATCAATACTGCATAATATTTACTGTTATCCCCATTCAATCATATATTGTTCACTTTAGGTCCCACTTCTATTAATTCATGGGTTCAATGTGATCTGAAATCAGTCAGGGAAATTGTTTCCCTAACATTTTATTTTTTTCTATTTTTTCTGCCTTGTATTTCTTCATCCTTAAGAAATAAACTCATTAAAAATATGGAGAGTGAAAATGCAAAGCAACAAGGAAAGTGAGTGTTATTTCCAAGCTGTAATCTATCTTTGTTGATTTTCTTGTTTGGTATAAAAAATGTCCATAAAGAATGTTGATCAATGAAATGAAACTGTAATGTTATGTCAGAATGAAATAGATAAGCTAAACAAATACCACTGCTGTTCCAATGACATTAATAATATAAAATAATTCTTCTCTGAATATATTATTAAATTAAATAGTGGCATTTATTCCTTCACTAATTTTAAGAGAAAACAAAAAAGTATTAATACATTTTAATTGTCTAAATAGTGGAAAATATAGAGATTAACAAATAATATCTAATAACTATATATAAAATTCTATTGAAATTTTGTTACCTAAACTACCTTTCTAATAAGAAAGAAAATTAACCCTAAGATAATTTTGTCTTAAGATACTCACAGAATATAAGAAGAAAATGGGACTTTATCTAGTGCTCATTTTTCAGAGGAAGAGAATGATGCTCAGATAAGTTAATTTATATCAAAGGAAGTGTGGGGAAATATATACATATATATGTATATGTGTGTAAATGTACATACACACATATATATGCATATATATCTTCAGTAAATCATTGATGAACATATAGCAAGTTGCATTTCTTCTTCATGCCTTCCCCTTTTATCCTTTCTATCCATAATTCTGTATATCTAGACATTAATATATCTTAATGTATTTCTGTATATCAATATTTATGATATCTCTCAGGATGACAACTTCCTTTAATAACCAGTGGCAGGATAAAATATTCAGAAGGCCAACATTTCTTCTTCCTGACATATTTGTAGGTATATATTTCCTTGTTTATAACAGAATTTAATAAATACATATGTCCCTTTTATTATTCTTGGATTGATTGAAGAAATTGCTAATGCCCTTTTTTATGACATAGAATCATACTCAGGGAGTTTCCTGGGGAAGAAAGTAACAACTTGGATAAATTTACTCAAGAAAAACATTTTTATTGCACATGCCTTGAATGTAAATTCTAAGATAAATTGTGCTTGGAAATGATCATTGGAATTATACTTTGGCACATACTAGTATTTAATGCTTCCTGTTACTACAGATATATTATTGGGTTTTGTTCAAAACTGATAGTAATTCCCTCTATAGTTTTTCTTTCAGTGTTTTAACACCTCTACTTTAGTCAGAGTTTAAAGCAGGGAGCAATTTTATTCTTTGCTTTTCATTCTTTCTGTTCAATTTCAGTCTATTTCCCAATAATTATTTGAGACTTTAAAGGACAATAAAATGGTCTTCATCCTGTTGTTTTTTTAAAACAATATAATCAATTACTATATGCAAGCATTGTACGAATCTATTATACTTGTATCAGGCAAAAACAATCTTCCTGTCCTCTTCATCCTCTAACAGCCAGGGGAAATAATTTACTTAAGTCCCATGAACAAGCAAATGATGTTAAAGCAAATCTTAATATAAAATACTCTACTTGGAGACTGAACACATACATATAACATATAACACTGGCCTCAATACCCCCTAAAATAGGTTGGTTTATATTTTTATAGAGTCAAAGAACTAGGAGAAAACTTTTGCTTTTTCAGTTTCTAGCTATTAAGCACCCACAAATTCTCTTATATAGCATGAGAAAATAATGTGAAAAAAGTGATAAACAGTTAACCACAGTTAACCAACACTCTTAAGTGAATGTAATGGACAGATGTATCTCAGTTCAGCTAGGAATGTGACAAAGTCTCTCATGAAGTCTGTGCAGGCAAGATGAATGTCTGTAGGCTAGATGATAGTAGAAAGAGAAAGTTTAAAAACTACTTGAACAACAGAATTTTCTAACAAATAAATATCAACCCAAAGGAAGACTTCTGGTAATGTGTCACAGGGCTCTACTCTAATGTCTGATCTATCCTATACATATATACATATACATATATACATACTATATATATATATATGCATATTTATTTAGAGAAGCATAAGAAAAACCCAGCAAGAAGCTATTGAAGTTGTTTATTTTTCAGATGACCCAAAATTAGGAGCCTATCTAATAATTTTGATGGCAAAAACCAAGATTTTGAGACATCTTGACACACTAGAAAAATGGGCTAAAACTAACCAAGTGAAATGCAACAGGAAGAACAGACATTTGTATATTTAGCTTTTTTTTAAATCAAGTAATAAAAATGCATTACAGAGGAGGCATAGTTTAATAGTAGATGACTTTAAAAAATACTTTAGGAATCTTCAAATTCATTCTAAGCCAACAGTGTAATATAGAATCTAAAAAATATAATACTAGACAGTTGTAACTGATTTGGCATCAAGATCGAATCAGGTTACGTTGTCACTTTTGTCACCATGGAAAAGACTACTTTTGTAAAATTAAGTTGGAGCTTCATATTTTAGTAGGGGAAATGGCAAACTCTACTGCCTCCCTTGGAGGGTAAGCAGGATGGTGGCAGATCTTCAAACTACTATGTGATACAAGGAATAGCTGAAGGAAGCCCTAGGGATGTTTAGCCTAGCAAAGAGATAATTTAAGTAAGGCATTCACAAGAGTAGCCTTCAAATATTTTAAAACATTTTTGGAGGATGAAGTAGGAGTATTTTTTGCAGTTTCAGAAGCATAACTAAGAATAGTTTTCAGAGCTTTTAGTAGTTAGATTTCAGATCCATATAACAAAGAATTTCCTAATAGTTCCAGATAATCCCAAATTTAAATGGAATACCTTGTGAGAAAGTGTATTTTTGCTTAGTCAGAAAGGATCAAGCAGAGTTTAGATGATCCTCTCTGCCTGGGATTTCGCTGACAGGATTCCCACATCCACTGAATGAGAAGTGGAATGGAATGAAGTGAAATTTCTTGAGGGTAGGTTGGTATCTTTTCATTTTGTTTTTGTATCCCTGGTGCTTAGTATAGTACCTGGCACTTAGCAGGCACTTAGAGACAGATTAATTGATCTGAAGTTCAATTTCAAGATCACATGAGCTTAATAATACCCATTAATAGCTAAATTTAGTGGATTTCCCCAAGGACCTTCACTGGCCCTGGCCTATTTAACGTTTTCAATAACTTGGATAAAGGAATATGTAATATGAATATTAAATTTACAAACAGACACATAATCAGGGAGATTGCTATCCCATTGGATGAAATAATTGAGATCCCAAAGGATTATGACAAAACAGAAAGGATGGCCGACATTCTTTCAAGCACACATTGAACAGAGATAATTAAAAACCCTTTACTGATATTTATTACTTCTGTCACTATGGACAAGTTATCCAACCTTCTCACTTTCTTCATCTGTAAAATGAAATGGTTGAATTAGCAAATATCAGTGACAAAGTAGAAAGTATCAGATAAGATTTTAATCTGGGATATATGACTCTAAATATAGTCTATTTTTGTTGTTGGGGAAGTTGTAAAGAGAATTCTTTTTCCTACATATGCTGGCCTTGATGACTTCTGAGCTCTCTCAAGTTGAGAGGTTTTTTTCTTTCTCTGTGAAATATCCAGATGATTGTAAACTAAAATAAACGTATAAAATTTAGAATGAGCAGAAAATTCTCAATAATTTCTTTTTCTTTTCCTTGAGAGGCCACCTGTTCTTTCCATCTAGAAGCAGGCAAAGCTGTATTTCAACCAGCTGTTCCAAAGAAAGAAAAAGTAATTGAAAATCATCGTATTTGTCGCAGTTTGTTTCAACCACAAAAGTTGAATTGGCATTGTTCACATTAGTCAATGCCACACTATCTAACCATTCTCACCTCCCTCCAATACATTGGCTCCTTTTATTACTCACACTACAACAACTGGTCTCTAATAAGCACACTTTTAGATCACAATTCCTCCAATAAATTCATATTCTGATGTTTTATCATGGCATATATATGACACTGGGTGCCTGAATCCTATGTCTTTATAGTATATGCTCTTTGACATCCTATTTCTATCTCAAGACCAATCTGTGGGTGAAAGAAGAGGTTCACCAGCATGAGACTAGTCACCAAGACATAGTTTTGACCACAATATCTCATGGAAGTATGGTGGGATTGCAATCTACATTGAATGAAATACAGGACCATAAGATCAGAGGTAGAAAGGACTTTAGAGGTCACCTAGTCCAGTTTCCTCATTTTATAGATGAAGAAAATGAGGGACCTATGGAGAATCCGCATCTATGAAAGGAATACCCCATACTAATAAAATAATGAATTCTGAAAGCATTGAAGTGAAACTGACAATTATTAAAATTAATTTTAACACTTTAGTCAAAGAGAAACAAAGCATATTTCTTTTCACCTTATGTTCTCATAAGTCTAATTTGTCAGGCAGTTAAAAGCCCTTATTGCTCACAATTAGTTCAAGGAAACTGACAAGTTTTCAGCATGATAAGATAAAAATCATTGTTAGTATAATTATAGTATATATAAACGTAAGAAAATGAGACCTGAAAACCAACCGGATAGGACAAAATGTTTCTCTTAATCCAAGTACCCATCTTTAATAATGGTAAAAATCTATATTTTATGGGAGAAACAGATTGGCTAACCTAACATAAATATCAGACATAATTTAGAACTACGTACACCCTCAATGATTCACTGAGGAACTATCATTCATTGTTCTAAACCCTTTTTAAAGTTATTTACATTATTATTTTGTATCACCACCTGGAATAATTAGCTCCAAAATATAATACTGGTTTTAGGAAGAAGAGTACCCCAAACCATCATTATAACAATGGGGCAGCTAGGTGGCATAAAGGATAGGAATTGGGCATGGAGTCAGAAAGATCCGAGTTCAAATCCTGCATCCTATGTTTACTAGCTACATGACCCTTAGCAATTCATTTAACCTGTCTCCTCTTCTGTTAAATAGGGCTAATAATAGTACCTACCTCATAGGGTTATCGTGAACATAAAATATTTGTAAAGCTCATTGTAAACCTTAAAGGGCTATCTAACTTATCGTCACTATTAACAACAACACTACTGCATAGAGATAAAAATTTGATTTAAGGTAAATTTATCTTTATCTGTAAAGATTTACTAAAAATGTTATTAAAAGGCATCTCCCCCCCCATTTTGTAACTTCCATGGCATGTATCTAATGGAAAACAATATCACCAAGTGCTGGTATGGTATTTTTTTTTATCTTGACACTCATTCAATGTTTCATGAGATGAAATTTCTGTTATTCCAGCATTTGGTGAATAAAGTCACTTCACCCAATCAATATTGTATGTCCCTTAAGGGAAACAACTCTGCCTTAAATTTCTTTTGTGCCCCATTAGAGACCATGATGTTGTTTTCACACTAGTGAAGTTTACTAAACAGAAGTGAATTTAATTGAAACCTCCCCCCTTTATTATTTGAAATCTCTAATTATATCCTCCTCTGCCCTCACCTTATCTTTATTTTAAAAGTTCAATGTTTTTTCCATCAGCCTCCCCTCATAGATCTCATCCTTTAATTATTGCTATATTTCTATTCTGGACTTATTCCTGTTACTCATTTCTCTTCTGGCTCTTCTCCTAACTGGATTTTTCTACTTCCCCAGCAACCTCCTCACTGCTGAGATGACTCCTCAGACTGTTACATTCCCACATGGGAATCCTCCATTTGGGGAATCCATGGGGACGAGGGATGTTCACTTCTGCCAGTCTCGGCTCTTGTCTATCTGAATCTTTACATCTTGACCTGTTATCCTGATTTTCAGCTCATTTATTACTATGTGAGTTCCTTGAGGTGAGACTATTTCTTTTTGCTCATATTTGAATCCCAGAGCTTAGCTCAGTGCCTGACATATTATTTATTTAACAAGTATGGACTCTCACTCTGGGTCTCTGTCTCTGTCTCTCTCTCCCTCTCCCTCTGCCCCTCCCCCTCCCCGTCTCATCTATCTATGTATCCTCAGTGTCTTTCCTAGGAGATGGTGTCTGTAACTGAGTATTGCAGGGCCATATAATGCCATAGTTAGGTGTAATAGCTGGATACCAATTTTACTATTATTCATGTATGGAAGCATAAGGGTAAAGGGGCAAGAGCACAAGACTAGTATTAGAAGAGACAGAGATTCAAACGCTATTGCTGGGGCTTCCCAGCTGTGAGACCATGGGTAAGTCACTTGCCTTCTATAAGTTTAAGGTTCCTTATTTGTTTAACAGGAATACTGATAATAGGATCTGTAGTACTGATCTTTCAGGATTATGCTAAAACTCAACTAAGGGAATATATCTAGAGTTGTTTTGTAAAATTTAAAGCACTATGCAAATGGAAGATATTATTAATAATTGCCTTTTTGATATAGTTCAGAATGGCTGCATTTTTCAGCTACAGCACTATAGCAGGTGGATGTGTTCAAAGAACAGTTTTTAATTACTCAAAAATTCCTAGACTATAATTCAAATAAATTTCTTACAGCTGTAGTTTGGATTACATATTTTAAAATCTTACATTGGTTCTCCTCATTGCCCTGAACATTTCACGTTACTTTACCCCATTCTTTCAAGTCTCTGTCTTCAGAACTTTTCTCTATCCCTGCTTCTAATCTACTCTTACATGGTCAACCATCATATGTTAAGTAATTGTTAAGTCATTTTTCACTCATGTCTGACTGCATGATCCCATTTGGGGTTTTCTTGGCCAAAGATACTAGAGTAGTTTGTCATTTCCCTCTCCAACTAATTCTACAGATAAGGAAACTCAGGCAAATAGGATGAAGTGACTTGCCTAGGGTCACACAGCTAGTGTCAGAGCTCAGAGTTGAACTGAAGAAGACGAGGGCTTCTTAACTCCAGGTACAGCACTCTATCCACTGAGCTACCAGTTGCCCTCATTTCTATATACATGATTCCAAATACTCTTTCCAATCCTTATCTCTCCCCCACATTTAAGATTCAAATAAACTCTTAGCCTGTCATTCAAGACCCAATACAAAATGCCTTCAATCTGCTGTTCTAGTAATGTCCTAGTCCATAAGATTCTCAGTTGGGCAGGCAAGCTCTACTAGATACTCCTTGAACGTCTATCCTAACTTCCCTGCTCCCTGTTTTTGCTCATGCTGGTTCCAAATCCCCAGAATTCTTTTTCTCTCATCTCTGCCTAGACAGTACTACATATCTTTCAGGGTCCAGACCAAGCTCTGTTTCCTTCATGAAGTTTACCTGAAACCTTTCAGCCAGAAGATATGATTGCCCTTCTGTGAATTAGTATAGCACCACTTTTGTACCTTTCATATATTTGCATTATACTCTATATTATAGTTTCTTGTATGTGCATCTAGGAGGACAATGAACATAAGGCTGGACTTATAGTCACAAAGACCTGAATTTGAATGCTACCCCAGGGACTTACTAGCTGGCAAATTATTTAATCCATCTCAGTCTCAGTCCCCTCATCTGTGAAATAGACATAGTGATAATATCTACCTCACAGGAATGTTGCGAGGATCAAATCACATTATATAAGTAAAGCATTTTGCAAACCTAAAATATATATATGTATATATATATATATACATAATACACATACATTTCTACATGCATACATACATATACGCATACATAAATATAATAATTACCATTATTTCCCCTACATGCGGGTAAAGTCATCATTTTTTTCATCACTCTACCAATGCGTGCCACAATGTCCTACTCATAAAAGGTGATCACAGAGTTTGCTAAATGGACCAGAGACTTTTCAAAAAGCACAAAAAAGGCTGTATCATTGGTGTGTTCTTCTATAATTCTACCCTGTAGAAAACGTTTTCATAAAGTATGTTTATCAACAAATTTGAAAATATCTCCGTGTATTCTCAAGTAATGACATTCCCAAGAATCTTTTCTCTTCTAACAAGGAATATAAATTACTCTATTAAAAACATCATTAGGAGCAGAGGTCTATGCCAATTTAAGTAGGGTCTTTTGATAACAATGAAAAAAAAATCAGTCATTCAGTTCAAAAGGATATTAATATAAAGAAGCAATAGCTAATCATTCTTTTTCACAACTTTAATTAGAATATTCCATTTTCAAGCATAAAGCTTGCTGTTCTACCACTCATACAGTGATTTTTTTTTTTAAAACACTCATTGCAACCTTGGCCCTTTTCCTCCCCATGTGAAACCAGAAACCTGTTATTCAAATGATTTAATATTTTGTTAGAACAAAATATAGGAGATATTTACATAACATAATACCATAGGCAAAATATCCATCTTAACCTAATGTTGTCTACCAACGAATGACAAAGGGGAAAGTAAACTAGCATAATAAATTGTGTTTACTTTCCAGTTAATACAGCTGGGAAATTTCATACATGTAACTTCTTTATCCTGTCAAGAAGAGTACCTGCATGTATTTTAATGCTCTTCTGCATATACTGAAATACACAAATTATCAAAATAACTTCAAATATTTTTTTTGAAACACTCATTACTTTAGCTTTGGTGTAAATGTTTTTTTCTGAAAAAATGGATCAATCCCATTACTAGAAGAAAATGAAGTGAGATCAACACTCTAGGTGCAGAATACAAAAAAAATATGGTTTGGAAATAATATTGCCTTAAAATTGTCACTTAAATTCTATGATAAAGAATCTCTTAGTAGATTATTAGGAGTTCTACACAAAAGGTAGTAAACTTCTGCCAACAGAAGCCTCTCTGTTTTAAAATATGATTTTGCATCTTTTTTTTAGTTTTTAGTCTTCTTTCAAACTTAAATACAAAATATAAAAACATAGAAAAAATTGCCATGTACGCAACAGAACACAATATAAAGCAATAAATTTCCATTTCAAGAAAATTCATATAATGCTTCTATATCTGAAAAGAAGCAAAATTAATTAGAGTTCCAGGAAGAGAAGAAACTGGATATCATACCTGTGATTATACAGCCACAGGGCAAAAAAAGCAAGCAAGGTCCAGGTGGAACTTAGGCTTAGGAACTCACCTTGACATAAGAGATTCTATTTAGAACTCTAATTAAGGTCTGCCAGTGGTCAAATCAAGGGAGATCACGTAAGGTAAGGAGAACTAAGAAAATGTCTTAGGTTCTGCCACGTAAGTGTCTTGGCTACAGGAAGTCGAGACAGCTGAGATAAATAACCTAAATTGGAGACTACTTGAGATGTGATCCTGTGGTCTGCAATATGAGGGCTTAATTGGGAACTCTATCTCCGTTACCTATGTGGCTCATTTACCTCTCAAGTACACTACTTTCTTTTGTTTCACTTCCTCCAAATTTTTCTCCAGTATATTTATATATACTTTTGCTTCTTTATAGAGATTCACTTCCATACATTAGATTGTGAGTTTCTTAAGCTCAGAAACTATCTTTGGCTTCCTTTTGTATCCTTAACAGTTAGTATAGTACCTGGCCCATAGAATGCACTTATATGATATTCATTCGCTATAAATTTTGGATCCAAGTTTTTCTATCCTTTCATTTACTTCTGCTTTACAGGACATAAATTCTTCCATTTGTTCCATTTCTAGTTTTCTCAATATTCTGGTTGTTCTCTCAAACCATTCTGGAACATACTGTTGGTAATCTGTACTGTCGTGGAAATCCACAGGATTCTGTCTTTGATCAGATGGTGGTTGATTTTCCTTTGCCTAGTAATATTTATCAAGAGACATCTGCAGTCTTTCAGAGGTTTTGTGTTACTCATCCTCCCTTTTAAGGGACATGATAAGTTAGCTTGATACCAAGTATGTAAGGATGGTTCAAGGATGGCTTCATTTGTTAACACCTGCTCAGGTTGGCTTGAATCATTATCTCCATTATGCCCCACCCAGAATAAACCCCATATCAGATATACGTCAGCAGGAAACTCATGATCACAGAGATTGCTTCAGTTTTGCTATTCACTCCCCATCAGTCTCCTACTTGCTTTTGATTCTCTGATTAGAGGCCTTGAGGGCAGAACAAAAAAATTCTTTCCATAGTCTTCCTATACAAAAGGTTTGAGGTGCTAGACAGATTTTTACGTGTTACCCGTTAGCTCTGCTTTGTTTTGACTCTACCATCATCTTCATCATCTGGAACTCCTGCTCCAGATACACTTTGGCACATCATATCTACCCCCTTCCCTGTTTAGCTTCCTCTATTATGTTGTCTTTCTTCATTAGACTGGGACTGGAGCATGGACTATCTTTCTTTTCCTTATTTGTGTCCCTGGAGCTTAGCACAGTGTCTACAATAGAGTGGGCACTCAATAAATGTTTATCGTATAAAATCATAATAATAACAGAATCCAAGAGGCAATAAGAGGGAAATCCCAATCAAAACAACTAAAACTGTTTTGCAAATATGTGAGTCAGCTTATAAAAACTTGCTCAATATGAGTGGATTCAATTAGAAAAGATTCCTTAAAGAACTAAAAAATTATTTAAATAGCTGGAGGGATGTTCAATACTCTTGTCAGAGCTACGAAAATATCATCAAAGATAATCTACAGAATGGTATATTAATAAAGATATAGGTTTAGAAAAAATAAAGTTCATTTAGAGAAATACAATGATTAGAATATCAAGGAAAGTAATAATCAAAAACAGATAGCACTTTTAATCTCAAACTATATAAAACAGTAATCATTAAAACTATTTGGTACTGACTAAAAAACTGAAGACTAGATTAATGGAAGAGCCTAGCAAAGGAGAACTGGAAACAATGAAATTCAATGACAATGCTCAATAAATCCCAAGCCATAAATTATATGGCAAAGAAATTCTGATTTGGTAAGAACTGCTGGGAAAGCTGAAAAGCAATTTTGCATATATTAGGATTAGAGAACCAAGATGGTAGGATAAGCAGTAAATCACTGTAGCTCTTCCACACACCCCCAAACAACTAAACAACCATAAACTAGCACCCTAGAACAGATCCTGGAACAGCAGAGCCAGCAGAAAGATGTGGCGGAGCAATCTTTTAGCCCAGAAGACTTGGAGAAAGGTGATGTGGGAAAGGATGAAAGGAGGACAAACCAGAGGAAGAATAGGATGGAGGGAAATACACTGGTAGCAATCATAATGGTGAATTTGTGAATAGGATACCTTCTCCCATAAAACAGAAGTGGTTAGCAGATAGGATCAAAAACCAGTATCCTACAATATGTTGTTTACAAAAAAACACTTGAAACAGAGACACACACACAGAGTAAAGTGTGTGGAAAGATATGTATAAATTGATACAAAATGAAATGACAAGAACGAGGAAAATACTGTACAGTAGCAGCAATATCATGCGAAGATCAACTATAAATGACTCATTTTCCACAGCAACACAATTATCCAAGACAAGTCCAATGAACTCACAAAGGAAAATCCTATCCATATCCAGCAAAAGAATTGATGGGTTCTGAATGCAGATCAAAGCCTATCTTTTTCACTTCCTTCATTTTTCCTCATGTCTTGTTTCTTTCCTTTGGATCTGTTTCTTCTTCCCCAACCATGATGAATATGGAAGCATGTTTTACATGACAGCATATGTGTAAACTATATCAAACTACCTACCATTTTCAGAAGAAGGGAGGGGAGCAAGGGATGGAGAAAAATTTGGGACTCAAAACCTTGTAAAAATGAATGGTAAAAATTTTCTTGATTTGTAATTGTGGGAGAAATAAAATACTACTTAAAACACAGAAAACAGAAATAAATTAAGATTAGATTAGCACCCTCATGAGAGTCATGATAGTAAATGTTTGACTCTGGGGGGGAAAGGATGCACAGCACAATTTTAAGTTTAATCTTCATTATTAATATTTTCTCCATCACTTTCTTCAATCTAGACAATCAAAAAAACAGTAAGTCAAGCCCTAATTTGTAGCATTTGTTAACTTCCAGGGAGTTAATGATCTTACACTGAAAATTTAACAATTAGCTATTGTGAGCTATGGCATTCAGGTTGGCACATCCTGACTCACATCATATTTCACGATAAATTAAAAATGGATATCCATCCTGAATATGAAAAATCATGCCATGAAAAAAAACCAGATCATATATTTTTCACTGCTGTGGGTAGGAAGTGAATTTTTTAAAATTAATTTTATTTATTTTTATTTTCATTGTAGGAAATGAATTCTTAAACAAGGGAAAGAACCAATTACAAAATTAAAGAACTGGTCATTTTGATTATATGAAACAGTAAAGTTTGTTTTTCACAAATGAAATCAATGTATCTATAATAACAAGAGAAGCAGTTGATTTGGAAAAATAATTTTGGACCAAATGTATATAATAAGATCTTGCTATTCAAGTTGTATAAATAAATAGCGGAAATATATAAGACCAAAGACCATTTATTACTAAGTAAGTAGCCAAAGGATATGAAGAAAAAGTTCTCAAAATAAATTGCAAATTTTTAATAGCCCTATGAAAGAATCCTCCAAACTATTAATAACAAGAAAAATGAAAATCAAAATAATCCTAAGATTTAAACAAACTCAAACTCAGAAAATTGGCCAAAGTAACAAAAGATTAAAATAGTCACTTTTGGATAGGGTATATAGAAAGTTAGGCACACTAATGCACAGTTAAAGGAGCTGGGAATTAGTATATTCATTTTTGAAAGCAATCTGGAATTATGTAAATTAGATAGGTAAAATACCCATACCCTTTCACCCAGAAATTCTATGCTTAATCCTAAAATTCAAGGATGTCACTGACAAGAAGGGCTTCATAAATACCACAGTGCTTATGACAACACTTTTTGTGGTAGCACTGAATGGGAAACAACTAGGATGGGGAAAGACTAAATAAATTGTCATATATGAATAAAATGAAATATTATTGTCCTGTAAGAAATGATGAGCATGATGAATATCGAAAAACTTGGAAAGAATTTCATGAACTGATGGAAACTGAAACAGACATGAGGAAAATAAGATCCACAATGATTATAACAACATAAATAAGGAAAAACATTTTATGCAAAATGACAGAATGTAAATGTTGTAAAACTATAAAGAATATACTTGGTTCTAAAGAAGTAACATGAGAAGATATTTTCTTCTTCTTTATATAGATGAGAGGCTTCTGGGAATGGAACATCACATACAACAATTTTTAGATGCATTAATCAGTTTTTTTTCTTCTTTACATTTCTCTTTCTTACATTTTTTTCTCCTCTTAAAAAAAAAACAACTTTGTTACAGGAGAAGGCACATTGCAAACAGAAGTAATACAGATGGCAATATAGGTGATATGCAAATATATCAATAAAACACTATTTTAAAAACATATTCCATGCTTTCTAGGTTTTCCTCATTAATTAAACACATTAAACAATCTGTTATGAAGAATATGAAATATTATTATAGAAGCTATGTTACAAGACAGTTCATCTATCATACTGGCACCTCCTAGGCCCTTCACAATTATAGTTTCATCTTTTGGTTCACTAATTAATTTTGTAGAAATGCAGACACATTATAATATTCAAGAGTTCATGGAGCTGCTAATTCTTCATGTAACTTTGTGAGAATAAGACCAAAGAATGAAAAGAAAGCAGAAAACAGGAATTGTTTCAAGGAAATATTATCCATGACCACTGTTGCCATCGATACCATATAATGTGGTCATCTAATCCACATCATCTACAGTGATATCTTCAGCACCATATAAATATTGGTATTCTTAAAGTTGGGCATCTACATCTTTGGGTTGTGAAGGCATGGATGAGCATGAAACAAAAGGTCCCATTATTTCTTCAGCTACTGGCAAAGTATGAACTCTCTGAGGATTCTAGATAGCATATATTTTTTTATGCTTCATATACTATAAATTTATTCTTTTGCCTATTAAGCAGAATGACAGACAAGTGAGCTACAAACTGATGATTAGAAAACAGGCTTTTCTGATGCCTGAGATTTCACCCATACTGCTGCCTTTATTGGCCCAATGTAGAAAAGTAGTTCTCTCAACCTGGGCAATTTTGCATTTAAGAACAGCCTAATCATTCTGCAACTACTTTTCATTTCTGAGTTTTCTCTAAAGTTAACTTTCCCATTAGATTTCACCTTCCTATGACAAAATAAATATCACGTTTAATCTGCAATGTCTCCATTTAGGAAAAAGCCCTAAGGGTAGGTACACTCTATCCCAAAAGAATGAACGTTTCCTATTAACGTAAACTAGCATTAGATTTAGTATCTTCCTAGAATGCAAAATGAAACACTGCTTGCAGTTGGGCACCATTAATGCTGGGGAAACTCTTCTCACAAACAGGGGAACTCTATATACTTGATGTCATCAAGATTTAAATAAGATGTTTATCTTATACAATCAAAACCACCTTTATTTATTTATTTTTTGTGAGGGGACAATATAACCAAAGGCAGCAATCAGTATCTAGGAAGGCGAAACACATAAATTCAATTTGGTCAGTGTCAACTGGGATACAGGGATGAGAATATTAATGTCTCAGGACAGGAATATTATACCTATTTTATCAATGCCAATGACTCATATTGTAATGCTTATCTGGGGCTTAAGAATTTGAGAAGTATGTTCCTAAATTCAATATTATTCTGTAGCATTTTCATCTTGAGCTTCATTACTCTATACTGATTTTTTCCCTTTTTTCTCTTCCTTTTTTGGCATTTTTAATTTAAATTAAATCAAGTGGTTCCAAGGCAAGAATCATCAACATGAATAAATATGCTTAAGTAGCAAATGAAAATATATTTGACTATCCCTTTTTGTTCTAGGCAATTAGGTTAATTTCAACAACCACAATGGCAACAACTAACATTTTTGTAATGCTTTACAAATATTCTCATTTTATCCTGACAACAACCCTGTACTTTTCCACTAATATTCAATTAATGACAAATCGGCTTTAAATTGAAGTGTCTTCTCTAAGGAGAAGTTCCAATAATAGTTACTATGATAATAGTGATAATATCTAGCATTAACACAGTGAGGGCTTTAAGGTTTGGACAAATATTGTTTCATTTGAGCCTCACAACAACTCAGTGAAGCAGCTATTAGATTTTTATTTAAATTTAAATTATTTAATTTACTTAATTTATTTTAAATTTAAATGATTTAAATAAAATTAAAAGTTCTCATTTTACAAATGAGAAAACTGAAGCAGACACCATGATCACACAACTAATAAATGTCTCCAGCTAGATTTCATCTCATACCATACCACCTACCTGCCCAGAAGAGTAGACATTTTATAGAACTTAATCATCCTTCTCCAAAATCTCCTGATTTCCTAAACAAAGATGTAGTGCTGCAATTAAAACTTATGAAAAGAAGGTTTTGGACATGATACATCCTATGCCAGTTTGCTTATTTTTACACATGTCTAATAATTGGAGGGAAAAAATCACCTGGAAATCACAAATCAATCATACAAGTGTTCCTTTTCTTTCCAATGGAAGTGCAGAAAAGAATCTATTTGAAGATGTGTAAGTATTGCAGGGGTTACCCAGGAAATCTATCATGACAAGCTACAGATACGTCAAAACCCAGGAGGATGCAATTCCATAAAATCTTAGTACTGAAAATGACAGTAAGAAATAATATACTGTCCAACAAAATGAGCAGTCCCATTGAAACATCAGCCACAGTAATGATGCTAACGATGTCAGAAACACAGGAACCTAATGTACTTGTAGCATATAGCCTTCATTAGTGGTGACCAACCCCTGAAGCACTGATATAGACAAATAGGTAGATAGATGATAGGGAGATAATACAGTTATTAAAGCTAGTAAGTAGAAATTGTGTTTTGTGTACAACATACACAATGGAAGTATGGAGACAGCATTTTGGGCTGAACTTTAATACTATAAAGGTTTCTAAGATCTTAGTGGTAGTCCTAGCAGCAGACTCTGCTATAGAGAATGCCATGGAGTCTCAGACTTCAAAGAGAATGGAGACAGCCAGTCTCACACAATTCAGGAATCCTCTCTACAATGTCTACTTAACAGAAGGTCACCCTCTCTTGATTTGGGCAGGTAAGTGGCACAGTGGATTGAATGTTGGGCTTGAAGTCAGGAAGATTAACCCTCAGGCACTTAGTAGATATGTGACCCAGGGCAAGTCACTTAATCCTATTTGCCTCATTTTCCTCATCTGCAAAATGAGCTGGAGAAGGAAATGGCAAGCCACTCCAATATCTTTGCCAAGAAAACTCCAAATGGGGTTAAGCATAATCAGATCCGATGCATCATGAATAGTCAGACATAACTGAAAGGACTGAACAACAACCAATGAGGGACAGTTCACAAACTTGTAAAGCAACCCCTTGAATTGTTGGGGAATTTGAATGGTTGGAAAGAACACTGAATTTGGAGCACCGAATCAGGAAAAGAACATGATCCAATATAGCACTGATTTTACCCCCATGATTTATGTTCTATGATAAATATCTACTTAGGGAACCTTGCAAGCCTTTTCAATGGTGAATTACAGAGGTAATTTCCACACAAAATCTAAAACTAGGAACTGTATAAAAATGGCTCATTTTAGCTCCATTTTTCTCCTAAATCGATAAATATTTAGTATTTAATTCCTACTATGCATGGGACTTTGTGCTAGACTTTTGTTTATTTTTAAATAATAAAAATGCTTAAAGCCTAATTAATGATGCCAGAAATGTTGACCTGTATAATATTAACAAAAATTCCTTGTGATTTTTGTATGCAAATAAACAATCAAAGTCTGGAAGAGAATGGTTCCACATACCCTGACCCTTATCACACTGCCAATTCTTCAGAAATTCTCACTTTTTCACAATCATTTCTTTGAGTTACTATGCCACTATATGTGTTGGAGAGTTCTTGCCTCCATGTAGCTGAGGTCCACTAGCATATTTTATCAAGGTCACCAAAACGAGGAAGTCTCTGCCACCCCATTACCCTGGTCCATACTATTTCTGGTAACCTCGAGAGTTCAAGGATATGAGGTCCAGGTCAAAACCTCCCTTTCATTTCACAGAATAGACATGGGAAAGTGGGGTTTTGTTAAATAAGTTTTATGCCTTGAGGGTACAGGGCATTTGCATTTAAGGAATGATATTCTAGGATTTTCCTAGATGTTCAGAGGTCCTACTATGAACAAGTTGATAAAAAGCCATCAAATAGGAATTTGCACAACTTATATTCTACACCCATTTAAAAGTCAGAAACCTTCCAAAGGTGGGATGACTAGCTAGCAACGTCTGTTCTCTTGGAGGGCAATAATGTCAACTGTAAGCAAGGCCTCTGGACTATCAGGGGTTTGGGAAATGTAGCAGTTTGTTTGATTTTATTAATGGAATGACTCCTCGGAAATAAATGGTGAGGAAGCAGATATAGTTGTGTGAAGAAATATAATCAGCATGCATTGTACTCCTGATTTGTATCCAGGATCTACTTTCTCACCATCTCCATGCCTTGGTGATGCTCAGTGACACAGGCAGCTCTGATATGCCTTCCTTTTAGTCCCACGGCCATCAGGTCCTTTTCCTGATTCCAGACCTAGAACTCTATCAACTAAGCCATTTAGTGGCTTCTGCAGGACAGATAGCATCTAAATAAGGGGGAAACACATATTTTAAATATTCCTGGCAAGCTAGATTTCAAAGAATTAATTTTAAAACACTGAAGGAATAATGTTGTTGTTCAAATATGTAACTCAGTCTAGGTGATAATTTATCACTTAGGAAATTCTATCCTCCTAGGTCAGAAGTAGATTAAATATTGCACTGCAAAGCTAAATAAATGTGATTGACTTTTTCCCAAAATGGCAAATTAGCACTTGACTTCCCACCTATACTTCCATATTCACCTTTATCTTATGGCCAGTTTCTAAATCCGATGTAACAGCATGGCACAGGAATGCCACACATTGTTTTACTCATCAAGGTGACAGCTGCTTTGTTCTGACAACCACTTACACTTGTCTTCAGCACTAGCTACTATTCACATTAATTTAAGTGAAATCCTTGCCAGAGTAACTATTTCTAACCACTTCTGATACCTCAGTAAGTCCCACACTGGATTTGAGCAACCAGAAATCTATCGATCTACAAGCAGTTCACAGTAATAGAAACCAATTCTGAACTGGAAATGTGGACTTAGTTTAGTCTAAATATCCCTAAAACACCAAAACCCCTTCAAATAGCTGGGGAAAGTATGCTTAGCTTATCTATGCTTAGACTTGTAATTGGATTGGTGAACTAACATCCCCTAAAGAAATAACTTACTGTAGAGTAAGGAACCAACAAAAATTCTTCTAAGATCCTATACCCACAAATCTATGGTGCACTAGCTTTGAAAATCACAAAAGAGGTCATTTGAAAACATCTCAAAATGTATTTTTAAAAACCAGTTTACATATAGTATTATGCTACTAATGCCAGTTCTCTTCCAGGTGTTGTGCACTTCACAAAATGAGTACATTTATGAATTGATACTGATTTAAAAAACACAGTATATTCAGAAACCTTGCTAAATGATTCCCCATACAGATCTTGGACAAATATGAATTTCTGCGAACTTGGGTGAGCTGGAATGACATAGAGGAGCTGGATTGACTATTTACAAGGAATTATGGGGGAGGGGGAGGAAAGGGTTGTCACCCTTGCTCTGTCACCACCAATTATTATAATGGCCCATTAAATGAGTGTTATTTCCCAACCTTCTATCTGTACATCATTTCAGGTGGTCAATTTTGTTTAGAGAACATAGGCTCTATTTTAGAAAGGATATAAATTGGTTTTTTTAGACAATAGTTGCTTACATTTCCATTTTCTAGTACAGACTGTCAAGATTTACTATGGGGGAGGAAAGAGCAGAAAAGAAACTGATGTTAGCATTTATTTTTAAATAAGAGGGGTTAAATATTTTGAGATCGTTTTTCTAAAGAAAAATATAACCTAATTCCCACTTTGTCCATTTCTGTAGAAAGGGGATTACAGTAATTAGTTTTCAGAGGCAGCAGACTCCTGGGTTACTATCACCTATTAAAGCTTGCCCTCCTTGTTCAGTTCACAAAGCTGAGAATGCCCAACTGTGCATAGAGTTCCACACTTCTTGTTAATATAGCCCACCTTCAGATTCTGAATTTTTTAAGTATCAGTCAAGTTTTTCATGAGACAATAGAGATTAATAATAATAATATGTACAAAATAAAACACATAGCACTCCAAGAATAATTGTATTATAGAATTTACATTTTGGAGAACACTATCTCTGATGAAAACATATCCCCATACCTCCTACTTGTACAGATTGAACTACTTTGATAGGGTTTATATAATGATAATTTTGGAAACTGTACTCAATAATCCCTTATTATAAGAGGTGACCTTGCATTTTCTATCTTAGCAATCTCAGCAGCTTCCCTAGAATGATCTTCCATTTATGTACAAAACAACTAGGTCCAAAATAACTCATTATCATTCTTTGAAACCAACAGTACTTTTGATGTCCTTGTTTTTACATAGTGTGCTACCATTCTCCTAGACACCCAGTTTTGCCACAACAGGGTTATCCTAGATACTCTTCATTCTGGCTCATCCCCATCCAGTAACTTGTCAATTCAAGTTCCTCCTCAACATGCTGATTTCCATTCCTACCACCTTCAGTTCACTGGATCCTCATTGCCTCTGGCCTGGATTGCTGCAACTCAAGTCACTTATTTTGAACATATTCTTAATTTATAATTCCATCTCTTGATGCTCTCAGGAAATTTAAATTATTCATAGGCAAGTACAAACAACATAGGCAAACAAGCCAGACAGGTCATACCTGACATGTAAGCCCTACTACTTCCCATCTTAGGCACCCACAGGGTCTTCTTTTTTTGCCTTGTGTTTCAGAAAGCTAATCTTGATCTCAATAATATTTTTTTTGCTTTGTTAAATTAATATTATTTTTGCTCCTCTGATCTAAATTCAAAACATTATATATCAGGTGAATCATGGTCAAAAGTACAATACAATATTTAGTTTAAATTCAGGAAACTGAATGAATCCATATTCCAGAAACTGTCTAGTCAACATCCATGTAGTCACCCAACCATCTAGTCATCCAAGTTCTCAACCTTGGAGATATATTGACTCTTATTTCTCTTTCACCTCCACCCAAATATCTAATTAGTAGATGATTTCTGTTAATTCTACCTTCACAATATCTCTCATCCCCACCCTTTCTCCCTACTTACAAATCCACTATCCAAGTTCTTCATCACTTCTCACTTGGAATATTACACTGCACTTCTACAATTTTCTTAAATGTTCCAAAGTTTGGAGAAGTTACACAGGAGACCTAGCTAACGTATATGCATGCAATCACTAATGACACCATACATTTTCACTCTTCCATTGTCCAACTTCCAAACAACTGTAACATAAGGCAAAAAAGTCAGGTACCTAAGCTGCTTTTTAGCTATGAGATAGGTATTTATTTTCCAAAGCATACTGAAGCAGACATTAGAAAAGAAATTTAGTGCAAGATATTAAAAGCTTCTTTTTCTGTCACCATTTTTGACAAAACCAAAATACAAGATAAAAGAATGATAGGCTTGGATAAGGTCACTTTTAAATTCACTGCTGAAAAATCAAGGCTCTTGATTTCATATTTATAAGCAAAACCATTTATTTGACCTACATTGTAACCTGCCTTGTGAAATAGACACTTCAGGTCTCAAATTTTCAAAGGTCTAATAAATGGGTTTGAAACAGCAAACCCTGAATTACTTTTCTCAATTCCCAGTCCTTAGTTCTAGTCATGAGCAAATGATTTCCAATTTTCTTTCTACTCAGGACCCCTTTTGGCATCTTAGATCTCACGACTCCTTTTTATTATGTGAGCTTGTATTTCTCTTTTCCTCAGCCCCACTAAGAACATTGCTATGCCTTCTTAAAATCTCCATTACCTCTCCTTTTCTCTTCTCCCTCCCCACACATACTTGTCAACCTTAATCCCTTCCCTTCAGCGTATCTCCTCTAAGCTCTATGACCCTTCCTTACTATCTTGAGTCCTTAAATTGTACTCTCTCATTTCCTTATAAGTCAATACATCACCCATATAAAATCAGTTAAGCACCAGCCCCCCCCTTTTTAATTCCACATCACTCAGTTGTTTCAAAAAGGGTTGTAATGTCAGCAATGTCAGCTGCATGATATCTCCTAAAGCTATTCAACTTCATATCCTGTGCACAGGCTTTTTCTGGGTCCTAGGGGTATAAATAAAATATTACCTAGGAACTCCAGTTGGTGATGACCTGTTTTCTGATACAGTGCATCAGAGAGAATAAGAAAAAAGTCACTCCTCACTGCATGTTCCTGTATGTGCAGTATGAAGGCGAAGAAGAGAAGTAACAGGCTTACACCTATGTAGTGCTTTAAAGTTGACATTAGTTTATTCATCTTCACAAAAACTTTGATATAGGTACCATTATTCCCATTTTGCAAATGATAAATTAAGGTTCCGATAAGGTAAATGACTTGCCTAGGATCAACCACCTGATACGTATCTAAGGTCAGATGCAAATCCTGACTGGGCCAGTGCTCTGGCCCTTGTGACAATGCCTCCCTTTTAATCCACAGTTCTAAAGAATATGTGCAGGGAAGAGAGAGGTGGTAATTTCAGCTTTCCAATGAAGTGCAAGGGGTACCAAGAGTATGCAGTCATCCAAACTCTGATTAATTAATCAATAAGCAATAACCCAATCTATAAAAATAACAAAGGCAATAATAACCAATTAAAACAATTAACATTTCCTTAGGTTCAGTCTCACAATAAGATTATAGATTTAGAAGTCTAAGAGGTCTACAAATTCATCCAGCCCAATGCTGGAATTTTGCAGAGAAGAAAAAATAGGATCTAGAAAAGTTAAAAGATCTGACCAAAGTCCCATTGTGGTAACTGGTAGAACCAATTTTTGAATTCCTATCTTTTGACTTGAAATCATTCTTTCCCCTATAGTTCTCATAGTACTTCCTTCTAATACTTCTAAAAACTTATGAAGACATATTCTAGTTGTTCTCTTTTTAATGTAATAATAACAATAACCCCTAACCTATAGGTTTGTATAAATTTATCTATAAAGAGCTTTACATAAAGTATCTCATTTTATCTCCAAAACAAACCCTGGGAAGTATGTGCTATTATCATTCCCAGTTTATGGAATAAGAAATGGAGATATATAGTAGATAAGTGATTTGCTCAGAATTCTACATCTAGTAGATGACTACAGCAGAATCCAAACTTGGATTTTTCTGATTCCAGTCCAGCACTATATCCAATAGCTTCCTAGCTGTTGTCATTATCTAGTAGTTTCTATGAATATTTTGTTAATCAGTGGATGCAACCCAAATGGGGCTATGAATGTTAGGAACACACAATATTTCAGGTATGGTTGCTGAGAGAGGCAGTGCAGAAAAATTTACAGATACATCAGAACCTGAAAGTAGGCAGATCCCTCTGAGACAATCAGGTAAGTAGAAGAATGCCCTCCAGGGGCATTCCTCCAGGGGCAACTCCAATTCTACCCACAGTACTACAAGTTTTCCTACTGATGTTGTAAGTTTTATTTCTATCACAAGAGGAATTGATCCTTTACAGAACAGAGGCAGAAATTTGTTAATTATAAAGGCATCTTTATTAACCATGCCTAGATGCAAATCTTTCTTTATCTTCTTCTAAAATTGTTTTTGCCTATGTTTCATTTTGTGTGTTTATGCTTTGTAATACACACATAAACACACAATTTCAAATGCTCAAGAGCTCATTGGGCTAGCTGCTTGTGGGCTAAGGGATAAGGAGAATTGAATATACTTGAGGAGAGAGCAAGAAACAAAACAAATTCAGAAGCCTTCATGGTTTCTCTGAGTTAGAGGATGAGCCAAAATAAATTATAGAGAAGTCAGAGATTTCTTCAAAAATACTTTTTATACCCATTTGAGTGTGTATATACATGTTCTTCCCTCTTTGAACCAATTACAATGAAAGTGAGGTTCAATCATGGCCTGCCACTCATTTTCCCCTCCACTAAAAAAACTTTTCCTTGCACACTTTATATGAGAAAATTTGTCTCATTTTCTATCTCCTTTGCCCCTTCTCCCTTTTTCTCATGTCCACATTTTTTGGTGACCATCCCAATACAATGAGCTCACACATATATCTTCTGTCTTTGCAGACTAATTTTAACTACTCTGAAAATGATAAAGCTCTTAGGAGTTACACGTATAGTCTACATGTACAATATAGAAATTTAAACAGTTTAACTCCATTCAGTCCCTTATGATTATTCTTTCATGTTTACTTTTTTATAGTTCTCTTGAGTCTTCTGTTTGAATGTCAAATTTTCTATTCATTTCTGATCTTTTCATCATAAATTCTTAGAAGTCCTCTATTTTCTTAAATATACAACTTTCACCTGAAGGATTATACTCAGTTTGGCTGAGTAGGTGATTCTTGATTGTAATCTTAGCTCCAATATGACAGCACAATATGATATTCCAAACCCTCTGCTCCTTTAACATGGAAGCTAAGAAATCTTGTGTGATCCTGACTGTGGCTATTTGAATTTTTTTCCTACTTCCTTTCAATATTTTTTCTTTGACCTGGGAAGTATGGAATTTGGTTATAATATTCTTGGAATTTTTCATTTTGGGATCTCTTTCAAGAGGTGATTAATAGATTCTTTCTACAATTTCTAGGATATCCTCTGGATCTAAAACATAGGGGGAATTTGTCCTGTATAATTTATTTAAATGTGATGTCTAGGCTCCTTTTTTAGCATGTCTTTCAGTTAGTCTAAAAATTCTTAAATTATCTCTCCTGGATCTGTTTTCCAGGTCACTTGTTTTCCCAACGGGGCACTGCATATTCTCTTTTTTTTCTTTCTTCTGACTTTATTATGTCCTGAAGTCTCATATTGTCATTAGCTTCCACTTGCTCAGTTCCAATTTATAAGGAATATTTTTATTCACTGAGCTTTTGTAGCTTTTTAAATAAATTGGCCAATATTGCTTTTTAAGGAATTCTTTTCTCCAGTGAATTTTTGCATCTCTTTTACTATTAGGTCAATTGTGTTCTTTAACGTATTATTTTCTTCCTTATTTTTTTCTATTGCTGTTTTAATAAATTCTCTTTTCATAATTGTCTTGCATCACTCATTTATTTTCCCATTTTTCTTCCATCATTTTTATTGCTTTCTTTAATTCTTCTATGAAATTTTACTGAACAATAACCAAATGTCTAACAACATGTTTTCTTTGAAGTTTTGCTTATAGCTGTCTTCACATCATTGTCTTCTGTGTTTATATCTTGATCTTCCTTGCCACAGCAGTAAGTTTTTATGGTCAAGTTCTTTTCTGTGGTTAGTTCATTTTCCTAGCTTATTTCTTCACTTTGAATTTTATATTAGAGTTGGGCTCTGCTCACCTTGGGGTGTGGAGGTACTCTGTAAAGCTTCAGGCTTTTTTATGATGCTGTTTTCAGAGCTAGTTCTGAAAGTATAGTGTTTTCAAGGTTGTGTGATCCAGGGAGAGGTGTGGTCACGGTTCTCCTGGTCTGTGCTCTGGGCTTTATCCCATGCAGCTGCAAGTTCCAGTACTCCTCTTTGCCCTGCAACTGTTACAAGGGTCCCTGCTGCCTTGTGACCCATCCCAAGACCTCCTCTTGCCATGGACCTATGACCCACAACTGTCTATGAGCAACAGAGTTACCAATCAGTGCTAACTGTGCCCAGTGCCAGCCAAGCCTCCTCTCTTTGATCCCCTTAGATTCTCTGGACTGAAAGCTCCTTAAGCTGTTACTACTGCCTCCAAGGCCCACCATTGTATTCTTGCCATGCTCCAGGTCATTGCCCACTCCAGTGGTACAGACTACTCCTGCAGGCCTCCTAAGTTATCTTATGACAGAAAAAATGTCCCCCTCTCACCTTTTGTGCCCCTGCCACTCCAAATTTGATTTGAATCATCATTTTAAAGTTGTTGGGAGGGGAATGCGAGGAGAATTCAGCGGGGCCCCAGCCTATACTCCATCATCTTTACCCTACCCATGAAGAATACATGAGGAAATTTCACTTTAGTTCTTGGGCCTCCATCACAGTGATGACATTATTAGAGTTCTAGGAGTGGCGGGAGGAATTGCTACAAAAGCCGCTGCAAAGCCTGTCATTGACATTTCTGCTTTTTCTTCTCCAACTACTTAGTCCAACTGAGAGTAAGAAGCAATTTCCACCGTGGCTGTAAATTAAGAACATAGTACTATACAGCCCTTGTTCGTCAGGCTCTTACATTATAACAAGTACACAGAAAACTATGAAATATCACAGAATCACAGAATACGGAAATTAGCAGCAACTTCAGCAGCCAAGATGTATGACAGAGGAATCCCTAGCATTACATACCCAACAAGGGTTTATCCATGCTCTACTAAAAGCCTCCAAGAAGGTATAACTCACCACCTCAGAGGTAACCCATTCCAGATCTGCAGAGTTCGAGTTGTTAGGAAGCTCACCCAGATGCCAATTATAAATTAATCTCTCCGTAATTTCTAGACATCACTCTTACTTCTGCTCTCTGGGCAAAATTGAGGAAGCTTCCTCTTTTCACATGACAAGCTTTTATTTAAATAAAGTCAGCTATCAAGTTGCCCCTAAGTATTTTATTTCTTTATCTAGGTTGAAATTATCCAACTCCTTCAACCTATAAACATGCAGCACATTGCAGGCACAACCTTATTCATTTATCCTGTTTGTCCTCCTCTGGACACTGTTCAACTCATTAACATTTTGTTTGAACTGTGGCCCCCAAAGCTGAGCACAATACTCTGGATAAGAATGACAAGGGCACAGTACAAAGCAATGATCACCTTCCTATTCCTGGAAGTCATGTCTCTTTTAATACAACATTAGCTTTTCTGTAAGTTGACACATCACACTACTGACTCATTTTTAGTTCATAGTCTACGATAGATCTTTTTTCAGAACAAAAGCTATTTATTTGTATCTCCCTCCTACCATTATATTCTTGTAAAGTTTTTTTTTCTGAGCTTGAAAATACTTTGTACATATGCACATAACTTCTGGGAGAAGAGAACGTGTCTTATGTAAAGGGAAGTTTGTCAAATAAAAGAATAAGCTTCCAAGGGGCACAATGAAATAGCAGCATTAAGTGGAACAAGTGTATGAAGTCAAAGGTTGGGGTGAGTAGGAGAGTGGTGGCCATGGAAGGGAATTTTCACCTGGGCAACTAATGGGTAGGGAGAGTTGCAGCTCAATAGACTATCAAATCTTTTAAAGAAGCAAGGAAAAAATTGATTTCATTATCAATTTCCAAGAAAAAGGTAGCACAGTAGAAAGAAGGTATGTCTCAGGGTACATAGGAATGACAAATAATAATTATCTAGACCTACTAGATGGTCTAAGTAGGTGCCAGTGGAAATAGATGCCTGGCTGATTACAGAAGGGTAAAGTATGTTAGAAATGTTTGCAAGTCAAGTCAATTCTACCAGAACGTTCACTCCATTGTTGTTTACCCTGCCAGAGAACTAATACAGCTCTGACTCTAATACAGACACTATACAAGTCAAGAATACTTAATATTCCTACTAAAGAGAGGCATCCAAGACAGATAAGTAGTTAATTCATACTCCAATACTGTCATGGTAAATTGAGTAAGAATAAGACTAAAATGGTACCCAGAGAGTACACATCAAAAGAAAATGTATATTTCATGGAAAATGGGATTTTGTTACAGAGATTTGATGGCTTTCAACAAAATTTCAAGTAAATAAAATGCTTTGGGGTAAAGGAGGTATATTAGTTAATTGTCATGTTTAATTCTGCATTAACGAGAAAAAAATTATTTTAGTACACAGTGGTAAAAATCTTCCAAAATGGCATTAGTTTGCTTTCTTGCCTTCAGACAATACAATATAGCAAACACAATGCTTCATTTACATTTCAAGATCTCACAATATCAAAGAATTATGGGATGTTAGAGCTGGAAGGAAACTTAGAATGTCCAATGCTATCATTTTTACAAATCATGAAGGTGAGGTCTAGACACTAACAAAGTGAATGCGATCAAACCAAAGAGAAACAGCATTTAAGTTATATGGGGAGAAGATGGCAGAGCTAGGACCTACCCAGTGTTTTGACTCTGATTACACAATGTTGCTCTAACCCTACCTATGCATCAAGGTTTGGGTAAGGTCCCAAACTATATGTAGAGTCACTCAATCATAACATTAAATTCAGCCTGTCATTTAATTCAAAATGTTATTTAATTCAACCCATACCCACTCTTTGTTGATTGCTCTAGTCCTTTCATCCTTTTCTGAAATTCTAGAGTATTTAAAGTGCAGTACCATGTAATTCACCACCCATGTATATGTTTTTATGTGTTATTTGCTATTGTTTTGGATCCTTCAATCTTTATTCCCCAATGAGATTGTATGGTCCTTATGGACAGAGGCCATATTTTACCCTTTCCCTCCACCTCCTAGAGTGTCTAGAGAAATGGTGACATTACTTGCACTTGACTTTGTTTTGAGGGAGAGAAGGCTGTGCAGGATCACCAACTTCATTTTCTCCTCCTGAACCATCTGGGTCCAGTGACCAGATATTTATCAGGATGACTGGAGATGGTCCAGGATGCAATGGGGAAACTTTGGCCTACTTAGGCTGGCCTTTTCAGGTAAGTGGGGACTCAGTTAGCTGGGTAACCCAGCTCATACTCTCCCTTCTGTCTCTCCCTCCCCTTCCTTTGGGATTTGCTGGCTAGGTGCCCTTCTTTCCTTCCTTCGTTTCCCCCTTTCCTTCCTTCCTTCCTTCCCTCCTTCCTTCCTTCCTTCCTTGTTGTTCCCAAAATCTTAAACTCACTATACTCTGAAGCCCATAGACTGGACTACAGTGGGTCCCTACTCAAGGTCCACTTAATGACTATCTTAGAGTGATTAAGGCAGCTAGGTGGTACAGTGGATAGAGCACCAGTGCAGGAGTCAGGAGAACCTGAGTTCAAATCATACCTCAGACACTTGACACTCACTAGCTGTGTGACCTCGGGCAAGTCACTTAAGCACCATTGCCTTAGCCTGGGTCATCTCTGGTCATCCTGATGAATATCTGGTCACTGGATTCAGATGGCTCTGGAGGAGAAGTGAGGCTCGTGACCTGCACAGCCCTCCCTCACTCAGAACAAAGTTAAGTGCAAGCCATGTCATTATTTCTCTGATGGCATGGTCTTCTTTGACAACGAAGGATAAACAGAAACATACACACACACACATACACATACACAGCTTAGAGTGATTATCAATAGTAACAGTTTCTATTCCCTCCAGGTTGATTTAATTTTTTTTTCTTCTTTTGCTCATTAAAAGAGCCATTCCCTGACTACTTCTTAAAGAGGTATATTCACTCAATGGGCATTACTTCCCTCTAAGTGAGTACCTGAAAAGGCCCTTCTGAAAAGTCTAAGGTCTCCCATTGCATCCTGGGCCATCTCCAGTCATCCTGATAAATATCTGGTCACTGGACCCAGATGGCTCAGGAAAACAAAGTGAGGTTGGTGCCCTTGCACAGCTCCCTCTCACTCAAAACAAAGTCAAGTTCAAGTCATGTCATCATTTCTCTGATGTCATGGTCTTCTTCAAAAACAAAGGATGAACACAGGAACAACAAGAGTATCTAAAACCAAACAGTGATCAATATACTGTTGATAGGTGATAGAATGAATTCATTCATGGGCAATCAGCCAAATAAGCTGATACAGCCATAGGTGTACTGTAGAGATGTTGAGACTGGAAATACAAAGCTGCCAATTGCTCATGACATGCATTCATTTTTACCTTCTCCCTAATTCCCCTCTTTCTTCCAGATAATCCACAACTCGACAGGGGGAAGAATAGCAGGGATGATGGAATAAACATCAGTTTGACTGTAATGCTTTACTAATGTACAATGTATAGATTGAAATAAATCTCTTGTCATTTCAGGGCACAGGATGAAGATTGCCTTTTTAAATAACTTTCTTATATCAGATAATTTTATTCTAATAATAGTGTGCAGAGAAAATAGTTAATTAAGCCTTGTAGTTTGCTGAGTTCCAGTTAATTAAGATTTTGCTTCATATACATTTACAAAATTCAAGAAAACCACAAATGAAGTTATTTTCTTGAAGCATTTTTGCTTGGTTCAGGTTCTTAATCAAATGAGTTAGGGTCCCATTAGAATTTTTTTCAGCATAGCCTAAATTAAAATGATAAATTGTAGGAGAATCTGATTATAGACAAGTAAATTTGTACATGTTTGCACGAGCAACTTCTATATTCTTGGTGATAGGTTTTACATAATAGGGACATAGATTCTAGGACAAGAATAGGTCTACTAAAGCAAATGTATATGATATTGACTCTTTATCACTGTCAAAAAAACACTTGGTGCACTACTTACAAAGAGACCAAAATGAACAATATTACTCAAGTATAGAAAAAAGGAAATGATACCCCAATGTGCTTATAATTTCAGATTCTTTTAAATTTAATATAACCTTTAGTAGAAATAAATACCTAATATAAAGCTGTTATACTCTATCTGCCTTATTAACAGATACTAGGATTCTGGCAAAGTATGGATATCAGTCTTATTTGTTGTATTTTTAAAGCTACATCTAAAGTGACAGCTACCTTGATGTCTTTGTGTAATGCTCTCCCCTTAGGATCCATCCAATTGGAATGTTTTATTGATAAAACTGCTTCATTATAAGGCACTTCATTAAACCTCCATACAAAGGGCATAAGATCAACTTTCACTATATTGAACAATAGTGTTACAGTTAGGTTGCAGATGATCAGTTTTTCATCTTTGGGGAAGGTACAATGACCTCCATTCATCTAAAAAAGTAATGTTTCCTGCTTACTGTTCTTTGATTTATGTGTTGATCCATCCTCTTTTAGGAACGTAGGGCAGGCAGCAACATAATTGGTTTGTTATTGGGTGACCTGGCTTAGTATTTATTTCATGTCATCTTTATTTTACACAAAATTGGCAAAAATGCCTTGCAAATAATAATCTCTCTCTCTCTCTCTCTCTCTCTCTCTCTCTCTCTCTCTATCTATCTATCTATCTATCTCTGTGTGTGTGTCTGTCTCTGTCTCTCCTTCTCTCTCTCTCTCTCTCTCTCTCTCTCTCACACACACACACACACACACACGCACAAAACAGTGTTTCAAAAGTCTCAGTGAATTCTGAGATAACTGTATTTGAATCTTTACACAACTAACCAATGAGATTATTTGAAAAATTACATAAAAATAAGATGTATATTTTCTTACTAAGTTAACTTTAGTTTTCCATTTAAAAATACATAACTTCCATCTGCAAATAGATAAAGCTCCTCATTCTGACACAACTTGAAAAAAATCAACTAGGAATTATAATCTCAATCATACTTGTGTGATATTTGCACACTTGTGCAAAGATATGAATTAATAAAAAGCCAAAAATAAGTCCATGCCTTCAAGAAACTTCCATCGTACTGGTGTAGCGAGGAGAAGAGAAGACACAACATATACACAGACAGTTAAATACAAAACATATTCTGAATAATAAAAGTAATTCCAAAAGATAGAAAGCATTAACAACTGGTTAGAAGCAAGAAAAGTCTCCTTTAGGTGGTGGCATTTGAGCGATATACATATAACATTTTAAAGCTATTTTCTGTGAGGAAAAAAGTCATGTCTCAGCATGAATCCTAGAAATGTATATCAAATGATAGGTGAATTGGTAAAATATTTTATTGTATACTTTAAAATATTTGGTTTATTGGCTAAATCATAGCCTGAACTCATCTCCTTCAGCACCTGTTATACGATCTGCATGTTCGTGCTTTTCCTTCAAATCCTATATTGAAGTTATTAAAGTTACTCAGAATCTGGAAGTAGATGAAGAAATAAACATATGAAAGTCATTTTTGCATAAAATTTCTAGTACAACTAAAGATTAAATATGCCTTGATGTTAATTGCAGGAGAAGAACAAATAGCAACTTTAAGAATTTGGATTCGTTTTATACTCTTCCTGCAGAAGATAATAACTTCTTAGCTGAGTGGGCCCTATATGTTTTGTTTGCAGCTCTACATGGGGATACTGTTTAAAATGAGAAGCAGATAAATTCATGTTAAAAAAAACTACATTCAAGAAACTCCTATGGCTCCTGTTGTTTCTTCTTTATGTACCAGAAATACCTACCACAATGACTGGCACATGGCAGAAATATAATACAGATTTACTGAATCGAATTGAATAGGATAACACACAAATTCCTCTTTCTGGCATTTAAAATCCTTCACAATCTGGTTCTGGTCTACTATTCCTGGCTGATGTCAAATGACTCTCTCATGCACTCAGTGTTCTGGCCAAAATACCTTCTTGTTATTCCTGATATATGCAATTCCATCTGCTACCATGGAATAGCCTCTGAATCCAAGGAGAGTTACTTATTATTTAAACTGAACTCAGGTCATACTCCAGCCTCCCTTATTACTAACTGTCATTTCCTGTAGCTTTATCCCTTCTCAATGCTGGTATCAATGACTTAAAAGGCAGCTTTGACCACTCCAATGTTATTATCACATAATAATCCCATCCAAATGTTACTCTGGCTCATGGTCTTTGGTCTTAATGGAGCATAGCTATCTTTCTGTGGCATCAGTTTTTTCTTAGACCTAGCTACATGATTTTTACCACCTTGTTTCTAAATGTTCAGTGACCATATTCCAACGGGAAGAACCAAGTCTCCTGACTTTCTGGGTTCCTGAGTTTGTTTAGATTTCTGAATTCTCATTCTTTCTTTTTCTCTACCTTTGCCCAGATAGTCTCCTGCATTTGATTTTCCTCCCTCCTTGTTTTCACCTCTTTCTTCTTTCAAGTGCTATTATCTCCAGCATGGTACCTGTCCTGATCCTCCAACTTTTAGTGCCTTCTCTAATAACATTATATTTAATTTGTATATATTTTACAGTGATTTCTCTGAATACATTATTTCTCCTAAGCAAACTATAAGCTTCTTGAGGTTAAGGGATGTTTTATTTTTTGCCTTTTGCTCAGCACTCAGCAGAGTGCCATGTATATCGTGGGTGTTTAATATATTGTTTTTGACTGAATTTAATTCACCTCATATTGCAGATTTTCACCCCTTATCAATCTTTTTACTCTTTTCCCACCTCTGTATTTGTCTCCAGTAAACCATAAAAAAACCTTTCTGAGAAGAGAATCTGAGAGCTGAAAAGGATTTCAGCAGTCATCTGCTCTTACCCAAACATGAAAGGAATCCTTGATATAGCATATCTAATAAGAGGTTGTCCAAATTCTACTTCAAGCACATCAAGTACCAAAAATAAGACTGATTATATTTTGACAACTAAGAAACAATCACTGATATGAGTTATTCCTGAATTAGTCTTCCATAAACACTCAAACCACTAATATTTTACAGCAAATCTATAAGGTAAAAAGAAATATAACACTGAGAAAAATACATGGCATGCTTATAAAACAACTCCAACCTGATCTATTTAAATGAGAAACAGGAAATAGACTAAAGGTAAAAAAGATAAAGGATACAGAAGAAATACACAAATGGGAAATAGATGGAGGAAAGGACATTATTCTTAATTATAAAAATGTCATATGTATGTTAACAAATTTAAATCAATTATCATAACATGAATATCAAAAGATCTGTAACAAGTCCTTAGCAAACAGTTGACTTACTTGCCAAGAAGAGAAACAGTGTAACTAAGAGTAATGCTGTTTTAGAATACAAACTCATTTCTAAAATCTTACGTAGAAGAAAGATAGAAAACTGACCATTACTATCTCATAAGTGACTTTGAAACAATGAAGTGAATATTTAAAGAAAGCTCGGTGAAAGAATCATCTTAATAAAGTCATACTGGTAGCACTTGTGAAAGATACTGGAACGAGGACAACAAAAAAGTATATAAATGATTTACAATAATTTATTTTATAATAAAACGTTTTCACTATCCTGAATTGTAGTCACAACATTTGGACATTAAGATCACAGTTCCAGAATGGTTTATGGAAGTCTAGAAATGACAAGGCAAACAAATATATGAGAAGTAACTTAAGTTTACACAGAGGAGAAATCGAATGGAAACCACTCAATTTTAATGCTGTTGAAGTATCAATATTTAAGGCACCTAGAGGAAGAAAAGCTACTAAATACAAGACCTTATAGTTACTCCCCAAAAAATCAATCTGTCAAACACCAATAACTATCAAGACATATGCATATTATCTCATATACTAAAACTGCATATGGGAATAGTTTACACATCCATTTACAACACCTTTTATTTGGAAAAACATACAAACCAAAAAACACCAAGCAAGTTGTTACAAATAATATATCAACATAGACAACAAATCAACTGAAAGATCCCACTATGTTTATGATATGCTAACTACAAAAAAGCACTTGATTTGTTATAGCAAATAAATTAGGAATTAGGAAGACCTGAGCTCAAATACAGTCTCAGACACTAATAGTTATTTGATCCTGGGCAAAACTTTTAAACTCTATCTAAGTTTCTTCATCTTTAAAATGGAGATAGTAATAGCACCATCTCCCAGGATTTTTGTGAAGATAGTATTTGTGAAATAATTTTTGTAAAGTACTTAGAACAGTGTCTGGCATAGGATGCTTCATAAATGTTTAAAATAAATGGTCAGTTAGGTAGCACAGTGGATGGAGTGCTGGGTCTGGAGTCAGGAAGGCCTGAGTTCAAGTAAGGCCTCATACATTTTTACTGGATGTGTGACCCTTTGCTAGTCATCATGTTTGCTCAGTTCCTCATCTATAATATGAACTGGAGAAAAAAATAACAAACGACTCTGCAAAGAAAACCCCAAATGGGGTCATGAAGAATTAGGTATGACTGACATGACAGAAATAATGATAAATACAAGGTTATTCCCTTCCTCTTCTCATCCATGTATATGAAAACTGTACAAGGTTTCTTGAAACATACAACAACAGAGAGAACTTTGAGTGGTGGCGCTTTGATCATTAGTACTGAGCAAGAAATCAAAAAGAGGGCCTGTGCTTGCCAAAGGCTTTCACTGCTTCATGGAAAGGATAAGGGCAGAATTGCACAGCAATTCTTTGTAAATAGTGATACATTCCAGATGCTCCTGTTTGCAGATGGCACTGGTATGACTCCATAAAACATTGAAACAATGCAGAGTCTCTTAAATGAGATCCATAATCACTGAAAAGATTTTGGTCTAAATATTCTAAATACAAAATACTACAAAACTCTATCTTGAATATCTATAATCCAAGCTAGGTATTACAATTGAATTGACTGTCTATGTAGCTTACCCAGTAGGATACCTATCTATCTATCTATCTGTGTGTCTGCCTGTCATTAAATCTGTATATAACAATATATATACATATGTGTCTATCATCTATCCATCCGTCTGCCTATGTATGATACCTACCATGTACGTACTGTTGTCCTTTAAGTCAAGTTCAATACTTCAGAGATTATTTTCCATGATCTTCAACCATTCAGTATCATGAATAAAACCAATATTAAAAATATAGAGACAAGATAAGATTTTAAACAGACACTACAAATAGACAATCAGTTGAGGTCATAATTGAAGAGGAGGAAGACACTGGGCTAGATTTTCTTTGGGAAATTACAAAGTAATTTTGATTACCTTGAGCTTCTCTCTGAGACAAAGGCCCCTTCTTGTTCCAATATTATTCTACTGATAACGGCATGGATCACTCAGAGGGCATCAAGGAGACGCATAGAATCATGACCATGAAATCACAAGGGGGAAGTTATGGAAAGGTCATCATAAAAACATGTGATCAAAAAATAAGATTGGCTAGTCACATGGAGATGGTAAGAGATGGACAAGGGAAACCTCTGTTCTAACAAGAGAACTTGAGGAAAGCATTCAGGATGTATGGCAGATGTCCTATGGAAAACTGATGGGAAGACATAAACAAGAGTCATCCAGGAGCAGCAGGATGGATTATTCCTCTTTTTAAAAACAGAGAAAATAACACTGAAGTTAAGTGACTTGCCCAGGAGCACACTACTAGTAAATATTTGAGGAAGGATTTGAATTCTGATCTTCCTGAATTCAAGTCCTGTGCTCTATGTACTATGTCATCCATTTAGCTGCCCCATATGGGATGTAATGAAAGTAAAGATCATGAACTGCCTTAGATTATCACAATCAGATAAACTAAATTCCAAAGTAATAAAAGAACTAATGGATATGCCATTTGCAGGGATAGGTGATGGATCATGGAGAATGAAAGAAATTCCATATTAATTTATTTGCTTTTTTGACTAACTACATCAAAAGACCAGAGAAATATTAGAGACATGGTTTACCTAGATGATAGCAAAATAGTTGACAAAAATAAATAATCACACTATCCTTGAGGGCAATGATCTAAATGACAGTATAATTGGGAGCATTTGAAACTGGTTGGACCCCAAAATAGTTTTATGACAACTAGGAAAGTTTTCTAGCAGTGTGCCATATCTTTTGGCTGTTGAAAAACTATATCAGTGAATTCAATAAAGGTTCAGATGAATTATTTACAAGCTTTTCAGATGAAACAAATATAGGTGGGCTGGTTAAGATGTTGTATGGCAGAACTCAAAAAGATTTCAAGAGGCTAGAAGGATAGGCTGAACATGGCTAGAATTTGCACTTTCATTACCTCTACCTCCTAAAACTCCTTGCTCCCTTCAAAGCTCAGATCAGATCAAAAAGCACTTCTCATTTTCCACAGTTGCTAGTGCTCCCATAAAATTATCACATATCTAGTTGGTATGTATTTCATATTTACTTATATAATTATCTTAAAAATGTTAAAGTTCCTTAAAGGTAGGAAATGTGGTTTTTTGGGGGGGGTGGGGGGTTATATTCCTAGTATTTGGCAGAGTACCTGGCATTTTGTAGGCACTTAATAAATGTTTTTTGAATGAATGGATGAAAGACAATGAACTGTAATAAATATACATATAAAGACTTGTATTTGGGATAAAAGTAACTTTTAACTAAAAGTAACTTTTAAGGAACTAAATAATAGTTTATGGAGAAAAAATCTCTGCATTTTAGCAGACTTTGTGTTCACCAATAAGTCAGTGACATGCCATGTTGGCCAAGAAGAGCTTTCGTGATCAGAGGGGGCATTACAAAAAAGAAGGCCCAGGAGAAAGGTTTTATAGTCCCATGACATTTTGCCCTGGTCAAGAAACATTTGGATGTAGATTGACAAACTAAAGAGCATAAAGAAAAAGGTGATCAGGGAAGTGAGAAAAATAACAATCACGCCATAGGAGGATTGGTGGAAAGTACTGGCGGGTTATTAGCCTAGAGAAGAACACTCTTAGGTACGTCTTGTCTTCAAGCACTTGAAGGATTTTCATGTGTGCCAGAGACAATACTTGTTCTTCTCAGAGTATATAGAAAACAATGTAACAAGAGAGGGCACTAAGATATACAGCATATGGAAAAGGCTTTCTTCAGAAGGAGAAATTTGAGCTAAGTATTAAATGAAGCCATAAGAACTAAGAGACAGACAGTCCAGGTGTCATCAAGACAGGGTAAAATCATGGAGAATCATTCCAGATACAACAATAAAGACCAGTATGGCTGAGTTACAGAGTACAAAGAAAAAATTAAGTGTAAGACTAGAAAGATAAGAAAGGGAAAGGTTGTCAAGCTCTGTAAATGCTAAATGAATTCGTATTTGATTCTTCATTAATAGGGAATTGCTATAGCTCATTAAGAAGGCGGGATGGGGGGAGATGACATGGTAAGACCCATGCTTTGGAAAAAATCACCTTGGCATTTTTACAGAGAGAATAGAGAAGGGAAAGAGGGCAAAAGACTAGTCAGAAGGCCACTGAATTAATTCAGGTGAGTTGTGATGAGGGCTTGAACTAGGATGGCTGGCTGATAATGAAGAAGGAATATAAGATAGATGTTGTGATTCTAGAAATGATGACATCTGGCAATGAACTAGATATGGAGCATGAGTGAGACTGACTGAGAGAATGGTACTGCTCTTTACAGTAATAGTAATATTGAAAAGAAGGGAGGGCTTGGGGCAAAAGATGATTAATTCTGTTTTAGACATGTTGAGTTTGAGATGCCTACAAAACATTTAGTTCAAGATGTACAAAATTAGGGATATACACATTCATATATTAAATTATATATTATTAAAGTTAAAATATTTATCATATAAGTCATCTACACAGAGATAAAGACTGAATTCACAGAAAGTGATGAGATCACCAAGCGAGATAGAATTGAGAGAAAGAGGAAGAGCTTTTAGGACAGAACCTTTGGGAATACCCAAAGTTAATAGGAGTGGCATGAACATCCAGCAAAAGAGAATGAGAAAAGGCCATCACATAGGAGAAGAACCAAGGGAAAACAAAACCTGGAGAGGAGAGAAGATTTCAGGAAAAGAAGCAGATCAGATGTGCCAAAGACTTCAGAGAAGTCAAGAAGGATGAGGGTCAAGAAATGACTATTAGATTTGGCAACTAAGAGATATCCCCTTTGGAGGGGACAACTTTAGCTTAAGGAGAGATTGGAAGTCAGATTGCATAGAATTAAGAAGAGAGGAAAAGGAAAGAATGCATTGGCACTTAGTATGCATGGTTTTTTCAAGTAGCTTATCCAAGATGGAGAACAGAAATAAAAGATGATGGCTAACGGAGAAGTGAGAATCAAGTTAAGATTTTGGTTTTTGTTAGAGATGCATGGGAATTTGTAGGCAGTACTGGAGGAGCTTGTAAATAGGGAGAGATTGAAAATTAGTCCAGGAGCAGGAGTGATAGATGTTATAATCTGAAAAAGAAAAAGAGATCTGAAGAGAGGAAGGTATTGGTGATGGTTTTTTCAAAAAGAAGAATCATCTCTTTATACAAGACAGGAGTAAAGGACCATATAGTAGGGGAAGCTGTCTGAGCAACGTTGAGATGAGGAGAAAAGGAGAATGGGGAATGACCTCAATTTTTCCAGGGAAGCATGATATCAGGTCCTCAGCAGCTAGGGTTGGCTGAAGGGGCATGTTGAAAGTCTTGAGGAGACATGAAATTTGGAAGATAGGCAGTACTGCTACAATTATCTCCATTTCTCAGTAAAAGACAAAGGCTCTGAGTTAAGTGGGATTCAGACATGGGATTCAAATTCAGGAAGGCTTCTGATTCTAAGTTCAGTATCTTTTCACTATTCAATACTGCTTACTTTATCAAAGCAGCCACATAGATACACTCTATTTTGACAAGGAGAAGGTTCATTGCATTAATCAGAAAGTAAAATAAATATTTATAGCTGATTACATATAAAAAAGTGCTTTTAAAATATTTTCAATTTTTTTCTTTGTGAAATCAACTAAAAATCTTTGTAACAATGTTTTCATTTTCCATTGGGTTGGAAAACTTTATTTTTTTACAAACTGCTCAAAGAGAAAAGCCACAGTCCCATCTCACCTAAATAATCATAAATTCTTATTTAGTGGCATCCTAATTAATGATGTTTTATTGTAATACAAGATTTACTAATCCGGAAATAGAGTTTGTCCACAGACCTTAACAGTTATTGTTAGTATCTTTTTTAACCTAAAAGAATGGTCTAAACATAGTTCATTAGGGAAGTTAAGTGGCACAATGAATAGAGCACAAGCCCTAGAGTCAGAAGGACCTGAGCTCAAATTTGCCTTCAGACACTTGACACTTACTAACTGAGTGACCTTGGGCAAGTTACTTAATACCAATTGCCTTGACTACCCCTCAAAAAATAAACAGTTATTGTCAGTTTCAAAGAGATTACTGACCCTAAGTAAGAAAGGCCTCAGCAATTCTTGTAATATTAAAAGCTGAGGACATCTTGTCGAGCTTCCAAATTATTCTAGGGGTAATAAAATCAAGTTTTGGGTTAACAGCATTATTGCGGCTATCATGGGGCAGTCAGGTAGCATAGTGAATAGAGTTGTGGACCTGGAGTCGGTAAGACTCTTCTTCCTGAATTCAAATCTAGCCTCTGACACCCAGTAGCTGTATGACCCTAGGCAAGTCATTTAACACTGTTTGCCTCAGTTTCCTCATCTATAAAATGAGTTGGAGGAGGAAATGGCAAACCACTCCAGTACCTTTGCCAAGGAAATCCCTAATGGGTTCAAGAAGAATTGGACAGCACTGAAAAACTAAAGCATTATTTAGCTCATCTGAGACATCTTTCTGAAAAAAGTCATAATGCACACAATCTTTTTTATCTTGGATAACTTGTATAAATGTGCTTTGATCTTCTTTGAACCTCACTACTCTGTGAAATTGTGCAGTACAAAAAATTATGGCAGTGCAAGAGAAAATGGCATAATAAAACAACAGACATCCTTTCTAGAAAGCTTGTTAAATGGAGAACAGATCAGAAAATGCACTACTTTATCTGCTAAACAGATCACTGATACTAAATTTAAAATGCACTGCATGTTGCTCAAATCAAACAAACATCTTTGTTAGGTATTTCAAAGACTCTGAGTTGATGAGCAACACCTCATGAGATGCGGCAGAACATCACCAAAATGCAGCTCTCCAAAAGGAGAAAAGAAGACAGTCAATGAGTCTATAGCAAAATTAGTGTGTCCAATAATCTTAATTTAGTAGAATTAATTACAATTTCATCACAGTATTTCTTGGCTCTCATAACATTTCCATTAAAAATCTGAAACAGCAAGGTTTTAACAAAAATGAATAATTTCCCTCAAGGTCAAGATTTTAACATCAAATTTCAGGGAAACGATCATTTTTAGAGTTGTAAAGGCTCTTACAAGTTTCTAAGTGAAACCTCTCTTTTTTCTAGATGATAGACTAAGAAAGTTCATACCACAAGCTCTTTGAAAAGGAGGGGTGGCCTTTTGCCTTTCTTTGTATCTCTGGTACTTAGCACAATGCCTGGAAGAGAGTATGTGATTAATATATATTTACTGACTCAATGATAACTTGCTCAAGGTCAACACAAATAAAAATTGCCAAAATTGGGATTAAAATCCAGGTATTCTGCCTCTAAAATCCAATGCTCTTTTCCCTTCATTGAGCTTCCTTCCAAATATTTGAGCACTTAAGTAGAAAGTCTTAGAGAAGATATGATCCAAATACAAAAATACTGGTGATATCACATGTATCGTTTGTTCTAACACAAAATTAAAATAAAGTACTGAATGTACTAAGACGGATGCCTTTAACATTGATTGACAAAGTGAATTACTTTAAATTCACAAAATCGTTTGAATGTTCCATGAGTAATCTAAGATGTAATGCACACAACAGTAGAAAAAAACTGAATGTGAAAAAATTATGAAATCAATTAATTTTGCCCTGAAAATGATGAGTTTATCTAATTGCATGTTGGATATAGTCTAGCGGTCCCACTGTTTCTTCCTCTTCCATCTAAAGAAATCTATCATATCGCCAAAATACTCAAAATTAATCAAAATACTTCTTTTCAAGTTCAAGCTTCTACATGGGCTAGCTGATGGATCTTTTACATTATGAGAGCTGTAGGAAAGAAATTTCTAGTTTTAGGCTAGAAATTCCAGTTGGAGGTCTAGTTTGATAGGTAGAAATAAAATCCTCAGGTTGAAACCAAAGTCAGAAAATAGAGCATGAAATCAAACTGGATAAAATTAGGTTTTGAGTAAAATGACTGTGGCCAGAAGTCGGAGGCCCAGGGCAGGAATCAGCTATAGGATCAGGGAAGGTTAGTATTTAAAAGTCAGTGGTCACCTATCTAAGAGTTTAAACCTAGAAGGACATAGCCACAGGTGTGGTCAGAGTATATGGACAGGGTAGAAGAGGGTTGCTCAAGCAGGAGATAACAGAAAAATATAAAATTCAACCTAGGAAACTGCAAATAGGTCCTCAAGAGCTGAAACTGAGAGTTTACAAAGAGAATTGTAAATACACTTGAGTATACCACATATACTCTACTATTATTTTTGTAATGTCAAAGAGGCAACACCAACATTACCTAGCTAATTGACTTTGGGAAAGTTATTTAACTTCTCTTATTCTCCTAACTGGAATGTAGCATACCTTTATGTGCTATAGACTGGTGTGATCATGCCATGCCATGCCATGTCTGTATCCTTATTGAGAATTCCGGCAAGTGGAATCTTTTGATTCCTGGCCAAGAAAATACTATATGTTTAACTTGGCAGTTTTGGCAGTGGTGGTGGGGAGTCTATCACAGTATTGAACTGGAGAGAGATGATTCTGAGAACAAGAAAGAAGAGGTAGACCTTTCCCACCCTGGTGGCAAGAGAAGTAACAGCAGGAGAAGTGGAAACAGAAGAATGAGAGGATACTGGACAAGGTCAGGCTCTACTGTTCTTTGTTCATTTGAAACCAAAAGTTAAGAAACACACTCTCAGCAGTAAAATCCAGGTGAAAGACAAATTTAATCCCAAAGCTTCCCACTCCTTTAACTTTTGTGATGGTATTCTCCCCCAAACCCCCTTATACTGATAAAGATATTTATTCTCAGTTATCTTATGGATATGGCTTTATTTCAGTGGGCAGCAGGAGAGGAGCAATAGATGTGGTTAGGTTGTTAGCTCACCAAGCATAAATTTCTGAGTCCTCACATTCTGATCTGATGATTAAAAATGCCACCTGGGAGGCAGATCTAGTCAATATTTATTTGATTTTACTTTTACTAACAACTTGATAAATCATATAATAGGCTGAGAATATCAAAACAGGGTCTAGGGTTATCTAGATAGAGTTACGTTGCGGAATCCTAGCACCTAAAGGTTTCCCTCCTTCAGAAAGACAGGGTTGGGGAGGGGAGATCAAGGAGGAGACTAGAGGATTAAGTCCTACCCCAAGCTAACCCTCTTAGACAGAGAGAGCAGCCTGGGATGATTTTGACACTATCTGTCTGTCTTATAGATACTCCCTACAGAATCTATTCCTCTTTGATAACTTGACAATTTGACACTGTCCCTTATGGTTATTGATAAACCATTGGAGATAATAATATTCATACCACCTACTTCACAGGGATGTTACAGGAAAAGTGCTTTGATAGCAAACTGTCCTTGTGTTAGACCTCTGCTTCCTCTGTATCCTTCCATATTGTTGTAGTCATTAAAATTGCCTTCCCATTCCTCAAGAAATTACCTCTTTGGTCACTCTCTACTAGCGAATGCTCCTCTAATGACAACTGGCCAGGGAGAGGAATAGCAATCCTCTTCATTAGCACTTCCAGATCTTCTATCTTTCACAATCCCTCAGTAAGTTATCCTTTTAGTTACATTCTGTCAAGATTCATCATCTAATCCATATCCTGGCAGCAGTAATGTACCAGAACACAGACTATTCTTTTTCCTTTCTCAAATAATTCAGATCTGGCTCACAGATCAAACCCTACTCTTGTACTTGGGTCATCAATATTCAAAAAGTCAGACCTCCCAGTTCATCAACCCCTTCAACTCCCACAACTCTCCTCACCATTAAGTTAGCTACATAAAAGGTCAGACATACTCTTGAACTCATGAAACACTAAGACGTATTCCATGTTCAACCTCGTCTTTCCATCTTTCAATATTTCTGACCCCATCTAAACCTATTCTTTCTCATCATTTCAACCACTCTTCATTCTGCTTTCCTTTGATTTCCTAGTCTATCACCTTGTCTGCCCTTTTATGACTTCAAAATTTTGGCTAGCTAACCCATTCAATTTTATACTGTGTTCTATCCTTTAACCTCTTGTCCCCTTTTCCAGTTGATGGAATCTATCTAAATCACTGTCTAAACCCCAACAGATAGGATCCTAACCATCCTACCTTTTCTATTTATAGCCTGAAGTAGATTCACAAAGATGCTTACTGGGCCCATACAAATTTGTTACCTACATTCAACTGTTACCTACATTCTTTTGCTTTTCCTTGATTAATTCCTTCTGTATTCTCTACAGCATCTTTTCCAAACCTTCTTTTGTCTCCTCAAGATCTATAATATAAGAATATTGGAATAGAATATAAGTTCCTTGAGGGCAGGAGCTATTTTACTTTTGTCTTTGTATCAATAGTCCTTAGCAGAGTGCCTGGAATATAGTAAGGGATTAATAAATGTTTACTGATTACTAACCATATGATTACTAACCATACCATCTACTCCTCTCACTCCCTCTTTACTCTTATTGCACATTTAACTGCCTAAATTAAATCATCTGTGAGGAGCTCCTCTTTTCTGCACCTTTGTATCTTACATTCCTCAACCTCTCCCACTATGCTCTTGTTTCAAGGAAGAATAGATTTTGAGCTGGGAGGGGCATAAAGGGTCATCTATTCCAACCCTCTTCCTTTTACAGATAAGAAAGGTAAGGCTGAGAAGTGACATGTCTTTTGCCAGGTCACATGCTAGCAAGTACCAGAGCCAAGACGTGAATCCAAGGTTTTACAATTCCAAAGCCAGGACAATTTTCACCATTCCATGTTGTTTATCTCAGAGGAAGAGGAAGGCTTCTCTCCTTACTCAGAAAACTCTGTACCTTTGATCTTATCCTCTTTGCTTCACCTGTAGCCTAGACTCCTCAATCATGCCCACTCTCATTTTTAGCCTCCACTGGAAGGACATTTAAAAGCGCCTACTATGTGCCAGGCATGGTGCTGCGATTTTTATGAATATTTTCTCATTTAAGACTCACAACAACATAAGGAGATAAATCTATACTTAATGGCGGCAAGGTGGCACAATGGATGGAGTCTCTAAGGAATGGTCTCAGAAAGACTTCTCTTCCTGAGTACAAATAGAGCATCAGGCACTTACCAGCTGAGTGATTCTGGGCAAGTCACTTAACCCTGTTTGCCTCATTTTTCTCATCGGTAAGATGATCTGGAGAAGGAAATGGCAAACCACTGATTATCTCTGCCAAGAAAACCCCAAAAGTGGACATGTAGAAGTGGACATGACTGAAAATGACTAAATAACAACAAATTTTATGGCTGAGGAAACTTATGGACACAGAGGTTAAGAGACTTGCCCAGGATCACGCAGGTAGTTATTGTCAAAGGCTGAATTTGAACTCAGAATCTATTGATTCTAGACCCAGAACTCTCTCCACTGGTTCACTTAACTATCTTCATCCCAAACACACTCAGTTCTTTCAGGCCTAAGAAACCTTCACTTAGTCCAACCATCTCAACAAGCTATCATCCTATTACTTTTCTCCTACACAAAACTGTTTACAATATTTTCCTCCAACTCCCCTTGATTTATTTCTCAGTTTTTGCAGTCTAGCTCCCTACCCAAGTAGTTAATTGAAACTTCTCTTTTCACAGTTATTAATAAGTGTTAAATTCAATGACCTTTTCTCAGTCCTCATCCTTCTTGACTCTTCTGCAACTTCTGGCATTGTTCAGTCCTCCCTCCTCTCTCCTCCTTGTTTTATGTGTGTATGTGATACCATGCTTACCCACTATCACTCTTTGTGTACCTAGTCTTTCTCAGTCTTATTTCCTAGATTATCATACAAGTTCTGTCCCTTCTCTAGATCTTAATTTCTTAATATGTAAGACAAAGAAGTTAGATTTTGCCTAAGGCTTTAGCCTTAAAGATTTACACATTATCTCATGGTATACAGATATAATATGAGGCAAGTAGTGTAAATATAATTATCTTGTTTACAAATGAAAAACCTAAAGTTTAGGGAAGTTTAAATTCTGCCTCTGATTTCCACCTGTCTCACTTCAAGTAAGTCACTTAAATCTGATGATCTTTCTTTTCCTCTTTTGTAAAATGATAGGATTGAATTGGATACTTTCTAAGATCCTCTCTCTCTCTCTCTCTCTCTCTCTCTCTCTCTCTCTCTCTCTCTCTCTCCCCCCCTCCCTCCCTCCCTCCCTCTCTCTCCTTCTTCCTCTCTCAGTCTGTGGGACCATTAAATTTCTAGTGAATTAATCAATTCCTCTTCATCATGTTAATAACATTGTGATGATCACTTGATGAGTATCTACACATAGCACTATGCCAAGTTAAAAAAAATCATTCCTGTGCCTTGGCAGACTCTTTCTTTCCAAAAATACATACTGGCAGCAAAAAATCATTTTTGTTTTTGTAGTTGCCAGTGGAGTTTGATTTGGTGGTCCTGAGGTGAAGTAATTTCGCATTCTGTTTTATGATGTCAAAAAATGAATCAGTGTCTCAAAGATATTTAGTATTCTACTTTTGTCCTAGACAAAAAATGCTTAATGCCAAACATGGATCAGACAAAGTATTTAGATCAACACCAAGAATAAATTCACATTATGTAAAGAATTCAGATTGTTAAAATGCTAAGATATGCCCCTTTCTTCTTGATTGTCTGAAAAGATCAAGCATTAATATGAATTATCATGACAGCAATTATATCTTTTTAGTATTCCTTTGAAAGGGAATTACTCTTTCACTCCAAAGTACTATAACTACTAGTACCTTTATCCTCAGATGTACAAGATGGTGGTAGTCAAAAATGTAGCTTTTCTGTAAATATTTTATGTACCACAGATATAGGTAGCATGATCCAAGTTGTGGTGATAGCTGAGCCTCTGAGCTGTGTGGCATTAAACAAAACAATTTATTTTCTATGCTTCATTTTCCACATATATCAAATAGGTATAGCAGCACTTCTTCTACCTGTAGGAAAGAACTAAGCTAAGAGATGGAAAAATGTTTTATAGACTCAGAACTGGAGATCTGAAGGTACTGTAGTGGCCATCTAGTCTAAGTCAAACACAAAAGAAATGGACACCATAATGCACTATGCATATATTATACATAATGCATACATGATACATAATGCACAAATGGCCATCATTCTAACCTCTGCTTGAAGACTTACAAGGAGAAATCAACCACCTCTTGAGGAAACCCATTTCACTACCTGACAGATCTGATTGTTAGTCTTTTTTCAGTAGTACATAATTCAGTGACCTCATTAGGGTTTTCTTGGCAAAGATATTGGAGGGGCTTGCCATTTCCTTATGCAGCTCTTTTTTTTACATATGAGTAAATTGAGATAAACAGGTTAAGTAATTTGCGTAAGATCACACAACTAGTAAGTGTCTGAATTTGGATTTGAACTCAGGTCTTTCTGACTCCAGATCCAGCATTCTGTTCACTGCACCAGCTAGCTGTCCAGACCTAATCATTAGGAAAATATTGAATTCATTTAATATTATTATAAAATGACAAGGCTAACCAATACCCTCAACCAGGATTAAGATTTTTAAACATCTAATTTTAATGCCAGTTCTGCCTTCACCTCACTGTGTATCATTGAAAACACCATGGGATTTAACCCTCTACAAGTCCAACCATTTCCTGATTCTTTCCAAGAAGCAAAAGTTAAACTGCATATAATTCTAATTGTGAGTCTCCCTCCCTCACTATTGCAAGACTACTCTATTTAAAAAAAATTAGGAACTCAAGTGAATGAAAATAGGAACCAAATTCTTGCCGTGATTCAGGAAAATAGGCAGAAAATAATGGGTTCCCTTACATTCTCTTTTGTGGCACACAAGTTGGTCCTTAATATTTTCACATGGAAAATCCTCAAAATCACATTGAATGTGTTCTTTGGCATATGTGACTCAAACTAAGCTATACTTTCCTCACTTTAAAAAAAAAAAGGCGAAAGATCTCTAAAGTTCCAAATCCCATGATATTATAATTCTGAATCAATCAATCTAGAACTTTCTGATATCTCTCTTTTCAGATTACTGTGTAACATGTTGGATACACAAATGAGAAACTGCCAAATTTCTACTACTTTCAGTTATAACATGTATGAAAGAAGAATAATAAATACCTGTGACCACTAGATTTTAGTATTTGTAGGTATTAGTCATTAATTCTTAGTAGAATATTTTTGAAAATACATTTTAATAAAATATTTTTAAAATTACAAAATAAATGTTCATCTAGTCCCTTTTTAAAAATTCATGGGCTTTTCATAAGTGGTCTCCATGCCTATATAAACATATTAGGGCTATGATACGGAAAGTAAAGGTCTTGTCTCACCATTAGCAGTTTTACTTCTTTGAAATCCACATTCACCATTAGTGGGTTTTTTAATTTAATTTAGGTTAGAACTACACCACTTATATTTGTTGGCTTCCACTGAGTAGTCTTACATATATTTCTGCATATTTGGACTTTTTTATTGCATATTGCCTTGTATACCTTTCACTTCTTGAATCCGAATGATGAATACAAATTGAATTTGACAAATGTATACCTCATGAATTTTACTAATCTTAAAAACATGTTTATCTTAGGTAATTTTCTCAGGTAAATAATACATATTTTATAACTTTTCAAGGTATGTATGTGTGAATGTGTATTTCACATTATTATAAATAAGAAATCATTTCCAGGCTAACAATAGTAAAATATTATACCCTTGATAGAAAAATTACTGAGATGGCAAAAGCTTTAGATCACAATGGATGAAAGTTTACTATTCCCAGGGTAGTATTTTATACAGACACTACTGAATAAAATGGTCATTAGTTGTTTTATTACCCTGAGCTATTTATTTCTTTTTAATAAAAATGGTATAAATCATTAAGCTATTTTTAAGGGCAATTCCTCACCTCAGGTGAGAACTTCTTTGGCAAACAACTATATTTTTGCTACTGATTGGACAAATCCTCCTGATCTGATGAAAAAAGCCCAGAATTACCAATTCACATTTGGCATATAATTCCATCATGTGTAGCATCTCATTTGACATGCAACAAATACAAAAAGGGCAGAATGCAGTTACATCAGAGAATATGGGACAGCCAGGGAAGGCATTTATATGTTCCAAGAAAATTTTAAGGGGCATTTTTATAGTAATAATAATCCAACATATATTAGCTAAAATTTAACAGTGTAAGTTGGACAAATCATCACTCTATTTATTCAAGACATGTGTAAATGATCTAATTATTTTGAGGTTCATTGATGAAAACAGTTGATAATTGAAATATTATTATTATTGCATAGTTACCTATTGTTGAAAGGCATCTCTGAGCAGTCATCTACCACAACACACACGAAGTAGAAATCACTTCTAAGTATCCCCAACAAACGGTCATTAAAACCTCCACCAAAAGAACACTAGGGAGAGATTTTTTTGACTCGACATAACCCACAACAATCTTGGATAGCTATCCTTTTGACAAAGGGTTTCATTACATCAAACTTAAGCCTGCCTCTTTGCCCTTCATTGATTCTACTTTTGTTCTTGAGGGCCAAGTAAAACATGTCCAAATCTATCTGACAGTATTTCAGATAATATAAACAGTTACAAGGAAACCATTAAGTCTACTCTCATCTGGCATAATATTCTTTCAACTAACCCTCAAACCACATGACTTTAAGTTCCTCCAGAAGAGGTCATCCTCTTCTGTACTCATCCTAACTTCCTCATATCCTTCCTAAAATCTGACATCCAGAATTAAATACAATATGTTGATGTGGTCTAAACTAAAAATAAGCCAAAACGACCACTTCATTAGGTCTGGACATTCTTCTGTAATTCTAAGCGAGAGTTGGCATTAAGATTTTATGTGGCTATGTGATACTTCATTCTCATGCTGATTCTGCAGTACAATAAAACTCCAGATTACTTTTAAAATATTTTTATTTACTTCATTGATCATTTCATAATTACATGTAAAAATTTTTAAAAATCATTTTTAAAAAATTGAGCACTAAATTCTCTCCCTGCTTCTACCATCTCTCTGTTTTTTGAAAAGTTTAATATTGATCAAACATGTGAAATCATGCTAAACTTATTTCCATATTAGTCATGTTTCAAAAAAACAGAGACAAATAAAATGAGAAAAAAAGTTAAAAAAGGTCTGCTTCAATCTACATTCAGAGTTCATTAGTTTGTTCTTTGGAAGTGGACAGCATTTTTCATTACAGGTACTTGGAATTGTCTTGAATCTCTCTCTTAATCAAAGTAATTAAATCTTTCATAGTTAATCATCTTTACAATATTTCTGTTACAACTAACAATGTTCCCCTGGTTCTGCTCATCTCACTTTTAATTCACATAAATTTTCCCAAGTTTTTCTGAAACCATTCTGTTCATTTCTTAGAGAACATTAGTATTCCATCACAATAGTATACCATCACTTGTTCAGGCATTCCCCAGTTGATGGGCATCCCTTCAAATTCCTATTCTTTTCCAACACAAAAGAGCTGATATTAATATTTTGGTACAAATATATCCTTTACTCTTTTCTTTGATCTCTGGAATACAGGCCTAGTAGTAATATTGCTGTGTCAAAGGATATGCACTTTTTTATAGCACTTTACACAAGTTTCAAATTGCTCTCCAGAATAGTTGAACTAGTTCATAACTCTACCAATAGTACATTAGTATCCCAATTTTTGACATCCCATATAGCACTTGTTACTTTTCTTTTCTGTCATACTAGGCAATCTGATAGACATGAGGTGGTACCTCCGAGTTGTTTAATTTGCATTTTTCGAATCAGTAGGGGTTTAGAACACTTTCCTTATGACTGTTGATAGTAATGGTTTCTTCTTCTGAAAACTGCCTTTTCAGATCTTTTGATCAGTTGTCAACTAGGGAATGGTCCTCATTTTTATACATTTGGTTCTGTTCCCTATACAATTGAAAATTAAGCTTTTATCAGAGAAACTTACTGTAAATTTTTCCCACTTTCTCATTTTCCTTTAAATTTTGGTTGCATTACTTTTGTTTGTGCAAGTGTTTCAATTTTACATATCAAAATTATCAATTTTACTTCAGGTTATACTTTCTGTCTCTTGTTTGGTTATATAAACTCTTTCCTTAGCCATATATCTGACAGGTACATTTTTTTCATAATGCCCCAATTTAATTTTGATATCACCTTTTATATCTAAATCATTTAACCATTTTGACTTTATGCTAGTATATGCTATGAGATGTTGGTAGTTTCTATCCAGTTGCTTATTGTCTAACAGTAAGTTCTTGTCCCAAAAGCTTGGATCTTTGGGATCAAACACTAGATTACTGTGGTCATTTGCTATTCCACTGGCTGCTTGAAGTATTTTCTCTATAACCTAGAAACTCTGAAACTTTGCTGTAAAATTCCTAGTTCTCATTTTGGGTGGTGATTGGTAGATTTTTTCCATTTCTATTTTACCCTTCAGTTCTAGGATTTGGAGGATTTGATAATTTCTTGAACTATGATATCTAGGCTTTCTTTGACCTTGGCTTTCAGGTAGTCCAATTATTCTTAAATTATCTCTTCTTGATCTATTTTCCAGGTCACTTTTTTTTCTTATGACATATTTTGCATTTTACTCTACTTTTTTTTCCCATTCTTCTCATTTTGTTTTATTGTTTCTTGAAGTTTTATGGAGCCAATTGCTTCTATTTCCTCAAATCTAAATTTTAAAGCAATGACTTTCTTCCATGAGTTTTTATACCCCCATCACCTCTCCAACCAAATCTATTTTAAGGTATTATTTTATTCAGTATTTTGATGCATCCTCTTAGTTGTATTTTCATAATTCTCTTCCTTTGCTTTCAATTCTTTAACTTATCACCTAGCTAATCTTATTTAATTTTGAAAATGAATTTTTCTCTCTTCTAAGAATTCTTGTTGGACTTTTGTCCAATTCACATCTTTCTTCCTTTGATGCTTTTGCTTGCATCTGTTTGACTTCATTGTCTTTTTCTGAGTTTGTGCCTTGATCTTTCCTGTCACCGCAGTACCTTTTTATGATGAAGATCATTTGTTGTTTGCTCACTTTCCACTGTATTTCTTGACTTTGAAATTTATGTTAAAATTGGGTTCTGTCCATGGTATTCGGGGGAGGGGCACTGTCTCAAGCTTCAAGTTTTTTCCATAGTCCTGTTTGCAGAGATTGTTCTTGGGGTTTGGAAGTTTTTAGTGCTTCCAAAGCGATTTGCTCTGTGAAGAGGTATGGTCAGTCCTCTCCTGGCCTGTGCTTTGGTTCTGACCTAGGAAGCGTCTCTAATTCCTTGGGATTGCAACTAATACTGTTCCCCAGAGTCCTTTATGCCTTCAGACAGGAAGTAATGCTGTTCATCAGGGCACTTGATCACCTGTGACCAAAAGAGATACTATTCCTAAGGGATTCTGCTCCCCAGTGACTGAAATATTTGTTTCTATCCTTGAACTATGACCAAGAAGTAAGTATAGTCAATGGATTTGTAAACAGCATTTGGTCTTCCATCTGGTGCTAGCACAAGGGTCCCCTGTTACCTCTTTTTGACCAGTTGTTAGGTCCTCTTACTGTCTCTGCCTTAAGAGCTTCCCAAGCTGCTGCTGCTTCTATCACCACAATCTAGTATTAGTATTGGTCATTCATCCATGTGGCCTTTATATCACTCTCTACTCTTGTGTCACAGATCTTTCCTGTTGAATTCTTAAGTTGTCTTAGGCTGGAAGAATCTCACTGTGACCTTTTTGGCTCTAACACTTTAGAACTGAGGTCTTATTTTAAAGCTCTTTGAAGGATAATGTGAGAGAGCTTAGGTGATTACTTTCTCTACTCTGCCATCTTAACTCTTTCCCACAAAGTTCCTCTCTCAGGTTATTTTCATGGAGATTATTGTCTAGTCATTCATCCCTCACTTTATCCCTGTGCAGCTGAATTTTTTAAACCTAATTATCCCTGTAAGTTTATTCTAATTTGGTTTAGTACATCATTTTAGCCTGCTGACATATTTTTGGTTCCCATCTCTGTCATTCAACATGTTATCCATCCTTTGTGTCGTCTGTCAATTTGATAACTATGCTATCTAAACCTGATTCTTAAAAAAAACTGAACATGACAAGGCTAAGGGCAGTCTCCATCAAAGACTTCCCTACATACTGACATGGATGAATTAATGAGTCCTCTGGGTCTTTCCATTCAACTAGTTCCAAAGTCATCTAGAAACTCTTATGTTGTCCTTATTTCTTCATCTTAACTATAAATAAAACATGAGGAATTCTGTCAATGCTATATCCACAACATTCTCCTAATCTACTGAGGATACAAAGGCAAAAATAAAAGTATCTTTTCTCGGGGGCTTAAATTAAAGTCTACTGGAAGGATACAACCCCTTTCCAGATAAATGAATACGAAATATATAGAAAGTACATAAAAAGTAACCTGAGAGCACTGATAACCTCATAGTAAATGCAATCACCAAAAGCACACTGTGGGCTCATGCAGCTGAGCTTAAAAGAGAACCAGAGATCCCAAGAGATAGAGGGGAAGACAGATCAAACCAATCAGGAGGAACAGACTGTCTCAAGGCAAGAAGAGAGAAGAAGACAAGTTCGTCATTTTGCCAAGGTATCCATAAATACATAGTTGAGTTTCTTTTGTAGAGCTTAGACAATAGGTACCAAGCATTGCATTATTCATTGTGTCAGCAGAACCCTGCTTCTAGGCTGATCACTCAGCATTCTCAGTCATATCTTCCCCAGGTACACTGAAGTCCCTATCTTATGGCCATGCCTACTGCTCCTGTTGAGCAATTATGTTTTGCAACGTAAAATTCACTAGCTTTCTTTGTATCCTAGGAAACTAGGGGGATCCTTCCCTAGGTGAATAGCTCTCCACATAGAATTCCTCCCTCCATGAGTCTTGGGATTCTCAGGGTGATAGCAAAGGGAAAAGTTTCCCCAACAATCTTATTATTTCTATAATTTTAGGGTCCATCTTTCCTGATAGAAGGCTGAATTCTGAAATTCTTTTTTTTTGTGAGAGAGGAATGCTTTATTTGCATCTTCCATTTTCAGAGGGTTCACAGGATATATAAGGAGTTGGGCTGTGAAAGAAGCCACAGGAAAGGAGGCAAGCTTCCATGTCCCAACTCAAACTGGAGGGTGAGGCACAATGTAGTATTATGTACTTTGAAACTGACATCATGGAGACATCAAGGGACAGTTCAGGTTCTGAATGGGCAGTAAGTCTTTTCTTACAGGTCTCTGTGCTTACCATCAGCTATCCTGGGGACAGTAGGTATCTGGAAAGGGCTAACCGGGGAAGAAGGCCCTGGTCAAAATCTGTTCAAGGTTATGTAGGGCTGGTCCATGGATGTCAGCCCATATTTGGGTCAGGACTCCTGCCCTAGATTGGAAGAGTCACTTTAGGTTCCTGATGTTAGAGGGGACTTGGAATAATCCAGGGTTCATCTACTTTGAAACTGGCATGGTGGGGATTTTGGGAGACAGCCCACAGCTGGGCTGGGCAGAAGCCATTGTCCTGTAGGGCCCCGTGCTTACCATCATCCATCCTGAATACAGCAAGTATTTGGAAAGGGCTAATCAGGGAAGAAGGCCCTGGTCAAAGTCTGTTCAAGGTTATGTAGGACTGGCCCACAGATGCCAGTCAAGATTGGGGTCAGGACTCCTGCCCTAGATTGGAAGAGTCACTTTAGGTTCCTGATGTTAGGGGGGACTTGGAATGACTCCAGATGCTTATTTTGAAACTAGCATCATGGCAACTTCAGGGGACAGTTTAGGTTCTCAATGGGCAGCAGGTCTTGTCCTGTAGGGCCCCATGCCAACCCTGTGCTTACCACCAGCCATCCTGGGGACAGCAGGCATCTGGAAAGGGCTAACCAGGGAAGAAGGCCATAGTCAAAGTCTGTTCAAAGTTATGTAGGACTGATCCATGGATGCCAGCCCATATTGGGGTCAGGACTCCTGCCCTAGATCAGAAGAGTCACTTTAGGTTCCTGATGTTAGGGAGGAGTTGGAATGACTCAGCATCCTTGCTATTTTGGAACTGGCATCATGGAGACCTCAGGGGATAGTTCAGTCTCTAGCTAGGCAGCAGCCACTATCCTGTAGGGTCCAGTGCCACCACCATCAATTTTGAGCTCCAATTTAAGAAGGTGATGGGGCTTGCCTCTGGCCCAGGGCTTTGTGGCTTTCTCTACTGGTCTTCCTCTTCTCAGAGGCTGGACCCATTTCAGAGATGATGCACTCTCTACTGGGGTGCAGCTGCTGGCAGAGAGCCAGCAGGGAGTTTGGGGGAACATGCTCTGGGCCCCAGCTATTCTTGTGGGGGTAGGGGCCCTTTCCGCTCAGGGGCTGCAGGTACAGCCCTGAGAACATCCAGAAGGATGACTTATGAAATTCTTGAATGCAGGGATTCTGGTGGAGGCAAACCTAGAAGCTAGATCTACACACCTGAAATCCATCTCTCACTAGGAAAGCTAGATTCTCAAATAATGGTACCCAGCACATCCCTGCTCCTTCAACTAGGTAGCTATGAATCAGACACCTCAGATATCCCTCCAGAAAGCTGGAATTCAGGAGCTTCCTCTCTTAGATGTTACATTTCCCTTTATCTACAGTTATGGCATAGTTTAGAAGTTACATCACGTTTTTGAGACTAAGGTCAGACCAAGAACTTGTCCCTCATGTAAACTGTTCTTGATGAACTTACAATCACTTAAAGTGATCACTAACCACTTGTTTAACTTTTCATATACACATATACATGCCAGTAATATTTATCAAATTTATATTATAATTTATACCAAACTATAGTTTGAATAATATATTTCCTAATACTTCTGAAAATTGATTAATTTACCTCCTATGGCACCTCTTGTGTTCTATACAATTTTTCAAAGATAAATGCTAACGAGTAATCTCATCCACAATCTCGTCTACACATTTCACTAACTAGGAATATAATTTTTGTCCAGTCTCAGTGATTTGAGCTCAATAAAGATGTTTTTGCAATATTCTTAACACTTCCCTCTAAATAGTCAACAAATAAATGAATTTAAATAAATCTTTACCTTTTAATTCACAAAATCCTCTCTTATCTCCATCTCATCTTCTCCCACCACAGGAGAAAAAAAGAGAAGCAGAAAAAAAATCTCATAACAAATACTCACAGTCAAGCAAAATAAATTGCTACAATGGTTATGTTTTAAAATTCAAATTTTTAGAATTTGGGATTCATTCTCCCATAGAAATTATGCAATAGGTTTTATTTAGGTTCCCAGGCAATCCACCACTACCTCCCAAACCTACTTAATGGATATTGTACTTAGAGTATAACATAAACAACACAATGTCAAAGAAACCAAAACACCATTCACAGCATTGCTTCTCTGAGAAGATCCATTCCATTCTAACTTTGAACTCTGAACAGAAATCCGCATCCCACCTTATTTAGTAACCATGTGTCCCTGATTCTAAAAGAAATATCAGGGGCTCCTCACTCAGGAGGAAGGAATTCTGGGAGTGGGCTGGGCAAGGAGGAATATCATCCTAAGGGTTAGAAATTTTAAGACTCCAAGTCAAAGAGAAGACATCCCTTCAAGTCAACCACTCTATGGACTTTGCAAAAGGCAGGAGGAACTGTGGCCATCATGTTCGACAGAGGTCTTCTTAAATTCCTTGCTGCCTTTTTGCACATCAAACATCTACAAGTAAGGAACTATCTGAATAATTTTTCTGGTTGCTGTTCAATACTAAGTGCCCTCTATCATTCTATTTTATTTTTAAATGTTTTCCTCATGAGTAATGACTTTTCTGAAACTTGAGAAGAATTATCCCCTAACAAGAAAGAGTCCTAAGAAATCTTCTACCTATAATCTTCTACGAACAGCTATGCTATTCTCCACAGTCAAAGGTTTTTTAATGGTTTTGAGCCTTGGGCATTTTCTATATAGAGTGATGTAATAAGAATTTCATATTTTACTATTTTTCTACTCCACAATTGCTCCATTTTGTTTGTCTAATTTAATACTGCAATCTTTTTTTAAATTTTTTTCTGCACTGGAAGCTAGTATTCTTTTGTATGACTTGATAATTTTGTTTCCACTGTTTATTTCAAAATAACATAATAAGATTTAGCAGTTGCTTCTTGTATATATTTCTGGCATTTAGGTGCCTTATTACTTCTGAGGTCAGGGTTTTGATTTTTAAGTGGTGGAACAAGCATGGTTGGTTGAGAACTAAGCATATGAATATATGTGAATATGTAAATATATGTAAGGATCCTAAATCAATCTATATGCATTAGGAAAAAGTATGCATATATACAAGATATAAAGACCTGCATTTAGTACCTTTGTTTTTTAACTCTTTTTGACATAGACACATTGAAGCCTGCTATAATATTTAAAATAAGTCAAATCAACAAACATTTATTAAATGCTTACTTTTTGTGAAAAACTGTGCTTGACACTGTACACTGGGGAGACAAAGAAAAGGAAAAAATAATTTCTGCTCATATTCTTAACGAAGGGAGACAAAATGAAAACATGCCGCATAGTTAAGATATATACAAGAAAAACTGAGGATAATCCACAGAGGAAGGGCTCTCCCCTCTAGTAAGTATTAAGAGAGATTGTGAAAATCTTCTTGCATAAGATGGAATGTTAATTGAGAAATCAAAAAGGTATGACTGTGTCAAATGAATTTTGGAAATGAACTTTTTTTCAAAGCTAAGATGAATGAGGGTTATACAATATGGCAAGAGTATATTTATATTATAACTAAAGTTTGAAATGTGATTCAATTCAACCTGAACCAGCTAATCTCATGAATGAAATTACCCCAGATATTAATGTACTGAACTAGCACAGGTATCATACTCTTGAAGTGCTAATAATGACAAACCCTTAAATGAAGGTAATTTAATTATAATAAGGATGCAAATTTATTATGAAGACTAGTTGCTTAATTTGAACTTTAATGTAGACTTTAGTCATATCATTTATTTCTTGGCATATAGTAAGAATTTTAAAAGGCTTGTTGACTGATTAATTGTATACACATCTCTTCAGGAAAAATGTCAACATTTTCTATTTCAAAATAGAGATACAAAAACGTAATGCAATCTTATTTTTAAAACACTTGAAATCTATGAATCCTACAGGCATAGTAAGAAAATGTATGGCATAATGAAGATATCTTATGGAAATGTGGATTAATGTAGACATCACTAATCATCATCATATGATAATGTTAAATAAAATAATAAGATCTATCTTTCAAATGTTTTTGGCTTCTGGAGTGCTACATACATTTTAAGATACACAATTCAGTAACAGTCATAGTTACTGCATCTAGGAAATAGTAATGTGCAAAAAAAAATTTCATTTCTAAAAGTAGCAATGTTACATAGTTACACAAGAAAGGCTACACAGAAAATGATAGTGCCCCATTTCAAAAAGGTTCATCTAAATGCAATATTGACTTTAAAGGAGATTTATTTTAAGTGTTACTACCTTATATTTATGCTATGTTCGTGAAACAGCAAAAAAAAAAAAGGAAGACGGGAAAAATGTTCACTGCATGTCAATATGTTAAATATCATAAGAGGTGTGTAAATGGATTAGGATCCTTCGATGAATTTATAGAGCACAGCAATACGTGATAAATCAAAACAGAAGAATGAGAATGTCATCATCACCACTTTCTTTCCATCTTCTTTTTGCTAAGAAGGTCTCATACCATTTCCCATTACTTTCCAAGTTTCCCTGAGTGTGAATGTTGTTGATATGAAAATAAATTATGAGTACAGGAATTTGATTAAGTCATGCCTATTTTAAGTTCAAAACTTTTGTGAAAAATGTTAAACTCAAGATCACTCTGAGATTATACTATTCTGTTCCCATCAGATTCAGAGTCTTTAATTAATAGTAACTCATTAACAATGATCTACAGTCCAGAAGTCTTTCCCCAATAGGGAAGATATCAAATGGCATGAACAAACAGTTTTACACAGAAAAAAAATTTCAAATTACTGGCATTCGTTCTATAGAATGTCCCCATTACTAATAATAAAACAAATTAAAATAAAAACAATCCTGAGGGTTTACCTCACACAAAATTAACTGACAAAAGATGAGAACAATAAATGTTGGTAGAACTATGGGAAAAGAAGCACACACTATTTTTGGTGAAGCTATAGATTAGCATAAGCATTCTGAAAAACAATCTGGGATTATTCAAAGTGGCTAAAATGACCCAGTAATCCTTTTGCAAGTCTTATACTCCAGAGAAATCACTGACAAAAAGATAGGATATACACTAGAACATTTAGAGCAGTACCTTTTTTTTTTGTTATAGAGGACCAAAAAAAAGTAGAGACCCATTAATTTAGGAATTATTAAACAAATGGAAGCACATAAATGTAATGGTGTTATCCTCTATGAAAGTATTAACAAGAGCAACACAAAAAAGCACGAGGAGAATATATATGAGCTGACACACAGTAAAGCATGTAGAGCCAGGGAAACAATGTATCCAATAATTAGCTTCATCCAAATGGACACAGTAACCATAAAACAATGGAAGATGAAATGTGTGACGTTATATGGATCCTGAAGGACTTAAAGTCAGGAAAACTTGAATTCAAACTGGTCTCAGACACTTACTAGTAGTGTAAACCTGCCTCAGAAAGTCACTTAACTTCTATTTTGCTCAGCTGTCTTATCTGTAAAATGGAGATAATATCACCTACCTCTCATGAGGCTAAAAAGAAATGATAATTCTAAAGTCATCAGCATAGTATCTGGGACATATTAGACTCTACATAAATGTTAGTCATTATTATAAGTAAAGTGGGGCAGAGGTTAAGTGATTTATCCAAATTCATGTAGGTAGTAAGTATCTGAAGCAGGATGTGAACTCTGGTCTTCCTTATTTCATTTCTCTATCCATCGCATCCCTTAGTCATTATCTGACAGAGACAGAGAGAGAGACAGACAGACAGACAGACAGACAAAGATAGGCAATATGAACATATATACCATACAACATCAATAAAATAATTATATAACACAACAAAAATAACTATATCGCATCAGTAGAATCTCTTCTAAACCATAGATCTATATTGATGCTATATGGTTATGAATCATGGCATGGTACAAATTCCAGTTCTTCAAAGAATTAAAGTTTCATTTCACCCGAAAGTCAACAAAAAATACATAGTAGATGTAAATAAACCACAGCATAATACCAATGAAGCACACATACAGAGCGGAAAATATATGATCAAAGAGACATTTGGTTAGAAAGTGAGATGTCAACCATGTTACCAAAACAAAGGACAACAAAGGGAAAACTCATGTTCTATTGGTACTCAAACAGAAAACCATAACTAAATTCATGTATTCTATTAGAAAACCATAAGCTGCACTACAAAAGCAGGATTTTGCCTTAGTGTGCTCACCTGGGTATCATACTTCTTCTGTGAGGTGACCACCAATAAAGCAACTTGCTTCACTGTCCACCAGCAGTACAAAGTGTAATCACCTCCCGCCATCATCTGTAGAATTTACCACATCCCTCTTTCAAAGCCTGCCCTTACTCCAGCTCCCTCTGCCATAAGGAACAAACTCTCTGGGAAATGCTTTGGCTCCTACTAGTGAGGCTGAACTTATGGCCACAGTTGTGTCTATTTTTGGCTCTAATTTAACTCAGCGAAAAGTAAAAGAAAACTGCTCCTAGGGTATTAAATGGATTCTTTGTAGAGGATTTATGGGGAAATTGTAGATGAGAGCCTTATGCAAAGAGAAGGCATGGATGTATTATTATTCATTCTGTTGGAGTAGATTACCCAAATCAACAAAATCACAGACCCATTGAAGTATTCAGATATGTTTTTTAACTTAAGGTGGAATGTAGGTTAACTCTGTCCCAGAAATACTGATAGAAGACTATTTCTCCTATGCCACGAATCTAATGTTCCTTTTAGTCTCTCCCCACCAGGGGAGAAGGTATCTCATTTACATGACACATTGCTGCCAGATTAATTTTCTTAATTCGTTGCTTTGAACCCATCACTTTACTGGTTAAATAATTCAGTGTTTCCACAATGCTCAGTACTGTTCCATGTACTCTATAATTTGGTTCCAACCTAATTTCTCCATCTTATGTAGAACAATTCCTTTTCACAAAGACTATACTTCAAAATAGACTACACAACACTTCACAGATACAACCTGGGCTTTTAAAAATATTATTTAAAAAATCCATGGCATTGCTTATGCCTGGAATACATTTGTTCTTTGCTTATCCCCCATCTTCACCTATTAAAAATCAAAAAGTATCACCTGACACCGCAAAGTATTCAATGATTCTTCCTGTCAACAATGAACTTTCCCTTCTCAAAACCTCCACATCGCTCAGTACCTCTTATATACCTAACAAGCTTTATTACAGTAATTCTATGTATATCTAATTTACCTTTAGGAATGCATTAATCTTCTTGATGGAAGAGAACAAATGACTATGTTTTTATCTCTCCAAACAGCCAACACAATATTTTGCATATACTAGGCATTTGTACATGTTTAAAGAATCTTATAATAAATATATAAACTTATGATAATTCAGAAAAGCTGAACTACAACTCAAACCACTGAGAAGGAAACCTACCAGGAACAACACAGGGGCATTACTGAGAACACAGGAAAGAAATGTTCACAAAGTTGCATTAAATAGAAAAGTAACTAATTTTAAGATAAAGTTAATTTAATTAGGAAAATATTTCACTTAATAATATTGAACCTGCAAATTATAAATGCACAAAAAATCTGCATAAAACAAGTACTTACACTTAAAATTTTTAGGGAGTAGATTGTCAGTGAAATGATTAACAATAAGATACATCGCCTTTGCTTTCTCATTAGTGTGCTCAGAGATACAGGTGAAGTATAATGCAATTTTTTTACACTTAAATTGAATGTAAAAGGAAAGCACTGTGCACCAAAGTAAATACAATAAGGCCCCCCTAAATATGTAAATAGAAAAGGATAATTTCTAAAAACCAAAAGATAAAATAAGATCTCAAAATAACCTTTTAAATAAATGGAGCTTTATCAAGGGTAAGCAGCTCTTCTCTCATTCAGTCCCCTCTCTGGGTTGCTACAAATGTGCTTCTCACAGCACTTTACTCTCAATCTTGCTGAGATGAGCTTCCATTTTTTAGTCAAAAGGAAAACTAAATCAAACGCAGCATGAGCTTAATGCTCCCAATTTATTTCTCAAATATGAAATGTAAGCTCAAGAGGGGCAGCTATAGGGGAAATGCTACAGAGGGCCCCAGCCCTGCCTAAATGACAAATGATAGTGTCAAGGCATTTGCTTTGTTCAATGCCACCTCGCCACAAAAGCACTGATTTTCACTTAATCAGAAAGCCATCTGATTGCATTTTCATTTTTTAAAAATTAATTGAAAACTGTGGAAAATATTGTCATCCCAGATGAAGGATTATCGAAAATAATGCAAAGTGGGGAAATGAGGGCAGGAGGAAGGCAATCAGAGGGCTAGGAAACAGCTCTGAAATTACAATCAGTAACCATTTAGGTTTGGTTTTGAGGGTCAGAAGAATGTGTTTATAGGTTGTTTCACAGAAGAATAATTTGAGATCTAATTTTAATTAGACTTTCTTCCTAACTTTCCTACCCTGTGATACAGTGACATTCTGCAAAAGCATATAACATAAGAATGTTTTCAGTGCCGTCCCGCCAAAACTGTGTATGTTGTCACATTCTCTTGTTTCGCTCATTTCCAACTCTCCATGACCCCATATGGGGTTTTCTTGGCAAAGATACTGGAGTGGTTTTCCATTTCCTTCTCCACCTAATTTTACAGATGAGGAAACTGAGGCAAATAAGGTTAAGCAACCTGCCCAGTGTCACACAACCAGTATGTGTCCAAGCGCAGATTTTAATTCAGAAAGAGGAGTCTTCCTGATTCCAGGCCCAGCACTCTATCCACAGCACTACCTAGCTGCCCCCAAAGTATATATAATAAACTGTGATGATTATGTGGCAAGTGGGGTAGGGGTGATTGTTTTCCTTTAATTACCTACATTCAAGTAGCTTTACTTGACACTACTAGTTTATAATAGTAATGCTAAAGGCATTGCTGTTAGTTAGAACAACCTTCACTCAAAAGAAAGAGCAATGATGTGAAAAGGATTTTCATTTCTATTTCATTATTTATATAAAATGTGATTTCTATAACATACTTCCATGATATCATGACACCTGGATACTTCATATAATAATTACTGAAATAGGGTGCTAATTTGGTGCCTGTAAAGGTATGTTTTGACAAGGCACCATCAGTTTCATGGATTTCTGGAAAACTCTGGAGATATTTGTGACACAAAATATCACATTTGTAAAATTAAAAAATGGTAACCTTCCTTTTGCATCCATATATACACAAGAAGATTTTTAATGGTAATAACATATTCATTACAAAAATCAGAATTTCTATTTATATATTCTAATTTTATTTTCATCTGAAATGCAACTTCTTTATTTCTATTAGATCAGAGGCACCAAAATTAGGACAACCTCCCTTTCTCCCTTCCCAGTCAAACAGACTCAGAAATGGAGAATTATTTCTCTCACTGACCTCTCACAACCAATTAGTGATCCAGTGATATCTATAACTCTCATACTTGACCTTTCTTTCTACTACCATTGTAATTTAGATCCCATTAGCTGTCAACAAGACTCCAGCCTAACTCCAGTGCCTAGAACAGGGGTGGATTTGGAACCTGCAGCCTCGAGGCCATATGTGACCTGTAGGTCCTGATTGAAAGTTAAGAAGGATTTTGTTATTCATTTTAGGGCATAGTTTCAAGGATCCTAGACAACATTTCCCAGGACCCTGGCTATAAATAATTCCTATCGTAACTGCACAGTGAGATATGGGGATGACATAATGTAATATTTACTATGCTTGTGCTGAATGATGATATTGCTATAGTTAACCTGTGAACTTAATGTTGACAAAATGTTTTCTTTGTCTGTTGCCCTATAAATCAAGCAGCACTGGTTAGTAAGTGGGGATTTGGAATATGCAGACAGGAATGTATGTAGCTGCCTCAAATGGCCCCCACTGAAACTTGGGAGGGAGATTTAGGGGAGTGCACAAGCTGGAATGTTGTGTCTGTCTCAACTGACCCCATCAAGATGTAGGGGTAGCGGCCTCCTCCTCCTCCCTAGCCCCCGTGAGAAAGGTGACTAGGGAATGCTGCAGGAGTGGATACTCCCATTATCAGTAACACCTTGTGAGAATGGACTAGAATAAACCTGTCTGGAGCAAGAGTGAATTTGTGCTGGAACACCTGCTAGAACAACTCTCCTGTGTCTCCTAACAACTGGTATAGTCAGTGCTACCTATGTATTTACCTATCAAATAACTCAACCTGAGGACTTAGAGCACCACAGGTTCCCCACTTCTGGTCTAGAAGGTACTGCTTCCTCATGTCTTCCTTTAGGGCTCAGGTCACATGTTGTTTCCTCAGAAATCTCCAGCCCCTCTAGCCTTAACCCATAGTTATTAGTACTTTCTTCCTTCTCAGCTAACTGTATCTGTTTCTCCAAGTAGATATTGCATCATCCTCCTCCCCACCCTCCCATCCAAGAGAAAGTTCTTAAAAATTAATGTGATTTCATTTCGTGTTGGCAGCCTTCCTCAAATATATCCAACATACGCCATGATCAGATTGACCTTCCTAAAACACCCTTTAAACTTTTCACTCTTCTGCTCAAAAACCTTCAACTGTCCTTAACCTGGGGTGCATGAATATTCTTCACATGTGAACTTGAATCAAAGAAAAATAATGTCTTTTTCACAATAAAATTGGTTTCCTTTGACTCTAATATTTTATTTTATGCATTTGGAAACACTATTCTGAGAAGGGTTTCATCAGCTTGCCAGAAGAGTTCATGACACCAAAAGGGGTAAAGAATCGCTCACTTACAAGAAAAGTTCCATCTCAACTTGGTATTTTAAGTCTATTCCCTATCTAGCTTCCAACCTTACCCACTCAATGTTCAGCCAGGAGCACCTCTGCACCCATTATTATTCATTTTTAAAGGACTTGTTCTTCCAAGTAGACATCTTCTTTGACAATCCCTAACAACAATAGTTTCTGACTCCGTTGCAATCCTACAGCCTAAATTATCTATATCATTTATGTTAGAGAGATAATGTGGTTGAATACATAGAATGCTAGAAAAATAAGGGTTCTAGACCTGCTTCTTACATTACTGGTTGTGTGAACCTGGGCAACCTTATTAACCTTTTAATGTCTTCAAGCAATTGACTAAGATTATAGTTACACAGTAGTTTCTGAGCTATTTCAGTATATGGAATTACAGTGTATTGGGATTTCCTAATACCCATGAAAGCATAGGTCCAGCAAAAAACAAAACAAAACACAGTGACATTTGATATTGCATGTAATCTTATATTATAATAAAAATCTGCCATGTGTGGACACCTGGAGAGCAAGTCTTAGATCTGATTCTTTCTTATATACTCTATTATGCTTCTTATAGTAATCGACCTGACGTAGGAGATTTTATTTAAAGTAGCCAAATGATTTCTTTCTACTGCCTTAGCAATTCTATGTTTCAATACCTTTTAAATTAACTTTATTTTTTCTTGAGAGGGAGTGGAATATTATTCTCCCTTCTCTGTAATAACAAAAACAAGTGAGAAAGGAGTTGGGTAGTTCTGTCCTTCATTAATATAGTACTCTGGGGGCAGCTAGGTGTCTCAGTGGATAGAGCGGCAACCCTGGAGTCAGGAAAAATTGACACCTACCAGTTGTGTGATCCTGAGGAAGTCACTTAAACCCAATTGTCCTACCCCATCCCCCTAAAGAATACAGTACTCTTCCTCACGCTGTGAGTCTGTCTCCTTATTTCTTGTTTTAAATATCTGGCATTTTTATTGTCTTACACATTTGTCATAACTCCAGCTTATGTGAAACTTTAGACTTTCTGACATTATTCCCACAAATCTGTAAGTCTCTGCTACATTTTTTGTATCTGCTTTTAGTTATATGCCCCATCTTCCATATTATGCATATATCCTTCTTAATAAGAGGTCATTGGAGAGACCTGTTTGCAGTTTTATTGGACTTTCCTTCATGATTAGTGTCATTTGTAATTACATTGTCAGAACTTCATTTTTGAGAGTCCCCTAATCCTCTTGAGTCAGGTTCTCCTTAGTATCTCTGGCCATGAAATCAAACTTTATTTCAACCTTTAAAAATCTACTTTCCTTAAGCTTAGAATAAACGTCTAACTATACCCAGAATTCTTTTCCCTTGACATAATGAACTCTCAGAAAACACTACCTTCAAAGTTTCCTGTCCTTGTCCTTTTATCAGCTGGTTCTTCCAAGGTCATCAGAATTAAATACAAATGAGTCACTCCCTTCATCATCCTATCTTCAAAGAAATGCAATTGTTAGCAAGTTAATTAAAGAATTTATTAAATGCTCTATCATTAGCAGAAGAAAATTTCGAGCAGACATCTGGATAGTAAATTCAATAAATACTTAATGAGTGTTCGCTACGTGCAAGACACCAGAATACTTCATCACTATAACATATCTTGCTTCTGTGTTTTCGTAATCTGTTGATAAGAAAGGATTATTCAATTCCCTCTCTGTCTGGAGAATCTACAGTATACTCCCACTGTGAAATCACTTTAATTTCTCTCATTTTTTATCTTCACTGAAATTTTCTTCTATCACATTTTTACCACTTCACTTATACCCTACACCTCACGACGCTTCAAAATTGGTCCGTCTTTAAGACCCTGGAGTCATAGATTACTTTAAAAAAAATCATAGCTCCACTAAAATCACTTTTAAGTGTAACCAGGAATCAACCTACATGAACAAAATACATTTGCTTATTCTAGAGTGATCATTGCTAGTAATACCAATGGCATGTTGAGGTAACAGTGTAGTGTAGGGGTAAGCAACACCAAAAATGGAGCCAGAAGATTTGGGGTAAAATACCAGCACTGCAATTTACTACCCATGGGAACCTAGGTAAATCATTTGCTGTTCTGGCCCCAATTTTTTTCACCTGTTGAAAACGGCACTAGTTTACATGATTTCTAAGGCAGTTAGATGGTGGAGTGGATAAAGTGCAAGACCTGGAGACAAAAAGATCCGAGTTCAAATGTGACCTCAGCTATGTGACCCTAGGCACATTTAATTTCTCTTTGTTTTGTTTTCTTCAACTGTAAAATGGAAATAATAATAGACTCATCTTTCTAGGTTGTTGTGAGGATCAAATAATATAATATTTGTCAAGTGCTTAACATAGTATCTTTCACATGGCACCTAATAAATAATTGTTGCCTTCCTTCCCAAGGTCCCTTACAACTCTTAGAGTCCATAATTTTCTGATATCATTTTCAATTCCTCATATTACAACATCTGTTGTTGTTCAGCCGTTTCAGCCATATCTGAGTCTTCATGACCCCATTAGGGGTTTTCTTTACCTGAAGACAGTGGAGTGGTTTTCCATTTCCTTCTCCAACCCCTTTTAGAGATGAGGAAACCAAGGCAAACAGGTTTAAGTGACTTGCCCAGGGTCACATAGCTAGTAAGTGTCTGAGGCCAGACTTGAACTCAGGAAGATGAATCTTCTTGACTCCAGGCTCCATTTTATCCATGGTACCATTTAACTGCCCAGTTACAACACTGCTTCCTTTCATCTCAGAGAATCAACTCTTCTCTGCATTCCTTCTCTCCCACCTCATAAATCTATCCTAGGTAATTTCCCTTACCTCCTGCTACTTATCCACAATTTCTTCCTTATGAAATATAAAATATTTTGTGACTTTCTTCTAAAGAAATTAAGCCCAACAGGATTTTTATTAAACCTACTACATTCAAAATATCTATACTAAGTATGGAGTGGGGGTAAAAAGATGAAATATTACCAAGTCTGTCTTCTCATGAACATTACTGCATAGATAGAAGGATGAGACAATTCACATACATTAGAAAATTTTATATTATGTAATGTATTATGAGAGAATAAAAGAAGGAGGAAAGCCAATTCTAACTGGGTGGGGTAGAATTTATAGGGTATGTCAAAGCTGAGCCTTACAAAAATATTTGATTTTTTAAAATAAAATTTGAATATTACTATTAATGGTAACAACAACGATGATGACGAAGATAGTTATAATAATAGTATTTATATAGAACTTTAAAGTTTGTGAAGCACTTTATAAATAGTATTTAATTTTCTTCATACAACCCTGGGAGCTTGATGCTATTATCATCCTCAACTTACAGATGAGGAAACTGAGGCAGGCAGCAACGAAGTGACTTGCCCAGGATCACACACCTAGTAAGTGTGTGAGGCAGTAATCGAACCCAGGTCTCCCTGTCTCCAAGTCCAACATGCTATCCACGTTGCCATCTAGTTTCCTCTATATAATATGCACATCTCTCTCTCTCTCTCTCTCTCTCTCTCTCTCTCTCTCTCTCTCTCTCTTTCTCTTTCTCTCTCTCTCTCCTCTCTCCTCTCTCCTCTCTTCTCTCTTTTTCTCTCCCTTTCCTTTGAACATAAATGTACTCTAAGCAAATGCATAGTCTCTGGCCAAACACACAGAAATTTGAACCACTGAATCTATATTCTTCCTTTAAATTTAGAATATTTTCTGCCTCTTTCACAAATTTGTTCTTCTGTATATACTGTTTCTGATAAATTACTTCTTCAATTTCTTCATTGAAAATTTTAATTCAGAAAATATCCAAGGGAAAAAATGTTCAAGTCAATAAGTTAAAAAAGGAAAATTAAGAACATTAGAATCATTCTGATCCAATGGCTTTTTAGCTAAGCAAATTTTTTTAAAAGCGCTCAAACAGAATGAACATTTGACAAATGAGCTTGAAATATGCTTGATCTAAATTGCTCCCAACTTCAGAATACCTAGAAAACTAGTATTTGTGGCTTATGATGTAAACATTCATCCCAAGTTGAGAAAAAAAATCTAGAACAAATTTATGATTAATTTTTTTTTCAGTTTCACAATATTCAGCTCCATTTCAGAAAGGTTTAATGAATGTTGCTGTAATTTTATAATTTAAATATGAAATTTGTTTCATTTCTGGCATCACACCATCATTTCCATCAGAACTGTCACTATCATTTATATCCTCCATTTATTATTTCCATTTCCATCTATACTCATTTCATAGACGAAAAACAATTCATTAAACTCATCACATTTCCTCAAACTACTGAAACTTGCATCAAATTTTCTTTAGTTCGAAAAGAATTAAGAATACAAGAGTGATAGTCTCATGTTCATCTTTTATTTTGTCTTGTAATGGCTACATTTGAATTTCAATGTCTGTAAACCAAAACATCTTAGGAGACAGAACTGGAAGTCATCATGGAATGGAACCCTTTCAAGCTTCAATATGTCAAACATCTGTGATGTCATTAGTGAAAATACTCCCTCTGCTGATACTGATTTCAAATCCTATACACCTAAATAAGATTGCTGGATCAGTTGCTATGGCTGAAAAAAATGTATCAGGTAGTTAACTTAGTGATGTGCTTCTCCAAACTTAGTTGAGATGAGCTCTAAACAAGCCATATAATTCATTTCTGGGGCCATACATGATGCCTTACAGTTTTTTCAGATACCTTAAGTTTGGATAGATTTTAAGACTGTCTAGATATATTAAAGGCACTATTATGAAATGACACATTATGAAATGGTCCAAACATTTTGAAAGCAATTTAGAACTATGACCAAAGAGCTATAAAATTGTTCATTCTTTTTGACTCAGCAATTCCAGTACCACATCTGTACCCCAAAGAGATTTTTTAAAAGGAAAAAGGATCTACATACAAAAATATTTTATAGCATCTCTTTATGTTAATACAAAATTAAGACACTGAGGGGATGTCCACCAGTTGGGGAACAGCTGAACAAGTTGTGGTATATTATTGAGATACAATACCAAGAAATAATGAGCAGGATGGTTATAGAAAAACCTGGGAAGACCTATATCAACTGATACAAAGTGAAGTGAGAAAAACCACAGCACTATATACAGTAATAACAATATTATGATGACTGATGATGAAAGACAGCTACTCTGATTAAGACAAGGATCTAAGACAATTTCAAAGGACTGATGATGAAAAAAGAGAAAATTGACAAATTCTGAGTGCATAGTGAATCATATTTTTTCATTATTTTTCTTACTTTTGTGATAAAAAAGCTTATACAGAAATATTTTGGATGATTTCACATGGATTATTAATATTGCTTGCCTTCTTGGTAGCTGAGGGTGAGCAGGACTGAGGCAGCAAATTGGAACTCAAAATTTTAAAAAAATGAATGCTAATTTAAAAAAAATAACCCGAGAATCAGATCAATGGTATGACAACATATCAAAGGAGGACTTGAATGGAAGTCTCCCTCTCAGAGTATAAGATCATAGATAAAGAGTTGGAAGGGATTTGAATCTCAGTTTCTTCTAATGCACAAATGACTGGATTGAACTGGCGAATTCTAATGCTCCTTTCAGCTTGAAATCCATGATACTATGATACATGAAAGGAAGTCCACTATTCAAGTCCATCTCTGAAAAACATACATTTGTGTATCATACAAAAGGTATGCTGAACATACATTTTTGGATGTAGCCATTGAAGAAATTTATTTTGCATAACTACACATATTTGTTTTGAGGGTTTTCCTTTTCTTCTGCTTAATTACAATGGGATAGGGGGAAGAGGCAGAGAGAGAAAAAAGTGCTTGTTAAATTGGAAAAAAATCAATGATAAACTATAAATGCAACAAAAAGGAAAAGAAAAGAAAGATAGAAACTTTCAAAGACTTAACTCTGACTCACACAATAAACAATTATGATTCAAGAGGAATCATGATAAATTGTACCACTAAACTCCTAATAGGAGGTGATGGACTGAAGGTACAGAATGAGCCAAATATTTTCAACAACATAGGGAAGTTAGAGATAGAGTTGCCATAAAAAATTGTTTTAAAGAAAAAAAAAGGAAGAGTCTTATTGAATAATGTTTAAATGAACCAAACAGAACAGTCCTACATCCACTTTATTATATCCTCAAAAAGAAATGCAAGTTGTTTGTAATAAAGATGAAGTTTCATCTATAAATCTTTCTTTCCAGATTATACATAGAGCTACTCATGAAAAGCATTTATTAAACTCAGAGTAAACAACAACCAAGAAAATTCATTCTTTTATGATCACAAGAGAGTGTAGACTTTTAAACGATAAGTCAATAAAGGAACATTTCAGCAAGATTAGCTGTAAAAACTTCTTCTAATCTCTAGATCATACCTACATCCTCCATCTGATAAGTTTATTTGAACAAGAATAATTCTGTGCTAGGAAGCTAAGGTATTTTTTATGTCCAATTACAATTTTATGTTGAAGATATTAGCCAAGAGTAAACAAAGTAATAGCTATTAGTCCATATCTGATCCACAGTGAATGAAATGGACCTGAAAAAATTGGCTTATTAAGTAGACTTATTAAACAACTAAAATTAAATTAAAGTAGTATGTTTTTCTTTCATTCTTTTACCCTTAGGCAAGCAGGAAACACATGCTAACATATCATAAAAAGAGTAGCCTAAGACATTCATCACATCCTTATGCTAGTTTACTTGTCTGGATTAATAAAAGAAAGCTAAAGAAGGTTTAGTTTACTTAAAATAAAATTTCAGTGAATAACATCATAAGAGTAAAATAAAAAGTAGCAATATTCCAATAATTATATATGGCAAAATAAAAATATGATATTGGGAATTGGTCAATAAGTCACAGAAAACATAGGTATTTAAGTATGTACTAAGTGTTAGGCACTGTGCTAATTGCTAGAAATATAGCAAAAAGAATATGACGATTCCTGCTCTCAAGGGGAAGGATACAACATGCAAACAACAATATACAAACAAACTACATATGAGGCAAATAGGAAATAATCACCAGAGGGAAGGCACAGGAATTAAGGAGAATTGAGAAAGGTTTCCTGTAGAAGGTGAGATTTTATCTGGGATCTGAGGGAGAACAGGGAGGCAAGGAAGCAAGAAATAAAGAGAGAGGGCATTACAGGCCTCAGAGACAGTCAGTGAGAATGCCTGGAGTCAGGAGATGAAATGTGTTATCAAAGGCACAGCAAAGGAAACAAACAAACAAAAAAGAATAGTCAGATACATAAGAGGAAAAGGAGGAGGCAGCAATGTAAAAGTTACTTCCAGTAACGAGAAAATAGCTTTTCTTTCCCTTTGCTTCTCTGTATCATGAGCTAGGTGAGGCAGTGAATCTGGAAATGTTGGACCTGAAGATAGAAGGGTTCATCTTTCTCAGTACAAATCTGGCCTTAGACACTTACATACTATGTGACTCTGGGCAAGTCACTTAACCCTGCTTGCCTCAGTTTCGCATCTATGAAATGAGATGGAGAAGGAAATGGCAAACCACTCCAGTATCTTCAACAAGAAAACCCAAACAGGTTCATGAAGAGCCAGACACAACTGACAAAACTGATCAGCAACATCGTATCTATGTGGAGATTAGCACAGAACAAAAATATGTCTATATATGTGGCAGAATAAAAGATGCATTGTTACTACTTCAACTGTATACAAAAGGGGTTGATTTCTGGAATTTGCTAAGTTTTACAAATGTCTTTAAAAGGAAATTCAACAAAATTGAAAGTTATCTTCCCATAGACTTCCCAACATTGAGCATTCTGATGCCTATAACTATGATTAGCAAATGATTTAAGAGAAAATGTGGAGATGTATACTTGGATGAACAGAGTTCAAAGGAAGCAAATGACACCTGAAATTCTTATAAAATGGTTCTTTTTTGATGTGGAATAAACAAATAATCATAAAAAATAGTATTTCTTTCAGTTTTCTATTTGACAGTAATTCTTATGTAGCCAGATCATATAATTAAATGTTACTGGAGTTCAAAGGAGGGACTGGGCAACTAAGATCTGAGCTAGTATGGGGAAGGGGGGAATCAGGTGTGAGGCAGACCTGAGCAACTGTTGTGATTGTAGGATAGAATGGAGCATTCTAAGTGTGGTAAATACCAACGACAAAGATTTTAAGGCAGCAGACATTGCAAAGTTCAACCTGCTAACCAGCAAATGTGACAGAGATTGTGAAACCTCTAATTCAATAAATGTTTGTTGCATGAAACTGAAATGTGACCTTTTTGGCTGGTGGATGCCTTGCACATACTAATCACTCACTCATATTTGATGAATGATTAGAAGTAGCATGTAGCAGTGGAATGAGCACTGGATTTGGAGTCAGTAGACTTCTTTGCGTCTCAGTCCTATTGCCAATTATCTGTGTGACTTTGGACAAATTAATCTCATGGGCTTCAAGTTGTATCATCCACAAAATGAGGGTGTTGGACTAGATAATCTCTAAAATATTTTCACAATATTTTAATTCTATGATTATGGTTTAACACCTAAGGAGAAAGGGTTGGATAATGTATAATTTGGTATGAAACAGTGAGGAAATCAGACTTCTTATAGGGCATGTGCAGCCATGCTAGAATGTGGTGAAAGTAATATATTAAGATTGATGTGGTTAAAGATTGACTCAGAGCAGCTCAGAATGGAGAAAGGAAGGCAAAAGCGAGATTAGGGCTTTGTTATAATTGTGTATATGACCTTCACTGAAGGTCTATTTTAAGGCAATGACCTTAAGGAAGGGAAATCAAAGGGAAGCACTGATAAGGACAGAGTGACAGTTTAGATAAAAGGGTAAAAAGGATGAAAAAAAAAGGGTAAAGAGAATCAGTCAATAAACATTTAGTTAAGTATTTACTATGTTGCAGGTACTGTGCTAAACAATGGGGATTAAAAAAAAGCCTAAAGACAATACCTGTCCTCAAGAAGTTTATGATTGAATGGCCAGAGCAAGTAATGAGATGGAATAAGTATTACCATCAGTTAAAATTCATAGCTACATTCAATGTAATATAGATAACAGAAAATTTGTTATGCTATAATAACTTAGTAGCTGACAATAGTTAATGTAACCTCCTCCAGTATCCAATTTATAACTGCTGAGTCCTTCAAAGACCAGAAAAATCTGCTTAATATCTTTTAGATGACTGTGTCTCAGAAATATAAAAATACTAATATTTCTCTTAGTGTCTTCAGGCAACTCCCTAAGATTATAGATTACAGAGCAAGTGCCAATCTGTACCGGTATATGTAGTTTTCTCAGTAAGAATTTATTTTAGCAATGAAATCACAGGTTTAGTTCTCCATAAACACTTGAACTGAGAAAAAAAAAAACTACTAATTGATCAGTTTTCAATCCAGTTAAAGTTTTTTGAAAGTCTGTCACTTTTGACCTCACATATTTCATTATTCAACTATGACCTGTAAGTGAGAAGCAGAATAAAAGATGTAATTAAGGAATCAGAAAGAAGAATATTGCTGATTTATAAGAATGAGCAGGTCAATGATCTGTGATACCCTAAGACATGGACAGTCTACTAACAGAAGGTCCTCTATGGAGAATTCATAAAAGGACAAAGGTTTTTAACTTTGTGAGGGATGTAAGGGTAGAAAGGGGTTATTAACCTTCAGAAATGTTAGAAACATACATACAAATAAGAGTTAACTAGCATTTATCAAGCATCATTACATAGAAGACAATGTGCTAAAAATTGAGCATATAATGAAAGGCAGATCCTGCTCTCTGGAAGCTCACAGTCTACAAGCAGTTCCACTCTGTATCTGGAAGGCATCTCAGAGGCCATACACTAACTCCATTTTGCAGATGAGGTAACCAGAAAGTTTAGTGATATGCCCAGAGTCACACAAGCATCACAAACAGGATTTAAATCCTCTTTCCCCAAAACTGTATTTTTCCTAGTGTTATATGTACTTCAATAAATATTTCTATGCTATATGTATGTTCCATGGCAGCTTGCTTAATCTATGCATTGTATTTCTTAATGAATTCAAAAGTTTTTAATAAAAAATACTATTTCTAACAAATAATCAAATTAAAACCATGCTTTTATAAAGGAGGGAGTTTATCCTTTTAGGATCACAAACCTTTATGAAATTTAGGAATTCTTAATCCAATGGTCTGAGTAAGGTAGGCAAAGAATTGAGGGATTTAGTATTGAACTGCCATTGTAATAATAGCTTGTGAATTTTGTAAAATATAACACATGGACCTTGGTTTAGTGATGAACAATACGCCTTGGGGTGCATTCATCAATAATTCTCCTATGTGGAACTGCTTTCACTTTTATGTGAATTTTTCTGTGATGTCAGAACAAGCTGATTCATTGTCTTAGCTGCACACAATTCATTTGCTCAAATGGAGGGGGAAAACCATGCAGAGCTGTGGGGTGACTTATAGAGAAGGTTTAGCAAAGCTTTGTTTCTGAGTTAAGATCTCATCATGAAACCAAAATAATCTTTAGACAGCACACTGAAATTTTCTTTTAATGTAAGTGGGGGGAGGGGCAAGATTAATAAAAAGGTCCTAAGTAGATTTCCCCATCAACTTGCTGTATAGGACATGGTCCTTTGTAAAGGGGCTTCTGAGGTATCTCCCCATGTAGGGTGCTCCTACCCACAGGTATCTTGCTAATAGAATACAGGGAATTTCAGCTGATTGACTGGCTGGGACTCAAGACTATCAGCTGGACCTCTGAGTGCATCACAAAGTGAATCTTCATTCTGGGGACATTTTGGGGTCAACCTTGATCCTTCTTGCACAATTTCTACTCACAAGTAGTATAGAATGAAGACAGGAAGCAGAAACATGTGGTGCCCTGTATGTCCCCATGCAAATGTCCTAAAAGGGGAGTTTTTGAAGCTCAAGATCCTGACCACATTTTGGCTGTTTCTTTTTCTGATTAGAAATATGATATCTGTTAGTGGACTTCCAAGCTAAAGGCAGGAGAGCAACTAAGGAAATGATCCAGTTCTTCTAGAAGGACCTGAGGCATTAAACCCATGGAAGCTATTCATGGCAATGTTTTAAAACTCAAATTCTTGTGTGGACAGTGGAGGATTTTGAATTCCATAGACAGAAGGAACCCAGGAGGTACTCTTCTAAAAGCTAGGGAAAAGAGATTTCCTATGCAAGATTAGTTTTGGAGGATTGCTTCAAGGAAAATTCCAAATGACAATTTCCCAGTTTTAAGATTTCTTGAGAATTTGACTACTAGAGATTCGAGAGGAAGGGCTATTAAGGTGGAATTTATGAACCCAAAAGGAGTTCATGGATAAATTTCAGGAGATCCATTAACTTGGATGGGAAAAAAAAAAACAATTTATTTTGAGACACTTCCAACTAAAACTTATTATTTCTTTAAATTATGAATTGCAGACAACAAACAATATGAGAAGGGGTTGATAAAATTCACACACACACACACACACACACACACACACACACACACACACCCTCTCCTGTTCTAGAGAGATTTCCTAATGCAGCATGCAGTCCATATAATATAGCTATTACAACAACTAGGTAATTTTAAGGTGGTGTTGGTGGTGTGTGTGGGTGTGTGGGTGTGTCACAGACAGATAGAGTGAATGGTGCCTAAAGTCCATGTAGTTCTTTTCTATTAAGAATTCATTTTAGATGACATATTCTAATTTTAGTCTGAGGAAAACTCCTAACATTCAGAAAAAGACAGGGTTCTCTGTTTAACTTTAAATTTATATTTATATCTAATTAGTCAATGGTTTCTTTATGGATGAGGCAGAATATTTGAGAAAGGAATGAAAAGTAGTGAAAGGGCCAATTTTTTAAATTTATTTTTAATTTTTTAGGACTTCACCCAGTGTTCTACTCTGAAACACAAGTGTTAGCGACTTTCCTTGATATCTCCCTTCTCTGCCACTGCCTGGTCCTACTTTTTCCTTTTCAAAGGTGTGCTAGGAAGTCACATGTTCCAATTTTCAGAATTCTTCTCTAATCTCAACTTGCTTGTTAATGAATGATCTCTGAAAATATGACCAAGTTTACCAGCCTACTAGAATAGACTTCCTGTATGATATATTTTATTTCATTCAACTATTTTCAAAGACTTTTCACATTTGGTCTAAGGCGTTTTGATTAACAGATTCAGATATGTTCTTATCTAGTATCAGGGATAAATTGTTATAGAGTGGCTTGAATCCTACCCTTATATATGCTTATCTTCCAGGGGAGTCTAACTATTAATCTCAGAGATCTATATATGACTGAAGGAAAGAGGGACTCAGGAAAATGTTAAAGTATTGTCTTGACAGTAATTCTAAATCTAGTTCTCAATCAAGGAGAAATGATGTTACTATGGAGTGGTATATGAATTTCTCTAACTAGGCTCCTGTGAATCTTTTGCATCTTGTGCATTTTCTGCAAAGTGAAATCTGAATGATTGAACAGAAGCAAGGAGGCTCCCTTCATTGACATTTAGGAAAGCCTAGCTGAGAGAATATTAGATTTCCTGGAGTAATTCTAGGTAGGGGACAATGAGTCAAAGAAACAAAATAAGCCTCGAGGGTAGTTCCCAGGAATGTCAAGAGATCTTATGAGTTTTGGGGATCTCAGGATAATGGGCCATAATAACATTGCTCAGAAAACAAGTTCTCTTTGAATTATATAGTTATTACCAATGTTATATAGTACTTATTTTTTATTTTTCCAAATGCCCCAAAGTTATATAGAGGTTATAAAAATGTTAAATTGAACATATGTCCTGTTGCTCAGAGTCTTCTCCCCTGTCTTTTTCAGCATCCATTCTCTTTTTTTCATCCTCAGAGACATCAATATACACCTTGATGAACCTCCCAATGCACACCTTGATTCATAGTTTCATAAACTGCTAGACCCATAAGACTTACATTTCTGTCATGTCAACACCTCCCATATTGAAAAATTAGTGCTAGAAGGAATCTCAGACATCAACTCTTTCTGAAAGAAGGAATTGGGACACAGAAATTGAAGTTTAGGGAGGGTGACAGGTAGCACTTAGCAGAACCACATTTTATTTATTAAGTACTTATTATGTATCAGACACTGTGCTAAACCCAGATTTAATTTCTTTCCACCGCAGACACACCTTATACTTCACTATTAGTTGAAACTGCTCTAAGCTCTTGCAAACTGAAAATTCCTCTTTGACATCCTTCAATCTCTCTCACTTTCCTACTGATATTATACTTGTTATTTGCCTTCATTATCACAATGGGTCTCTTGATTACTTCCAATTCTTGCAGTTTAGAAATGGGATTCTGAATTCATTTTCCTCCTTACTCATATAGCTAGGGGGAAAGAAACTGGCAACAGACAATTAGTAAATTTTCAGTAGGAGCAAATTTGTACCCTGGAAATTTGAAACGCTACAAACTAAGTCTTGGTTTATTGTTTTGCTGAATGATTAGGCTTATGAAACTGATGAAGAAACTGCTAATTAGCTGAGTGCACCTAAAAGTTTGTCTCCTGTTTTTGGAAAGCTGGTTGTTAAACATATACCAGCACACCCCTGCATAGAACTTATCTATTTTAATAAATAGTTCTCCAAGCTTGAGTTCTCTGTCTCCTTTACATTCTGTCTTGAGACACTCTTGTCTCAAGACAATCTCTCCCTAATAACCCTTAACCAGGGTAATTCTTACCCGCTGCTTCCCTTGTTCCTATTCTAGCTGCTAAAAGCTGCCACAAAAAATAATGAAGTAATGCTGGAATAATGTATTCTGTGTAACTTTAATGGCACTCAGTGCTGCAAGCGATCTTACTGGTTGATTCACTATCTCATTTCCCACAATCACCATGCTAAACCTTCTCTCCTCAAGTTCTCAACACCATCTCCACTCCTTGACTCTAAACCAATGAAATCATTTTGGCCATTACTGAGAATATTTGGACTTTTCAGGATGTATTCCTTCAACATCCCTTTATAGGTCTAAAACTCGTGGCAGGAGCAGCACCTATTTTATATAGGCCAAGGTTATTTCCCTTTGAGGTTACCAGGAAACTATACTTGGATGATCACTGGTTGTTTTTCCCTTCCATTTGAGTCAGAGAAAGCCCAGCCTAGGTAAGTTGGCATCAGAGGTTTTGCCTTTCTTAGTGTCTCCAGCTGTCATGGTAATACAGAAGAGTAGAGGAATAGTCATTTTATCTGAATTAGTATCTTTTTTAATTTAGGAACTGTATAATTTTTATCCACTATCACTAGTGATGATTTTTAAAATTGCATTTTATGATATCTGACTGCTTTTTTTACATTCTAATCTTGAGCCTGAATAACTAGACTGGCCTGAAGTAGACTTGGCCCAGAAGACTGCTCAATATTATTGCCATCAATTTTCCTTCAATTCAGTTTTAAGAGAGTAATGCTACTAGTCGAGACAAACATTTTCGTTTGTACTTGGGACACGAGTGCCTACTTTCTCCTCCAAGACCCTGCTCCACTGATGTTTCCTTCTCTCATGAATTTTTGATCGCAACCTCTTTATTGGCACCTTGCCCTTGGCCTATAAATATGCTCACATCTTTATTGTCCTAAAGAAGTCATACTTTGGACCATGTGTTAAGCATACACTATACATAAGACACTGTTCTATGTGTCAGAAAAAAATTTCATATTAAAAGAATACCATTCTTGCCTTCAAGGATCTTGTATTTAAATGTCTGGGGATGGGTAGTAACAGCACTACACAACAAGTATATAGTAATGTCATATCATAGGGCACGAGGTGGAGCATTAGAAAGAGTGCCCGACCTGGAGTCAGGAAGACTTGTCTTTCTGAGTACAAATCTGGCCATTGATACTTACAAGCTGTGTGACCCTGACTTGTTCACTTGTTCACAAGTCACTTAATTATACTTGCCTCAGTTTCTTTATGTGTCAAATGAGCTAGAGAAAGAAATATCAAACCTCTCTAGTATCTTTGCCACAAAAATTCCAAAAGAGGTCAAGAAGAGTCAGATACAACTGGAATGAATGAATAGCAACAAATGTCACATAATAGTGCACATAACTTAGAAGAATTCAGGTGAACACACTCACTCACCTAAAATGATGGTTCCAATGGCCTATCATCTGCTTTGCTATTCCTTCCCTCCCTACTTGTTACACCCATTGCTAAGCTAAGCCAAATCCACTGTGTTGGGTTCACACTCTGGAACTCAACTTGTGAGTATTCTCACAGCGCTTTCTATACCACTGGTCCCTGAACTTTTCTTTTTCTTAACACCTTTTCCCCTAGAACAGATTACTGGCCTGATTTATAATGTCATCCATATCCATACTAAGGACACAACTGCTACCTCCATAGCTTTTGTTCAAGATGCTAATATGAAAGGTAATGCCCATTCCAGGAACTGGAGAAACAGGTTCTCCTCAGGTCAAAGGAAATAGTATGCTGCTTCCTTTCTTGGTGCATCTGGATAAAAGTTTGGAGACTGCTTTTTTGTTTCAACTATCAGCTTTGGAAAGAAAATATTCACAAAATTTGATGCTTTACTTGGCTCATCTTTCTCACCACTGTGTCTGCTGAGCCATGGGGGAAGAATTTTCTTTTTATGTAACATTCTATTCAAATTATAAAAGTAAAAGAATTTCTAGGTAATAAAAAGTGGTAAAAATCATTAGCGAGGACTGAAAATGGTATTAAATTTATTGTTGGAAAACAAAAACAGTAAATGTGTGCATGCACAAACACATTGCACAAATCTTAACCTCTTCATGCCATTCCAATCTTCCATCACAAAGAGAGTGACAGCCTTCAGATGAGATGGTACTCAAAGCTATCATTTTCAAAGAACTTTTTTATTGATATGTAGAACTTAGAACCTAATCTCCAGGTAAGTGCAATTCCACTGTCCCATAAAGTAAAAGGTTATATAAGCAAAGGAAAAAGTGAAACTTTTTTGAGGGTGCCATTTTTAGCGGAGAAGAGCAAATTAGATTTCATGGAGGACAGGACACCTGAATTTGGCCTTAAAAAAAGAAAAATACTTCAAAAGTTACATGTAGAAAGAGTTAGTTTCCAACATGGCACTTGACCCATCCAAATATATGGGAATAGCAGACTATAAGACAAGATTGCAAAACAAATATGTTTAAATACTGAGTGATATTATTTATGTGTCAGATATAAATCATAATATCATACATATATATTATTTATATATCATATAATATATTTATAAATATATTATATTTATAATAATACTTATTATAAAATAAGTCTATTAAGTAATTTGGAGTGAAAAAGGTACTTCTATTTACAATCACTCCTTCAAATTACAGTCTTGAAATACACACTTTCCATTAGATAAAACTACACACCAGCTATAAATTAATCCAGACATTCTTGAAAGCACTTTTGAATCATATCTCTCAAATGATTAACTTATCAAGATCTTTTGACCTAGCTCTACTAGAGGTCAAAAAAAATCAAAGAGAGAGGAAAAGGATCCATATGTACAAAAAATATTTATAGGAGCTATTTACCTAATAGCAAAAAACTTGACATAAACAGAATGTCCATCTATTAGAGTATGACTACACAAATTATGGGAAAAGAATGAAATGGAATATTATTGTACCAACAGGACACAAATTGTTTCAGAGAAAAGGAGGAAATCTTGTAGGAACTGAGGCAAAGCCAAGTAAGAGGAGCCAGGAAAATATTTTGTAAAACATGATAAAGGAGATCCGGAAGCCAAGATGGTGGAGTAGAAAGACTCACCTATGCTAGGTCCGAACCCACAGCCCATAGATTTCCTGTAAAAAGAACTCCTGACAAATTCTGGAACAGTGGAAGCCGCGCAGCAACACAGTGAAGGAGATTTCTGCTGCAGAGAGCCCTGAAAAACCGACCACAAAGGTACCCGGGACGGGAGCGGAGCCCTGTCCTGCCGAGCACTCCCCTCCCCCGCCCCGGCCACGCGGCACTGAGAGGAGCGAGCAGAGCCCAGCAGGCGGCAGGGATCTGAATCTCTGGCGGCCGTGAAGGTCCCTCCACCCACAGACGCACAGGTCAGTGAGAGAGATAGGCTGAGAGGGGAGCGGGGGATCTCAGGGACTCGGACCCCCTGGGAAGCGGCCGCTGCGACAGAGGCTGAGGCAACTTGGCCAGAGACTCCCAGAGCTGGCTGGAGCTCCACCCCAGCTCCACTACAAAGGATCTCTGTATAAACCCCCTGAGGGAACTGAGCCTGAGAGGCGGCCCTGCCCCCACCTGAGA
>CM053770.1:443014323-443043740 GCA_028658325.1 Potorous gilbertii
CAAATGGGGAGAAAATTTCGGAACCCAAAATCTTGTGAAAATGAATGTAAAAAGTTAAATAAATTTATTTAAAAAAAAAAAAAGAAAAAAAACATGATAAAGGAAAAATAATTTTGAAAGACTAGAATGCCTTCAACTCATTTATAGATGATCTACATAAAATTTTATATAGGCAGGAGCACAGGAGAAGTGAATCAGTAACTGCTGATGATTTCTTGGATGCTTTTTTTCAGTATTAATAAGGGTCTAAATTTTCCCACATTGTTGGTATGTTCCCCTTCTTCAGAAACCTTGTGTAGATCTATTACTTAGTTCCCTCATCACAGTTCTTTTTCCCCCAGCACTGATCCATATTATTAGCACTTAATGCTAATTCCCATTTCTGGTTCATTTTAGAGTCATTCCTACCTTCCCAAAAGCACATCTAGAACTGTGATGGCAGAATCAAAGTATAATAGTTCCACTTGCCCTGACAGTGAAAAGAGTTTGTCATGGTATTATTTATAGATCTTGCCATTGTTTTCTCTATAGGCTGGTCTCATTCCGTTCTTTAAATGACCTTGGGACAATTTTACTTAGTTGGATCTCTTCCCTACCTTTAGCTTTTACCTTTGAGGATTTCTCTCTTTCTTCTGAGATAATATTACCTGATACTCATCATTCTTCTTTGCAAGATTTCACAAACATATCTATAATCAAAAATGGTGTTCTTCTTGACTGCCATCTCTGCTTACCAATCTAGTAAAAAAATAATTAAGACACTTTTGGGGTTCTTTTAGCTTTAGTAATAAATTTTCAATGGCTACATTTCTGTGTCTATTAGAATAATTTATGTTGAAGTTTGCTAAAGAAGATAAAAAATGCTGAGGAAAATAAACCCCTCAAAAATAGGCTAGATCAAATAGCAAAAGAGGTCCAAAAACCAGTAGGAACACCTTAAAAATCAGGATTGGCCAAATGGATAAAGGAGGTACAAAACCTCATTGAAGAAAATTATTACTTAAAACTTAGAGCAAATGACTTTATGAAAAAGCAAGAAATTATGAAATAAAATGAAAAGAATGAAAAAAATAGAAGATTGTGAAAAATCAATTGACATAGAAAATAGATCCAGGAGAGATAATTTAAAAATGATTGGATTACCAGAAAGCCATGATAAAAAATAGCCTAGACATTATCTTTCAAGAAATTATCAAGGAAAACTGCCCTGATACTCTAGAACTAGAGGGTAAAATAGATATTGAAAGAATCCACCAATCACCTCCTAAAACGAGATCCCAAAATGAACACTCCTAGGAATATTATAGCCATGTTTCAAGGTCAAGGAGAAAATATTACAAGTATCCAGAAAGAAACAATTCAGGTATTGTGGAAACACAGTCAGGATAACACAAGATTTAGCAGCTTCTACATTAAGGAATCAGAGAGCTTGGAATATGACATTCCAGAGGTCAAAGGAGATAGAATTAAAACCAAGAATCACCTACTTAGCAAAACCAAGTGTAATCAATGAGAGGGGAAATTAATATTCAGTGATGTAGAGGAATGTAATGCATTCTTAAGAAGGTAGAGCTAAATAGTAAAATTGATTTTCAAACAGAAGACTCAAGAGAAGCATGAAAAAGCAAACAGGAAAGAGAAATTATAAGGGACTTATGATAGTTGAACTGTTTACATGGAAAGACGATATTTGTAACTCATGAGACATTTCTCATTATTGGAGTAGTTGGAGGGAATATATATATATAGAGAGAGAGAGAGAGACAGAGGGCACAGAGTGAGTTGAATACAAAAGGATGAGATCTAAAAAATAAAATTAAGGAGTGAGAGAGAAATGTACTGGGAGGAGAAAGGGAGAGGTAGAATGGGGTAAATAATCTCACATAGAAGAGGCAAGAAAAAGCTTTTACAGTACAGGGGAAGAGGGTGAAGGTGAGAGAGAATGAGTGAATCTTACTCTCATCAAATTTGGCTTAAGAAAGGAATAACATACACACTCAATTGGGTATAGAAATCTATCTTACCCTACAAGAAAGTATGGGGAAAGGGATAAGATAGGGGCAAAAGAAGGGAGAGTAGATTGGGGAAGGGGATAATCAGAGGCAAATATTCTTGAGGAGCAACAGGGTGAAAAGACAGCATAGAATACATGGGGTGTGGGATAGGATGGAGGGAAATATAGTTAGTCTTTCACAACATGACTATTATAGAAGTGTTTTGTGTGACTACACTTGTACAACCCAAACTGCTTGCCCTCTCAATGAGGGTGGGTGGGGAGGGTGGAAAGAAGAGAATTTAGAAGTCAAAGTTTTACAAATATGAATGTTAAAAATTACTTTTACATGCAACTGGGAAATAAGCTATACAGGCAATGGGGTATAGAAATCTAGCTTACCCTTCAACAAAATAGAAGGGAAAGAGGAGGTGATAGGAGGGCAGATTCAGGGAAAGGGTAAACAGAATGTATGCCATTATATGGTAAAGAGAGGGAAGTGATGGAAAGAAAATTTAGGATTCAAAACTTCATGGAAGCAAATGTTTAAAACTAAAATAAATAAATTTAAATGTGACAAAAGTAAAAATAAAATTAAAAGAATAAATGATGTTGAGGTTATTTCTTTTATGGATTTCTACTTTTTCCTTCCTCCTTAACTATTTAATAGTTCGTGATTGAATTGTATGCCACATATTATTTGTTCTTGCTTTTTTTACTAATTCTGATCTTTGCCTTGACAAGTTCACAGCCTAACTATACACATACAGTCAGTTATGGGAGAACTACCATATCAATAATAAATCTTTTCCTCTCCATCAAAACATAACTGATTTCATTGTCTGTGATGTTATTTGTGTTCACAATGTCCAGCAACTATTAATTCTTTTCTCAAAGAAAATGTCAAGTCAACAAAGGTGCAAAATATCTTCATAGTTCTGAAATTTCTGTCCTCTCGATTCTTTGTCCTAATAAATATCCAAGGTGAAATTTGAACTCAGGTCTCCTTGACTCCAGGTCCATCATTCGACACACTCCACTACCTAACTGCCTCAGAAAGAAGTCCAATATTTTATTTAAAATTGTGAAGCAATGTAGCATATGTTTAAAAGGTATATGGGTAGGAGATAACAAAGAGAAGAAACAGAAACTCCTTATTAAGAAAAAAAGCTTTAATATAGCTAATAGTGCTACAGTAAAATGGAAAACAGGTTTTAGAAGGCAATTTTAAACTTTAAAATATCTCACAACATGAACAAACTCTGTAGTGTTAAATGGGAAATTATTCAAAGTGTAAAACTAAATTCTAGTTGTGAATATTTATCATATAAGATAGCCAAAAATGGAAAATAGTTCTTCTCCCTAGAGATCAATAGGCCTTGATAGATACGATAAAGAAAAAAAATCTCCAGAGAATCAGCACCATTCAAGAAGTACACTTATAGCAAATTAGATTTCCAGATGTTGTTCACTTAAGCAATAAAAAGTATATTATAGTGTACACTGTTGAAAAATTGCACTGAACTAATAATTCTTAGCTTTACCCTTTCAAGTACATTGAAAGATTGGCCATTTTCAAAATATGACATGGAGAAATGAAACTAGAAGGAAAATATTAGTTCAAAAAGTACTAGGAAGAAATAGCCTTCTTTAACCTTCAACTTTCCATAGGAATAAAACAATAACCAAATTCAAAATGAAACATTAACAAGCTTTTGCACTTCACAGGTGATTGGAGTAAAAATCTACTTGCTTCTGTTTAGCCAACCAAAGGATGACACAAAGGTCCAATTAACATAGCACAAATGACTTTTGAATGTTTAGACCTACTGACTTTCTCTTTATAAATTTTGGTTTTTGGCTGAAAGGGTAAAAGTTCATTATGACATTGACTACTACTATTCTTGATTGAAAATTTGAATAAGTAGTAGAAAAGAAACATCTTATATAATCATATAATCATGCTGAGTAGCAGAGCTTTTTCTACAAGTCTTTTTTCTATAGAAATCTAGAATATATTACATCTGGAATGTAAGTGAGTACATCCATTTTAGAAATATGAAAATATAAATACAGATACATTAGCTAATTTTGTCATATGAAAAATAATTTGACAGAGTAATAAATTGAGTTGAGCAAAAAAAAAATTTAGACTGATACTCTGACAATCATGTGAACTCTAAAAGGAAGTAGACTTTATAGGGGATAAAATTCTAGGCTTGGAGTCAGAAGCACCACAATGTGAATGAAAATTCAGGCACATCGGTATTACTGTGGATAAATCATTTCAACACTATGAAACTTACAGTATCTTTTAAGTCGTAGAGCTATGATGTGGTTGGTTGGAGGGAGATAGCAAACATTATTTGTATCTTAAGTCATTCATAGCAAAGAAAGATTTCATAGTCAGGGGACAAATCAAATATGAATATATTGTTTCAAACCAAATATGAATATGAATATATTGTTTCAAATTTTAACTTTTTTTTTAAAGAAAAGAAAACCATCTGTTTACAAATAGATAATATGATCAATGAATTCTATCCTTTATGTCTGAAAGGGTGTATTAAGAATGTAGTTATGGTGGGTTATGTAGAGAATATCTTTAATGGCAAGTCAGATCACTTACCTATTACAATCCATCATTTGATAATATGCTCTAATTATGGAATATTTAAGTGAATATATATGTTTATGAATATAATTTACATGACATGAAACTAATAACATAAAAGTGATATTTATACAGTACTTTGTCACCTGTTATTAATTTAGTGTACACAAACTCATTTTCTCATTACAACCTACCTTTGAAGTAAATAATTATCATCTCCAGTTTGCAGATGAGGAAACTAAGGCTTAAAAATTTTAAGTGACAGCTAATCAATTGCAGACTAGAACTTGGATTTCCTGAGTCCTCTGGACTCCATACACAGAGCTGTTCCAAAGCTGCCTAGGATAAATTTGAAGTTTTTTTGAGATTAACATACAGTTAACAATTAACATACAATTAACATAATTCAATAGGAATAGCACTAGATTTGGAGTCAGAGGACCTGGTTTAAAAATGTAATTCTGTTATTTGCTATCTGTGTGACTATGAAAGAGTCACTTATATTCCCTGAAACTGGACTAGATTATTTGAAGGACACTTCGTTCCCTAAATCTATGATTACCACTAGGATATAATGTATGTAGGCATGTGTGTACATGCATATATACACACATGTAAATTTACATATATTGTACACACACACACACACACACACACACACACACACAAATAGAACATTACTTTCCAGGTCATTGGATTTCTGAGTATTGAAATGAAAGCACCAGTTCAGAAAAACTCAGTGTTAACAAGTACAACTGACTTCAAACTTCTTATAACTGAATGATTCAGTCAGTCGAGTTATTATAAATCAGTTCCCAGAAAGAGTAATATTAGTAAATTTGATCAAAACAGTTGAAATGATTGCATGTATAGATATAACTTCTGTGCCTGAGGAAATGAAGCTAAAACACGTACAAATTAAGTCTGAAGGTTTTCAAAGTCTTAATAAGTAATATTTGAGATATAGGATGGTATTATCCCATCTATCCTTAGCAAAGGAAAGAAAGAACAAAACCAAGACAAAATACCTCTGGATTACAAAAAAAAGTATTGATTTAGAACTATTAGTAGGCACAGAATCCATATTTTCATTTCACTCATTATGACCTTAGCTGAGAAGTCAACAAACATTCTCCCCACAAAAGTATTTTATATCTAAATTTAAAGATTGCTTTAAAAAGTCCAGAAAAGGAACCATGTGGTAAGATTTATGGCATAATATATTAAAAGAAAGAAACATAAACAATTGATGCATATTTCTCAGGAAACACTAATTGAAGCTCATTCTAGTCAATGTACAAAAACTGTAAATGGTGAATAAGGTAGGTTTGATTTCTCAGGGTTTTTTTTCTATTTTTTCCATAGGTTTGAGGTTACCATCAAAATTGAAAACTTAAAGGAACAGACAGAAAAAAGTGTAAAATAACAGGCACAAATTTATGTTAGACTTTAGCAAGACTTACATATTTAATAGTTGAGTATGAAGAGGTAGAAAAAGAAATGAGTCTAATGATTATCTTACTGTTTGCTTATAAATCCATACTAATAATTTCCACTCACATTTACATATGAATGAATCTATAAAAGCATTAGATAATCTCACTTTGCCAAATAAATAGCAGCATGAATAAATGAAAAGAAAAAAATACCTTTGTATTAGAAGTGGAAAAATAAGGAACATAAAAGAAAACCCTAAAAAAATTTCTTCACTAAAGAAGACAATGATTGCTAAACTGCAATGATAATGCTGTCAAAAAGAAAATACGGGTTTTCCATAAAAACAGATTAATTTTCTTAAGTGTAAAAATAAATTCGATGCCCTGTTTAAGAAAAGGCAGCACTCAACAGGTGAAAAGGAGTAACAAAAGGAATTTTTTTTAGGGTACAACTGTATTATCATTTTTAAGTTTCAGGGAACAGATTCTTTGTTACTTAATAAAATTTTTTTCACGTTAATGACTTAAATTGTAAACACTGATCTTTCTCATTAAAATTCTATATAACTAACGTTTGCTACACATACATATGTCTGTCTATATTTCATGTTTGCTAATTCTCCAACTTTTTAAAAGTTCAATTGCTGCTAAGCATTAGAAAGGATTACATTTGTAATCTCAGCCTTATGATCATTCAAAGAACAAAACTTTGATCAATACACAAGAATTTTGACATTACCCCCAAAAAAGTCCAATCAAGATAGATCAGATGACAGAAGTGGTCAAGCAAAAGAACCTCCTTTACTAATCTACTGGTGTGAGAAATTGTCAGTCATCTAGAACCAGTCACACACACAATGAATAATGATAGAGTGCAATGGATTATTAAAATTGACATTAAATTTCATTATTGAAAATGCCCCAAACCAAATGATGATTAAAGAAACACAAATAATTAAACTTTTAAGGGAAATTTTTTGTAAGTTTGTGGTATGTAAACTACTGAAGCTATTTGGATAGCCTATATACATTTCTTAAGCCTAGTTACCTAGAACTCCTTTGTCTCTTTTTTTTGTAATTAATTTTTAATTTTCAACATTCACATCCACAAGATTTTGAGTTCCAAATTTTCTCCACATCCACCTACCCTAGAACAGCATGTATTCTGATTATCCCTTTCCCTAATCTGTCCTCCCTTTTATCATACCCCCCCTTCTCTTATCCCCATCCCCTCTACTTTCCTGAAGGGCAAGATAGATTTCTAAACAAACTCCCTGTATGTCTTATTTCCCAGTTGTATGTACAAACAATTTTTAACATTTGTTTATGAAACTTTGAGCCCTTTCTCCCTCCCTACCCACCTCCATTGAGAAGGTAAACAATTCAATGTAAGTTATACATGTATAGTCATACAAAACACTTCCATAACTGTCATGTTGTGAAAGACTAACCATATTTCCCTCCATCCTATGTTTCTTGCCTACTTTCCCGTAGTGTAAGACAGATTTTCATAACAAATTCTGCATGCATGTTATTCTCTCCTTAAGCCAAAACAGATGAGAGTAAGGTTCACTGTTTTCTTCTGACCTCCCTGCTCTCCCTCCACTGAAAAATCTTTTTCTTGTCTCTTTTATGTGATAAATAATTTACCCCATTCTATTTCTCCCTTTCTTCTTCTCTCAATATGTATCTATATACATATGTAATCACTCCAACTACCCTAATACTGAGAAAAGTCTCAAAAGTTGCAAGTATTATCTTTCAATGTAGGAATGTAAACATTTCAACTTTATTAAGTCCCTTATGATTTCTCTTTCCTGTTTACCTTTTCATGCTTGTCTTGATTCTTGTATCTGAAAGTCAAATTTTCTACTCTGGTCTTCTCATCAAGAATGATTGAAAGTCCTCTATTTCATTGAATGACCAATTTTTCCCCTGAAGTATGATACTCAGCTTAGCTGGATAGGTAATTCTTGGTTTTAATCTTAGCTCCTTCGATCTCTGGAATATCATATTATAAGCCCTTCAATCCTTTAATGTAGAAGCTGCCAGATCTAATACTATCCTGATTGAGTTTCCACAATACTTGAATTGTTTCTTTCTGGCTGCATGTAATATTTTCTCCTTGACCTATGAGCTCTGGAATTTGGCTGGGATTCCTAGGAGTTTTCTTTTGGGATTTCTTTCAGGAGGCAATCAGTGGATTTTTTCAATATCTATTTTACCCTCTGGTTCTAGAATATCAAGGCAGTTTTCCTTGATAATTTCTTGAAAGATGATGTCTAAGCTCTTTTTTTACTCTCCTGGATCTATTTTCCAGGTCAATTGTTCACACTGTCTGCTACTTTTTCATTCCTTTGGTTTTGTTTTATAAGTTCTTGAGTTTTCATAAAGTCATTAGCTTCTATCCATTCCATTCTAAACTATAAGGAATTATTTTCTTCAGTGAGCTTTTGGACCTCCTTTTTCCATTTGACCAATTCTGCTTTTTAAAGGCATTCTTCTCCTCACTGGCTTTTTGGATCTCTTTTGATATTTGGGTTAGTCTATTTTTTAAGGTGTTATTTTATGAAGTATTTGGAGTCCCTTTCACAAGCAGTTGACTTGTTTTTCATGATTTTCTTGCATCACTCTCATTTCTCTTCCCAATTTTTCCTCTACTTCTTTTATTTGATTTTCAAAATCATTTTGAGATCTTCCATGGTCTCAGACCAATTCATACTTTTCTTGGAGGCTTTGGATGGAGGAACTTTGACTTTGTTGTCTTCTATTTTATGTTTGGTCTTCTTTGTCACCAAAGTAAGATTCTATAGTCTAATTCTTTTTCTAGCTTTTGCTCATTTTCTCAGTCATTTACTTGACTTTTGAGTTCTTTTTCAAGGTAGTTTCTGCTTCCAGTGGGAGTGGGGGGTGTACTGTCAGTCACTCTATACCTACCACAATCCGTGGGCCTAAAGCTCCAAAAAACAGCAGCTGACCCTGCTGAGGGCTCCTCTAACCCCCTCTGTTGCCCTAGGACTGTACCATTGTACTCTTTCATACAGGTTAGACAGATTTTTTTTCCACTGAATTTCAAATTTGTCCTCAGTGCTTTGGGGTCATGAAGTCTCGAAATTGCCACAGTTGCTCAGGCCCCATCTGTGCCTGTGTGGCCCACTCTGGACTATGCTCTGCTCCCAGCACATATTACAGATGCTTCAGGTAGACCTTCCAGGCTGTCTTGGGCTTGAGATTTGCTTCACTCTGCCATCCTGTGGGTTCTGCAGCTCTAAAATTTGTTTAGAGTCATTTTACAGGTATTTGGCTGTGTTTGGGGAAAGGGCTCTAGAAGTCTCTGCTTTTACTATGCCATTTTGGCTCTGCCTCACCTTTTATCTCTCTATGGATATCAGAAAGGCTATAAATGATGACTCACATACAATAATCTCATTCTAGTCTGTCAATAGGTACTACCATCATCATATCCATTTATTAAGTATTTCTATATTTACCAAAACACTTTTCTAACAACACCTTATGAGGGAAGTAGTACATGAGGTACTATCTCAGTTTTATAAATGAAGAAACTAAGGATCTCAGCTGAGTTCAAAGTTCACATAACTACTAAGTATCCAAGGTTGGATTCAGGAAATGATCCTTTACTATTAATCTGGCATACCATAGTGACAGGATACCTCATAAACTATCATAGATTAGCTTGGTTTTAGCATAGATCACAGGATTTAGAATTGAAAGACACCTTTAGATGCCATTTAGCTCAACTCTAACTTGACGGTTTAGAAAAATGAGACTTAGAGAGAATAAGTGACTTGCCCATTGTTACCCAGGTAGTAAACATCAGAGATATCTACATGGTGTAGCGGATAAAGCATCAGGCCTAGTGTCAAGAAGACTGACCTTCCTGAGTTTAAATCTGGCTTCAGACACTTACTGTGTGAACCTGGGCAAATCACTCCCCCCTGTTTGCCTCAGTTTCCTCATTTGTAAAATGAGTTGGTATATCAGTAAACACTCCATCATACACAGGAGGCCCATCTATCACAGGTTCTTAGATCTGTATTCATAAAAGGAAAGCAACTTTCAAGGGTTGCTTGACCTTGTAAAGTAACAATCACTTTAATCAAGCACATGTATCATTCACCTATTTCAGGGGAGTCAACACCCTGAACTTCAAAGAAAATACAGAGAAATCAAAGATTGACAGACATCGCTTCCTCTGCCTGACCATAATTCAACAGACAGGTACAGCTGTCTGACTAGTTACCAGTGAGAGAACAAGAATATCGGGTTCTCAAAGCCCAGGGGCTCCTTAGCAGCTTCCCAGAGTCCTCTTCTGGCACTCAAACCTTATTACACAAACAGTCCCAAAGTAAAACCTCACCCTCAGAATATTTATACCTTTTTAGAGGCAGATGGTATCACAATTTTGACCCAAAACTTCAATAGAGAAAATAAAAGGTACTTGGGACCCTCCTAGAAAACAACTCCTAATCAAGCTTCCCACAATGGGCAGGCCCATCAATGAGTAGGAAAGATCTTTAATCACATTAACAATACAAACATATTTTTGTATATATATATATATATATATATATATATATATATATATATATATACATACATACATACATACATATACTATTTCTAGTTTTTGTACTTTACCCCTTGGAAAGACTCTTGATTGATAAAGGCAAGATCCAGTCGGAGTTACTTGATTACACTAAAACGAAAGCAGTAAAAAGTCCTGTTTTTATTACCATCAGAGCTGGTGAAGGAAATAGCAAACCGCTCCAATATCTTGGGGAAAAAAATCCCAAATGAGGTCATGGAGAGTCAGACCTCACTAAAATGGTTAAAAAATAACAACAATAAACATCAAAGTGGCATTTGAACCTATCTCCTTTTCATTGTACCAAGCAATCGTCCCTAGTCAGGTTTTTTTCCTTTTTGGGATAATAAGGAAAAACTTACAATTCACATACCTAAAAACATACAAATGTATAGAATTGTTACTCTTCTAGGACCAGAGTTGATGGGTTTAGTCATGCTTCTGACATCTCATGCAACATAAGAACTTGACTATTCCACATACAATATGGACCACTGCTTTTTCTCCTGTCATTTTCTCTGGCTATACCCAGTTTCTGGAATGCTCTACATCCTTACCTCTACTTACTGACTTCCCTGAATTCCTTCAAGTTATAACTAAAATCCCATCTATTAAAGGAAACCTTTCCTAATCCCTCTCAATTGTAAGCAATGACTGGGAATATCAAGTAGATTCAATAAAGCCTCCTATTCATATGAGAACTAAATATGTGTTCCTTTATAAGAATAACAAAGAAAACAGTCTCTACTACCAGAGCTGAACTCATCCGAAACAATTTATGTTTCTTTTCCTGGGGACAATGTAAACCTATAAGTCAAAATTACTGTCTTGCTACCAGAGGCAACATTTGGTAATCATTGTTTTAAATTCTTTTTAAAAAACAGAAGAAAAATAGCTACATCTTGGAAATAGAAGTTCTCAAATTTTGAAAAACTAACCAGTATTCTATGACTTGAGATGCTCATTAGCTACCACTGCACTTTCACACTGATTATGTCAACGTGATGTGGAAAATCTTGGAGAGTTTGTAGTATATTACCAAACCAAACACTGATTTGATCATTTTGTAAGTAATACCACTAGGAAACAGTATGGAACAGCTCTTCTTTCAATATGCATCTATCATGAACTCATTATAGTCCTTTTGCAATCTGCATGGTTTAAAGTTTTGTTTTGTATTGTTTTTAACAAAATTAATTAATAATGCCCTGCAAGCCACAGTAGGAGGCCAATCATCTGTGGAGTCAAAAAGACTTGGGATCCAGTATTGCCTCTGTTGCAAACTGATCGTATGACGCTAGATACTTAACTTCCTGGGGTCCTGGAGTCATGCTCAGAATGACAATGTTTTTAAGTGTTTTAGATGAAATATATAGCATTAGAAAGGAAACCAATTATACTGAAATATAATTATCTTCTTTTTTTCAAATTCTTGGACTCTATATTAAGAATCCCTCCTTTAAGTCTATAAATTCTACAGTGGTTTCTGATACCTAGAGAGCCAGTAGCTCCTCATGAGGGAGATTTCTCCTTTAGTCAAATTAAAGCAATCCCTGGTCGCTAAAAATTGCATAGACTCCTCAATGCAAAAATCTAAAGGTAATGAGTTATTCTGAAACTGAAATGAGTTGGTTTCCCCACCTTTAATAAGTTCTTTCTCATATGAAGGCTGAATTTTATGCCATATGTATGTTTCATCATTTTCCTTTGTTGTTTTTAATTATATGGTTAAAGAATGGATATTATTCCAAACAAATATGCAAAAGTTGTAGCCATTAAACAGAATATTGAGATTACCATTAAGGATATTACAGTAATTGCTGTAGAGAATTCAGTCATTTTAAAGTTTTTTAAAGGCCACAATGAAACAATCAGTAAGATCAAGATACAAACGAAAGTGTAGCTAGTAAAGAACAGACAAATCATTGCAACAAATCAGCCTAATTAATCCTGAGAAAGCAAAGAAATCCATCAGGACCTGACAGTTGGATGGGTTGTTACCAGTTGCTGTACCTGAGGTGGAAGCTTCTTAAAGCTGGAAGTCCAGCAAAACACAAGGACAACAATGAGCACACTAACAACAAAAACTATGCTACCATGAATAAAAAAAAACACTTGTCAGGAACAAAGCAGTCCAAGGAGTGCCCAAGAGTGATTTCTCCTGATGAAATTCACTTTTTCATTCAGTATGCCAAAGATATATGCCAAAACTGCTCTCAGAAGATAAGTTAGCCTGTAAAACGTGAACAATCTTCATCAGCCGCAAAGCATTCACTCAAAAACATTTTATGGATTTTTTTTACTTTCGATGGTGCTACAAAGCTTATCCCCAGTGAGGGAATGACAATGTTGATAAATATTAAGGATATCAAGATGCAGAAGTGCTCCAGAATTATTCAACTTACTCACCAGAGATGTAATATTCCAATACAGTCTGGTACTATGCCACATGTAACAAAACGTAAGAATTTTATCCAAGTAATGGAGATATATACACTTTAATACCTTGTATGAACTGTTCATCAACGATATGTTTAATATGCAATGCTTAATACAAAATGTAAATTCATGATGCAAAAATTAAAGAATGTTAAAATCCTTTGAACTCAGTGCCAAGTCATATAAAGGGAGCAATTACAGTTACAGTAAAACACATTGCATGATAAAAGTTTCTTTTTTCTAAGACATAGAAAAATGTAAGGTTTATTGTATAGAATAGATCAACAAATTTAATTATTCTTTGTCTTGTTATAAAACAGCACCAAGCAGGTATCCTACAATATTCAAGGTGAACTGAATTCTTCTCATTTCCCCAGTCACAATTACTCATGTTCAATACTTTCATTCATTTCCTCATTCTGGACTTTTTTCCTGAAATTTCTTTCCCATAAGGTCCACCTATTAAAAATCCTATTAATCCTTCAAGCCCTAGGTTAAGTTCATATTTTTCATAAAGCCTTCAGTAATGCTCTTACCCTTTCCCCCATACTATTCACTAGAAGTGATCTCCCTTCTCTGTAGTCCCACAATATTTTTTTTATCTCCTTTGCTATATATATATATATATATTACATTCTGCCTTTTACTGTAATTTGTGTCCAGTTACCTCTTCGAGGGTATGGCTTATTTTATTTATCTTTTTATCTTCTATAGCACTTAGCACATATCCTTGAACACACTAGACATTCCAAATATTTTCAAAAGCATTTATACTCTTGAAGAGAAAATAAAATTTTGCAAAAGCAATTTTTAATCTCCTATTAAAGACATAGCAAAATGTGTGCCTTGAACAGCATATGGTCTCTGTAATCCAATGCCTTTGTATTCTAAGTTTCTTTATTGATAATCTATCATCATCAATAAAGAGCATTTATTAAGAATTTAATTGAGCAAAGTACTACATAAATAAAATTAAGTAGACAGCTTACACCCTTCAGGAAGTAGAACTAGAAATTAGAAATGACTAAAGCCAACAAGTAAATAACAGCTAGGAAATTAGGAACAACAAAATCCTTTCACATTCTTCTTATAAACATTACCAGTACTATCACTGTTGTCAGTTATCATAGTCTATGGTTATTCCACACACAGCCGTGTTATATCTGGAAACTATTCTGATCATATCTCTTGTTAAATCTACTTAGTAACGTTCCTTGTGTCCAGTGATAAAAATATTATTTTGCATTCATTCTAAATATGTCCTACAGTAAAGGAACACAACTGATTGTTTCAACAAAATTTTGTTGATTTTATCAATTGATTTGATTTTAAATTGATTTGATTTTAAAATAGTCTGTTCTTCAGAGTATGTGACTAGTCCATGAAAGGAAACACAATGTCAATATTCTTTTATATGCTTTATGAGTATAAAGGTTGTCCTCTGGATTTTTTTTTTTACTACTTATCACCAATTCCCTATAACTATTCATCTTAACAGAAATATATGGAAGCATTGTTTTAATGCTAATAAAATTATTTTATTCCATAACTTTATGATTGTTGATATTTAATACCATTTCTAAATGGCATTGATAAAATCACATGCTGGCTAGACAGAAAAATTCCATTGCAAGTTACAGTTCTTCAGGTATCACCAATGAAAATGATTAGTCATGTACAGGATTTTTATAATGTGAAATACTTCTTCAATTATCTTTGACTCAAGTTCAGAGCCAGTTCTTTCACTTAGATGTTAATAATTAAAGTAACTGTCAGTTTCATAACAATCAACTTTGAATAATTGATGAGATAGATTTTTTTGGTTATTGTTATTTAAAATATAATGAAGGCTAAGAAAACATTCACATATGGGGAAAAAATATCAGGGTATTTCCTTTTTAGTGGATTACCAGAAGAAATATTTCTCATCCATCATACAGTAAGTTTACTTAATCTTGTCTAGGGATTTTTTGGTTAAAATAAAAAAAAAGGCAGCATGGGCCAATAAGAATGAAAAACACTGCACTGGGAGTCAGACAGCCTGCGTTCAAATAGTATCTTTGTCATTAAATATCTGTTTGACTTTTAGTAGGCGTAATGGTAATTTAAATGGGAAGATCTTTCCCATTCATTAATAGGCAGGTGTAATCTGCTTAAATCCCGCGGAAGCTTAAGTCACATGTGATGTGAGGAGCTTGCTGAAGGGTTGAACAGGAAGAGTGGAGCAGAACTGTGAGGAAGTTGGTGAAAACAGGACAGAGGGAGGAAAGGACACAGGCAAGCAGGTACAGCTAGGCTCTTGAGTGTTTGTGGGAAGGCCCCAGCAGGGGTGGGGTGGGAGTTGAGGGGGAGGCTTGGGAATGACTTTGTTTCCTGCAGTGCTAATGTGCATTGACTTCCAGGTTACTATGAGAAATTTGGCTTTCTGGTATCCGAATAAATGTTTTTCTTCTGCCTTTCACATGGAGAGTCTGTTATACTTTGCGATTCACAACTATGCCAGCATATTCATAGTTGTCCTCAATGCTGTAAATATTGCCTTGGTGATACAGTAAGCTAATCAGTTCCTCTAGATCTTGGTAAAATGAGGGGACTGAAGGGACATTTTTTTTTGCATAAGAAAAATCAAGATTTATAGAATTAGAAGGAAGGCAGTTAACTAGGAAAAACCTCCTTAGAGCTAATTTCTCTAAGTTTGGAAATCAAAGATATCTAAGAAATTGATGCAAATATATAAGAAACAGTCATTCTATAATAAATAAGTGATCAAAGGATATGCAAAGTAATTTATTTTAAAAAGAAGACCTTTTCAAAAGAAAAATAAAACCAATTATATAAAAAATGCCCCAAATCACTATTAATATTAAAAATTAAAACTTCTTAGGTTCCAACTAACACCCATTAAAAATTGATATGTATACATATACACAACATACCCATTACATGGCATTTATGCATATATATATATATATATATATATATATATATACATATACACAATATGCACATGTAGACATACCTAAGTTCTAGATATGTGCACATATACACCTTCATAGCATACATGCACATATCTACATACATATCTATCTCTCTCTCTCTCTCTCTCTCTCTCTATATATATATATATATATATATATACACATATCTATATATATGTATGTGTATATGCCAGTTTGGTGGGTGTTAGATGGTAACTAAGAGTTGTATGTATGTATATAGACACTCATACGTTAAATTCCATTTTATGTGTATATATACATAGAGAAATAAACACAATTTAAGGTCATTCTCACAAATAATAAAGGAATTTCAAATGTGTTTTCTATATATTATTATGCATTATCATTTTTTCTAAATTACTCTTTACCACATGTTTGATGATTAAATTTTATGAACATTTCTATCTTATAAATGATTAAATAATCAAGAAAGTCGACTATCAGCTCTTTTAATCACTTAACCATACTGATTTTGTAGAAGTCCTGGATGAGATAACCTTATAAAACAAAGTCCTTGTCAGAGTTTACCCAATAGTTGAATAAATTTAAAATAAAAACTATTCATTGAACTAAAATTATTCTACAATTACAAAAGATACAATATTATCTTACAACCTGGAGAAGTAGAATAGTAACAGTAAATATAGGACTTTGATTGATCCCCAATTATTTTATTTCTACCTAGAAAATCATTTATTCACTTGACAAATATTTGTTAAACACTTATAAATACATACACCAAATATTTTAAATAGTGGCATGAAAAGGAAGAGTCATTTTCCTCAAAGTATAATCTTACCTGAAAATAAGAAAAAGACACAAATAATTATAATGCAAGTATAATACAGGAAAAAATATAAGAGTCATAGATAAAGACCAAAGAGCTACACTGTTGAAAGGAAAGGGAAAGTCACCCTTGGGTAAGGGGATTGGGGGAGGCTTCATGAAGGAAGCAACTTTTAAAGTCTGGGCAGGATGCTGACAGGTGGGAGGAGGGAGAGAATTCTGCTTCTGAAAACTTCAGCTCTTGCCTCGTGCTCCAATCGACCTCATGTTTGTTAACTCTAGTTCAATTCAACATTTTCCGATCATGTTTCTCACAAACCACTTACTAAAAGGTAAACATATTACAGGAAGTCAAGAGTCCAGCAAGCAAAAACTCTTGAGAAAATCATGTATAAAATAAGAGACTGACCCTTCAATTCACTCTTACAGTCTTAAATATTGGGGGAATTCGGTGACAATAGTAGATAGAGTGCCAGGCCTGCAGTCAGGAAAACCTGAATTCAAATCTAACCTCAAATACTTACTAGGTGTGAGACTCCAGGCAAGTCATTTCACCTCTGTCTCAATTTCCTCTTCTTTAAAATGAGGATAAAAATAGTTCCTACCTCCTAGTGTTATTCCTATGGGGATCAAATGAGACAATCCTTGATAAGCACCTCGCATATAGTGCATGCTACTGAAATGTTAGCTATTTTTATATTTAATAAACTTTTATCAATATCTTCTTTTTAAAAATGAACTACATTTCCTAGTGTCTCCTGCCCTTCAAGCCTAGAAAACCTATATAACAAAGAAGTAAAAAGAGGGGAAAACATTCAGCAAACTAATATATCACAAAGTCTGTCAGAGGCAGTATTCTATACTCCTATTCATTCATCTCTGCAAGGAATCAAATAAAGGAGCCTTCACACATATTTTCTTTGAGACAAAGTTTGGTCACTGTAATCTTGAAGCAGTGAGCTTGAATGAGATTTTTAATATATGGTAGTAGAACTTTATATGAATGATCATTGGACGTTCACCCCAATCCACAGGCATACAAGAGACAAATCACTTATGGAAGCAACAGTCATTTGCACTGTCTATGTTTGAGCATTTCATTTTAACTAACAAAATTAAATCTAGAGGCATTTCTATACAAATGACAGTGTGTGGACCATGTTAGCTTATGTTCTAGGAGGCCTGTTCACTTATACCACCTGTGCCTTACTATCTTGTAGAAGGGGATGCACAGAAGGGGAAGCAGAACTGGGTTGGATTTCAGCAAGAATGGTTCTCAATGTGAAGGGCCTTCACAACTCCTGCAGATGAAGTGGTGACTGCTTTTAGTCACTCCTCCTCGACAACAGAGCATGAACATTAAAAAAGACAGAGCTGTCTATCTTGATGTACACATGGCCCAGCAAAATGGGTGTTATTTACTGATAAAAACCACATGACAATAATTTTAAAAACGGGATTTGTTCCGTCATTCAAATTAGAAAGGCAAAATATCCTCAATGCCAAGTGATTACTGCCTAGACCTAAGTGTGGCGAACTGCCAACACAATTAGAATAGGGTAGAAGAGGAAATATGAAGATGGATTGGCTTAATTCTAAACAGGAGCATCAGTAAAATAGAAACCTTGGAACATTTTAATGCAGTGGCCAATTGCTTAAAATTGTGTCTTTGGAGCATGTTTCAATTTTAATTTACATTCGTTGTTCTTACACATGATATATTTTTTAAATAAAGGAAACAGAATTACAGGACTTACTTTGTCATATAAAACACATCATTTTCCTCTGAGAAAAAGAGCAATTATAACTTGAAAAACAGGATTCTGTTATTCTCATCCAGAAATCTAGACATATGGGTAAATTAGTATTTAGGCAATTCAGCCAAAAACATTTCATAGATATTCGTGTAACTGACACCTTAATTATATTTCACCTTTCCCATTGCCAAAAATGATTTCTGGTTTAAAACTCTCCAGGTCAATTTTCTCCTCTACTTTCATTATTTTTGTCTTCATGAAAAAACAAATAATTCCAACAACAGATTAATAGCATGCAAATTCTGGACTTAAATCAGAAACAAAAATAAAAGAAAAGGTTCCTAAGCTTTATGCTTAAATTCTAGGCCTCAAAACTTCTTTGATTCATACTTCTCATTGACCATGAACCACATGCTTATAACCACCTGGAAAAAAATCCAGAGTTTTGGTAGCAGAATTCTACAGCTAAGCCATATCCAATGGCGTTTGACAATGCCTCAAACAAAAAGGTATTCCTATAGAAGGCAAATTCAAAATGAATAGAGAGCAAAGTCCAAGATATAGTTTAGGAATTCCTTTCTTAGAAGAGACTTGACCAGGAAGTTTTTGTTTTAAATAAACAAATTTGTATTGTGTGAATTTTGTTTTTCTATTAGTTTCTATCTTAAGAATAAAATCTTATTTTAGATGATCCTAAAACTGAAAGCAAAGCACATTACTGGAAAAGACAATAAATTGGGAGGATAAGAGTTGAGTCTGTTTAAAAAAATAGGGCCTAACAAGGATTTATAGCAATGATGAAAAATACCAGATTTGATCAACTATATGCAAAGTTTAGAGTTAATTGTACCAATTTATCAATCATACTATCTGCTTATGTTTAATGCCTTTATCAGGTAAGAACATAATCCCAATGAATTTATAGATTTAAGAGGGATAAACTAGGTATGACAGCCTGGGAATATTAAGTAGATGCAACAGGAAGTCTGTTTGGATTGGTTGAGGGAAATGGACATGCCTATGTTTGTAATTGGGTTTTGGGTTTTTTTTTGGTTTTTTATAAAGGAAAGAGAATTACAGAGATTACTTTGTCATATAAAACATATCATTTTCCTCTGAGAAAAAGACCAATCATATCCTGAAAAACGGAATGTTGTTATTCTCATCTAGAAATTTAGATATATGGGTAAATAAGTATTTAGGCAATTCAGCCAAAATGTATGGGCATGCCTAGTTTGTAATTAGAGGATTCAAGATCCTGGAAGCTTAGGTTGCAGACTGTCCAACCAAGCCCCTGAGAAAGAATCACCTGATGTCTTGGTAGGTTGGAAAACAAGCAGAAAACATCTTGGCCTTTAACCTCTGTCTAGCACTTTATCTACTCTTGGCCTGAGGATACTCATGAACTTTTGAAAATCTGTATTTTATTTCATCAGTATCCTAAGGTATTTTTCGGACAGCAAAAGCTGTTGGCCATGTCTGTTTACAGAGTTGAGTACAGACAAAATGTAATAAGAAGCCAGATTCAAAGTTCTACAAGAAACCTAGCAGAAACATGAAACCATAAATAAGGGGATATCTTTACAGCTTACACCTTCAGCAAAGAGGACTAGTGGGAGCTTAGTTCTTTTACCATATATACCTGAATTTGAGCCCATTTTCTACTAAATTTTGTATACAAGAGTGGGAGAGTGTGTCATAGACTTTGGAGAGGGGAATACTTTATAACCACTGTTCTACCTATAGAGCTTTAGTAAATATCTAAGACACTCACCTCTGTGAAGGAACTTCCCACCTAGAGGCAGGAAGATGGCCAAGAATACCCCGAAGTTGCTGTAAGATTCTATAATACTTTGGCAAATTTGACAAAGGCTATTACTCTTGCTTTTTTGTCTTTTCCCTTAATCTTTTAAAACTATACAAATACAGTGTTAATGGAAAAGATTATTTCTTTTTTAGTGAATTTTGCTTAAGTCATTGTAGTTTTAACAAAATCACCATTTTAATGCCAGTGCTCACTTGGTTCTCTGCTCAAGAAAGGATAACAAGAAACTTAAAGTGTTGTTCCGCTCCCCCCGCCCCCCCAAATAAACATGTTACTCCTGGAATATAAAGGTTAAATTCTGAGCTTCTAAGAAAAATTTTCGGAAAAGTTTCTCCCTCCCCTATACAAATTGTTATTTGCCAAATAACCTTCTCTCAATTTCCTCCTCCACCCACAATGTTCCCAGCCAGTTGGGTTACTCAGCTCATCCTCTCTCTCAACCTAGCCCTCTCCCTTTTCTTCTTCTCTCCAAAAGAAGGTAAATTTTGATGGCCAGAAGCTGCCCAGTTAATTTGGGGTACATTGACTAGATTCCTTTCCTTTCTTTTCCCTTTCCCTTTCCTTCCTTCCTTTTCTTTTGTCTCCCCTAAAACCTTAGACCCTGTGCACTCTAAAGCCCATGGATTGAACAACGAATGGTCCCTGCCCAACTTCCACTCAATGGCTATTCTGGACTCTCCTGGCTTAGAGTGAATGTCAATAGTAACAACAACCCTGAGGCTCCTACCCCTCCCAGCATGATTTATCTTTTTTTTTTCTTTTCTCTTAAAGAAAAAGGACCATCCCCCTGACTACTTTTTAAAGAGGCCTAGTCACTAAATGGGCATTACCTCACTTTAAGTGGGTGATTGAAAAGGCCTTAGCCTAAAAGGCCAAAGCCTCCTATTGCATCCTAGGCTGTCTCCAGTTATCCTGGATCCAGATGGCTCAGGATAAGAATGTGAAGAATGCATAGCTCTCCCTCATTCAAAACAGTCAAGTGCAAGTCATGTCATCATTTCTCTGATGTTATGGTCATTTTTGAAAATGAAGACAAACACAACAACAAATATCTTTCAAAAAACCTAACTGTCCAGTTGACCCGAGTAATATCAACTATTAATTGGTGGGGTAAGCATACCATTAGGGAGTTCTGAGAAAGTCACCCTTATCCTTAAAAGTTATACCTAAAATCTGGAGGGGAGATAGAGTAGTCAATTTCTGGAGTCAAGTCAGTATTAGGTGGGAGGGAGTTAAGTAGCTCCAGAGTTATACCATACAAAGTTTTATAAAGTGCCCCCAAATCAACTACACAGTAACCAATTAAAAAATTTGAGTGAACACTCATCTTTTATGGAAGAGGCAGTGTTTACAATGATGAAAAGTAGTGCCTGTCCCAAGAGGCAATATTCTATACATATGCCAATACAATACCATGCCACAATAATATGAAGCCAAATGAGATTATCAAAATTAATTATAATTTTAAATTCATAATTTGCTATAATTTGTCATAAATTTTAAAAACTTAGAAAGACAGGGAAGATCTTTCAGAACTAGTAGCTTCTCATCTGGGCCTTGAAAGAAAAGGATTACAAGGAGTATGAAGAAAAACCAAATTGAATAAACAGAGGCAGAAGAACACAGAATGAACTCTTTGGATGATTCCCAGAATAGATAGATGCCATAGGGTAAAACAAACATGTTAGACAGGTAGGTGGAAGGCAGCATGTGGAAGTTCTTAAATGTAACGCAAGGATGTTTTTGTGTTTTGTTTTGAAGACAGCAGAGAATCACTCAGGGTTTTTCAGCAGAAAACTGATACTGTCAGAACTTCACCACAGGAAAAATATTTTGGCAATTTTGCTAGAGACAAACAGTAGATGGAAAGAGATTGGGGCCATTTGCCTTCATTTTCCATCAGCTGCTCTATTGGGTTTTGAATCCTTGAACATCATGGTGCCCTCTCATGCTCCCTCCTCCCTTCACTTCCTTTTGTAAATTCTTTTCCCATTATATTTCAAGTTCCTTGAAGACAGGAACTGACTGGGTCTCTTAAAATTTGCATCCCCAGCATTTAGCACTGTGCCTAGCACGTAATGGATGCTTAATAAATTTTAGCTATTGGCTACTGACAATGAGGGTCAGTTCTAAGGCTATTACAGTGATTCAAGAGAGAGGGGATGAACTAAGTCAGTGGCAGTATAAGTGGAGAGAAATAATGGATTTAAGAAGCATTTTGGAAGTATAATCAACATGAATAGACAACTAAGTGTATATGTAGGGGGAAAGAGGCCTGCGGTGGAAGAGAAGGATCAAAGATGACTGAATTTTTGTGACTTAGCTAGTCAGGATCTTTGAACCGGGGTAATTTCAGGTAATGGTGAGTTCTAAGGTTTGATCCAACTCCATGGCTCAGTTGTAGACATAGAGTTCATGGAAACTGTTAATACTGATAAGAGACTAGAGTTTTGAAAGATCATCAATTATATATTCTATCAATGTTACCAAGGATGGATTGAGTTGAAGAAGATGACTGAGACCCAAATGCTAAAGTCCTGTCCTGGTAAATGACAATATTTGAAGAAGATGACTGAGACCCAAATGCTAAAGTCCTGTCCTGGTAAATGACAATATTTGGCCACAGTATTATAATCAGATGGTATAAATTTACAAGGGAGCTGAGGATGGATCTCATTTCTTTATAACATCTACTTTACTTTTATTGTAACAAATCAGAAAGTAAAGGAATTCTTCTTCATCTAGGTTATAAAATTTAAAAGGGCTACTTTAAAAAGTTGTGAGGAAATCAAAGAATTGATGGCTTTTCAGGAAACTGGTCCTAGCATGTCTAATTTTCTTCCTTCTTTTTCTTACTATAAATATTCTCTTAGAAAGTCTGGGCATTAAAAAATAATTGTTACATAAAATACTTTTGGCAAGAAAGTGGAGGATAATGCACAAACAATAAATAAATGAGATCAAAGTGTCTACAATTAAAATTGGAGATCTTTTCCATTTGGTTGAGCTGCCACCTCAATAAGAGATTTTTGTTCTTTCCTGTTATGTAAGCCATATCTGCCTTAAAATGCATAAAATCACATTCATCATGTGATCTCTCACCACACTGTTAATTTCTAAGGCTGAAAAGCCTCAAAGCTTTGATATGATCGCTAAACTGAGAGGTCTACTGCACTTTCGGGGCCTCAATGCACAAAAGCGAAACTCTTTCCATCTCTAGCACAAGACCTGCACACATTGTCCAATAAGGGAAAAATTGTGACCTAATTCTAGGGCACTGCTGTTTCCTTCAGTTATCTATTCTTCAATATTAAATACAAGGTGTGACTACAAAGTACACAAAAGTACCACAATCTATATGCCCTTCAAAGCAACTCCTTTGCTGAAAACACTGCCACATTTACTCTTTTGGAATTATTTCAGAATCCCCTAATGAATACACTCACATTTGCATACAAACACATACATTAATTTATTCCCAGGACCCTGGAACCTTTTACTCTATGATGGGAGTCATACACAAAATACACCAGGAAGCACATAGTCTGATGAAAGCACTATATATGTACCATTTACCTGATACTTAGAGGTGTAATTGCCTGAATACTGCAAATATAACTCATTGGATGCTGTATTGCCACAAGTTGAAAACTGCTTGAAAAAAGTTTCATGATTTTCAAAGCATTTTCACATTTATTACTATATTTAATGCTTAGAGCAGTTCATTTGTGAAGGAGTATAATAACAGCATGTAAGTCCCTGAGTTGTTGTGAGGACAGAGTAAGATACTCTTTGTTATGTACTTTGCAAACCTTAAAGCATCGTATAAATTCTAGCCATACTAGTAGTAGTAGTCAGGTACAGCAGGCACTATTATTACACCCAGTTCAGGAGGTGATAAGGATTTCTCAAGTCACAGTAATAATTAAATGGCAAAATTGGGATTAGAACTAAGAAAAATCTCAGTGAAGAGCTATTTCCATAAGATGGTGATGCCTAAAATCAGAAATGTATTTCCTTGGCAAGACATAGCAGGAAAGAAGCAGATGAGAAAGTGGAGGATAGTTTTAAAAGGGCAAAAAGTCAACATTAAAATTAAAGCATATCTGCTAAAATCTCATAATTTAAAATGCTTTAGTGGTTCACTGATAAAGTATTAATAATATCATGCTACATAAAAATCAAATAAAAATACTGAAAGAAAAATACAGTAGAATGCTAGAAATTTTGCAGTTATAACCACCTATTTCATGTACTGATTCTCTCTAAAGGTATGGATCATTAAAGATATTTGAATTTAACTAAGTTTTTCTGATAGCAACCCCAGGAGAGATTTGACCAAAGGAAAAGTGGAATGTTTCCAGTACCGTGGTAATGATCATAAAATATCTTCCTATTTATAAGTGATTATCCTTGAGAGCTCAGACTCAGTTCAATTTGTCAAAAATATGTTTATTATAAACAGGATAGTCAGAGCATTTAGGCAGTGGGGTACAAAAGCAAAACCTAAAATAAAGTTTACATAGAATATATAGTCTATTAGAGGAACAGAGTTATACTCAGTGCAGAAAGCTACAGTCTGCAACTATTGGCAATTATAGGGACAAGATCATGGTGAAATATCAAGTTCTAGGATGCTGGTTCTCTGAAATTTTATCTATATTACTTACATATACATATAGAAACATATACAGATATACATACTTTATGTATGTTTAATATATGATATATAGCCTATACTGTATTTGTGATCATATATACATGTATTATTTAAATAAAATGGTTATTTCTCTGTTTGATTTCAGAATTTAGAAAAGAATTTCAGTGAGGCAACCTGAAACAACAATGCACAGGACTAAAAGAGGACTTAGACATCATTTGTCTAACATGCTATCTAACGCAGAAACTTCCTGCACAAAATCCTTGACAAACTGACATCTACCTTTAACTCAAATACTGGCAGTGACGGTGAAGTGACTGATTTGTAACTCAGTCCATTCCACACGGGCACAGGTCACACTGTGGGAAAGTTTCTCCCTTAACCGAACTCAAACTCCTTAATTGAAATTTCCACTGATATCCTTTGGTGTATGAATATAAATTCAGTAAGTGTGCTAAACATATAAATGAGTTATTTAGAAAGTTAATGGGAAAATGATTTTAAGGAGGGAGAATTTAGCTACACCCTTCCATACTCAGCTGATGAACTGACAGAATGTAGCTTGAGATGACTGAATTGTTGATGTGTTAATTGACAGAGTGAAACAAATAGGACCAGGAATACTACTGTAATACTACAATGCCCACAACAGTCTGCAGCAACAACAACCATGTAAGGCAGGTGAATTCTGAACTCTACTACAAAGATTAATCTTAGAAAAGGACAACAAAAGATAAAATACACTTTCATCCTCTCTCTAGAGAAGTAGGGAAAGTAACTGTAGGAATTTACATGCAAGGACAGATATGGTTACTAAACTGATTGATTTTGCTTAACTGTTTTTGTTTGTTGTAAGGTGTTATTTGATGTATTGTGAAGGGATACTGGGGTAATCAGGAATTTATTACAGTGTAAAATCAAAAAATTATTACAATGTAAAATCAGAAATGAAATAAAAATTTGGGAAAATGACAAGATAAAATGCATCGTTCTGCAGTCCGATTAGCTGTGAATATTTAGTTCACTGCTCCTGTTCTAACAATGAAAAAAATGCATTCTGAACTGAAAAAATAAATTTTTCATGAAATGGAAAATTTCTGATTTCAATCAAATCTGATTTGATTGAAAGATTATATTTTTTATTAATGAAACCTAAATTATATTGGGTTTTTTTTAAATTAGAGTATCATGTCAGTTCACAAGGAGCTTGTCATCACCTATAAGCCCCAGAAGTTTTTACATAGGAACTGTCACTGCCAATTCAGACTATACTTGGGAATTCTATACTTGGGAAATTGGGGGTTTTTTGATTGAAATTCAGGAATTTATATTCATCCATGTTAAGTTTCATCTTGTTACATTGGTACAATAGTCTAGCCTGTTAAGATGGTTTCCTGTCTTTATTCTGTCATTATTTATGGCAGCAATTCTTCCTAATTTTGGAAAATAAGCAAATCTTCTGTCTTCATCTAAGTCATTTATAAAAATGCTAGTAAATATGTCTGGCACTGTGCTACGTGTTTTACAAATATTATCTCATAGGATCTTCACTAAAACCTTGGGTGGTAGGTGCTTTTATGAACTCCCTTTTACCACTGAGGAAACTGAGTCAAACAGTGGTTTAAGTGATTTGCCCAGGGTCACAGAGCTAGTAGGTGGCCAGGCCCAAGGCCCTATCCAATACACCATCAGCTGACTTGGACGTCATCAAAGGACTGCAGAGTTGGATCACAGACTCATAATCATATATCTTGAGCTGGAAGGAACTTCAGTAGCCACCATGACCAGCCATGCCATTTTAATGATAAAGAAACTGGGTTACAGGGAGGTTAAATAACTTGTCCATAGTTGTCCAAGATGTAAGCAGCAGAAGCTGGATTTGAACCCAGGTCCACTGAAAAGAGCAGCTAGATGGCACAGTGCATAGAGTATTGGACCTGGAGTCAGGGAGACTCATCTGCATGAGTCCAAATCCAGTCTGAGACACTATCTAGCTGTGTGACCCTGGACTAGTCATTAACCCTGTTTGCTTCAGTTTTCTCATATATAAAATGATCTGAAGAAGGAAATGGCAGACCACTCCATTATCTTTGCCAAGAAAACCCCAGATGGGTTCAAGAGGAGTTGGGCACAACTGACCCAAATGATGAAAAACCAATCTTTGACTATAAAACTATTCTTCCCAATGTGACATATGCATCCCCCCCAAAAAAAAATCATACACACACACACACACACACACACACATACATACACACAAAATATGCACCTTGAAAACAAACAGGCCAGGGACTCAAACAATTCTAAAGAAATAGAATAAGTAGGTTTACAAAGAGCAGTTTAAAGCGGGCAGCAGGCAGAGAGGGTGTGCAGTGGGTGTGATTTAACTGGCGACAGCATTTGTCATGATTATAGAGTGGAACAGACTACAAGAGCCTTGTGTGAAATCACAGACATTTTATGACAACTGAAGCAAAGCAGGTATTAAAACCTCCGTTCTTGTAGTGTCATCCATTGTTTACTTGCCCGGCTCTATAATTAGTCATCTTATACTATACTTTGTAGTCTTCTTGTTCTCAATGCAGCCACAAAAGGTTTTGTCCTTTGCTAACTAAAATTATTTTAAGCCTTGGCTTATCCCTTTGCTTGTCTCCATATACTATATCTAGACATGCCTAAGTGTATACTTTTTGATTGTAGAAACTATTAATAAGAGAGATTTCTTTATTAACCTGAAAAAGACATTCATATTTGAGCTTTAAATTATGTAGTTTAGGAATTCACGACACACCATCCCTTTAAAGAATTTTTAAATACTGTATTAACCATGGCATTTCACCTACCATGGCCAGTTATCGTACCCTCAAAAATCCAAGCTCAAAAAGTTAATAATTGAGTTTTAATAGCAAAATATTAAATTTTAGCATTCCTTTAAAATTATGTTTGTGCACTGATATCTTTTATTTGCTGCTCTCTTTCTGTTGCCTTTCATTTTATAAATACTTAGATACTTTGATATTTCCTATACTTCTTAGGTATAAAATAAGGATGATGATGACAAATTGACATTTGCTTAGTACACTGAAGTTTTACATACATTACTGAATTTTACCCTTGTAACAAAAACTATTAGTTTACATATTCTCATGGTACCTAAGACATCCAACACATCCAGACTTTCAGTACATAATTAGCTACATCAAATGAGACTACATTTGTTAGTGGGTATTCAAAAAATGCATTTTCACTTTCCCTCTTTATTATATAATAGACTGATAGGCTACTGATTGAGTTGCTAACTTACAAGATTCTTAGCAATGATACTATATGAATGGAGTAAGTTTTGAGCAAAATGGAAATCCTACCCAAAGGATAGGTCTTGTTGAGATTATTAAGTAGGAAATCTTCGGACAACATGTGGCTAGAAGTCAGCATGATGGTAATATGAACCCATTAGGTGAGAGTCAGAAAGAAAAAGGAAGGTAGGAGATCATCCTACTTTAAATTTTGCTAAAGGTCTGGTAGCATTAAACATTTCCTCTCTGACCCAGAGTCAGGCCCTTGAAACTCACATTTGATATGTGTATTATTTTTTACCATAAATAGAAATGAGATGCTAACTTTACCTCATGATGCGCCACTGTGGCATCATCCACAATGCCCTACCAAAGCCTCAACCGTAAGGTTTAGTAAGAGAAATTAAGTACATTAACACTTACTTATAATCTTTTAAAAGTTAAAGTTACGGGGGAGGAGCCAAGATGGCAGAGTAGAAAGATTCACATATGCTAGCTCTGAACCCACAGCTCATGGATTTCCTGTAAAAAGAACTCCCAACAAATTCTGGAGCAGTGGAAGTCACCCAGCAATGGAGTGAAGGAGATTTCAGTTCCAGACAGCCCTGAAAAATCGATCCCAAAGGTCTGTCGCACACTGAATGGGAGCGGAGCCCAGCCCTTCCCTGGCCCCGCGGCACCAAGAGGAGCACATCCAAGCAGGCTTCAGGGACAGAATCTACGGCAGCTGTGAAGGTCCCTCCACCCACAGGTGCTACAGGTCAGTGAGAGAGACTTCTGGGCTGGAAAAACTGATCTTTTAATGAAATAGAGGACTTTCAAGCATTCTTGATAAAAAGATCAGAGCTGAAAAGAAAAAGTGACTTTCAAACACAAGAATGAAAACAAGCATGAAAAGGTAAAGAGCAAAGAGAAGTCATAAGGGACTTACTAAAATTGAACTATTTACATTCCTACATGGAAAGACAATATTTGTAACTCTTGAAACTTTTCAGTATCTGGG
>CM053770.1:443044240-443074240 GCA_028658325.1 Potorous gilbertii
GTTTACTCTCATCACATTCAACTAAAGGAAGGAATAAAATGCACACTCATTTTGGTTTGAAAACCTATCTTATAATACAGGAAAGTGGGGGAGAAGGGGATAAGAAGGGTGGGGGGGATGATAGAAGGGAGGACAATGGGAGGAGGCAGCAATTTGAAATCAACACTCTTGGGGAGGGACAGAATCAAAAGAGAAAATAGAAGCAATAGGGGGCAGGATAGGATGGAAGGAAATATAGTTAGTCTTACACAACATGACTATCATCAAAGTAATTTGCAAAACTACACAGATATGGCCTATATTGAATTGCCTGCCTTCACAAAGGAATGGATGGGGAGGGAAGGATGGGGAGAAGTTGGAATTCAAAGCTTTAGGAACAACTGTCAAGTATTGTTCTTGCTACTAAGAAATAAGAAACACAGGTAATGGGGTATAGAAAGTTATCTGGCCCTACAGGACAAAAGAGAAGATGGGGACAAGGGAAGGGAAGGATGATAGAAGAGGGGGCATATTGGTGATAGGGGAAATTAGAATGCTCAGTGTATTGGGGTGGAGGGAGGGGACAAACGGGGAGAAAATTTGGAACCCCAAATTTTGTGAAAATGAATGTAAAAAGTTAAATAAATAAATTTATATTTTAAAAATAAATAAATACCCACAAAAACAATAAAAAAAATTTTTAAAAATTTAAAAAAAGTTAAAGTTAGGGAAAATGAAAGTTATAAAGAATAAAACTAATGGGTCAATAAAAGAATTTATTTTCAATGTCTCTCTGTTCTACTCAAAATTTTAGGTATTCAAAGCTGCTTTTTAATATTTTTCCAGTGAAAAAATTGTGCTGAAAAAAACTGCATTTCTGCCTCAAAATGAGCAAATAAAAGGAAGAAATTATTAATATTATTTTAGTAGTAGTGGTAATAATTAACAATAGTTAAGTAATACTTTATAAAGCACTTTGCCAATACTATCTCATTTGATCTTTAAAATAACCTGGGAGATAAGTGCTATTATTTTCTCCACTGTGTTACAGAAAAAACAGAGGTCGACAGAGGTATTTAAATGACTTGTTCAGGGTCACACAGTAAGTATCTGAATTCCTGATTCCAGAGGAACAGTCTATCTACAATTCCACCTAGCATAAGTTATATTGAGAGTATAAAGTTTTAGGGAAGTATAATATCCCTTTCAGCAAAACTTTTATGGAAAGTTAGATATCTAAATAAAATAGAGAGTCAACGTATTCTTGTCTACATTTTTTGGTCCATCACGTTACAAGACTAAGGTTTTAAACATCATAAAAGACGGCTAACCATATATATGTAAATAACTATATACAGATATAGATAGATATAAAAAACTATATGCATATTCCATTTGTATATATGTACATATGTGTATAAATGTATGCAAATATGTGCATATATCTGCATGATGTACATTTTATATGAGTGTGTATATACATCTCTATAGCTATATACATCCTTAGATACTCCCTGGATGCCTGAGTGAAAGGAAAAACTTTTCCAAAACTAAACCAAATCAAACAGAGACTATTAATGACATTCTTGGGCTGGAAAGGCAAATCAGACAAATCAGAACGTGGCCATTTTAAGTACATTCCATTTCCACTAATAATTTGATGTCCCGTTTCAGCGAACAGGAGCAAAATGTCTGACTAATTGAAATATAGTAGTTGTAAGTGTCAAATAGTAATAACTACCCAGGCACTGATTAGGGAAACATTACTTTTTCCCTTGGTACTGTTTTTTTTTTCTCTAACATGTCAATGTTTGCATTATTCATACATTTTTGTCAGCGTTTATTGCATTGGGTTAATGATATGACATTTTCCATTCTTGTTTGTATCAGGGGGCTTGTTATTAGATTACTGCTCAGTGCTTCATGTGTCATAATATGATAAATGCCAAACATATGACAATCAAAACTTCCAATAGATAGCATTTGCTGAAATTTTCCATATGCTGAAGTTCAATCAGACAGTTTTTTGGTTTGATGATTTTTGCCTATTATATTTTTGACATACATCCTTAAAAGAAAATTTTGTGCCCAAATAATAGGGGAAAACATAAAAAGAAACTAAATGATGTCTTCTCTGATTTAAGCCAAATATAAAAGAAATGAAGAAGAATTTAAATGACAGTTCTCCATAGTGAGTATGCTATGGGTCAGCGTTCCTACCAAAACAAGCACACTTAAAAAAACAATTAGCATAGTGACCTTCAAATTGCAACACACAAGTTTTGTTGTTTTTTTTTTAATTACGTAACCATTTGTCATTTCATTGGTTTCCCCTTTTTAACAATCTTAAAAGTTAGGCAAAGTAGATAACATCATATCTGTTTTATGTTGAATCCAGTTCCCTAAGAAGTTAAATGATATCTCTAAGAAACATAGCTAATTAGTGACAGAGCCAGGAATAAAATTATCAAGTTCCTTGTTACATGTTCTTTTTGCAATCTCATGCTTTGCTGCCATGCCATGCAACACAATGCTAAAAATTCTTCAGATACTGTTGTTTGCCATGCTTTATAACTATATAACACACCAACAGATAATATACAAGAGTATATAACGTGAGCATTAGAGAGTTCCAAAACAAAAGGCCACAGGAGGTGACATTGTATCTTTCTTTAGGTCTCTGCCAATCTGCCTGGGGAGAATGTTCTATGCTGACATCAAATATAAAAAAAAAAAAAATTAGACCTAAACATTATCCCATGAACCATAACCAGAGCTAAGTGTATAATCTCATTTATACCGCTAGACACCACTGACATTTAGTAATGTTCCACTTCTTCTGTAGATATTCATTATGTGGATTTCACCAATACCTATGGGGTCCGGTAACTGTAAATGTCAATGACCCTTGAAAGAACTAGAACATTCTTCCTGTGAGGTATTAAGGTATTTTCAATGCTATTTCAAGTTCAGTTACAACATGAACCAGGCTAATAATAATATCTCCAAATTTTAAAAAATTGAAAAACAATAGTGGTATTTCCAAGAAGAGGTAATTTTATTGCAAATGAAATTCTGAAACCTGGCACTTCAAAATTGGTAATTTGGTTCAATATCTCACTCCTCTAGTTCTTATTGAGGAGTCAAAAAAAATTAGATGGTTCAACTTAGAAGATGGTTCTTTATTTCATTATACACTGCTCTCCTCCCATACTCAGTGATCCAGCCAACCCGCTTCTCTCTCTATTGCTCCCACAGGGTCCCCTTCTCCCATTTTTGTGTCTTTCCTCAAGGCTAGAATATACTCCCTTTTCAATACTACCTCAGAGAATTCTTCTCCCTCAAGAAACAGCTCAAAAACTTCCTACATGACTGTTTTCCTGAACCCCCAGATGCCAGTGCCCTTGCTCCTACCTTAGCTTTTTTACTTTTCATGTATATAATCATATATGCATTTGTCTCCTCACATTACAATCTAATCTGTTAACAGTAGTGATTATTTAATTCTTATTTTTTTTAATCATCTCTGCCTAGCTTTGTGCCTGGCACATAGTAGGTCTTTAATAAATGCTTATTGATTACTTGATTGATTTAGGAAAAGAGATGAACTTTTCAGTCCTTTAGTTTAAGATTAAGAGACTGAGTGAATTTTCCTTTGTGGTGATATTCTAATGAAGAACTCCTTTAGGAAATACACCAGAGAATTTAATTACATTGCTGTTGTTTATTATTCCTAAGGGATAAAATTATTATAACAGTAATATCTCAGGAAAAAGCTCTAAGATAAGTAATAGAATTATCTAATTTAGCCTTCATTTTCTTATGTAAACCTTGGCTCAGTGGGTCAATTTATGGGATTCTTTCTTCACTGTGAACAGGAGCTGGTTTTTGCCTCTTTTTGTATCCCTAGTGCTTAGGATAGTGCCTGGAATATAATAAATTCTTACTAAAAAATTAAGATTGATTTAAGTGTGTTTATGCAGCTGGCATTTGGTAGGAAGGGATTCAAGCCCTGAATATAAAGCTTGGAACTCCCCTTTTCCTACTGTAGCAGTAAGCATCCCAACATGCACAGCAGGAGGCCTATCACAGGTTCTTGGACCTGCATTCATAAAAAGAAAGGCACCTTTTGAGGGCTTAACAATCACTTTAATCAAGCACATGTATCATTCCTTTAACCAAGTACATACATCATTCAGTTAGTTTGGGGGGACAGCACTCTGAACTTCAAAGAAAATATAGAAAAATCAAATATCAACAGACATGACTTCTTCTGCCTGAATTCAACAGACAGTTGCAACTGTCTGACCATGGTTACCAGAAAGGGAAGCACAACCTCTGGGTTCTCAAAGCCAGGGGGCTCCTTTGTGGCTTCCCACAGTCTTTATGTGATACTCAAACCTTTTTACCAAAAACTAAGCCCCAACGTAAAACCTCACACTCAGAATATTTATACCTTTTTCAGAGCCAAATGGCATCACAACCCTTTGACCTAGTGCCTCAACAGAAAAAACAAAAGGTACTTGGTACCCTCCTATAAAACAACTCCCCTAATACAGCTTCTCACAATGGGCAGGCCCATAAATGGGTGGGAAAGATCTTTAATCACATTAAAGTAATTAACAACACAAATACACACACTGTTTCTAGTTAAAGAAACTCTTTTTTCTACACTTTACTCCTCCTTAAGACTCTTGATTGATAAAGGATAGATTCAATCAGAGGCACTTGATTATACTAAAACAAAAACAGCAGAAGATCCTATTTTAATTGACATCACACACATTAAGGAATAGTGATTGGGAGTATAATTTGAACCTAAAGGCTACTTCTTATAGTGAGCAGATGTAATTCTATAATAAGGCTAACCTCTGTTCCCAAACTCCATCTTCCCCTCCTGGCTGGAACCAGAATCTCTCTTGGAAGAGGATGAGGGGAGGAGATGATAGAGACATCTATTCTTGAGTTCCTGAGATCCACATCTAGATAGACCCTTGTGGACATAGATATCCTGAAACAAACAAAACGTTACCCACATAACATCACCCTCATCATACTGATAAAGACAGAATGGAAAGCCAACAAATTTCACAAACAAAAGATACAAAGTGATCAGATTTTTGTAACTGTGGGCGGTGGGGAAAGATGTGGGAATTACAGAGAATGATATATGTTTTTGAAGACTTAGCAATGCATGCCAGTGGTCAACATCAAAGTAAATGTCAATTACATTCATAGTAAGTTCATTTCCCAATAGGAGGAATCTGGCATTCAGACAGAACCAGGAAGTTGACAAATAGCTAAAATCGATCTGATTTGGGCCCGAAACATTTCTGAAAAAAAAAATTCAATCAAGACTTGATGACTGCTTTATTGCTGTTCTCTGCTGCAATTCGTAAAGACCAAAAGAAGTGAGAATGGCATTCCAGGGAGATGGAGATATCATGAATGAAAACATGAATGAGTAAGACGTTTGGGGAACAGTGAATTTCCCCTGCTAGGCTAAAAGAGTTCATATTGGGGAGTAGCAGGAGTTAAAAATTTGGGGACAGATTATTGAGAGCCTTCATTGAAGTCAATTCAATTCAAACATTAATTAAACCTCTATTAGCATGAGAGGCAGAGACCTATAATGGATAAAGAGCCACTCAAAACAAGGAAGACAAAATTAAAATCCTGCCTCTGGACTAGTGGTATAACCCCTGGGCAAATCACTTCAACTGTAAGTGTCCTGGGTAACTTTTTAAGACTATAATTTGCAGAGAAGGTATGGACCTGCATTGCAGAGGGATTTGGGAATCCCCTATCGCAGTGAAATCACATGCCCTATATCTATGCTTTTCCCTATGTTTAGAGCACTGTATTAGATAGCAAGAGGGGTGCAAAAGTTTCATCAGTCTCTCACGGAGTTTACAAATTCCTATACATTAATAAGTATAACACAAATAAGACATGTCAGATGTGAACAAACTGCTATACAAAGATTCCAGAGAGGCAAAGTCTCTTGAGTCTTAGGGTCAAAGACAGCTTCATCTTGAACTATTTCCTTGGATAACAGGGAACCACCGAAGGTTTCTGATTCTCAGAGAATCGTGATGTAAGCCATATTCAGTCAGAAGATACCTATGGCATTCAGGACGGGTTCTTCAGTGGAAGAGTGTAGAGGCGAGACTATGCATCAGAAATCAGTAAAGCGATCAGGTCTCAACCAAGATGGCGGCAGAGGAATAAATAGGACAGGAAGGAATTCTTTCAAAGATTCAAATGCATCTATGATCTCAATGATCTGCATGTCCCCTCTAGCCACGTAAATCCTCACACTCTATCCATGTCTACCCACCTTGCGCAACTATTGTCCGTGTCTTCCTAGATATTCTCCACATGTCATCAAAGGTCTTCATTATTTTTTCCCAACATTTCAAGAATACCAATTCAGCATCTGAAATGTCTGTTTTTTCTTGCCCTCATTTCATGGTCAATCAACCTACTTTTTTCTCCTATGATCATTTCACTAATAAATTCCTTTACTTCTGTTCTCAGCAAACCCTAAAGGAACCATTAATGCACTGGGGCTGCTAATTGACTGAACACGAGGATGAATAAGCAGAAGCAACAAGTGAGGACTGACTCACAGGTTTGAAAGTCTGGATGACTAGAAAACTGAAATCAACAGGCAGGTCATAAGAATCCTCTCAGAGGTAAAAATAATGGAAGAGGACTATGATAGTCAAATATCATTAAGTATTAATTAAAGTATAGACTGATAAATGCAAAACACTTGGCTGAGTACATGCCAAGTTTTCAGAAAGATTCTGTTGCTGGGTCGTTTTTCAGTTGTGTCCAATCCTTTGTGACCTCATTTGGGGCTGTCTTGACAAAGATAATGTAGTTGCTGGCCGTTTCCTTCTCCAGCTCATGCAGGCAAACAGGATTAAGAGACTTGCCCAGAGTCACACATTTAGTAAGTGTCTGAGGTCAGATTTAAACAGAAAAATGAGTCTTCCTGATTGCTAGCCTAGTGTACTGTCCACTGTGCCACCTAGCTGCCCTACTGGAAAGGTATGTTTATTTATAAATTAATAAACTGGAATCTTGGTTGAAAAGTCAGAGCTTTATAATTTTGCTTATTGTGAATTAATATACCAGAGACTTACAAACTCTAGATGAATTGATAAAACTAAGTTCTTGAGCTTTCAAAACTGACCAGAGGTAATTCAATCAGGATTCTACAAGGTCCAGAGGTCCAACCTGGGTAGTCTGGACACCTCCTTTTTAAGATACAATATTATTGCACCTCTCCATGCAACAGCTATTGTGCTTAAAAATAAACAAATGCATGTATGAATGAATAAATGGATTTCATCAGTTTGCCCTGGGCTTCCATAATTAGTAAAACTTAATTTTGTCTTGTTCAGATAACTCCTAGTATGCTTGGTTTGGGGAAATCACTACAATCATCGTGACTTCATTTAGTCTAATGGTGACTTAGGATAAAATAAACTGAACCAACCTCAGAGGGAGAATGTGAAGTTAACATCATTAGTATCTGAAATGTTATCAAATCTTTATTTCTATTTATTCATATTTCATTACCAATTAATTTATTGTCAGGAAAGAACAGACACACTTATCAACCACATTAGCAGGATGTTTCTCTTACTACAATCATTAGTGGAAACAGTATAATTAGGCTCCAAACTCAATGTTCCATTATGATGAATGGAATACTTAAAGCTATTTCAGGTAAAGAGCAAAAGATAATTAAAAGAAAATATAGCATCTAACTTCCTAACAAGAAATAATACATATGGCATTTAGGTAGAAATATTACCTAAAATAGTGTTCTCCAAAAAATGGGGGATGAAGTCCCCTGCAGAACCATGAAATGTCCCCAGAGGGAATGTGTTCAATTCACTCTCCCTATATATAGCAGCTGATCTCCTACACCAAACTTACCTATCACCTATTACTGCTCAATACTCAACTGCCCTATTCCATCTCACTCACTGTTCAAGTTCTCAACCATCCTCTTTCTTCAGCTGGGAACCTCTCCTTCTGGGAAGACATTTACTAATCCCTACCTGGGTACTCATAACAGCAACTGTACAGCTGCCATAGGGATTTTCTACCCTTTTCCTCCAAGTATATCTATTAGCTGCTCACCAGATCATCTTGCAAGATAAATAAGCTCTACTCCAGGGTTGTAGCTGATGAACCCACCTCTAATTCTTTTGTATTTGGGGTAGGAGAGCATGACTGCCCAGGCTGAGCAGGCGAGGACAAGTCATGATCTGCACTGCAAACCTCATTACCTTATCTTTCCACTGAAACCCACTCTATCTCTACTCTTCCTTTTTACTAAGAATGTATTCATCCTTTTAGCTCAGGCTCACAACCTCAGGATCATTCTGGACTCTTCAATGTCTCTCCCACCTCACATCTGTGTAGTCACCATTACAATTCTACCACATCTCTCACATCTTTTCTTTCCAGGCTCTCACTGATTCTCATGTGGACTGTTTCACTGGCCTCATAATTGGTCTTCCCGGCCTCAACTCTTTCTCTACACACATACCAAAATAATTTTCTTAAATATCAGGTCCAATCTTATCACTGTCACCACCTCTTGTCTCAATAAACTCCAGTGGCTCTTCATTACCTATAGGAAAAGAAGTAAGTTTTTCTGTCTGACATTTAAAGACCTTCACAGCTTACTTCTTCCTCAAACTCCTCCAACACCACACCTAAAATATCAAAAAATGAATAGGAAATTAAGGTATAATTTCACAGTTATACCATAATATATGACATCATATTCACAGTGATAAAAAACATTTTATATTGTAAACTTTCTGCTGAGTTGGAATTAGAGATAATTAACTTTTGCTTGATTATGAATGATGCATGCTAAATATCTACATAAAGAGAATTATCACCTATGCTATATTTATTGAATTTGATCTATTATTTCTTTGCTCTATTATGAAATTTTAAATTTAAAAAATAACCAAAATAAAGAAATTCAACTGTTTACTTAGACAATCATAAATTTTAAGAGAATAATTACTAACAAACAATTAACCATTTATAAATCCGCCCTGGTGCCCTGGTCACAGAACACCAGGATTTTTTTTTTTTAATAATGAAGCATTTGTGGCTGTCCAGTCATTCAGTTGTGCCTGACTTTTCATGACCCCATCTGGGGTTTTTATTGGCAAATATACTGAAGTGATTAGTCATTTCTTTCTCTAGCTCATTTTACATATGATGAAACTGATTAAGTGACCTGCCCAGGGTCACATAGCTAGTGAGTATCTGAGGCTAGATGTAAACTCATGTCTTCTGGACTTCAGGTCCAGCACTCTGTCTACTGAATCACCTATCTATATATGGGTGAATAATGAAACCAATTAATTGAATTACAAGTAATGCTTCACCAATAATGAAGCATAGCCAAGCTCAAGATCAATGTGAAAAATAAAAATTTAAGACTTTAAATATTATTTTAACTTTATCTCATTCATTTTAACTTCTAGTTTTTTTATAATGTGTATATGCTTTATAATATATACAATATATTTCTCCAATAAAATTTACATATAATGAGAAAAAGTGTTTATAATTCTTACTTATAGGAGATTGAAATAAAAACATTATAGAAACCATGACATAGATTCTTTGACAATTCGAGACAGTGACTGGTACCGCTAATGAAATTAACATCGATAAAGCACTATCAATTTCCAGAGCATTTTATGTGTTAATTCATTTGATCCTCACAAAAACCCTGTGGGCAAAAGGGCTATTATTATCTCCGTAAGTGTAAAAGGCGGATTTTGAACTCGGGTCTTCCTCACTGAAAGAAGCTCTCAAACCACTGCACCACCAAGGCAGCAGTTTGATCACCCCACTTCTGAGTTCATAATATCAGTAATGCTCCTTAAATCACAGATCGTTGCACCCTGTACAGTTATTTGGAAATCACCAAGTCTAATCCTTTCATTTGCATAGAGGAAAAACATATGCCCAGAATAACTGTGACGTGTAGGATCATATTGCTCATTAGACAGCTGGTGAGTGGCCTACAATCAGGTCTCGACTCATAGCATGGCAGTCTTCCTACTATATAATTTAAACACATTACTGCTGTTGAAATCAAAATGATGACCGAGAAAAGAAACTGCCTTCATCTAATCCTATTTCACCCTTTCTAGGGTAGTTATTATTTACTGTTAAGACATCATGATATAAAAAAATCAAATACACATTTTCCAGCCAAAGTAGTCAGTGTTTGCCAGAGGGAAAAATGACCCTGGAAGTGTGCACAATTATAAATTCACTAGTGGAGCACCTCTTCAGTCCTTGGGGACAAAAGAAATTTTGCACCATAATTGCAGCATGGGGTCTACATTAGACCCTGACTGTCCCAATGACATATATTCTTTTGCAAAGCACAATATGGAGGTTAGCAGCAGCTGAGAAGGGTCTTCTGGGTGAGCCACAAACAATTCTCCAATAGTTCTCCCTTTTCTAATAGCAATTTCTTTTTCTGATGCCTAGAAGTAGTTATTTAATGACATTTCCTGCCCTTCCCCCTTACTATGGTCTCAATGCTTCCTCAAAAGTGAAAGCCTTTCAATTCATTTTGGTAAGATGATTTTGTAATTAAAAGTAGAAGTGAATAGAGCTATGTTGTCAATTGGGCCTTGAACCACCAAAGTTATGAATGAACCCTTATAGCTTAAGAACTGCAGGTCTAATGGAAGGGAAACCAGAAGGAAAGGGTAAAGGGAGAAGGTACACTGAGATCTGGGGATATCCTGTGACTATGATTATCCAATGAGTATCCAAGGCATGTTTAGAGGATAGTTCAACATCATCATTGGGAGCTAGCACTTTGGTCACTGCTCAAGTTCTAGCTGAAAGAAGTAATATAAGTCAATCATCTATAAACAAAACAGTGCTGACCCTAGTGGATCACAATATCACCTGGACTGGATGCAGATTGGTCTTATAGAGCTAAAATGGGAAAAATGATACAGCAAGCCACTATGGCCAAAGCTTGAGTTTTGCCCATTCCTAGTTTTAAAAAAAAATATATTCAATAAAATTTCAAAGTTCCTACCTTCTCTCCTGCTTACAAAGGAATGTTTAGTAGGGATTATTATATTTTATATAAGCTAATGATGAAAGATGGAACTGTGATGAAGCTTAATACCAAAACCTTTTAAGTGGTTTCTACAGGCATCCTGAGGTTTCCAGTTCATTTTTATCTCACTGTTTATTTAAAGCAGGTTGCTATTTAATAATGGACTTTTTCTATTTCCTTAGTGATTTGAGGATAGATATTTTTATGCTCTAAGGATTGGCACTGAATCATTGAAGTTTATAGTTATTTCTAGGAGCGCACACACACAAAACAAGCACATACACAAATCGCAAATACTGAATAGCTACTGTGGTGATCTACTCTGAACAAATTCTATATGTACATACTTGAATGCATGTTGTCTTCACATGATTATTCATATTCTTCACGGAATGTATTTCCTGAATACAGGGACTGTGAACCTATTATTCATATTCCCAGAGCTTAGCATAGTGCTTGGTACATAGTAAGCACTTAATAAGTGCTATTAACTGATTGCTGACTTCCAAATTAGACAAGAATTGCCCCTTTACAATATGCCTGAAATGGATGTATTTATAAATGATGACTTTTTTCCAGTGAGATAACAATTAAAGAAAGATCTATGGCATTAAAGAGCACTAATGATTAATATTTACAATGTTTAAGTCTCTGTGTTGTATATTTCAACCTTATTTACATGAATAGGGTTCACATTCACACTAACTAGTAGGTAATCTATTTATTCAGCAAATATTTACTGGCAATCTGCTATGCACATGATAATGTGTTGGGTTTTGTAGCTACCAAGGACTAGAATATATAATATCTGTCTTAAATGAGCTAGTAATTTATATGTAGTAATAATAAATTATACACAAATCATTACAATATAATCAAGCATATAACGTGCTGTGTGAGGAATAAAGATTATGTGAATCCCAGGAGTTCAGAAGAGGAAATGATAACTTCCAGTTCAAGTGATCAGGGAAAGTTTTGTTGAGAGGCTGGGATTGAAAGGATGGGGAGATTTTGCATGGGCATGTTGGATTGTGTCTGTCCTTCGTTGCCGAAGAAGACCTGCCATCAGAGAAATGATGACATGTCTTGCGCTTGACTTTCTTTTGAGTGAGTGAGGGCTGTGCAGGTCACCAGCCTCACTTCTCCTCCAGACCCATCTGAATCCAGAGACTTGACATTCCTCAGGATGACTGGAGATGATCCAGGATGCCCTGGGAGACTGTGGGCCCTTTTAGGCCAAGGGTATATTGGATAGTAAACAGAGAAAAGCAGAAGTGAAGTTACAATTGTAAGGAGCAGCAAAGTATTGTTTGGAGGATAGTATATGGGTCAGTTTGGTTAGATTTGTCTGAGTTAGGGAAAAGTGAGAATTTAGGTTGGAGGGCTAGGTTAGAGCCAGGCTCTGAATGTGAATCAATATCAGACTTACGGGTTTGGGTTAAGGCAATAAGTATGTAGTGAAGATTTTTAAGCAAGCATCTAAAAGATAAAAGGGGTGTTTAATAAAGAGTAATTTCACATTAGCAAATGGTGGAGAAGCATGGGAATCAGTAAGAGTGCTACCTAGCATGAGGTAATTAAAAAATCTGAACTAGGCTATTATCAGTTAAAAGAGAAAAAATGCAACAGGAGAAAAAAGAGTGAAGGGAGAATTAGAGAACTGATTGGAGCAAAGCAGAATGAGGAACCAATGATGACTCTAATGAGGCCGCTAATAAGGAAAGCTGAGCACCACAGAATTGATACTTTCAAATGATGGTGCTAGGGAAGACTTTTGAGAGTCCCTTAGGGGAAAAAAAGGTCAAATCAGTCAATAGACAAAGAAATTTATTCAGAACACTTACTGGAAGGAAAAATACTGAAACTGAAGCTTAAATACATTGGCCATATAATGAGAAGAAAGGACTCATTGGAAAAGACTGGTGTTGGGAAAGATTGGAGGCAAAAAGAGAATGGGACAGCAGAGGATGAGATGGAAAGAGAGTGTCACAGAAGCAATGAAGATGAGATTGGGCAGACTTTGGCAAATAGTGAAGGACAGAAGGGCCTGGACTACTGCGGTCAGTGGGGTCACCAAGAGACAGACAAGACTGAACAACAATAACTGGAATAATGGTTATGCTGATAATGCCAAGGAGGTAGTTGAGAAGGAAGATACAGAATTTCTATTTAGGTGTGATAAACTTGAAGTGACTACTAATCACATGAATGGAAATAAGCAAAAAAATGATAAAAAGTGTGCCACCAGTGAATCAGTATCAAACACTACAAAAGTGCAGAAGAATGCCAGGAATGAAGAGGCAAAATGAAGCTTTATAATCTAATGGTCCAGTGTGTTCTTAAGTAGGAGATAGTATGTGTGTGTGTGTGTGTGTGTGCGCGCGCGCGCACGTATGTATCATCTGTCTGTCTATCTTAGGTGGAGGAAGAAGAAGGGAAAGCAAAAAAAAAACCCAAAAACTAAAACTCCCTGCACTTAAGCATCTCCAAAAGTATTAGCAGCTATTGTAAAAGAGCTATAGTCTCAGTTATCTGAAAAAACCTGTTGTTTTTTTTTTAGATAGAATGACTCCGTCCCTCTGCATCAGCCATGGTGATCAAATGAGAAAAAAATTTTACTGTACTCCTTCACATACTGCGGTGGATATAAAGTTATATATCATCATCTATAAGAAGGAAACTATGGCTGACAACAAATGAGGCCTACATGGGCAGTTATGATTTTAAACTCAGCCTTGTCACTAATTTGCTGAGTGATCTAGGACAAACCACTTAACTCCCCCTGCTTCAGTACTGCTGCCTACAAAATGAGGACAACAGAATGGCACACTTGTCAAAGCATCCAAATTACTACACTGATGGCCATTATGCAGACAGACATATCTTTAACTCTGACAAAAAACCAAGGACTCTATCATCATGTGAAGTGATTAGTGTATCTTCAGAAGAAAAAAAGTGTTCAACTTTCAATAGTATTTACAGAACTAAAGGATTCCTTTCAGACTGTCTTCAACTAAATACAAAAATGGGTGGGGGTAGCTGTTCCCTAAGGAGAAATACTCCAGATTTAATAGAAAGGGGAAAAAAAGATCTCTGAATCCCATAAAATCAAAGGATATGTTTGTTTTTTTCTGAAATAAGTCTGTTTTTAGTCAGTAATTACACTGACTAAATAGTAAGTAACCTGAAAAAGATCCCTAGTGTTACCCTACACAAATATATGTAAAGCCTTTCTCACAAGTTTAAATACTGTGCCCCTTTTATTTTCTTTGTTTTAATTAATTATTTAATTTTAAAGGTTCACATATTTTTCATTGCTTCATAGAGGAAGAAGGGACTTTATTAAGCTCTTTGAGGGCAAGATAGATTTCATCTTTGGTTTTATAAATCCAGGGCCCAGAAGAGTGCCCTACAAACAGTTAGGATAAGGGATTAGAACTGCGATGTATTTGACAAAGAGATCTCTCAGAAATGGAAGTGTCTCTTAGCAACACAGGTCAGCTCCATCCCAATAACTTAAAGTTTTAGATAGTTGCCTAGCGCAGTGAGTGATTACATGACATGACATGCCCCAGGTCATACAGACAGTATGAGTCAGAGGCAGAATTTGAATTCAGGTCTTGCAGGTTTTAACATCAATTCTCCATCTACTATTTCAAAACTTCCTCTGCTCACAGTTAGAACTCAATAAATGTGTGTTTAGTTGATTTTAATCTAATTGAAACCTTTTAAAACATTTATTAGTAAACTCAGAATTTTATTCTTTAATGGTTAGACTGTTTTAATTGTGTGGTTTATATTTTCAGTAAAGTGTAAACCAGAAGATTGGTCTATTAGAGCATGAGACCAATGTTAGGCGGTGCAATGACTATCCAAGAATAAAAAAAAAATCAGTAGAAGTCAGGTCTGGCATGAGTAGTATAATGATTTTAATAGAAGAAATCAGAAATGTGGGAGCTCTGAGTTGTGCTTGCCTTGTTTAAATCTCTTAGTCTTCTATTTGTCTATAGACTCCTGGTGATGTATGTATTTGTGGGAAAGCACACTACAGATTATAAGGGAGATGCTTGGTTATTCCTTTTCTTGCTAGACCATTTCACTCACTGCCTGGCTAACTCTTAAAGATAAACGCATCAGAGAGAAGACAGCTTGGAAGCTTGGCTTTAGGAGTGTGGTCCCATGGATTACCTTAAACCTGCAGTAGGTGTTCACCAGGAACTAGTGGTAGTCTGCCATATGCAATATTGTGATTAGAATATTTTAACCATCTATTTCCATCTTTAAAGACATCAAATCTCATTGTGATGATGATTATTTCACCATTAGCTTAGGCCAACACTGGCTACCTTTAGCCTAGTGTCCATGTTTCTCTCTTCTTTTCCTCCTCTAGTCCTTCTGCCTCCACATGTGTCTCAGAAACCACCGTTGGCTCTACCCTAACCTCTTGAATATATGGATTTCTCAGGACCAAAACTGTCCATCTGCATTATTCCACTCAACTCAGCCTTAAACTCTGCCTCAGTGCTCCTTTTGATTTTTATGGTCAATCAACTAGCTACAACCATATTCAGTCTCCCAACACTTTCAATCCAATTCTGCTAAACACAACCGTGAGTCCTAAACACTTCATTTCTTCTATGCACTGGACATTCTTTTCAACTTTTTCTTGAGAATGCAGAACACTCTGCTCTTGGATCCTCTGGGTTTGGTCTTTTCTTTCCATGCTATTCTTTGGAATTCACCAGCTGTTCTACTCAAGAAAATGAAAATAGCTACAGAAGCACAACCTAAATCTCATGGATAAACACAAATTCTTACCTTAATCATTTCCTCCAGCAGGAGAAGAGGTTATTCATTGCAGAAGCACTATATTAAGGGTAATAGTAGCAGGATTTTTGAGCCCATTGAAAGCTTTTGTCATCACTGATTTGCCATCATTAAAACAAGTCAGCTTCACAGTATGAGGTATAAAATCAGGAGTTAATATTAGTTGATTTCATATCTTGAAAATAATCAAATAAATATCTACACAGAGTAAGATTTTTAAAAACACTGGGGGAGCGAGTACTGTGAATTATAAAACCTGATCACATATTCTATTTGTTCATCATTGAGAATATTTTTCAAATGGTTTCAATATACTAAAGCCTGAAATGTTATGCTCAAAGCATTCTTGATTTGATTTTTCACACATAATATATTTTAAGGGCCGTTCATTTGATTGCATTTGGCTCATTTAAACTCATCTCATCAAAATGCAAAATTTCTAAGAGCTATTTTATTTCCAAAAAGTCATTTAAGTCTGATTTTTGACCTATTTTTTCTTAGAAAAAGGAAAATAAATTTTTACTAAAAGTAAGTGAACTTAAAATACAAAAAATTCAAATCTAGTTCAAAATTCAGAAGCCATGAGATTTAAAGCATCCTGGTGCATTTATTTATAGAGACAAAGAATCTGCAAATTGGAAGGGGCCTTAGCAGCTATCTAGTCCAACTCCTACAGGAAACTAATCTCTACTCTAAAGTATTTGACAAGTGGTCATGTACCTTCTGCTTGTAAGAGACATAGCGGATAACAGCATTAGACGTTGATTTGGGAAGACATGAGTTCAAATCATGCCTCAGATATTTCCTAGCTAGGTGAACCTGGGCAAGTCACTTGACTTTTCTCAGATTTCCCACCTGTAAAATAGGGATATCATAATAGCAACGATCTTCTAGGATGGTTTTAACAATAAAAAAAATCTGTACAGTACTTTGCCAACTTCAAAGCACCTCATAAATGCCAGTTATCATTATCACCCTCATCATCACTGTCATCATCCTCATTCTCATCCGCATCACTGAAAATCTCTAAAGAAAGGGAACTCATCATCTCCAAGGCAGACTATTCCACTTTAGGAGAATTCTAATTTTTAGGAAGCATTTGTGGTGGTAATTGTTTTCCTCCCTCAAAATAAGCTCAAACTGTTGCCTTTCATCTTTCACATATCACTCCTAATTTTGCCATCTGGGGATAAATAGAACCTATCCACATGACAGATCTTCAAATACTTGAAGACAACATTCATGATATCATGATCCTCCCTAACCCTGGAACCTTTATCTCCAAGTTAAATATCCCCAATTCTTTTGACCACTAATCGTATAAGATAAACTAAAAGACTCATCTTCATGGGTTCAGCATGTAACCTCAGACACTTATTAGCTGTGTGATCCTGGGCAAGTCACTTCACTCCATTTGTCTCAGTTTCCTCATTTGTAAAATGAGCTGGAGAAGGAAATGTCAAACCACTCCAGAATCTCAGTCAAGAAAACTCCAAATGAGGTCACAAAGAGTTGCCCATGACTGAAAAACAAACAAAAAATCCCTTTACCAACATGGTTCCCCTTTAACCTTTTCAACGTATCAAGTCTATTTTATTCCAGATTATCAATGTCCTCCTTAAACTTTGGTGACCGCAAGTGAAGACAATACTGCAGATGAGATCTAATGAGAGTAGAGTATAGTGAAGCTGTCATACAGCTAGTTAAGTGGCTGAGGCTACATGTGAACTCAGGTCTTCCTGACCTCTGGCCCACTGCTATGTCTACTGCACCTCTTAGTTGCCAGGATCCACAATACTCAGCATGCTGCCTGACATATAGCAAAGAACTAATAAAGTTTATTGACTGATTTTCACATTGTTTCATGCATGGACACTTTATTTCCTCAACAAGATTGTGAGTTCCTTGAGGACAACGATTTTGACTTTTACTTATTTTAAGTCATTTCAGCTCAAGAAACATTTATTAAATGCCTAGATCACATAAGGCAATGTGCTAGGGTATCTGTGTCTCAAGGGGGCCCATAATATGTATTTAAAAATTATGTGTAGGATTGTTTTAAATATGGATAAAAACAAAAACATCAATACCCTCTCAATTTAATGAAGTGTTTCTCTTAGGCTGCCTCAGATAGAGAATCTCATTATATAGTGCAACCCAGGTTTATAAAGGTACAGTTTTAAAAACTTTAGACCAAACAACAAATATTTCTTCAATTGGTATTAGTACACATTTTACTAAGTACTTAGTAATGTTCTATGTATTAGGAGCACACTAAGAAGTCGAAGATACCTTCTTTGTCCTCCGGGACTTTAAACGTAATACACTGGCAGGAGCTCAGAAAAGGTATTCTAGGAAAAGGAAATGGCATAATCAAAGGAATGGAGGGAAGAGTGAATCTTTCATGCCTGTGGGAGTATAGGCTATCTGTAGTAGAGAATATATGATATTGTAAAATAATAGCAATAAGTATGGTGAGGTCAGATAACAAAAAAAATCTTAAAAGCTGGGCTGAAAATTTTGGACCAAATATGCTAAACAGCAGGAAGTTATTAGTCAGTCAATAGATATTTATTAAATGCTTACTATGTGCCAGACTTACTATGTGCTGGGGATACAAATATATAAAAAGAAAGTCAGTCTCTACCCTCGAGAACTTTATAATGAAGGAAGAACACATACAAAAGGAAGATGAAAAGGGGGATGCAGAGCAAAAAAGTCAGATAAGTCCCACATATAGTGTAGCCAGGAGGGAAATCAGATGTTCTGATCTGGGCTTCCTTCTTAAATGGAGGTTCTGGAGTTTATAGTTCCATCCTCAGATACCAAGGCTGATGGAATGTAGCAGGGCGATAAGATTTGCCCAACAACGAGCTTCCTGGGGCAACATGGAAAAATCAGAGAGGTTGCAAAGTAGTACAGCCTGATGAGAAATAATTGGTCCCTGAAGTCAAAATGAATGAAATGGAATTACAGAAAAATGAATTTGACAGGAGTGTACAAGATGTTTTTGGTGATGGGAAAAAAGCAGAGGAAAACTAGACAGTTAGGAGACAACTGCAGAATCCTATGACAAGATGCTAAGTATGATGCATCTCAAGCTAGCATGAAATTCTGAAGCTAGTCTACCTACTTCATTTTAGAGATAGAGAAACTAAATCAGTCAAATTCAAGTATGAACTTGACTGTTAGTTGAAGGTAGGATTTGAACCCAGGTCTTTTGACTTCAGAGACTCAATTCTCTATCTACTGTTGTGACAATGATGGTCAGACTTGAGTGGTAATGGCAGTAGGAATTAACAGGAAAGGCCTAATCAGAAGTTTCAAAATAATCAAATGACAAAAAATGGTTATCAAATTCCATAATAGAACACAACTCAATCTATGTCATTGGACAGGCAAGAATATAAAGCTTTTGAATAAGAGTTCTACAAAATACAAAATTTAATAAATATTTGTACATTTTTTCACAGTATTTAGATTAAAAACAGAATAAAATAATTAGTTCTATGTATAATAGTAAATGGCTAGCATTTAAATGTTCCCATAATAAAAAGCATGTACTGATAAATCCCTGATATATTTAGGTAAGCAAAGGGCTAGATTAGGACTTAGGAGACCTGTGTTCAAATCCTGCCTGAGAAACACATTAACTTTGTGATCCTATAGGTAAGGGACTTGACATCTCAAAGCCTTAACTTTTTAAATCTATAAAATAAAGTGATGAAGTATGGATTGAAGGTTATTTCTCAATAGGTAGAGAAAAGGACTTCAGCACCTGTCTGCTGTGGCTTCATTGCCCTGGGAAAAAGATAGTGTACTCTTTCCTTTAACTGAAAAATGGCATAAATCCATCCAGGAGGAATGAGAAGTATGCAAGGAGCTATAAGGCACCTAGACAAACTGGGGATGAGATAGGATTGAGAATCTGACTAATGAGAACAAGGCAGTGGAATGGAGAGTAAACCAGAAATAGTGACAGACAGAGGGAAGACTGCCCATATAATATAAGCAGGGTTGGGCTTCATCCTGGCTATCTGCCCCCACCTTTGCCCACTCTGGTCCGACCAAAGTCTTAGGCTTGAGCTGGAGGTGTGTCTGATCAGATGAACTTCCTGATCAGATGAAAGGGAGGCTTTAGACATATAGTGAAGTGTTTGGCTTACCTCTGACTCACTTTGTGACTGAGAGGGTAGATGCTGAATTGAAAATTTTCCTTTTCTTTAAAGTTCCTTACATTTTCTGTTTTAATTAGCCTCAGTGACATCTTGGATAAAGATTTATTCCAGCATAGTTGTTTGTGATCTTTGCACTTTGTTGTGAAGGGGAGGTCAGAAAATGGAATGTTATGAAGGCAAGATACACAAATGAATGTGAAAGACCCTCAGTTTGACTCTCTTGAATCCTACCACAATGGGTGGATCAGGAGTATTAGAGAAAAAAAACTCTTATGGATTTTTAATATTTTCAGAACCTCTGAATCCAGATCTCATGATCCATCCCCTTTGTAGAAAGGAGAAAGATGCCTCAGTTAATTTTACTGCCCCCTTCAGCTACGCTCTCTGACCATCTGGAATGCTCTCGTATGAGTAACAGAATGTGGACATTAAGTAAGGAGAAATGATCCCATTAAGGTAAGTTATGAAATGGAAGTGTTATCCAAGGGAATCAAACCTCTGAAATAAGCAAATTACCTTCAATTACCTTCCATGGAAGAGTTACAAAGAAAGGTAGGCGGCAATGGAAGACAGAGCAGCTAGTTTTCTGGCAAAATAAACACTTCCATCCCATTCTCTGCTAGACTAATCCTATTTCCCACACCCTTTCCTCCACAGGATTGTTGTGGGGAAATCAAAAATTTTAAATTATTCATTAGGTATTGTACTAAATTCATACAAAGGAAAGATAAAGAACTCTGGAGTGAGAAGACCTGGGTTAAACTCCAATTTCTGATTCAATTCCAAATTCTGATGCTTACTACTTGTGTTCCCAGGATGTAGCTTTCTCATCTAAAAAATGAGGACCTTTTATTAGATCTCATGTGAAATCTCTTTCAGCTTTAGATCAATGATGATTCAATAAATGAAGTCTTGGGTTTATGGAAACTTACAATATAAGACATATATTTTCATGCAAAAGTTTTTAAATGGTGAAAATCATCAAAGGAATCTATCCCAGGAAGACCTAAATTCAATCTGGGACCACATTAACATCATATGTAAAAGCTAATGCTTAATAAACACTTTTTAAAATGAACTCATGTTCTCATCAATATCACCACTGTTTCTTCCACTCTGGAGACAAAAAACTGAGAAATAAGCATGTATTACCTAAGTCGGTATTCTGAACACATAGTAGGGATTTAATAAATATTTGTTGAGTGGTGAAAAAAATCAGTAGAAATATTCATACTGGCATGAATAATTTTGACCTTACAAGCACAATGATGGATTAAAAGACAAACACATTTTTCCAGAAAAAGAGAAGTCCAACAGGGGTAAGAGCAAAGGTGTCTCTGCTAACTATAGTAGAAACCACAGAGGCTAATGAGGTTAGATATATTAAAAAGAGAGCAGATTAGTATAAATTTGATTTCTTTTTCCTCAAAAGGATCGGGAATATCTGAAATTTAAAAGGCTAAGTAGAGGGTAATAAAGATGAAAAAGTCATGAAGTGGATTTACTTATGAGTAGAGATTTTAAAAGATTATTTAACTTATGTTGAATAGTAAAATATTCAAGGTAATTACTACTCAATTAATGAAATATTGAAAATGGAGAACGAATCCCCAGCCTGCTGGTGCCATGATGCAATAAAGAAAAGGATGACAAAACCTGATTCTATTGGGTAATTTCATGTAAAATAACAATCCTAATCTTCATCCATCAGAAAAGCAACCAACCCACTGTGCACGAATATTAAACTTTTTCTTTTCAGTAGGATTGGTAGGTTGCATACATTTTCATTTGGGCCACATTTGAAATTCATTTGTGAGGAAGTCATCGAAAGTCAGACACACCCAATGCAGCCTTGGAGCAGATATCTCTCTGCACACACCAAAAATTAGTGCACTGGCATTTGGATCTCATCTGATGACCTTTTCAACACTGAGGTATAACTGAAAATCTAGATTTAAACTGTCAGTTCTTTCTTTCAAAATTCAACCCATTACAGAATAATTACTTTAAATAGTCTTAGAATTTTTGATCTAGAAAGAGAAACCGAATGTAAATTTTCCTGATATTATTAAGCACTTTAAACATTTGTGCATCAATTCTTGAAAAACAAAATCAATAAAATAACAAGCCAAATTGAACAGGTTATAATGCACAATATAATATTATCTTGTGTTTATGAAGTGTTGACCTTCTATAAACTCTAAAACACTTTATGGATATCAACATCTGTAAAGAAAACATTTCTAAAAACATACTTCTCTCAAAATTAAAAAAATTAAATTAAAATTAAATTAAATTAATTAAAATTTAAAAAACATTTCTAAAAACATACTTCTTTCAAAATTAAAAAAATTAAATCTTTTTAAATGGGAAGGCATAGGAACTGATATCTTGTAAATAAAATAAAAATTCTGTTTCCATTGTCATTTGTATGTCTAACATCCTGTAAATAAATTCTACTTTTAAATTCTCAAGGGAATGCTTACTGCCATGATTAAAAGACTTGGCCATGGAAAGGTATCAGTCATGAAGAAAAATATGTTTTTAAAATATGTTTTAGTTTATACTAAACTAGTTTAAGATCACAATTACAGGACTTAAAAGTCTAGGTTCATTTAAGAGTTGATTCCAAGAAACATGGCTAAATGCTTTCTGTTTGTCTTATTTGTATCTATTAAAGTAATTCACAAGCATCAGGCACCTGGTAGATTTTCAAAAAAATATCATTTATTAAGAATTGTAGAATGGATAGAATTTTAGATTTAGAGTCAGAAAGAGTTAAGTTGAAATCTTGCCCATGATAGCACATGGGTCACCATTTACAATTTTTCACCTCTCCTGCTTCCATTTCCTCACATATAAAAATAAAGTTATAGTGAATCTCAAATGATATAATATACAGCGAGTGTTCTGCAAAGGTGAAAGTGCCATATGAAAGTCAGCTCTGAAGATGACAATGTTCTTATAAAATGGAACATATTAAACTCCACTGCAACACAAAAATAAATATAAAAGAACTTTTTGTTTTGTAACATATATAGCATCCTATCTACATGCAAAGAAAATGGCCATATGTAATGTGCCTATTGAATAGGTCAAGGAGTCTTAGCTTTAGTGCCTTAAGTCAGGCCTACAGGAGAAAAGATAAGGCTACATAAATATCAAACGACAACAAGAAATTTTGTTTTGTGTTGTTTACTTTTTCAATGGCGTATATACTTCACTTGTCTTTCTTCTGTTTTCAAGACATCTGTGTTAGCAGAACATACCTTCCAGATCAAGAATCCCAGACTACTGGTGGAAGGACAAGTATATTACCATGAGTTTCACAAAAATAGTATAAATGCATTTCACTACCACATTCAACAATTATTCCAAAGATTGATGTGTTGTTTTAGTAACGCTCTATCACTCAGAATCCCTCTGTTTATGTCTTCCCTCCCCCAGAGGGTAACTATTCTAAAGAGTTATCCCTCACTGCATGCTTCAAGACCCATAAACTCTCTGTGAGAACAATTAAGGGCTTCCACTATTCAAATTGAAATAGATGCCAATTAAGCAAATTATCCAATAAAACTTAAAGAAAAAAAATTAAACCCCCACACATTAAAAAATATATATCACCCACCTACCCTGGAATTATTAGAACTTGCTACTTTACAGTCTATTGAGTACTTAGTACATTTTCTTCACTGCTGCTGCTAAAAGGGAGTTAACAGTAACTCTAATCCAGTTTATATTCCCTTTACTTAACTGCAGATTTTTTGATAAATAACATATTCTTTGAGATTTGGGGAAAATATATTTTGTGTTTATAGATGCCTCAATTTTGGGTAATGAAGTGATAAAATATAACAAGGAAAAACAAAATAGACTAATTACTTCAGTAACAAAAAAAGGAAAACAGACAATGTACAATTTTTTTTTCAAAAATGTAGTTATTGAAATCTTTTTTTAAAAAAATGCCACTGAGGTGGAGCCAAGAAGACAGAGTAAAGACAAGGACTCATCTGCGCTACTCTTTAATGACTCTAAACAAATTCTAGAGTGTTAAAACCAAAAAAAACTCAAAACAGAGTGAAACAATTTTGCAGCCCAAGGCAAACTGAAAGCTGACAGGAAAGGAAAAACAACAGGAAGTCGACACCAGGATGAGAGAGAAGCACAGTTCACACAGCACAGGAAAGCCCAGCACATGCCCAGCTGCAGTTAATCAGGAGCAGGTCCTGGAAGAAACTAAATCAGCAGCAGCAATTTCTTAATCTTTCAGCCCACAGATATTTAAGTAAGCCCCCAGGTAAGGGGGTCCAATAACTGATCAGAAGGAGATTTGAGGGGTCTCTTTCATAGTACTGAGACAGGGCTTTCCCTATACTCAGATCAGGGTTGCAGTCCTGACTGGCAGTCCCAGGAAGGAGGAGCACTAGCTACAGTGGAGGGTGGGACCCTCCTCACAGTTTCAGGTCAGAAAAGACTGATTGTGGCCATTTACAAACAAGAACACAGGCAAGGAGACTAGGAAATACTTCTCGTTAGATCATATTGCCTCGAAAGAACTGAACACTTGGGAGCCAAGATGGCAGAGTAAAAAGACACACATCCACTAGCTCTTCCCCCACAGCCCATAAAATACCTGTAAAGAATGACTCTGAACAAATTCAAGAGTAGCACAATTCAGAGCACAATGGAGTGGAGGAGACTTCCAGCCCAGGGTGACTTAGAAGGCTAACAGAGGGAAAGGTCTGTCTCACCAGATGCTGAGCAAAGCACAGACCAGCCTTGACCCTGGTGCCAGGAGAAGCAGAGCCAGAGCAGACTTCAGGGATTTAAGGGCTTAGAATATGATATTCCAGAATTCAAAAGAATTAGGATTAAAACCAAGAATCACCAATGCAGCAAAACTAAGTATAATACTTCAGGGGAAAAAATGGTCATTCAATGAAATAGAGGACTTTCAAGTATTCTTGATGAAAAGACCAGAGCTGAATAGAAGATATGACTTTCAAACAAAAGAGTCAAGAGAAGCATGAAAAGGAAAGAGAAATCATAAGTGACTTATTGAAGTTAAACTGTTTATATTCCTACACGGAAAGACAATATTGACAATATTGGTAACTCTTGAAACTTTTCTGAGCATCTGGATAATTGGAGAGATTATGCACACACACACACAGAGAACAGGGTAAGTTGAAAGGGAAGGGATCATACGTAAAAAAATAAAATTTAGGGGTGAGAGAGGAATATATTGGGAGAAGAAAGTGAGAAATGGAATGGGGTAAATTATCTCTCATAAAAGAGGCAAGAAAAAGACTTTACAATGGAGGAAAAAAGGGAAGAGGTGAGAAGGAAAAAGTGAAGCTTACTTTCATCACAATTGCATCAAGGAAGGAATAAAATGCACACTCAATTTGGTATGAAAACCTATCTTACATTACAGGAAAGTAGGGGAGAAGGGAATCAGCAGGGTTGGGGGGGATGATGGAAGGGAGGGCAAATGGGAGGAGGGAGAAATTACAAGTAAACACTTTTGGGCAGGGCCAAAATCAAAAGAGAGAATAGAAGAAATGGGAGGCAGGATAGGATGGAGGGAAATATAGTTGTCTTATACAACATGACTATTACGGAAGTCATTTGCAAAACTACACATTTTAGCCTATATTAAATCGTTTGCCTTCTCAGTGGGGATAGGTAGGGAGGGAAGATGGAAGAGAAGTTTGAACTCAAAGTTTTAGGAACAAATGCTGAATATTGTTCTTGTATGCAACTGGGAAATAAGAAATACAGGTAATGGGGTATAGAAATTTATCTTGTCCTATAGGTCAAAAGAAAAGATGGGGATAAGGGAATGGAGATATGTTAGAAGGGAGGGCAGATTGGTGGTAGTGGTAATCAGAATGGTCAGTGTTATGGGGTGGGGAGAGGGAAGAGATCGGGAGAAAATTTGGAGCTCAAAATTTTGTGGAAATGAATGTTGAAAACAAATAAAATTTTGAAAAATGGAAAAAAAACTGAAAACTTACAGGTTCCTAGAATTATCTCTGAAAATAGATGCACAAAACTCCTGAAGCTTGGGACAGTGCAAAATCCACTCTGGAAGCAGAGCCCTACTTTAATAACAACTGAAAAGTCAAGTTAGAATAAACAACAGAAAATAAACAATCCTGACTATAGAAAACTTTTATGGTGACAAATAAGATCAAAACACACACTCAGAAGACAACAGAGTCAAAGATGCTACATCCAAAGCCCCTAAGAAAAATATAAATTCATCTCAGGCCATGGAAAGCTAAAAAAAGGATTTTGAAAATCAAGTAAGAGGGTAGAAAAAAATTGGGAAGACAAATGAGAATGATACAAGAAAATAATGAAAAACAAGTCAATAGCTTGGTACAGAAGAAAATATCACCTTAAAAAACAGACTAGGCCAGATGGTAAAAGAGGTCCAAAAAGTCAATGAGGAGAACAACGCCTTAAAAAGCAGAATTGTCCAAATGGAAAAAGAGGCACAAAAATTCACTGAAGAAAAAAGTTCATTAAAAAGTAGAACTGGCCAAATGTAAAAGAAATTATAAAAGATCACTGAAGAAAATAATTCCTTAAAAATTAGAAATGAGCAAATGTAAACTAATAATTTTAGAAGAAATCATAAAACAAAACCAAAAGAATGAAAAAATAGAAGACAATGTGAAATATCTTATTGGAAAAACAACTGACCTTGAAAATAGATCCAGGAGAGATAATTTTTAAATTATGGGACTATCTGAAAGTCATAAGCCAAAAAACAGCTTTGACATCATCTTTTTAGATGATGTTCAATATCGTAACATTCTAGAACCAAAGCATAAAATAGAAATTGAAAGAATCCAACAATCACCTCCCAAAAAGATCCCCAAATGAAAACTCCTGGGAATATTATGGCCAAATTCCAGAGCTTCCAGGTGAAGGAGAAATATCACAAGCAGCCAGAAAGAAACAATTCAAGTATTGTGGAGCCACAGTTAGGATAACACAAAATTTACCACCTCCTCCGTTAAAGTATCAGAGGACTTGGAATATGCTATTTTGGAAGACAAAGGAGCTAAGTTTACAACCAAGCATCACCTACTCAGCAAAACTGAGTATGATCTTTCAGGTGAAAAAAAATAGATATTCAATAAAATAGAGGACTTTCAAACATTCTTGCTGAAAAGATGAGAGTTGAATAGAAAATCTCACTTTCAAATACAAGAGACAAGAGAAGCAAAGAGAGATAAAAAGAAAAAGAAATCATAAGACACTTAATAAGTTTAAATTATTTACATTCCTATATGGGAAGATGACACTTGCAACTCATAAGAACTTCCTCATTATTTGGGCAGATAGAAGGAGCATATATAGACAGAGGACACAGGTTCAACACAAGTTGAACATAAAGAGATGATATCTAACAGAATAAATTAAGGTGTAAGAGAAGAATCTACTGTGAGAAACGGAAAGGGAGAGGTAGAATGGAGTATTCCATCTCACATAAAAAAGGCAGGAAAAAGTCTTTGAATTGGAGGGAGAGAAGGAGGAGGTGGGAGGGAGGAAGTTAGCCCTCTCATCAGAATTGGCTAAAAAAGGGAATGACATACACTAAATTGGGTATAGCAATTTCTTATTCTACAAGAAAGTAGAAGGGGAGGGGATAAAAGAAGAGGATGTGATAGAAGGGAGGGCTTATCAGAAGCAAAACATTTTTGAAGGGGGGCAAGGTGAAAGGAGAGAGAAAAAATAATAAATGAGGGGATAGGATAAAGGGAAATACATTTAGGAATAGTAACTGGGAAAAAAATCTGAACCAAGTTTCTCTTTTAAAGTCTTGAATTCTCAAACATATAAAGAACTGAGTCAAATTTATAAAAATAAGAGCCTTTCCCCAACTGATATATGATCAAAAAATATGAACAGTTTTCAGGTGAAGTAATCAAAACTATCTCCAGAAATATAAAAATGCTCTAAGTCACTATTGATGCAAATTAAATGCATTTTAAATTAATGCAATTTATTAATAAAATAATTATTTAAATTAATATAATAATAAATTAATGCAAATGCAAATTAAAACAATTATCAGGTAATACCTCCTACCTATTAAATGGGCTAATAGGATAGAAAAGGAAAATGACAAATAGTGGAGGGGATCTGGGAAAGGAGACATTAATGTATTGTTGCTGGAATTGTGAATTGATTCAACCATTCTGTAGAGCAATTTGGAACTATGCTCAAAGGCTATGAAACCATGCACATCCTTTGACCTACCAATAACACAGATAGGATTGTATCCCAAAAGAGATACAAAACAAAAAGGAAAAGGGCCTATGTGTATAAAAATATTTATAACAATTCTTTTCTGAAAGCAAAGAACTGAAAATTGAAGGTAGGCCCATCAATTTGGAAATGGCTGAACAAACTGTGGCATGTGATTATGATGAAATATCACTGTGCTATAAGAAATGATGAGTAGAATGCCCTCGAAAAAGCCTGGAAAGACTTGCTTGAGCCGGTGGACAGCAAGATGTGCTGGTACAAAGTAACAACATACTGTAAGATGATCAGCTGTGAATGACTTAGCTCTTCTCAGCAATGTAATGATCCAAGGCAACTCTGAAGGACTTAGGATGAAAAATGCCATCCATCCATTTCCAGAGAAAGAACTGATGGGCCTGAATACAGATGAAAGTATATTTTTTCCCATTTCTTTATTTTTCTTGAGTTTCTTGTCTGTTTTCTTTTTCAACATGACTATTATGGAAATTTTTTGCATGACTACATATCTATAACCTACATCAAGTTGCTTGCCTTTTCAATGAGGGAGGATGCAGAGGGAGGAAAAGAGAGAATTTAGAACTCAAAGTTCTAAAAATGAATGTTAAAATTGTGGTTTTTTTAATGTAACTAGGGAAAATTAAAACACTAATGTTTTAAATGCCATTTCATAAAATATCTCTCTTGAAAGAGGTGGAAGTATACCAAAGGAAAGAAGAGAGGAAGGAAGAAGGGAGAGAGGAAGGGAAGGAAGGAATGAAAGGAGAGAAGAAAGTACTGAATTGCTGTTAATATTTTCACTAATATGAGAACTACAGAGATTATAAGAAATGGAGGGACTTAAAGCAAGTTAGAAGTAGAGTCTAGCCACCCCATCCTCACCGATGGAGTGCCCAGTCAAATGGTAAAAACAAAGAGAGCAAAAAGAAAATAAATCATCATAATAAATTCCACAGGAAAACAAAGAAACAGCGGAGGACTATAATTCCAGCTTCAGGTTCTATTTCCTCCTTTTTTAGGCAGATTCCTGCCTCACTTAAATCTGGGCTTCATCCTCTCTGCTTTTTTTAAAGATCTGAAAAAACTACAGCGACAGAGAGATACTGAGACCAGTTACCCCATCATCTGTTGTTGTCTCTTAATCTTGGTTGCTTGTCTTAGTAGCAATTCAAGATTCCTGTGTCTCTCAGTAAAGTGGAATTCCTGAACCCACCTAGTCCCAGTAATCTAGGCAAGAGAGAACAGCCAGCCTTAGAAGACATAAGAGCCCAGTAGGGCTGTCTGTTCCAGTACTATGTTTAGAAGAGGGGAGGGGCTTCCAACCCAACAGCTTAGTGAGAGGTTACAAACTGTGTGACCTTGGACAAATCATTTAACCACTGTTTGCCATGGTTCCTATTTATAAAATAGTCATAATAATACCTAATACTGAAGATCATTGTGAGGTTGAAATGCGGTATTTGTAAAGTGCTGTTCAAACCTTAAAATTCTCCTATATGGTACCCGGAGAGCGAACTTGTAGTAGTACTACTACTAGCCATCTAGCTATAGTAAGTAGTAATAGTAGTAGCAGCAGTAGCA
>CM053770.1:443076740-443129662 GCA_028658325.1 Potorous gilbertii
AGTTCAATTTTAGACCATAATAAGCTGTCCATGGGATATCCAGTTCTGGATATCTAATACCCTGCTGGGGATGTAAGACTGAATATTAGGAGAAAGGCTGGAGCTGAACAAGTAATTCTGAAAGTCTTTATAGAGATGATAGTTGATAGTCTTTATAGAGATGATAGAGAAGATAGACCTTCTCAATGAATTTACCCATAAAAGGGAACATAGCTACAGAGGGTTTTTTGAAGAAAGGTATGACATAGGAATGTTTGTAGGTAACAGGAAAACAACCAGCAGAGAGAGCACAATTCAAGATTAGTGAAAGGATGGAAATCATGAAGGAAATAAAATGGGATATGATAGAGAAGAGGAGATGGCATGAGATCACTTGTGCAGGTTGAAAAATTTGCCTTGGCAAGGAGAAAGATCACCTGGTGAGGACAAGATAGCAGCGGAAGGAATCTAAGTGATAGGAGATGAGGAATAGGAGAAAAGCTAGAGCTCTTTGCAAATGGCCTCAATTTTTTTCAGTTAAGTATGAAGCAAAGTTTATAGCTGAGAGGATAGAGGGAGATAGAACTGGGTTAGTAAGTGACAACATTCTAATAGAGATTCTTTGCTTTCAAGTCAGAGGAATGAATAGTTTTAAAAAGTAGATAATGTGTAAGTCAAGAGAAGAAAGAGTAACAAGAGACAGTAGTCAATAGAAGTTGTGTAAGTCCAAGAGTAAGAATGCTTGGGAAAAGGTCACCAGATACGATGACCTTTTCAATAGAGTGGTAGGGACCAAAGCCAGAGTATAAGAGGTTTAGATAAGTTCCTAAGTAGTAAGGAAGTGGAGAAAAACTATCCCTTCTAGAAGTTTAACAAAACATTGAAATTGACAGGCCAATAGTTTGAGAAAATAAGAATTTTTTGGTCCTTTTTTGGGGAGGAAAAATGGGGAGAAAAAGGATTATCTGAGCATACTATCAATAAATGAGCCTATTGAACATTCTTCAACACCCAAAAAAGATGAATAGTCACCATTCTATTTAAAAGTTTAGGTTAGAAAAGAAAATAAAAAAAAAGTTTAGGTTAGGCTCTGGGGATGATGAAAGAATTTATTCTCCTTATAGGTTCTGGCTAAATGGCACCAGGTATATACAACCCATGTAAACATCATCCCTCTTGACAGACAAGTATATACATAATAATTTGAGGAGAAAAGAGGGAGCACCAGCAAATAAAGGGAATTAAGGCAAGTTTTCCATAAGAAAAGAGACATGAATTGAAGAAAACTAGGAGGTATAGGATGCTTAGGTTAAGAGGTAGCGCATTCCAGTCATGAGAGACAGTCTATGTGATGGTATAGCAGACAAAGACGGAAAGCTTGAGATTGTGAAAGCACTATAAGATTTTCTAAATATTATTCAATTTAATCTTCTTCTACTCATTTTTGACACATTCACTGCATATCTATAATACTTATATAAGATATAGAAATATATTGCCTTCCAGTTTCATGTTAGCTTGTATAATACATATTTTCATGCATTTTATTTTTCCAGTGAAGACTGTTAAGACCAATCTCTTTCTCAGAGCTATGGTGACTTTGTATTGTTGTGGGACTCAATGTAACCAGTAAAATGCCATCTTAAAGAAGCAACACTTGAAAAATCTATCTATTAAAAGGAAAACTATTTTTTAGTCTGGTATCTGTGCAGGACTTCTATGATACTGATGAATATCTATTACCCCAGGAATTCCAGGAAGATTAATATAGAGGCATTTCAAGCCCTTTCTCATATTCCTCCTAATTGTTTTTCTTGGCTCCATATATTTCCACAAGCTAACCCTCATGCTTGGAATGTACTTGCTATTCATAACAGAATCTTCTTCCTTCAAGGTTCAGAACATTTGCTGATTTCTCTCTCCCCAACTGTTGGAGCTCTTCCGCCCTTTTCAAACTATTATGTATTTGTTCATTTGCACACATCATATGTCTACTTAAATAATATAAGTTCCTTGAAGACAGTCTATTTTTGTCTTTGTATCATCAGCATTTAGCACAAACCATGCAAACAGTAGATACTTAATAAAGGCATACTGAATTTTATTGCTTTTTTATTTTCTTTTTATTTTCTATTAAATATATACAGAGATTATATATATGCACAGCCAACAAATTCCCATATTGGCCATATTCAAAAAATATATCTCAGTCTGTACCCTGAGTTCATCACCTCTCTGTTAGAAAGTGGGCAACCTGTTTCATCACAAGTCCCTTGGAAATACGTTCAGTTAAGCCGATCAAAGCTGTTACGTCTTCAAAAATTGTTTATCTTTCAATGTCGTTTTTATTCTGCAAATTTTTGTTGAATTTCAATGAACAAACCAGAGATCCTACTGATAGTCTAGTACCTGGACATCTTCAGTGAAAATAAAGTCAAAGTGCAATTCTTATATCAATCTTATGATTATACAGTTAATTTAATTTTAGGTGCTCCCATAACACTTAATGGGAAAATATTAGCCCAGAATCTAATTGGGAAGTGGGAGTAAGATTAGAGAACACATTAGAACACACAAAGGCTGAAGCCTTAGATCTTATATTTTACAAAAATACATAAAATCTTATATTTACATAAAATATATATTATGTATTTATTATATTACATATTGTTACATATAATTATGTTACGTATTATATAAATAATATATTTATGAAGATATAAAATCTTATCCTCAAAAGGACATTAGATTGTTTTCTAATTTAGAGGAAGGACATCTTCCTCAAGTGTTTAATATTATTTATTACCCTAATATTACACGATACATATTGAGATCGAAGTTTTTCACACACAGGTGTAACATACCCAGCAACAGTAACAACTAAATGTGACTATACAAAGGTTAATATTGTGAACAAAAACCATAAAGCTATTTGATGAATTATGTGCTTGTTTCTAAGGATTAGCCCAGCTAAGGTTGCACAGGTTCATCATGAGGTTGGTCACAGGATAACGAACTTCTTTTGACCAAAGTCACTTCCAAAGACTATCTACTAAGGTATGGAAAAGTTGCATTCTGTGTCAGTAGAAAGTATTGGCACTAAGAAAATTATATATCCTTGAACTTCTAACGCAATAATGCTACTATGTAGTGCTTCTATCAATACCTACATATTGAAGGAACTACAAGAGAATTGATCAGGGCTTATCTAAATTTGGTACGTTCCCCAAATTCAAGCATGGGGTTCTAAACAAAAGACCCTAATTAAATTTTTATCAATTTGTATTTAACTTTTAAAATGCTTCCACATTTACTCTTTCATTTAATAATTACAATAACCTTTTTTGGTAGATAATATTTCTTTATTCTATTAATCATAAAAAACCTATTGACCAGTTGTAGTGCTTTAATTTACAAATGGTGAATAAAAAGAGTTTTAACTTGGGTTTACCCTTAGCATGCCATACAGTAAAAACACCAAATGAATATTTGTGGCTCATTATCTTGAATGTTATATTATGTTTTCTTTAAATAACTTTCTCAATAATGTGACACTAAAATAATTTTACATGACAGATGCAGAAATATGAAATAATTTTTCTAAATAAATACTTTAGGAAGAACATTCACATTCATTTTTCATGAGTTTCTTCGTGGCTCTTCTATATGTACACACATACATACAGACATGCACACACATATATATATATATATATTAATCAAGTTAATGACAATAGTCCTATACAACTTTTAACAGTCCATTTTAAAATGTAACAGTACAAAAATAATATGTTAAAAGTAACAAAAGAGAAAATGAAAAATACCAATATGACATTCTCTAGCTAGAATAAAATGAAATAAAAGTACATACTAGTGGTGGGCTATGCATTTTAAAAAATCATTTTCCCAGCTAAAAGCTAAAACATAAATATATTCGTTTCTATTTTTTGAGATGGTTTAAAATGTCAATTTAGGTCTAAATATTAAGTTTAATTTTTGCATATTTAACATAATGAATTCAAAATAATCTATGGTGCCATTTATAGCTCTTCAATAATTTCACAATGCATTATACCATCACTATGGTATAGGTTCTAGGCCTGCAGTTACCCTTTACTCATGATATGACTTTGGACAAATAAGTCCTAAGTTTTGTACCACAGTTTTTTCATTTACAACACGAGGGGAATAGACTAGATAATAATTTCTAAGATTTCATCCAGCTCTAAACCTCCATGGTATTGGGACTAGGTAGCCCAGTGGACTTGCAGTTAGGAACACCTCAGTTCAAAAGTGACTTCAGATACTTAATAGCTATGTGACACTAAGCAACTCATTTAGCCTTTCTCAACCTCAGTTCCTCATCTATAATATGGGGATAGTAATACAACCTATGCTGGGTTATTATTAGGATCAAATGAGATAATTCATGTGAAATATACTGTAAGCCTTAAAAGATTATTATGCTGAGCAGGGCCATGGTACACCAGATACAGTTCTTGCCTAAAGGCAGTTAGACTGAACTTCATGAGTTCAAATCTGGCCTCAGACACTTGGCGAACTGCGTGACCCTGGCAAGTCATTTAAGTCTATTAGCGTCAGATTCCTAACCTGTAAAATGAGCTAGAGAAGGAAATGGTAAATCACTCCAGTATCTTTGCCAAGAGAACACCAAATGGGATTACAAATTGTCAGACACAACTAAAATGACTGAATTATGCTATCTATTATTGTCTCATATATAGAAATTACCAGAACATATATAATGGTAAGTGTATTATTCTGAAATTGATTTAATTTCAGCTTTCATAATTGATTTCTTTAAAAATTTGAAACAATCTAGAATATTTTCATGTTGGTCATGAATTATGAAGTATATCCATTTAATAAGAATTAAATGTTGTGACAATGAAAAGTCAGGTAAATACCTGACATTGTATCTTGTCCCTGACTTGATAAATTCTCATAGAAGCTAGAACTACATGTATTTAAAATCTCTTTCATTTTAAGTGGGAAGGAAAAAAATATCCTTCCCTAAATATAAATATGCCATTAAGATATTTCTAACTTCAAAGAATGAGTATTTTCAGTAAAGTTTAAAAATACGTACTAATCAAGCTACTGAATGAAAAGAGAAGGTAATGATCTTAAAATTCCAGCTTTCTGCCAATTTCAATCTATCTGCAGAGTCATTCACCTCTGTTCAATGTCCAGAAAGTACATCAAGAAGGTGAAAACTACTGGTTAGTAACAACACATTTCACAGCATCCATTGATTTTGCAGACAGTCTTGCCACTTTCTATTTGAATCTTCTTCAAGTTTGGTCCTGAATGGGATAACAACTGAAATCAGTTTCTTTTGCAAAACCACGTTGTTAGAAACATGTGGCTGTGACCTGAATGAAGAAAGAAGAAAGCAAAGAAACATGCCATGAAAAGATATGACACTTCCTAAATAATATAACAGTGATTAGAGTTTTAGAAAAAGTCTGCAAGAATATAGTTGTTAGAATAGAAATGGTGCAAGAAAAAGAGAAATAGAATCATCACTAATAATAAGCATTTGCATAGTGTGCTTTAGGGGAAGCAAAGGGGATGGGAAAGAAATAAGCATTTATACAGTCCTAACAAGGACTTTTTGCTGGGTGTTGCGCTAAGTGCTTTAACAAATACTATCTCATTTGAGACTTACAAAGACCCTATAAAGTAGGTGCCATATCACCCCCATTTTACATTTGAGAAAACGGAGGCAAACGGAGGGTTACATGATTTGCCCAAGGTCACATGGCTAATACAATTATAGCCAACATGTATATAGCATATTGTATATGCCAGGCACTGCACTAAATATTTTATAATTTTTTCTCATCTGATCCTCATAACCCTGGAAGGTAGGTGCTCTTATCTCTATTTTACAGAGGAGGAAACTTGAGACAGCTTCTAAGTGGCTTGCCTGAGGTCGCACAGGTAAGTGTCTGAGACTAATTTAAATCAGTCTTCCTGACTCCAGGTCAAGCACTCTATCCACTGAGCCACAAACTGTCTCTGAAGTTTATGATCTGCTTTTGAAATTACTCTAAAGTTTACTAAAAAAAAACATTTTATGTGTAATATCTCATTACATGGTAATCCACAGGGCTTTAGTAAACAGCTATCAGTGTTAAATTGATCCTTAAGCACACTCCAGGTTTTAAATAAATGCCCCAATTGTTATTTTAGAAAATTTTGAAATTAGAGAACATTTGGCTCCTCATAAGTCAACATAAACCAAAGACCTCTTAGCTTGGCAATCATGTGTTTCTAGGTTTCAAGGTTTAAGATACTTCTGGAATAGCCCCGGTGGTTTGAATGATACCTCTCTGAATAGTTCAGAATCCCTGAAATGAAGTCAGACTCGAAAGTGGACTTTGCTATTTTTTAAGGTCCCTGGAGACAGTTTGATATCCTGGAAGAGTGTGCCTCTCAGGACTCTTCAATAAATTTAACCCAAACAGGCCCGAGAGGAAAAATTTGGACAAAAGACATAGTTAAATAAACTTGAATGGAAAGAATAATGTTTAGAATTCTATTTTTCTATGAGTCAAACAGTTTCTTTGAATGATTCTTTTACAAGGTTCATTTCAGATCCTACAAAAACTGCTCTCAGTATTATGCATCAGTTAAAAAAGAAATGATTTAACGTTGTTAGTAAGGATTTTGGGGGAAAATAAAGCTTTCATTTAAAAAATACTTTTGAATTTTAGCTCTGCTTTTTTTTTTGCTTTAGGCTTTTGGAAAATGTTACAGATTTAAATTAAACTTTAATTAAATTAAACTAATAGTAGTTTTTAAACAGTTCTGCATTCATGCTTTTAAATTTTAATGATTACATAGCAAGTATAGAGTGAACATGTTCTATGGGCTCACTTTAGCAGTAAGAGCCCAATGAAACTGAATTCTAATTAGGTACAGGTTCCAGAGAGAACGTCACAATTAGTCACTCTCTGACCCACAGTCTTTCAGATTCATTCGGTGACAAAACATAGCAGGAAAATGTGATGTCACTGGAAGGAATGTAACAATGACAAAAGTTCACATTCCAGGATGATAGCGGGTGAAAACAAACGTCAATGGCAGCCACATATTTCTAAGTGCTAAACTTGACTCTTCATGTCCTTCTGAACACAAATAAGTAAAGATATTTTCAATTTTTGTACATAACATCCTTTTTCAATTCATCTTTTACGAATAGAAAGCTTCGGACTTTAATGGACCATCCTGATACCTCTTTTGCTTCTCCTCTTTACTACAACTATGGTTTTGCCAAGCCTTGATAGCAATAATTAGTATTTATTTGGTCCTTTACAGTTTGTAAAGCACTGTGTAAGCATCAGATCATTTGAACCCAACTCTATGAAACAGATGCAAGTATTAACCTCATTGTACAGATAGGAAACTGAGGTTGAGAGAATTGGTGTGACTTGTCTAAAATCACAGAAGTAGTAAGTATCTGAGGCAAGATTTGAACTTAGGCCATCCTAATTCTCAAGTCTGCACTCTATCCTTTGTCACCAAGTTGCCAAATTTCCCTCCACCCAAATACTTTGACCATTCCATACCTCTTCATTACTATGATCTGTGATTAATCTATGAAGTGAATAAAAACCTAATCCAACTACCTAAAATATCACTGCAATACCCTTATAATTTCCATGAAAAACATCTTTTAGTAACTTCTTAGGTGCTCCCTAATCTTCTGCTAGATATAGAAAGGAAAGGTACCACCCAAAGAAAATAAGAGCTGTTTTCCAAAATACAGAAGACCACAAACTAGAGATGTATTACTAACTGACTGAAGACACATGAAATCTGTATAAACACAGAATAATAATCTTGCGTGTCCTTAAAATAACAATATATATAAATACCATATTAATATGTTAACATATAACTATAACACATGACATTGAAAAAAATATGACATGCAATTCTTGCTATTTTCTCATTCATGTTGGATGAATCACTGGGGTTTACAACTATAACAACTACAACACTCAAGTTTCATCCTCCATAAAATGACTGTGGATTAGGCCTGGTTGTGCAAAGTTGCACTGCCTTTAAAATACATAGGTTGGTGAAAGCAATGACTGTGGCAAGGCCATGGGTAGAGGAATTGGGGGTAGAGGTATCTACTACAAGGTCTGCAAGAAAGGGGTCTATATGCTCCTTGAAAACTTGAAGCTGTGAAACCAGAGGATTTCCTATATAACAGGGGCATCATTTAAGGCTTGATGATCGTTCTGCTGCATATACTGCATTTGAGCACAATCTACTCATCTGTAAATGATGTATGCGTTTCATCTCCTTAGGAAGTCTACTGGTGAGGATTAATGGAAATAGGCAAATAAGTCCTATACCAAGAAAAAATCATGAAATCACTGCTTTGGACAGTTCAGCAGCCAACCAAAATAAAAAAAGTCACTAAAGGATTGTGTTCTAAAATGGCAGAATTCATTTTTAAAAAGTATCTTACTGGCTTTTAAAACAATCTAGACCATTAACTCCTTTTACTTCTCTACATTTTACAGCTTCAGAAGATAAATCTGAAATTGAATAATTATAAGTTCATCTTATTAATACTATATTTATCCAGAAGTCGTTCAATAACTCAAAAATGTTAAAGTAGTTTAAAAAGTATGTTGACAAAAAAAGTACCAAAATTTTAAAGACTTTTGTAAATGATCCATGCTTGTTAAAAAGGGAAGTGATGGTCATTGAAAATATATTTTCCTTCTTTATATTTACCATAACTTCAGCTAGAGGCAAATAATTCCTCTGCTATAGTTCCTTCAAAAAAGTAAGATATAGATATTTCAGACCTGTGTATCTGGGAGAAAGATATACCAACAACTTCCTAATCACTGGAGTAAATTAAATAATTCTCTGTAGAAGAACAGCCACTCCTCTTAAGTAGAGGTGGCATGAACATATCTAATCAATATTAATGTTGTTTACTTATCAACTTGTATCATAAAAAAACCCACACACTTAGAGTCGACACTATTAGTGGTCTAGGGTAGGTATTTGAATGGAATGATATTGGTATTCCAAAGTTAGTGGCTTGACCTCATCTATCCCTCTGAAAGGAAATATTCAATCTTAATAAGTTACATAGCAGAAAGCAATTTTAAAATATAGTAACAAAGAATGACAGATCTCTACTAGTCCTGAAAAGAGGAAAAGCTATGATATTTATAGTTTAGAACTGTATCTAGTTACTCCTCAGTTTGATGTCCTTTAAAGCACTATATATAAGGGAAGGGGAAGGACTGAGAGAAAGAGAAAACCTTTGTTCTTCACTCTCATGTTACGAGATATAAACATAAAGCAACATCCCGAAAGCTACCTTTCCCACTTCTCTCAAGTTATGTAAACCACACTTGAGGGAAATCTGCTTCCTAGGACCCCAGCTAGACTGCACCTCTACAGAGCAACTGTATTTAACATAGAAAATGACAAATGCCAGTGATACTTTACAGAAACTCAATAAACTGATGGAATTTATTCTGCCTTAGTCATTTAAATGAGTTACCCTGGGCATGGCATTTAACCTTCTCTGGACCTCAATCAGAAGGTTGGATTAAATTGTCTCTAAGAGCTCTTCCAGCTCTGAATGTGGAGTTTCCATGACCTATGATCACCTTTGATATAGCTTAGAAGCTATGACTTTAAAACTAAATGAACTTAAAATCCCATTTCAGAAAATATCACAGTCACACATATTAAATGAGTGCAATGGATCTGTGGTCTTAATAGGTAAACACCATGTAATGTTCAGTTGACAGAAAAATGCTGTATTTATTTTGGGCAGATATCTGAACATAATATAATCCAAAAAAACCTATCCACTATGAGGTGGAATATAAATATACAGTTTCACACATTTTTTAAAAAACTACAGTATGATAAGAAATTGCCAGTAAAAGAAATTTCCTAATCTAGTTCAGTCCCCTGACTCTAAGAGATGGCCAACCATGGATCGGAACATCCATTATGCAGGTAATTTCCCTAGCTTGAAAAGATCATGGTGAATTGAACTTCTGATAGCAAGTATGTCTACAATGAAGGTCACATGCAAAGATAATATGTGCTGTCTTGATGTCATCATCCAAACCGAAAAACACATTGCACACCAAACCAGGATCTGATTCCCATGAGAAGTCTTTCATAGGAATGATCAGCAATAAAATTCATTCATTCACTTGTATATAATTTATAGAGTATTTCTTTTTGTTCATATTCAGTTGTAAGTTGGCATTTGTTACTTCTTTAAACTTTAATTTTTATTCTTGGTCAATATATAATAATATTTATAATCTTACCACAGAGTATTCTCTTAAAATTACCATGCTGAATAGAGATTCTCTCCACTAATAATTCACCAACTCAACAAAGAGAAAAACTGTACCATTTTTTTCTTCATTGGGGAAAAAGCATAAAATTAGCTTGATTAGTGTTTTTACTTTAATTCCATCTGCTATTTTGGTACAACAAAAAATAAAAATAACTTTAAATTCCTATGAATCTACCAATTACAAAATAATCTAATGGCACCTGTAAGGAAGCCTTTTCCAATCCTTCTTAATTCTGGTGCCTTCTGTCTGTTAATTATTGTCTTTATATCCTGTGTATAGATGGTTTGTACATATTTGTTTGTTACTCCTTACCACCCCCCCACCCCAGCCTCTTTGGAGTTGTGACCTCTTTGTGGGCAAGAACTTTACCTTCTTTCTGCATGTTCATTATTCAGAATGTGGTAGATTCTTGATAAATCTTTATTAACTGACTGACTGTAAAGTTCAAGTGGCTCAAATTGATTCTCCCTTGCCCTCTCCACCATACCTCGAAGGGTGAATTTTCTGAGTACCTTACTTTAATAATATCAACGATAATGACAGCAATTATACACTGTGTTTTATGGTTTGTTTCATGGCATAATAGATAAAGACTTTGGAATCTGAGTTTAAATCTGGTTTTGGACACACTGATGCTATCACCCTGGGAAAGCCACTGAAACTGTAAATTTCAGATCATGTGCCAATCCTCACTGATAGAAGGAATTTCCTAACTACCAAGTCTACATACCAATGAAATCACAGGTGATTTGGCCATCATTTTTTATTAGTTTACCAATATTATATACGGAAGATTTCATTTAAATTCTCACAGTAATCCTATTAGAGCTGTTAACCACATTTTACAAACAGGAAAACTAAAATCCAGACAAGTTAAGTGACTTGCTCATGGTCACACAACCAAGACATATTGAGGATAAATTCAAACCCAGGCCTCACTCCAATTTTAGTACTCTTCCCTTATATTGCATCTCCTTTGTAATTATTGACTTACAATGCCTAGAGCATGTTTCTCTGATGTTTTCTTTTTTCCCTGACAGAAGTGATTAGTCTTCAACAAACCCTCCATTGTCTCATACTCAGTTTTGCTTTGTGTGTCTAGAGTATCTGTCTAGTATAAAAATAGCTGAATTTTAATACTTTGGGCCACAATTGTTGTTTCTGTAGTAAAAATAAAATCATTAATATATGGAGGAATCTATTATCTGGGCCTAATTAATATCATGTTTTTATATCATAACACTTTAAGTTAATGACAATTTTGTGTCACTAGGTTTGATCACCATAAAATGCTTTGTCTACAAATTCCATATATTAATAGATAATAAAGAGTTTATAATGATGTTTTTAATTTCACATATTTAATTCACATGAAGCCAACATTTGATTATCTAAGCTAATGGATGAGTACATCAGCAATTACAATTCCAAATGATATAGAACATTCCCAAAGACAATTTTTATTAAGCACTGAGATGCCCTGTATGCCTCTAGTTTCTTCTTTCTAATTACTACTATTATTATTAGAATTATATTAAAAATTGGTTGCCATAATTATCTGGATAACGGGGGTGAATGCCAGTTATCAAGCGAGAAAGAATTATATAGGTGGGAGTAATTAAGGTACATACAGAAAGTAAGTCTGGGACAAAAAAACAAACCACATGACAGATAATCCACCCAGATATGCAAATGACAATGATACATTAATATAAATAGTTCAGAATCATTTCATATAAAAATAATAAGATAATTAAACATTTATGTATTTGCTATACTGAAAAAAACTGCCTACTACAATGGTTAAATGCAGTTTAAGATGTTAAATGCAGTTTAAGATTTCTTAAGTAGGCTATTCATAAGTAGCTATGTTGTTGTTTTAATTAGATGGCTTCTATCAACATGCCATTTGTAGTCCCTAATTTAGCAAAGTAAAAGATTCATCAGATTTATCCCCTAGAATTCTGCAAGTTTCAGAAAACATTCCCACTGTGAGATGCTCAACTAAGAAAAAAATATATAAATTTAGCTTCTTTTGACATGTACAAGTAATCACACATATGCAGTTTTTGCTAATGAGTGATACAAAAGATTCCAAATAGGCTGTATCATTAACAGCAATGCCAATGTTCATACTGCAGGACGTTCTATATATCTGACAAAAATGTAATGAACTTTAGGGATAAATTGTGTGTGAAATGAATTCTGATTTTTGAGGTGAAAAAACATAGTCTCCATCTGTTTGAATAGCCTTGTTTTTTCTCTTGACTGGAGGACAGGGAAAGGCCAATATTTAGTAATTAAACAGAATTTTGGAAACAACCCAAAAATCTGTCTCCAGAGATCTTCTCTGAGAACAAGATTGAGATTTTGGGGAAAAAAATGCTTCAAGCCAGAGAATCCATGTGTACCCATCTCCAGCAAAAGGTATGTTAGTACCGAAACTTGGGGGGACAGGAAATTATCTGATAATACATAATTGTGTTCATAATCTAAAGAGCATCTCAGGGGCATAGTTAAGTCCAAGGAATAATAAATAGCTTAATGGAAGTTTAGGCACCACTTTTAATGGCTTTTAAGTCTTATTTCTAAATGTCAGCATTTTCTTTTCCCAGGTGAATAAACCTTAGAAAAATACATTTGTGGTTTAGGATAGTGGTAAATAAAGCTCAAATAGAAAATAAGGGGCACTAAACTCTACATAAATATACCTGCAGGCCACTTGTTGACTTAGAAAACCACACATTAATATTAACCATAATTTTCTTCATTTTTATTATTTTCTCAAATGACATTTTAATCTGTTTGGAGTCCTACTCAGAAGAGGGTTCTGGGTCAATACCCTAGTCTAGAGCATGCAGCCACAGTGGGAAGAAGAGTGAGTAGCCAAACCCTGAAGAAAGAAAAAAGGTAATTAAGAATCAGAAGAGGCAGAACCCTGGACCAAACACAGGAGGCCAGAAAGTCATGGTACATGGTACATCATATTAATGTCTAGTTATCAACAAGATAATCAAAGTCCTGCCAGCTAAAAAAAAAAAAGTAGTTGGTTTCATAAAAAGATACAAGACCAATATCTCTGGGCCAGAGGGGTATTGCGATATTTGTTCTTCGTGACCCCATCTGGGGTTTTCTTGGCAAAGATAATGGAGCAGTTAACCATTTCCTTCTCCGGTTCATTTTTTACATGAAGAGCTGAGGCAAAACAGGGTTACCTGACTTGCTCAGGGTCACAACGCTATTAAGAGCCTGAGGCTACACTTAAACTCACAAAGACGAGTCTTCCTGACTCCAGGCCTGGTGTCCTATTCACTGCACCACCTGTCCACCCACAACAACAACAATCTTCAGCTCCCTGTACAGACGAGGAAACTGAGGCAGAAAGGGGAATGGAAAGGAATAAACACTTATGCAGCATCAACTACCTGCCAGACACTATGCTGACTAAGCACTTTACAAAAGTTACCTCATTTAACTCTCACAACACCCTGTTATAAAGCTCATTTTATATTTGAGGCTACTGACGCAAAAAGAAGTCAACTGTTTTTCCTAAGGACACATAGTAAGTGTCTGAGGCTAGATTTGGATTCAGGTCTTCCTCAGTTTATAAGACAAGCTCCAGACTCAACACTCTTTCTACTTTCCCACCTCTGTGGCTTTACCTGACGTAAATCTATGCTATGTTTTTCAAGCTCAACAAGTTTAGAGGTTCTATTCTGTCAATCAAAAACTTTGCCAAAAATCAATGCAGTAATAGCAGAGCGACTAATAAAAAACAAATTTTGTGTCTATTGTTTTTAATCTTCTAATTGATGACACTTGTTTAGGAAACTCATGAAACGGGGCACATCATCCTGCAAATGTCTCCGGGGGCAAAAAGAAACTACTTTTGCATATCCTTCAAAAGCAAGAAGTGAGATCAGTTGGAAAGATTATATTAATGCTGACACTTTAGTTAGATGCATTACTGATTTGTTTCAAAACTGAGCAAAAAGTTCTCTTTCTATTCAGTGCGGGTTGCTCTGAAATCGAACAAGGTTATATAAACTACCTTCAAACATCAAATGATTAAAACTGTATAAATAATGAAGAGAGATCTTTTTCTTTCCTTTCTCTTCCTAACTCTGTAGTACAAAATATTATCCTTCTTCATATTACCACATGTTTTACCCAGAGCCCTGAACAGGACAGCATTCTGTTTTGTATTTCAACCACAGATTATATCTATGTTGAATGGATAATCACTGAGCCATAGCTGCCAGTGTATACAAACTGAAAGCAATAACTTCCCGCACACTCCTTCACAAATACCTTTAGAAATATAACATCAGTTATGTTATAAAGAAAGGCCTTAGAGTTTGAAATGGTCAGGATATAAGTACAACTGCCCTGTGAAATTCACAAATACTGAGTCTGGGACAGGCCTATAAAAAGCTCCCCTCATGCTCCCATATTCTGAACCTTCTTTGAGTAGGTCCCTTGTTCTTGCAGTCTCCACCTGTTACACTCAGGTACAGTACTGTTATCCTTGAGTACCATCTCCCTTCAGGATGGAATTCCATTATGACTTGGCCTTTTAGAAGACCAAGATTTTTTTCTGAATTGTCCTTGTGGCATCGCGGCTGTGGTGGAATTCCCACTGTATAGTCAACACAAGGAATCAATAACCTTCACTAAATAACACACTTTATTCTCCAATCTCTTTCTATTGACAATCAATAGGAACAGGCAAGATTCCAAAAGGAAAAATTAATTGAATCATTGAACAGTATATATAGTAATTCAATAATTATAAAAGAATTAAATATTCCTCTCAGAGTTAGAGAAATCTAAGAGACTGACAAAAAAGGAAAATACAGAAGTGAACAAACTTCAAAAATTTAGAGCTAAAGTAACTAATGAGATCTTCTGCATGGGAACAATAAAGACTTTGCCTATTTCTCAGCACCACAGTTACTCTCATAAAACTAGATCATGTGATAGAGAAGAGGGGTTAGACACAGGTCCACAAGCAACATGAGTACTGCAAAACTCCCAAGTATGGCAGGAATTAGATTAAAATAGAATTGGAAAATGTTTAAAAAGATAAACAAAAATGCAATGAAGCAGAGATAATGCTAATTTGTAGTTTTCTAAACTAACCTGTGGTCCACAGGGACCCATTTCTATTTGATTTTGACATTACTATGCTAGGGTATGAGAAATATTAAATCTAAAAAGGCAGAAATACTAAACACATAATGCACAGAGAATGAAACAAAATAATAAGCAATATTGAGAATCCAAGCAAAATATCTCTTTCTATATGGAGGCTTAATATGATATACAAAGGAGAGTGATGCAAGGCCAGACAAAAGATAACGAATAAAAACAGGATGGCACGATCCAATAAAAAGTCGGAAGAATATTCAAGCTCAGGCTGGCAAGGAAAACTAAGAACCACAAAGAAAGAATTTCAAAGAAGGGAGGCGCTAAAAAGGGACAGGGCCTTTATTTAACATGGATGGGACAGTGATACTTCACAATAGAGAGATGCTCAACTCTTACTTTGCTTCTGGTTTCTCTTCCAAAGATATCGGCCATTACACTAGAGATAACTGAACAAACCTGGCTAAAAGGCAGCTGATATTTACAATAATTAAGGAGTATTTTGATGCCCTCCATGAAGTAACATCACTTAGAGTAAGTAAATTATATCATCCAGTTCTGAAAGAAATCAGATGGGATTGCTAAGTCATTGTCAGGAACATGTGAAAAACAGGAGAGATACCACAAAACTGGGGATGGGAAAATGTCCTGAGGTTTATTTGTTTTTGTTTTATTTTTGTTTGCTTTTTAAAGGGAAGTAAAGAGAAGTTGCAAATTATAGGTTAGGAAGCTTAACTTTGATTCCTGGGAAAATTCTAGAATGGATTATTACAAGGATGGTAGATAAACATCTAGAAAGAAATACACTAATTATAAAGAGCAAGCATTCCTTTATCAAGGACAGATCATTAAAGTTTAACCTGAATTCCTTTTTTTTTTATAGGTTACCAAATTAACAAATGGAGGGAATAGTATAGTAAGAGCTTGCCTCTTTTAGCAAATTTTAGCAAAGCTTTTGGAAAAAAAATATCTCAATGCATTCTTGTGGAAAAGATGGAGAGATGCAAACTACAAAATAATACATTTAGATGCACTGGCTAAACGACACTGTGGAGACCTTGTTAATGCTTTGATTAAGGCAGGGAGTCTTCAATGGAGTACCCAAGAGATGTGTGCTTGGCCAGTTTTGTCAACAACTTAGATAAAGGTATCAATGGGGAAGCTCATCAAATTTTCAGATGCCACTAAGCTGGGAGGGATAGCTAATGGAGTCAGGATCCAAAAACATCTTTTTTAAAAAAAATTTATTTTTCATTTTCCATATTCACTTTCATAAACTCTTGAGTTCTAAATGTTTCTTCCTCTTTTCCCTTTTCCCTTCCCAAGATGGCATGCAATGTGATATACATTATAGATATATAATCATATTTTCCCATGAGTTGTGCTGTGAAAGAAGAATCAGAACAGAGGGAACAAACATGAGAAAAAAAACAGTATGCTTTGGTCTGCATTCAGACTTCAAAGTTTTTTTTTCTGGATATGGATAGCATTTTCCATCATAAGTCTTTGGTCAAAAAACATCTTTACAGCTTAGTAGTTAGAAAAATATGGTCAAATCCAGGCCACTGACTGCCATTATGTGCCCCCTGTGAGCTAAGAATTGTTTTTACAATTTAAAATGAAGTTTCATTATATTTTAAAATATAAAAACCTTTCTTAATAAGTGGTCCATAAAAAAAACCAGGCCAGATTTGGGCTATGGGTCATGGTTTGTCAAGCCTTGAACCAGAATACTAAGATAACATTGAATGTAAAGCCTTACTTGTAGGTACCCCCAAAAAATCAGTTTCACAAGTACAAGATGGGGGAGGAATGGTTAGACAGCTATCTGTTGAGGAAAAAGACAGTTGTTAGTAGACGGAAAGCTCAACATGAGTTGATACAACAACTTAAAAACTAAAGAGATATTGGGTTCTAGTAAGAGAAGTATGACTTCCAGCCATAAGTAAATAATAATCCCTCTGCACTCTTTCTTGTCCAACCTTATATGGAATATTGTGTCCAGCTCTGGGTACCAGAGTTTACAAAGATGGACACTGATATACTAGAGAGTTTCCTGAGGAAGGCAAACAGGATGGTGGAGGAACTTAAGTTCCTATCAAAAAAGGTTCAGTTAATGAAATGAATATGTTTAGTCTGGAGAAGAAATGCTTCTAGGGTAGGGGTGGGGAACCTGTAGCCTAGAGGGCACATGTGGCCTTCTAGTTCCTCAGGTATGACCTTTGGCAGAGCAAATCCTTTTATAAGGGGATTTGTTCTGTGAAGTTTGGATTCAGTCAAAGGGCTGCATTTGAGGATTTTGAGGACCCTATGTGGCCTCCAGGCTGCATATAGCTCTGCTCAAGTATATAAAAGAGTGTCTTTTGAAAGAATAAACAGACTTGTTCTCTTTGCCCACTATGGGCAGAATCAGGAGTACAAGATAGAAGTCTCAGAAAGACAAATTTAGTCTAACAACCATTAGAACCATCCATTAGTGCAATGGTCTGCCATAAGAGATGATGTGTTCCTCTCTTCTTGGAGGAGAATCTGGAACACCTTTAATTTAGTATGATATAGTGAAGAATCTCTGAAGATATGGATTGAACTAGATAACTTATGAGAGCCCTTCAATACCAAATTCTGTGATTCTGTGTCAAAGGCAGGACTAGATTTGTGGGACTCCTAGCTTCACTACTTCATCTACTGTACAATTATGGCTCTCTATAGATGATGTAAATATATAGGGATAAGCTAAAGATTTGAGCTTTTCTAAGAGCTAAGTAACAGGCCAAAGCAATACTGTATTATGGCTCCAGAGAATAAACTCTGACCACAGAAGTTTATATACCAATGAACAGAGCAATTTTCACACTTTGGTTTCATTTAATCCAACAAAGTTACATACAACAGCTGTGGCAAAAGAGACAACTCTATGGTACATTTGTGGAACCGTGCTTTTATCTCCCAAGCTTTTCACTACTCCGTCAAGCATTTCTCTTTAAAATTAGCTATCCCAGATATCTTATACTCAGTGTAAAAACTATAGGTTGAATCTAGTTGTTTATTTTTGAGTCATTTGCACTGTGTCTTAACAGACCATTGGAAGACATGAGCAAGTTATTATCATAGCTGAAATACAGCTTATTTGCTCTAGCAGAAATCTTGAGAGATCACATGCCAAACAAAGTATTACATAAAGAACCTCTGCTCTACTCAATGGGGAGATTCTCTTGATTGGATTGTACTTATGGTGAGCAAGAAGATTGCTAAACCCTGTAGACCCCTGCTGGGTAAGAGACCACTGGGCCTGGAGGCAGGAAATCCAGACTCAGATATTTACCAGTTGTGTAACTCTAGGTAAATCACTTAACTTCTATTTGCCTCAGTTTTCTCAACTGTAAAATGGGGACGATAGTAGCATCTACCTCACAAGGTTATTTTGAAGGTCAAATGAAATAATATTTGTAAAGTACTTAGCACAGTGCGTCGCAAATATTTCTACTTATTTGTGATTCAAGTTGGTAGCAGTAGCCTTGTCTGTCTCCATGAACTTCACCTGGCATGAAAATAATCCAGTTACATTTACTAACTAATTCAAGGCTTGAGCTGAAATGCTTTCTTCTCTATCCTTTTTTGAGTTAATTCAAAAGGAAGGGAGTTGAGTCTAATGAATTTTAAATTAGAAGGTAAAATGTTATAAGAAGAGAGGACCCCAAACTTCCCAAAGCATCTTCCTGTTTTTCAGGTATACAAACATTTAATAAATGCCGAGGTGCATGCCATGAGTATGTCAAATCCTACCCCAAGTTTCCTCAAATGATGGGAAAAATCATCACATTAATGAAAAGTATCTTTATTGGAATAATGGAAACAATAAAGCTGTCAGCTTCCACAGAAAGACTAACATGTGAAAGTAAAGAGAACAATCAGATAACTATTTATCCCTTTATCCCAAAGAACTGTACCTCTCAGGTGAAAAAAGAAAAAAAAAGTTGTTTTTTTTTTTTAAAGATCATTTTTCATGCCAAAAAGACACACACACACACACACTTCTGAGGTCAAGCAATGGCAGAACAGAAGTATCTACACCTGAGACTGTAACTTCATGACCACAGGTTCACTTGAACCTTGAAAGATGCTGGATGGTGAGCAGCTTTACTTCAAGATCAATGAAGCCTTTCTTCTTTCAATGATCTATCTAGTGTCATTCTTTCTATTTGGAAATCATACTAATCTTTTTTTTTTAACTATCACACAAAACAGTACATTTATCTTAATTGCTATCCCAAGCAAAATCATGTAACAATGTTTTAAAGGGCCTTCCCAGAACCAAGTCTTCTGCGTATTCGCTCAGGCTCTTTTTGGACAATCTTTATGTTTCCCAGGCTTCGCAAAATAAAGCTTTTCCAAGTCAAATAACTGTTTTTTTCCCCACAGCTGTCTCTTCCCCTCCATTTGCCCTACATGACCAGGCTAGCATAAAATATACAATATTGATTATAAAGGCATTACAGAGCTTTTGCACAGTCAGTTAAATTATTGTATACTGTATATTTTTAATTTCCTGCATACAACAATAAATAAGATTGATTGTTAAATTTTAGAATTTAGCTTTAGCAATTAAGAAAATAAATACAATTTTGATGTACAGTCTCCCCTCTGCCTCTCCCAGAGGGGAGGAAAATCACCTTCCCTGCATTACCTTACATATGACAAGCAAATAACGACCCCTTTTCTTCAAGCTGCTTTCTTTTTGCTCTCCTTTTTTATTTAGAACCTGCCATTCATTCTTATATCTGACAGTAAAAACCCCAGGACGTGGTTGTCATGAAGAGGATTATCTTTCAGATCAATGCTGAAATTGATTCAAAACCGCACTATTTATCAGCCTGCAGCCAAAGCACTAGGAGTCAGGAAATATTTCCTCTCCTTCCAATCCATTCTTATTCCATTGATGGAGCATTAGACTAGATTCCTCGTTAATACACATTTATACACCTGAGTCAAATACAATAATCCAATTATTAACCTGTTATGGTTCTCTTGGAAGACAGCAGAATTAGGGGGTCCACTATGGGATTATTCACAAATACTTCCACTCATAAAAAGTACCTATTACTTGTATGATGTGATCTGTTCTATATCCTCCTATACATGAAGCAGAACACAGTTAATTTTAATGTAATGTAGCACACTTTTTAAAATTTACAACAGTAGATGTGTAAATTGTATAATGGATAAATTTGTACCATCTGAAAAAGAAGGATTGAAGGTACAGGCTAAAGGTAACATCGATATAAACTTCCTCATATAAAAGGGTTCAATAATTTGTTTCCAACCTACTTCACAATGTGTTCCTTATATTTGTAGCCTAGGCCCTCTCCCAATCATTGCTTTCCAGCTATGGTGATTAAAAGCTGTGCTCCCAAGAGCCCAAGGGAGAATTTACTGAGATTACTAACAAATTTCCACATCTGACCTAAATAACATTTTAGGCAGAGTATCCATTAGCAGTGAAATTTTACCTTGCATTTCTAAGCCATCTATGTAAATCTCTCTAAGCAAATTTTTGGTAAATATGCACTGGCAATACTTTAAGAGTGTTTATCTAATTTAGGTTAAAATGTAATCCTAACTTATTAATAATTTAAAATCTTCAATATCATATAATTATGTGGCATAACTAGTTTATAATGGTAGCTTGATATGATATATAAAAATAAATGATCATTAGTAGTAAATACTTTGACAAAAATTATATACATAAATGTGCAATAGGATGATGACACACTATATTCAAATGGGAATAAACATCTAACTAGAGATATGTTGCAGTGTCAAATATTATATTTATATCACATCTCTCTGACTTGAACTGAATTCCAACCATGACCTTGAGATATTTAAGCAATGTAAATTACAATATTGCCATTTCACAAGATACAGCCTAAGAAGATTTTAAATTTCTCAAAGTGGAAGTACAATTAGACCAAATTATATGTATACATTGTGTTACACACTCATAGAAAATCTGTTGAACGTGAACTCTGAGATCAAGGACTCTAACCCACACCTGAGCAGAAAGCTCAGCCTTCCTGGAAAGTGGTCAAACAGATTTCAACTAATGACCCCAAGTGATGGGGGGTACCTAAACTCTGTAACATATTTTACACTAATGTTTCCCTAAATCTATCAAGGACACCAGAACTCTTGATAAAATAAGAGAATATGATAGCATCCTCTCCCCCTTCCTGACTTCCCTAAGAATAGCATCTTCTATACCACAAAATAGCCATGTAAATTTGGAATTTACCAACCCAAGCTATTTTTTTTCAATCCCTATGACTATGATCTGAACTTCACTTCACTTTAAATGAATCCTTAGGCCTAATGATTGCAGGCAAAATTTTAATTATGCGATGCCACTGCTGGCTGACTTTTTAACTTGCCTCTCACCAAAGGTAAGAAGAGACTCAAGAAATGCCCATCTTTAAGGACAGTTTTCCTCCACAGTCTTACTCCAATGACTGATCTCGGTATAGAACTCAGGTTGAATTTATGAAAGCTATAGGAGTAGATTATGACCTCTAGGAGGTTTTACCATTCAGGAAAGGCTTTGAGTAATGTCCTAGTGACAATCCGAATCTGAAAAGAAGCCTACTTAGTAAAGAGCAGATCAATGTCAGTCAATTGGCCTCTTATCTAAGTTTTGACCAGGATAACCCATGAGATATAAATTTAAAATGGCCCCCTGTTGTGTGCAGCAAATTTCTCCTTTGGGTGGCCTTGATACAATATACACGATCGGGTCCCTTCTGCTTGAAGGCCAGGAAATATTTCTGCTTTGCACAAGGGTTCTCTGGATCCCTCATCTCTGCAATAAGCTCAAAATCCCACTGAACCGTTGCTCCTGATTTTCAGGGTCCTAGCATCCCAGTTCTACTTAACCATTTGTTACTGGATTAGGCTTTTACAAAAGAATATTTACTTTAGGAGTAAAGCCAGAGCAAAAGGGCAAACATATTTGTAAAAATTTCCACCCTCCACACATCGGAGTAGAGGTGGGGAAATGATCCTACCTAAGCCTCTCAGCCTCTCGAGATAGAATGGGATTGTACATGTAAAGGAGTTTGCCTTGGCAATGAGAAAGCCTATCCAATTATGTGGGACAGGGACGAAGGAAATATTCATGTAAAGACACATATAATGCAACTGCACTATATTTAAACAAAAAAATCTAATTATGTACTAATTAAAATAAATGACTCACCAAAACTTTTTTGGTCTTAAAAGCAAACACTTTCCTTACACAATTTTTTACAGAGATCATACTAAGTTCATCTACATTTTTTAGGTGTTATCAAAAGCAAAAGAATGAATGCTAGGTAGCTATCCTACATCAAGAGTTGAAGATATTTGAATTTGAAAGGGCAAAAGTTTAAAGGAACAACTGAAATTAAGTCAAGAGTATATTAAAAACTAAAGAATAGCTAGGATTTTATTTCACAGTGAAAGCCCCTGCTTTTCCATCATTCAAGTAATCATTTCCTACACCGCAGTTTCCTAGAAAAAAAAGATATTTAACTAATATTGTCTATCCTAAAATGGGAAAAAGGTAGAAGATTGTTTCAAAAGGGAAAATCAGCCTGATGACAGGGTACTATTGTTTTTTTTAAGTTTTACTTTATTGCTTATGCTCTTCGTAAAGTGCTTCTCAGGAAATGCTTTGATTTGTTCATGTGCCTATAATTAGTGTTTTAAGCTTATTATTTTAGAAATAACACACTAGTGTTGGTCATTACTGCAAAAAGTAAACTGTTATAACCATACTGTTATAATTCAGAGACTCTATAATTAAGGAAATTCCTGAGAAACTAACAAATTTCTCAATTTATAAAGTAATTTATACATACATGAAAGTGTTTTAATAACAAAAAACTAGACAATTAACTAATATGAATGATTTGTGTTATTATTTGCCAGAAATTAAGACCTAAGACTACAAAGAAAGGCAAAAATCGGTCCCCACCAATTAAAGAAATCACCTTCCAATATGTGAAACAATATGTAAATCATTAAATACATACTCGGTAAATGGAAAGTAAAGTCAGAAGTAAAGGCAATAGTAACTAATAGAAGTAGGGAAAAACTCCTGAAGAAGGTGGCATTTGACCTGTGTTTTGAAGGTAGTCAAGGATAGAAAGCAGAGAAAGAAAGAAAAGAATGGCAGGTTGGGGGTGGACATCAGGGCAAAAGATAGAGAGAAGAGATGGGATAATCAGCTATAACGGGCAGCCTATAGGACTGGTGTAGCTGTAGTATGCATGGAGGGTAATAAAGTGTAAGGAGACTGGTACAACAGGAAGGCTCAGAATATGAAGAGCTTTAAATTTCAGAAAACTGTGTATTTGATCTTGGAGGTAACAGAAGACCATTACCTAGGTAGAACTATGCTTTAAGTAAATCATTTTGGCTGTGAAATAGAATGAGGAGAAGCAGCTTGAGGCTCCTCTCTAAGCTGAGAAAACCCCATCCCCTTTACAGAATACAAGCATACATACCAGTCACAATAACACTGACATAAAGTGCTTTAAGGCTGACAGTGTTTTAAGTGCATAATTTCTCTGGATCCTTAGTAACAACTCTGTCAGGTAGTTGCTATTTTCACCCTCATTTCACAGATGAGAAACTAAGGCTAACAGACTCAGTGTCTGAGGTTAGGTAAGTCTAAATGTAGAAGTTTGATACAGAAGTGATCTGAAATCCAGGACTACACTAGATATGTGTCAGTTACTCTAGGTGTCTATCTTCGGGTTATTTGTTTCATCCTTCATCAACAAGCTTCATATAAGAAAAAGATAAAATATAAAATCTTTAGATTGCCAATTAAAGGCCTTTACAATCCAGACCCAGTTTCCCTTTCTTGACCTGTTTCATGTTGCTCTTTCTAGAATTACACTCTAGCCTACTTCAGTTTCCCTAAATTTGGCATTCAGTGACCCATGTCTGATGAGGCTTTCCTAATGAGGAGCTATCTGGGGCATGGTGGAGAAGTACCAGAGTAGAGCAGCCAGGTGAGAAATGAAGACAAATGTCCTGAGAGCCCTCTTTAAGGGGAGGCTTTGACGTGCGTGGCTCTCCCCTCCAATCAGAGGGGCAGAGGGCAGTGAGGAAGCCTGAGTGCCAAGGCTAACCTGATCTTTCAGGATGATGAAATTTTCCAAACAATGAATGAAAGAACTGGAGATTCCAGTCTTGGAAAGAGCTCTGCACTGATGCTTCCAAGATCAAGCAGGGATCTTTAAAAGTGGCCTTTGGGAGGCATCGAGGTAGTAGCTGAGACAATGAATGGTACCCCATGCTGCATTTAAGTATGAAATTTGTAGAAATAATCCCATATTGGAACTAAGTCTGAGCCCACACTCTCTGAGAGTGAGGCAGGATAGGGGAGAGTATGTTCTTTGAAATACTTGAGAAAAATATGTACTTTTTTCTTTCCTGTATGTTTGAAGTAAATATGCTTTATTGTAAAAGCTAATTAAGGTTAAGTGATTAAATGGAAACTGAAGATTATTAAGTGGTCACTTAATAAGACAAACTATCAGTGTGGAATGTAAGCCAATAGCATTAGAAAAGAGATGACCTAATCAGGGTGGGGAACCTGAGACCTCCAGGCCATATATGGTCTGGACCACTTCTAGATCCTCAAGTGGAGCACTCTGACTTTAGATTCTGTCAAAGGGTTATTGACTTGAAAACTTGGTTAGAGAAAGGGCAATAGGCTAAATACATACATTTTATGATTTGATTAATTAATGAATTAATTCCCTATTAAAGAAAACGGTAACATAATGCATTATGGAGCCAGAAAATGTTCTGGCTACCCAGTACAGAAATCATCTCGCTTATATACATTTTGCCGTGAGAAACGAGTTCCTTAGATAAACACATTATAAACAAAGTGCTGTCAATTGGGTTTAATGATCCCAGACTATGGGCATCTTCCTTCTATAGCATGCCTTTGTGATTTAAGACAAAGTCCCATCACCCAGACATCCTGTCCCAAGCAGGCCATAGAAGTTGTTTATTCACAACCCATTCACTAGGATGCTAGAAGAAAGGTCTGATAAGGAAGTCCAATTTGCTTGACAAAAGGCATCCTCTAAACAAAGGAGACTATTAGGTCCAGGCTCTTCTTAATTCAAACTTTTGGCTCTTATTAAAGTCTAAAATTTATATTAAATATTATCAGGGTCATACTTGAGGACTTAGAGGATCACATGTGACCTCAAGGCTGCAAGTTCCCCACACCTGCAACATTTAGTGTCCCTCTGGAACTTCAAGGGGTAAGCACTAGCCTAGCTCCAGGAGAGAAGGGTCACAAAGCAACTTACTACCAAGGGTGGCTCTCTGGGTAAGGGAAAGGAGAGGGACACATTTGAAAACAAAAGTGATGTAGAGGCAAAAAATAGCAATATTAATTTTTTTAAAAAAAAGAAAAATGGAGCTAATTAACAAGAATCAACAGAATAGCTGCTAATGTAAACTCTGAAGACCAGATGAGGAGTCACAGTGATTATCTTCCTAACCTGACTTCTAGCTTACTATTTAATGGAGGTCTGAAGCTAGAAAACAAAAAAAAAAATCAGTCAATCAGCACGTGTTTATTAAGAGCTTGTGTATACCAGGCACTGAGTTTGGAAGTGAAAACAAAGAAAACAAAGCAGAGAAAACAAATCAAGATGACTTTGAGAAGTATGCTGGTAAAGAGAAAAGAGTACCTCTGACCTCCCAACTAGAGAAGCTGGGGAGCCTTCTTCTAGAAGAGCCTTGATGTAATACTTTAACATCCTTGAAGAGATATTAGGACATGCATAGTCATTCTATATTTAGTTCTAGTAGGTTTATTATGAAGATAAGAGGAGACTTTTTGCTGCACAGGAATTAAAAAAGGACTAGCAATGAGAGACTCAGCTGAGAGACAAAGGTGTAAAGTCAGGAGGACTGGGTCCTCTTCACAAAGGCTGAAATATGGCCGTTAAACATCTCTCAGTAATTGGCCTTTTCATTTCTTTTTTCCATTCTAGGTGAATGGATTGTAAACTTTTGCCTTATATGCCTTGAAAGGTCAAGGGAGTATCTGTGAATCCCAGAATCTGGGTTTTTTGGTTTTGTTTTTTGTTTTAATTAGCACAGCATTAAAGTCCTGAGAAACAAGAAGTGACCTTTGGAAATAACCTTCAGGACTTAACCCAGGTGACTGAGATGACTCCCTCCAGAGACTAAAATGGGATAGAGGAGAGTGTGTACCCCAGGGCAGGGAGACACATTTGTCCTCTTTTATTGCTTTATCTTTAAAGTAAATATCCCTTTGTAAATTTAATTTACGTTAAGTGATTAAATGGAACTGGGACACTAGTCATTGACACCTAATAGTGGGAGGAACCCTACACTTGGGAGCTTCATCCAAAAACAATAGAGAAGAAATATTCTCAAATTCCTTGGGGCCTAGAATCTTGGGAGATTTAGTTAGCCTGACTCTTGGATAGTGAGACAAAATGGGCTCATCTCCTTTATATAACACTTTTAGACAGCTCACAGGATCAAAATAGTCTCTTTTAAGAAACTGTAAGGCGGCCGTATCCCTTAAAACAGAATGGCAGAGTTTTTTAAATCATAGCTCCCAACATTTTAATATTAAGATTTATCAATCTTAATAATGGTGAGATAGCATAATCACATATTCCTATACTTTTACTCAAAAACCATAAATTAAAAAACAGAAGGAACAAACTGAATATATTCAACCATCTTGTTATTTAATGAACAGGAATTAAGAACAAAATGTGGATCAAGAGGATTCTACTATTAATTTTTATGAAGATAGGAGAATGCCAAATAGTCTAAATTTCAGTCCTGCATTAAATGTGAGCCCTTCAGTCTGGGACATTGACTTTTTGAGAATACCGGATTGTTGTAAAGAACCTGGAAAAATGCCTTTGTTGTATCTCAGACTTAATAAATCTCATTACTGACAGTCAATGATCTGGCAATTTTAATGACGAAGAAACAGTCTTAGTCGCATACGCAAAATCTTTAAACTGTCATGAGAGATTACTGTGGCCTTGAAGAGTCACTAGTTTTGCACTAGATACTTTTACTTTTTGAGGTGGGAGGAAATATATGTGTGTGTGGGTTTTTTTGTGTGTATGTATACATTTCTGTATGTACACGCACGTACACACATATACAATAGTACTTCTCTAAGAGGAAATGAAAACTGCATTATTTGATATTATCTAATTATAGAATTCGTGCTTCCTGAGAAGCTATGGCATTATGAACGCGACTGATTGACAAAAAAGCCCCCAGAAGATAACTATCCAACCAAGAACAGAGATTTTATTATAGTGTTATAAGATGCACAAGATCTAGAACAACTTAACAGCAAACAAAAAAATAAAACCCATAATATGATCTCATTCATAAATTTCAACCCTGCGTTAAATATGAACCTTTCAGTTAGGAATATTGCCTTTTGGGGAATCATGGGTTATTGTAAAGATTCTGGAAAACTGACTTTGTTGTATTTCAGACTTAGTAAATCTCATTACAAACAGATGGAAAAATATAAATGTGTCACTAACTTTATCTAATTGGATATTCACCACCAGAAATCTCAGGAGCCGAGGAGGAGACACTAATCACTGATACCTGAGAGAACAGTCAAGGATTGAGGACTGTATAGGAAAACATTTCAAGAAAAAGAATGATTCCCCTAGGTTCAGAGTTATTAACCACAAATGACAGGAACAGAAATTATCTATTCTAACAATCCTGATTATTTACTCAGGGTATCCATTTATTTTTAATATGCTATTACTCTATTTTCATGTCAGAATCCAAAGGACCTCACAATGCATTCTGCTTTTTAATCTCACTTCAGCCATTTTTTTAACCTTTGATTACTTTTTAATGATTCAAAAAGATCCATCTTTTTCCATCAGTAGGCGTACTCCAACTACCAGCACTAAATGAAATTCCTGAATGCATTAGTGGAATTTCTGTTTTGAGTTGCTACAACCAGAATCATTAGAGTTGTCTGATATCCAACTTTCTGGTAACCTTCTCTGAATTTCGTTAAGCTGGTCTGTGAATAACAAATAGCCTTTGGTAGGCCCATCAAAGGTCCTAAGCCTTTCTAGTTTGGTGGGACCTGCCAAAATATGTCATCTAATGTCATACATAATCTTTGAGGACACAGACTGACTACAGTCAACAATGAGACGGGGAAGCATTAAAGAAAATACCAGCCTTCTCCTCACCAAACAATTCTATAGCAAAGTTACTTAAATGTATCATTCAAGGGAATTCCATAGACATAAAACATAAAAGGTTATAGATGAGAATGATGAGATAGGCATACCAAACAACAAAAAGTACTGCTTGACATACTCAGCTATTTAAGAGGTGGCTGGTCAACGAGAAGGAAGGGAATAAAAAAGGAAAAGTTCTCCATGTTTTATTTTACAAACCTATTTAGTACCAATTGTCAAGTAATATTTTAATGTTTCTTGAAAAAAATGGTTTATGTAATGTAGGTTAAGAAAAATTTATATTTTATGTAGTTGTATACAGAAATTTTAAATAATCCATGACACCCTGAGTACATGCAAACTATGGATTTACATTTACACATAAACTATATAAATATTGAGATGTGTACATAAAAATTTAAGACATAAAATATATTTTACTATGGTCCAGAGCTTAATGGCAGATAAGGATGTTTGTTATAAATAAAAATGTACACATGAAGTAAAGTTTAGGTCCTAAAATTTTCCTTGTCATTAAGACAGATTACAAGTCAGGGATTTTTATATCGTTTTTGATTTTCAAAAACAATGAAATCTACATTTAGGTGTATTAAATGTGATTGATGAAACCTCTTCATGCAGTCACAAAAAGGATAGCAAGTATAAAAAATTTAAATAGGCAGGCAAACATGAGATGTTTCAGACTTGTAATACTATTGTTTGTACTTTAAAATAGGCAAATGAGGTATGTGAAGATTACAGGAGCTGCACTAAAAATGTAATTACCAATTACTCTGGGTCTATTCCATTTCTATACAATGGGAATGTAGTCAAGATGTGTCCATGGTGGCTTTTTGCTTTTTTCTAACCAATTAACAGGCTATTTGATATGACAGTAATTAGACACCTCAGCTGGAAGAACATCATTATGCCTTAATGAGATGATTAAAAACAACCAAAAAAAAAATGTGGCTTTTGCAAAACATTAGCATGTACTACAGGTACCAATAGTATAGTTTATTTTATTACTTTAACTCACTGTGCCTTGTCAGTCCATATAAAAAGTCTCCCAATCATAAATGTGTACTGGCAAATTACACGACCTGAGCATAAAATAACTATTTTTAAAGGATCAACTCTAAGCTTCGGCAGTATTTATTTTGAGAATGTTTACCAGGGCTTCTCTGACATGACAAGTTACTATTGCAGTGTAATATCATAAATCATTTGCACAGCAACATTACACATTTGCCCAGAATCTAAGCTTAAACAGTGTCATGTATTTCCAGACTAAATTTTAAACTTATGAACCTTATATACAAATTTTTATTGGATGGGTTGTTTAGATACAAACATGAGCTATGAATAGGGATGACCTTAAGCACAGGCTGTAGATGGTATAATTTCAACGGGTTCTGAAACATTGCCTTTTAATCTTACTTGGGGGGGGGGGGGAATGAAAACATTATTTCTAGAAGGTTCCTGTTAAAATGAAAATATGTAACCAGGGAAGGGTAATAAACCCATCACTAATGCTATCAAAACAGATTAATTTATCAGATCAGGTAACCAAATTTACCATAGGTTCTTGTGGCAAAGTGGAAATTAAACACGTTAATTTGTATGAGAAAAGCAATAGGCATTGTGGGTAGCAGTGAAATCAGTATGTTGGACTCAGTACAAGAGTACATTTCAAGTCAGAAAGACCTGGGTTCCAGTCTCAAGTCTGCAACCTATTATAATCTGTATAAGCTAGAGCAAATACTTGAATTTTTCTAAGTGTTAGCATTAAAATGAGAATCTTATCTCTCACTGGCTTCTCTCTTTGGATTCAAAATCATCATCATTTCTTCTTCCTCCTCTAATTCATACCTTCCCCCAAAAAAACTCATCATCAGGAAACCCATCATCACAAGATTGTATCACATTTGGTACTCATACCTCCATCAGTACATTCAGGTGCTTCTTTCTCTCAGCCTAGAGGTAGAGAAAAAACAACTCTCCCAATCTCCGTTTAAAGAGGCTCAGAAACTCAGCTTGTCATTTTCTTCATATCTCACCAGATTCACTCTTTAGACTGCTCTCTACCATCATCATACCCCTAGACCAAGTGCCTAGTTCTCTCCTTTTTTCAGCTTTCTCTAGTTGGTTGTCTTCATCCCATAGGTTGTATGGTCCTTGAGGGCAAAGAATGTCTTTCTATTTCTTATTTGTATCCCTAGCACTGGTGCCTGGCATGCAATGGGTGTGTAATAATGCATTACATATCTTAATGTGGTGAAATAAGATACTGCAAACCACTGTGTAACATAAAATGCTATATATCAAACACTATTTTAAGTCATTATAGGAGCATGCATTATAATCTGTTTTGCTGAGGACTGAAATTGAATTATTAGAGTAAACATTCACATATGTAACTTTCAAAATGTCCTATGTAAGGACAACAAACCTATTCATTTCAGTCATTTATGATATTATTTCGGCATGATAGCTGGCTAAAAGGAGAAAGGAAAGATACTGATAAAGCAATGGGTCCAATGGCCAGCATATCCTTTAGAATTGGCACCTTAAATAACAATGTCATATTAGAAAGATTAGGAAGCCAAAGGCCATATGAGGTGGTAGGCATCTGGGTGGGAGAAAGTATTGAGATACATCAAAGATGAGCTTTGCTAGATTCGTAATTTTGTTAGGTATTCCTGTTCATCGATCTCTATACCTCTCTCTCTGAATCAAAAATGTAAAATGCTCATTTGAAAAATTTTAAGGCTGGGATAATGAAGGTATAATGTCAAGAATAAGATAGATATTCTATACAGCACTAATCATAATCACTTCTGAAATGTTTTCAGTTTGGGATATCACATTAGAAAAAGGAAACTGATGAATTAGAGTTCATGGATTAACAGATTGAGAAAAAATTCTAGAAGCCATACTATAGAAGATTCAGCTGAAAATAATTTGAGAGAAACAAAATAAAAATATTAAGGGAAGACATGATAACTGTTTCTAAACACTTGTTGTTATCTTGCTTTTCAGTCTTGTCCAATTCTCTGTGACACCTTTTGGGGTTTCCTTGGTAAAGATAGTGAAGTAGTTTGCCATTTCCTTCTGCAGGTTATTTCAGAGATGAGGAAACTGAGGCATACAAGGTTAAGTGACTTATTCAGGGTGACATAGGATCTAAGGTCACATTTAAACTTAGGTCTTCTGACTACAGGCCTGGCATTCCATTCACTGCACTACCTAGCTACCCCTTTTGAATATTTGAAAGGACTATCAATTGAATGAATTATATATGTGTATCAAAAGGACAGCTTTTTGCCCAATTGGTGGAAGTTATAAATGGGCAGATTTTTGCTCTACTATGAAGAACTAGCTAACAATTAAAATTGGCTAGGAAGTTCTCAGTCTATTCTTATCAACCTGAGCTGATTTTTTTAGGCATCATAGGCCAGAATATTATTTACCAAATAATTGGAAATAATAAATAAATATAAAATAAAATAATTGCTATATTTGGAAAATATAGTAGCATCCCTTGAATGTCTAACTCTTAAAATGCCTACTTTCCATAAAGGTTCAGCTTTAGTACTAGCTGCTGTATGAAACATTTCATGCTTCTCTCCCAAGTCTCTTATCATCCAAGTCACTAGTGCCTCCCCAAAAGAAACTGTTTTGTACTTTGTGTATGTATATATATATGTGTGTGTGTTTATGTATGTACATATGTGTGTATATATGCATACACATATACAGACACACAATACACACACCTTGTAATCGAATGTAAGTTCCATGAGGACAGAGACAATTTCATTTTTGTGTTTGTAGGACTGCCATCTAGCATAGGGCTTGGCACACAATAGTCACTACATGCTTGCTGATTGATTCAGAGAAGTTATTAATAAAGCAAAAGAACAAGCTATCATGCCCATAGCCATAAATGTTCAGTACACAGGTGTTGGTGGCAATGTAGTAAAAGTAAAAAGAATTACAGGAAGCTTGGGAATTTGGGGGTGGGGGGCCTTCCTCAAAGCTAAAATCCCACATTCTGCAGGGAGCCCTTCCCAATCCTCTTATATCTAGTGTTTTCACTGTGTTGATTATTTCCAATTTATCCTATATATAGCTTTTTATTCACATAACTGTTTGCATGTTGTTTTCCCCATTAGACCATAAATTTCTTGAGAGAAGGAACTTTTATCTTTCTTTGTATCTCTAGTGCTTGGCACAGTGTCTGGCACATATTACATGTTTACTCACTGGTTAACCTATTCAGTTGACTTTGGGAAATCAAGGGCAGAAGTAGCAATGGCATAATCATACTTCCAGGCAAGATATATTGAACACAAAACTATCCAGAAGAAGGCTGTGGTGGTGTATGTCAGGAGACTTACTGGTATCCTGAAGTCAGAATTCAATGGGAAAGATATGTTTAGAGCAATTAATACCTATGCAATACTAGTCTTAATATAATGTATACTTTAGAACTGTAAAATGAACAACAAATTTATGAAGTAGATAAAAGAACCCTACACAACATTAAGAAAACATAGATATCTTTACCTCAGACAGAAATCCTCATTGGAAAGGAGGAAAAGGATTAATAGATGTCCTCAGAACACACTAAAGCTAAAAAAAAAAGTTTTAAAGCTAGTATCTGCTATAAATGTCATGAAAAATGTTTTATTCCATAATATTTAAAAAATATTGTAAAAACTTTTTCAGGACCTACACACAGCACTATCTTCTATAGCTCCTGCAATGGTCAGGACCATAGGAGATGTATCAGAACATTCCCAATCACATATTACTAAACTAGCAAAAAGTGACTTGAGAGAACTATGGAAAATATTTAGATAAGTCCTAGAAGTTTAAACAAAAATCTTCCTAGTACTCATGGTAGAAAACATCAAGGCCAGAGAAAAGGAAACCCAAAGGAAAAGTGCAAAATACAATTCAGAAGATAAAATATGTAAGAATTTCTTAGAGATACTCAATAAACAAATAAAGGTAAAAAACTAAAAGCTTAAGGTGATACAGGGAATCAAAGTAACAAACACATAAAATACAAAATAAACAATTCAACATCAACCAAAACCTTTACTACAGAGACTTTAGAAGAAAAGATCAGAGGAGAGAAGAAGAATCTCCCAAGAAAGATGATGGAAAATTTTAATGGCCATAAAAATATCTATTACAATGAAAACACAAGTTGAATAAAACACAAAGCAGAAAGCTTGTGTGTCTTTAATAATGAATGACAGAACAGCTTGACCAAGGGAGATGACTGTAGCCTTAGCTTCTCTACAAAACTTGAAAGCAGGATAAAATATATTATTTTTTCAAATATTTCACAATAGCACACTATTATCAAAGCACCTTAGCAGCTTCCTCTCTGATGCAGACTTGACCTCAACTATATCAATGGAAGGAATTGATACATTTAAAATACCAAAGATGAGAGGGCCAGTGATACCTATATATGTATACAACTCAATTATATGTTTAGAATTTTATGGAAAGCATTTGTAGGCAGTATCACTAGAAAATTTCTTAATCATAAGAAAAGGATATATTGGCTGATGAGAAAAAATGATGTGTTAAAAGGTCCTCTGGGATATAAAAAGCAACATTAACCCTTAGGCATTTGCCCCAAAGAACACTAATGTTTTTATTTCCTTTACTGACTATTATAAAGCCAAAATCCAACTACAAGGAGAATGTCAGATTATTAAATGTCCACATGGAAAATTGTTCTTTATTTAAAAGAGAACAATGAAAGGAATTTTCTAAGAATTTTCTTCTATGTCACCAATATAATACCATGAGTAATTAACATAAAATGTGGAATCTTCCAGGGAAAACAATTTAAGCCTCATATGGTTTTACCGAACCTTAAATCTACTCTAGCATTGATTTTTCTCATCTTTTGTACTAATTGCTGAGTGTGAGGTGTTTTAATGAGCATTACTTCTATGATTAGCAATATGAAATATTCCTATACATGGTTTGTTATCTTGCAATTCTTTTGAGAACATTTTTTAATTTATGGCCTTTAGGGACTCATGGGGAAATTATTTTTCATCTTATTTATTTCTATTATTTGTCAATGAATTTTGTATATTAAACATTTACAAAAGTTTCTTTCACTATCTGACTATTTTCCTTCTTATTCTAATTGCATTGAATATATACAAAAAGGTTTTCAATTCAACATAACTGCAATTATCCATTACAATTTTTCATTTAGGTGAGAATTTAGATCTTGCAATATGGAATTTAAAAACTTATTTAACCAACTGGAGAAGGTTGAATCCATGGAGAAAGAGAACGTGAAAGAGAAATGAAAAGACTTGGAATAACAAAGTACAAAATGAAAGAAAACATAACAGGAGAAAATGAAAGGGTAATAATGTAAAAGAAGAGAAACCCCCAGATGCACAAACTCCACAGACCAAAATGCAAAAAGATAAAGACAAATTAAGGATTGTCGATCTCCAAGAATAATGTGACAAATAAAAAACTTTTATTACTGTAAGGCACAAGAAAACTGCATTCTGAATAGAAAAAAAATGACTTCTGAATACAACAAAGCAGAAATAAAAATCTAAAGGTTTTGTTGCAAAGAAAGTCTAGAAACTCCAAATCATAAAGTAGATATATTTAGCATTTTCAATGACGAATACCAAATTTTGAAAGACACTTTCAAACAAAAACGACAGTTATTCCACAACCAGGACAAATTAGCAATGGTAACAGGACAGTGTATTCTGACTAGCAAAAAAACTAAAGCTGCAGCCCCAAAGGACACATCCTTACATACCTAAGCCTAATCATCAATGAAAAAGATACAAATTCAACAAATGAGAGGGATCAGAGGCATTCCTGAAAAAATAACAACTAAGAATTTTTCCCTCTTTCTTTGATCTCTTTTGATTATATGTCTAGTAGTAGGCCAGTTGGCTAAAAGGGTACTCGTTATTTAGCAAGTTTTTGTGTAATTCCAAACTGTTTTCTACACTGGTTGCATCCATACTCATGGTCTGCCAACAGTGCATCAATAAACTTTGTCCCCCATAGCTCCTCTAATACTTATCATATTCCATTTTTTTGTCATCTTTGCAAGTATTCTGGGTGTGAAGTGAAATCTCAGAATAGTTTTACTTTGCATTTCTTTAATTACTAGTAATTTGGAGCATTTTTGAATATGTCTACAAATAGACTAAGTTCATTCTCTTATCTGACTTCATGTCTTTAAACCATTTATCAATCAGATAATGGCTCTTATTCTTAAATTTGAATTAGCTCCTTACATATCTTGGAAATGAGACCTTTATTAGAGAAATATGCTGCAAAGATTTTTCCCAGTTAATAGTTTCCCTTTTATTAGATTTGTTTGTGCAAAACTCTTCAATTTTATGTAATCAAAATTATCCACTTTATCTCTGTGATCATTTCTGTCTTTTATTTGGTCATGAACTTTTCTCTGCTCTAGAATGGTAGCTAATTTTTTCATGTTTCTTCAATTGGTTTATTATATGACCTTTTCCCTCTGAGATACATGCCCATTTGGAGCTTATCCCTATAAGGAGTATGTGGTGTTGATGTAATTTCTCCCATGCTCTGTTCAATTTTTCCAGTATATTTTTTAAAAATTATATAGTGAATTCATATTCCAGTAGCTGGGGACGTTGTATTTATCAAACATTAAGCAAGTAGGTTCATTTGCTTCTGTATATTGTATATCAAATCTGTTTCATTGATTAATCTTTAATTCTTAACCAGCATCAAACTGCATTAATAATTACTGCTTTGCAAGTGAACTCTTATCCCTTGTTTACAATAAGCATTTTAAAACCTGTTTCGAAAAGTCCATGTGACTATTTAAATGGCCTTCATGTTTTTAGGACTAGTTGTTTTAAAAATGTATTTCAAACATATCATCAGTAAGATACATCTGTCATACAATTCACAACGTAAAGCTAGGGACTGGACAGGTTAAAAACTTTGTGCTTACTGTTAGACTGGTCACAACTTAGTAATATAGTTCAAAGGTGTGAGTATATATAATTTAGACAGTTAAGCTAAAAGTTTTCACACTAAGTACTACACCTTAAGGTAGCTTATGGAAGAAGCATAAAGTTGAAGAAAAAAATAATTACATGAGTGTTGTATATTTTCCTGTGTATGAGTTCTCAATAGAATAAAATTTTAATATATGTGTATTAAGTATCAATTGAAAACAGCTTTTTGAAGACTATATGGTGTAACACACATGGGAATGATAGCTTTAAAAGGGTGGCTGGAGGTGTTTACAGAAAAAAAAAACTAGACCAGGTTTGATAAGCTTTAAATCTACTGTAGGCAAAGTATTCTTGTTGGGAAGGAAGTATATCAAGACAAAAGTCATTAATCTGGTAATGCTTTGACGACCACCACACCAAAATAGTGAGAAAATGAAACATATTCAGTGATGTCAATCTAAACTGGAGCCTTGGAATGAGTTTTGTATTTTGGATTCTATAATAAAAATGAAGCATTCAAAAAAAATAATTACCGCTTTGTAGTATAGTTCGAGATCTGGCACTGTTAGACTCGCTTCATTTCCATTTCTTTTCATTATTTTCCTTGAGATTCTTAAACTTTATCTTCCTCATATGAATTTTGTTATTTTTTCTAATTCTATAAAGTAATCCTTTCATACTTTGATTGGTATGGGGCTGAATAAATCGTGAGATCTTAGAAAGAGTAAAAGACACTGTATGTACAAAATATTCATAGAAGCTCTTTTTTCAGTGGCAAAAAAAATTCTGGAAACTAAGTGGATGACCATCAATTGGAGAAGGGCTGAATGAGATGAGGTAGACTACTACTGTGACATAAGAAACGTAAATGATTTCAAAAAGACATAGAAAGACTTGTAAGAGTTTATGTAAAAATGTAGTAGGCTGAACTAAAGGAATAATCTATGCTATTTATTATAGTATTTATAAATATATATTTATATTATATGTTGTCATAATGTATCATATTATATATTACTACATAATGTGATAATATTATGTTGTTACAGTATATATTATTATGCTATTTATAATTACATTATTATACTTTTGTACTAGTAATGTTATAAATACTATAATGTTATAAAATGAGTTATTTTTAGGACTTTTATAAACTGATGAACAATGAAAATGATCAGAACCAGGAGAACAATTTATATAATAAAAATAGAATTGTGAAAAAAAAAACAACTTTGAAAGCTATAAGAACTATGATCAATACTGTAACCATTCCCAGTTCCAGAGACCTGATAATCAGAAAACATGCTGTCTGTCAATATAGGAATATGACAGATTTAGTATGCAGAATGAGGCATACATACATATATAAATACATATGTATGTACTTACCACTTTATTATGCAGTTTATTACTAGAAATTTCTTGCTTTCAAAAAAATCAGGGTGGAAGGGAGAGAAAACATATTTCTGTATTTTTTTTTAATACATACAGACTCAGAGGTTGCTACAGATGTGAAATGTTGGGTTCACTTTCTGATGGAGTCATTGTGTTATAAGCCTTACTTAACTGTTTTATGTTGTTACAACAAGCCTCTCATGAAGTAGAAATAATTTCTAAATGTTTGTAATATAAAAAACAAAACACATCAATAAAACTTAAGCAACAATAACAGATGTGAGCAGAATACTTGTCTTACAAAAACTCCTAATGAAAAATTCAAGGAAAGTAAATAAACATATCAACCAATGAAAGACTAAGTAATGGAACTAATTACCACAAGTAAAGAAGTTATTTAAAAGGGAAAAAAAAGAAAGACTGATGAAAAGAAAGGGAAGAGGAATAATTATGGGTTAAAAAAGGACATAAGTTGATACAGAAACAAAGAAAATTTAAAGAAACTGGATAAGTAGACACAAAGGACCAAAATAAATAAACACACACCCTCCCCCCCACCTCATCCACAGGCAAATCAGTGTATTTTGTGGGACAAAATATTAGAATAAGATGTCAGAAAATATGAGAGGAAGTAAAATAGATGCATCCCTATGCAAACTTAGGGTAAAAATTAAATGGAATTTTATTCCTGAAATCTCTCTGCAAAAAGTGTTTATGGAAGGGAAGAGCTACAGTAGAACAGGAGAAGTAACAACATAGAAAGACTGAACCTGGAAGACTGAAAGTGTCTCTGTGTGTGTGTGTGTGTGTGTGTGTGTGTGTGTACACAATCATTCTAGTGTGTGTGTGTACACAATCATTCCACCGTGTGTGTGTCTATATGTGTGTGTGTGCATGTGTGTGTACACAATCAATCCACTGTGAGTACTGTACTTAAGAGCACTGCCATAGAGGTATACAATTCCAACAGTAATTGGGAACCTTAGGATGACTTTAATCTGGGGGTAGCAGGCAACCTTCTCTAAGTGTGGTCATTCTGGGACCCAGGAGAATGTATCCCAACCCAAGCTGGAGCAGCTAGCTTCCACAATAGTTGTGGGCAAAGGGACCCAAAGATGATATAGTATGATTTTGGGAAAGAATATAATCATTGGGAGAGCAGAAAGCAGGCCTAAACTACACCTTTTGAGATGCGTATAATATCTACCACATGGTGTGGCTTCTGTCCAACCTTGGTTCATTCAAGAACTGATACTCTGAAAAATTAGTTACAGCAAAAGGAAAAAAAAGTTGATGAAGCAAGACCTATAAATGGAATACCACAAAATCTTGTTAGAAAAAGGAACTCAAAGCCAATACTTCAAGATTTCAAACCCCATGAAGATCAGAGAGACTAAAGAAAGAGTAACTTAAGTCCATGATCCACTAAGCAGGTAACAAAGTTTCAGAATAGCCTAGAAAAATCTACATTTAATAAAAAAGAGAATACAGCAAAGAAAAATGTCTTAGAAAATGGAGCAAAAAGCTAAATAAAACTAATGACCATAATTTTGATGGGATAAGACAGAAAATCCTAAACTAACTATTTAACAAAGAGGGCGGAAGGAAGAATAAAAGGGGAAGAAACTGATATTTGAATAAATAAAAGAAAAATCAAAGTAAAACCACATCTGGTGAAAGAGGGAGTAAAATAGAGCAGGGGAAGGTAAGAGAACTTGTAGCAAGCAAAACCAATTAAAGGGGCAGATAGAAAAATTATAAAACATAAATCTGAAATAAATCAATATTTTAAAAAATGGAGGAAAAGCATTACAAACTCTCCTAACTTCAATTATGAATGGACTAAATCCAGTAACATGGAAGACATTGGCAGAAATAAATTTAAAAAGTCCACAACTGACTGAATTTAAGGAATATAACTAAAAAGCAAAGGTACATACAAAAATAAAACCCAATACCACTCTTAACATATTTTTGGCATGATAAAATGTATGACAATAGATATGGAAAGTGTGAAAAGAGAGAATGGTATAGTATTCAGGAAACACCAGAGATGAGATGAGTTAGCTTTAGAAAAATGCACATTTCTTTGTTCAAATAGAAAGAAGAGGTTTGATAGATGTTGTCAGAGCACATAATAAAAAGGTTAGAATTTGCACACATTCCTTTGGATCAAAAAGACTGTTCTTCCTGGCAGAATGTACATGCCATTAGTAAAAAGTATTTTTCCTCTCCATGTAGCCTATGAAATGCTTAACACTCAAGAGTATAATCAAATGATGCACCACAGGTAACATTCATATGAACATAATAAAATCTCAACAATTAAGCATGAAACAAATTACTGAGTCAGTGAAATCTGATTTTAGAATTGCGAATGTATATGATATTGACCAAGAATAAGGTCATTGTCACAAAAAATTATAGAAAGGTATTCTTTAGGAGTCTGGATTCACTGCTGGATGAAGACTATTCAATGAAATGATGGAAACCGCATCAAATCACAGCAGGTTGCTAATATTTAACATCTATAACAGATGCCAAGAAAGACATGATCAAGTGGTTAATATTTTACACCAAAAGTTTATAATCTTTTTTAAAATAAAAGATGACAAATCTCCATACCACAAATAGAAACCTATAAATATCCTCAGTAACTAAAAAAATAAATTACATTGGAACTTGAACTTCATTGAAGATAAAATAATTTCCCACAATCTGGCGGTTAAACATCCATAAAAATTAGCAATGTTTTTAATAGAGGTTGCCACACCAAATACTCATCATTTCCCAACTATATGGAATGAGAAGCTTTCAAAATACACTAATCTAAGACAAAATCACCTGGAAAGAGAATAAAGCAGAGACCATCCCATTCAATCAGTCTCTTACTTGAGTTAATTTGATGATGATGCTTGAAGTGACTGCAGAAGATAAGTTTATATCTTGATGATCTTATTTAGCTTAAGGAAATAGTCATTTTACCAACCTGTGCAAGGGCTTATAGAACATTAAATATAAAAGAATAAAAGCAGAAAAGTGATTTTTTTCTCTCACCACTTCTATCTATACCCCATCAAAAACAATGAGAAAAAGATAATGATGGTAACTCTAATAATCAGAGCTGCCATTTAACACTGGCAGATTGCTTTCTGTGTATGATCTTATCTGATCCTTAAAACAACTCTAATGAGGGAAGTACACTACACGCATTATTGTCACCAACTTATAAATTAGTCTTTAAGAGGTCAAGTGACTTGTCCATGGTCACACAGCTAGCAAAGGTCAGGGTTGGAATTCAAATCTATGTCACCTCTAATTAAAATTCTAGGGATCTCTATTAATTAGCTATTTTGTTATCTAATTTCCACGAAAATGGTAATTCCTTCACTACCAAGCTCATACAAAGAACAAAATAAGACGCTAACTTGGAAACAGTTTACAACTTTTTTAAATCATTATACAAATTTTGTTTGTTATAAAATTTCCAAGTCAAATCACATTTGATTTTGGAATGGATCACCTGATATTTTTGACATCAAAGTTAATTTCCTAATTATGTTTCACTCAAATTAATATTCCAATCAATTTATATTCCCTGATCATATTACAACTGACAGCAAGCAAAGACAATCTAAAAGCCTACTAGACATCAAGATGAAGGTAGTAGCTTGATATAATAATGGCACTCTTAGGAGCCTTTTCACTGTACAATAAAATACTAACAACCAAATGTTTTTCAATCTTCTACAATATGCTTCAGTTTCATTGGGGTAAAAATGGGAAGAGGAATCTCAAAGATCTCTTTCAGGTTGAAAATTCTATGAATATAAGAATTTATGCTCTTTCTTAAAAAAAATAAATTGAATTAAATTGGGGCTTTGAGGCAGCTAGGTGGCACAGCAAAGAGAGCACCAGCCCTGTAGAAAGGAAAACTTGAATTCAAATTTAGCCTCAGACACTTGAGCTTATTAGCTGTTTAACCCTGGGCAAGTCACTTAATGGCAATTGCTTCACAAAAGAAAAAAAAACTTACAAAAGTTTATAAAACCATGCATATCCTTTGACCAATTCAAACCAGTACTAGATCTGTATTCCAAAAGAGATTTTTAAAAAATAAAGGAAAGGTACAAAAACACATATAAGCAGTTCTTTTCAGAATTAGAAATTGAGTGGATGCCCATCAACAGGGGAATGGCTGAACAACCCATGGTATGTGATTAAAATGAATACTATTTATACTATAAGAAATCATGAGTTGGATGCTCTCTGAAAGACTTGCATGGGCCGATGAAAAGTCAGATTTACTGTGCACAATGTAACAGAATGGTGTAAGATGATCAGCTGTGAATGACTTAGCTATTCTCAGCAAAGCAAGATCCACAACAATTCTGAAAGACTTAGGATGAAAAATGCTATCCATCCCCAAAGAAAGAACCTATGGGGTTTGAATGAAGATTGAAGAACCTTTTTAACTTTATTTTTCTTGAGTTTTTTTTGTGTATGTTGTCTTTCACAACATGACTATTATGGATAGGTTTTGCATCACTACACATGCATAACCCATATCGAATTGTTTGCCTTGATGCAGAGAGAGGAGAGGATAGAATTTGGAACTCAAAATTTTAAAAACAAATGCAAAGAATTGTTTTTTATATGTAATTAGAGAAAAATAAAATACTAAATTTTTAATTGGGGCTTTGATTTATTAATAATTAAAATTATATTCAAGTAAATTTATTTGACTTCACCAAACCATCACTTCTTCCATATAAACATGCTGCCAATATTTGGAGAAATGTGCATGATCCTCTTCGTTAGGCTGCCTGATGGTTTGGAGAAAAGTATGCTAATACTTACTTCAAATGAATTTTGGACACTACATATTTCTAGGGTGTTTTCTTCCTCACACGCAATATCTCAAAGTCTAAAAACAAGATGTTTATCTTTTTGATAGACATGCAATTAACTTTGGGGGGGAATCTAACAGCAGTAAGGCACATCTGTTAGGGCATTGGTAATAAATAGGAATTTTTGACAGGGAAACATTATAGCTTTGCATTTGTTATGCCCTAGCTAAGGCTGTGTCAGCACTTTTATTATAAACCAAGGGGATTATCAATCTGCAATAAAACTCTCTTTTAGACTGAAACTTATTTAGATTCATAGCTTCCAAAGAATCTTTGCTTCTTTAAATGTAAGGTAGTGGATTTGTCACCACAAGTTTCTCTATGGGAAAAAAGTATCAGGGCTTTGTATGTAATTACAGAAATATGTGATTTACTATATACTAAGACATCTTGATTCATTAAGGTGTGTTTTCCCAGCAAAGACAAAAAAACAAAACAAAACATAATAACTTGGTTCCTGAAGAGTGCATTAGAGGGCAGTCCATTTCATCCTGAATCATAGGTGCTTAATATTATTCTTGAGTTTTAAGATGGCAAATGTGCTTCACAGGGTGCTTAACAATGGTCTGCGATCTGAGATGTTGGGGACACAGTCATAAGACCACTGAAATCAGTTCTAAACAATTATTTAAATCATTCCACTAACAAAACAATAAAATGTGTACAATATTAGATTATTAGTAGACACCATGTTCTCTAAATATGAAGGCTATTTTGAACATAAAAACCAGTAAAGCAAATGCTACAATGTTTTCATTTATATTCTTTTTGGCAAGATTTTATTTAGAAGCTCTTAGTGGCAGAATATTTAAAAATAATTTTAAAATTGGTAATCTGGAAATCCTACTAAGCTTACTGGAAATCTGTTAATACCCTCCCATTTTCTAACAAAATGGCAAATTTATATAGAAGTAACTTAGAATATTTCATGTGGTGCATCTCTTGACCTGTTTCTGAAATATGTAAAGAAGAGTTATTATTTGGCATCTAGTTCTTCCATCTTTCATATCTGTTTATGGGTAATCCGTTGTTCCCTTTGCAGAACAGAGTCTATGCCTCAGAAGAGTTTATGATATCATGCTATGGCCAACATGTCACATCCTACTCTTCCTACCATGATCTTTGTGCCCAAGAGGTGGTGTGGATATGTGTGTATGTATTTACTAACTGAAGAAATATTGTGAGATTATCAAAAAAAATTAAAAACAGACTATAAAGTCCATAGCTGGCAATGAGTGTCATGTAGATATTAGGCAATGATTAATAATCAATAGTCAACATAAGGGTGATAACACCTTTAATTTATATGGTACCTTAAGGATTTTAAAGGTCCTTTAAATATTTTATTTCATTTCATATAATTAAATAAATAACAATTAGAAATTTTATAGAATCCAATCTAACAAGTTAGGAACATGAATTTGGAGCTAGAAGAATCTTTATGGGTTATCTACTGCAAACATTTAATTTTAAAACTGAGAACATGGATGAAAGCAAATGATTTGCCCAAGGTCACACAGTAAATAGCAGAACCAGAATTAGAAATCAGGTGTCCTGAATCTATGGCAAACACTCCTTCTACTACACTTTGGGAGATAGGACTGATAATGATATTGGTAGTCTAGTACAAGGAGAAGAAACTAAACAAGTACCAATAGATTTAGGACACTCTTTACAAAATTAAAAAAGGGAAAAAATTCACACTGGGAATGATAGTAGGTATCTCATGGCAATGGTGACAAATGACAAGTGTTTCTTGGAACACACTGGATTCAGAATAAGGGCACCTGGATCTAAGTGTTGCTATGTGAGAGACCTTGGGCAAAGTCACAACATTAGGCTTCAGTTCTTCATCTGTAAAATGAAAGGAAAGTGGACTGTATGCCTTGCAATGTTCCTTCCAGCTCTTAATAAATGATCCTGTGAAAAGCAACAGAGTGGGTAGAGGAGTGATAGCACTTCCTGTCTCAGGTGATGGGTTAACATGGCACTTGTCACACAAAAAATGAAATCTGAGCTTAGCTGAGTGAAATGAACAGAACCAGGAGACCACTGTACACAGTAACAGCCACAGTGTACAAGGACTGTTTCTGATAGTCTTCACAGTAATGCAAAGACCTAAAACATTCCCAAAGGACTCGACGTAAAATGCCATCCACATCCAGAGAAAGTACTGTGGAATCGGAATGCGGAATGAAGCACACTATTCTCCCTTCTGTTATGTTTTGGTTTGGTTTCTGTCATGGTTTCTCCTATTCTTTTTAATTCTTCTATGCAACATGACTAATGTGAAAATATGTTTAATTTGAATGTATGTGTAGAATCCATATAAGATTGCCTGCTCTCTGGAAAAGGGAGGGGGGAAGAAGGAGGAGAAAATTTAAGACTTATGGAAGTGATTATTGAAAATTGAAAACAAATTATTTAAAAAATGAAATTTGAGTCTTCCAAGAAAGCATCAATGAATTGAAAAAGAAAGATTCTCTAGACTCTAGAGTGGACATATTCTCTCTATTAGCGCTAGGTTACAAAAGGCTACTGTCATGCCTTTTGAGGGTATATATATGTTGTGGGCTTGTAAGTGCAATTTACAAGCAATTGAAAAAATCTTTTTTTCTGGAGTAGTTCAACAAATACTCTTGTACCTCTTTATCTACCAACCCAGGATCTTAAAAGTGAACTTTGATCTCTTTGTTAAAATTTTAACTATTTTGTCTAGATAATTTTAAAGCTTCTATTTCAAAAGCTGTTCAAAACATTCAGCAAAATTTTTTCCTCTAGTATTCCCTGATCGTATTTTTTTTACATGATTACTGAAACATTTAGCTGATAATGCTTCTAGCTCATATAGAATAAACAAAGCTCATAGTTGTAAGGGTTAGAATTCTACCCTCCTAACAGCTTAATTTTAAAATCTTATTTCTGCTGATGTTGCTGACTTTAAAACATATAACTCTGTTATATGGTGAATTATAGCAAAGGAAAATACTGTTACATAATGCATATGTCAGAGTATATCAAAAGAACGTTATATTATGTAAGGCTTTCTCTTCTTTCAATTCAGAAAAAATGGAAATTTTATGCTTACAAATAAATTGATTGATAGAACAGAGCTAGCAAAAGTCATATTCTTCCCAAGATATACTTAGCTATTCCATTTCACCTATGTAATAGGTAAGGTTTACAGTAAAAATATAAGTATCAGCCATGCTAGAGAATAGAAAGGAAAAAAGTCTTATATGGGTAATAGAGAATATGTAATAATATACCCTGCATTGGAAATATGATCTCAAATTTAATAGACTTGTTGTCCTATGAAATCTAACAGAGCTAACAAAGAAATGTCATAGGAAGGGGAATGGGGTATAATTTGTATACAAACTAAACCACTACCATTCTTAAGAATGGAAACATGAAGAACTTCAGATGATATTTCAGATAGCACTTTGAATATCTCTTCATTGACCACATATAGCATTTGTATGGAGCTGTTATCCCCCATAAGAGCTCATAAAGAGAAAACAGATTAAATGACAATAACAGAAACAATGATATAATAGTAACAGTTTTTAATTTTATAATAACTTCAGATTTGCAAAAAGCTTCCCTCACCATACTTTTTTGGGGTGAGGTCTTATAAGCATCATTAAACCAATTTTACAGCTGAGAAATTCAAGGCTTGACGAAGTAAAAGTGATTTTCCTAAGACTGTCATAGATTCATACCTACTAAGAGAGAGTATTATATTATTACCCTTCCCTGCAATTGTTAATCAAGCCATAAATCATTAGCAATGTCCTCTAATATTAACATAGAGAGTGTGGAGAGGGAACTGAGTTTAGAACCAAGAAATCTGGTTCCTGACCTACATCTAACACATAGTTGCTATGAAACCTTGGTTAAGTTCCTTAACCTCTCAATGTCTGAAGTAAAACTCTCTAAGACTATCACAGAGAATGTGCTGATTTGCTTGGTAGATGGAGTTTCTTATACTGAGCTCCCTACCATGAAGGATTCACAGGCACTACTAAAAATATGTACATATAAATACATGTGTATATATGAAATCAATGTTATATTACTGATGAACATTAGCATGGTACAACTCATATTTATATCATGCTTTACAGCTGAAAGTTCTTTTTTATAACAACTCTGTAGGATAAATAAATCATCAACACAGATTTTAAGAAACAAGAAACGACTGAGAAAATGTAAACTTTTGCTTATATATACATAAATATTTATGTACAATATATAGTTTTTAAAAGAAATATATTTTACATTTACCAAGGTAAAATCATGTTATTCTATTTCTGTCCCCTTATGCTTAATTTTTTGTTTTCTTCTACACGTTAGTGATTTTTTTATTACTTTTTTTCTTCACTATCCACTAACCCACTTTTCCCAAAACTTCCACCAAGAAGAAGACTTCTCTTATAACATATATACAAGGAAAATATATTAACACATTGGCCATATCTGAGATGGCATGTTCTATTTTGTTCCTCTAGATTATCATCTTTCTTTCAAGAAGAGGAATACACACACACACACACACACACACACACACACACACACACACACACTAACCCATCTTTTCCTAACCTTACACAAGGTAGAAGCCTTCTCTTATAACACATATTCAAGCAAAACAAATTAACATATTGACCTTGGTTGAGAATGCATGTCGAGTGTATAAGGAGGATTTTATATTCCTTTTTAGATAACAGTTTCCAGTATCCTAGATAGTAGTTCCCAGGATCACAGCTGTAAACAACTTTTACTGTAACTGCACAGTGAGATGCGGGGCTGACATACTGTAATATTTAATATACTTGTGCTACGTCAAGTCACGATGATATTGCTAAAGTTAACCTGTGAGTTTAATATTAGCAGAATGCCTTCTTTGTCTGTTACCCTATAAATCAGAACAGGAATGCACAAGGGAAAATGTGCATGTGTGCTTGTTTCAACCAGCCCTCACTGAGGTTTAGGGGACTTGTAGAAGTTGGAGCTCCTACTATAGGCGCACTCACTCCTGTGAGAAGAGTGATTAGGTTGTGCTGTAGGAGTTGGTACTCCCATCATCGGCAAACCTTCTGAGAAGACTAGAATAAAGAAAGCTTATTTAGCCTCTTATTCTGTCTCTGATTCTCTCATCCTGTCCACATGGATCAAGAGTGAACCTGCTAGAAAAGAACCTGATCCCACTTCCATGTGTTTACACACACACACTCGTTATATAGGAATATGTATATGTACATAATGTGTATGTGTGTATGTATGTATGTGGTGTATGTGTGTATATGCATACATACACACAGAAAGATATCTATCTAGATAGATATCCTTATTGTGCTTTAAAACTCATGCTGTGATGCTTTGATTAGAGGTCTGAGGTTTCTCCTCGTACATTACTATTTTCATCACCATGTAAACTTTCAGTTCTGCTAACTTTACATCAGTTCATACAAACTATTTCAGACTTCTTAGTAATTTCATTCATTATTATCTTTCCTTTTACATTCAAATACCACAATTTATTAAAGTTATACAACCGATGAGGAATTATTTTCTCCCTTTTTTAAAATAACAAAAAGTGTTGCTATAAATATTTTTGTATTTGAGAGTACTTCCCCTCTGTCCTTCACTTTTTTGGAACAACAGTAGTACTGCTGGGCCAAATTTTTTGGATAGCAATCCAAATTTTATTCAGAATGTTATCCTCCTTCCCTATGCCTTCTAACAAAGGCTATTTTCCTCTTTTGTCAACTTTGCCAATCTTACGTAAGTGAAGTGGGACATCAGAATTATTTCAGATTGCATTTCTCTTATTATCGGTGATGTGGTACATTTTTTTCACATGGTTGTTCCATGTCAGTACTTAATAAATGTTTGCTGAATTAAATAATGATAAACAATCTTTTTAAAAGACAAAACAAATTACTCAAAAGAACTTTTTTGAAAATTAGTCTCTACAAGTTTTAAGTTTGCTCACTGACTCAATGTTGAAGAAGTCTCTATCTAAACCCAACCAGTTTGATCACCCTCATTTCAGGATAAATAGTGAGTTTTCTTCAATTCTTCTGCTTCTGTGGAATTACTAAAAATTACTAAAAATTCAGGCTGACCAAACTAATCTTTCTAGCCCATAGAATATTCAATTTAATTAATATTTTTTAAACACTTCTGATGTACAAGGCACAGTGATAGGTTCTAGAGAATACAGAGAAGAATTCCCATCTTTAGGTAGCTTATAATATTATAGTGGAGTAAGATCGTGAAAGGTTAAATACAGTATGCTCAAGGAGAAGAGTCAAACAAACTGCTCTGAGGAAGAAGTGATTGCTTTTAAAGAGGAAAGGGACAGAGAAAAGCTCAGGATTAGCTGATGGTAGCAGCTGAGTTGTGTCTTCAGGAAAAGGTTTTCACTGGGGAGAGATGTAGAAGGGAATATGTTCCAAGCTGGTGGTTGGGTGTGGGAATGATTTTTCATGAATGCTCAGAGACAGGAAAAGCAGAAAAAAGAATGAGGAACAGCTACTTGTCTCATATGATTTGAACTCTTGGTGCAGGAAGAGAAGTAATGAAAAATAAGTCAGAGGCCCTTTAACTGATCAGCTCCAAAACTAGAACATATTTTTATTGATGTGCAGATACTTAGCTGAATTTCAGCAGCAATAGTGGAGTGGAAAAGCAAAGCTGGAACAAGGAAAGAATTTTTATTAAACTCTGAAGTTGTTAGAAAGTATTTCCATTCAATCTTGCTTTTTTCTTCTTGTATAAGCAAATAATGCAGAGTAGTAATTCCCATGCCCCAAAACATTATTTCATTCTGTGCATGCTAAAGACAAAGCAATAAAAATACAATTAGAACTCAATATGCTCTGCTGCTTTTCTTCCCTAATATATTTTAGGTTGCAAGCATATCTACTCACACATTGAAAGGAAAAAATTATTATAAACTAGTGAAACAACAAACAGGAATAATTGATTTCCATTTACAAAACTGTCTAAGAAGAAACATTATGCATAGGTCAGGAAAAATTTAACAGTAAAATAGTGGCAATCTTTTACATATTGTAATAATTATTAATAAGCAAACAAGTTATTTCAGTCTCAAAGTTTTACTACATGGGATAAATCAACAGTATTTTGATCTAAGATTCCAAATATCAGTTCAAAATATGATAATTCTCTAAGAAACATAAAAATTCTATAAAAGGTGTTTAATTCAGCATAATGCCAGTTAAAAATTGTATTACCCCACAATTTGGTTAGTTTTAAACACTATGGTAAATACACTGTGAATCAATTATACTATAAGCTTCTACCATCTTCCTCCATGATATTTTAACTAATGAGTTTATATATTCTCATAAAGGTAAGAGACATATCATGCATATCCACTTGCCACACCATCAATAGTTTCATGCTTAATACAGAAATTTCTGGCCTCTTTGGCCTCCTTGTTGTGACATTTGCTGTGTATAAGCAAAACTTTTGTAGGAAATGATGATAATCTGAATCAATGTTATTTTTTCCTTATTAACTGCCAAGAGTAAAGCAATAATGCTTATATAAAGTACTAGACTTCATGTCAAGATGCACAGTAGCAATGAAATCACAGGAAAGTAACTTTAGGATCTCAATTTCTCATATATAAAATAGGGATATTAGCAAAGCAGAGCCAAGATGGCAGAGTAGAGAAAGCACTCAGCTGAGTTCTCCCAATATTCCCCTCGAAACAACTTTAAAATAACAACTCAGATCAAACTTTGCAGTGGCAGAGCCAACAAAAGGTCAGAGCGAGACATTTTCCCAGTCCAAGACAACTTAAGAGGTTAGAGAGATCTGCAACATGGAGGTGGAGGCTGACCTCAAGTCATGTCAAATACGCACCAATGTGGGGACTAGATGGTAGCAACAGCAGCTTCCAAAGCTCTCAAGCCACAGGTGATAAAGGAACCTGGCAAATGGTTAAAAATAGATTACAAGTGACCACTATGCTAGCATTGGACATAGGACCAGATATTACTTGGCAAATCCATTGTCTCTATCCACTTCTAGGTCACAGTTTAAGGGCAGAAAGGAGTACTTTTGGTCAAGAGGAAGTGGAAGCTCTGAGGAAGAATACTACTTTGAGTCACCAGGGTTTAGAGATCATGGCAAGGAGTACTATTTATAAGTCCAAGGAATCAGGAACTCTTCCTGTGTAAGGACCTAAGTACAGATCAGGAAAGAAGGGACACCTATGCCCAGGTCATATGACCTTGAAAGTACTGAAAATTTCCAAACTCCAAGAAATAGCTCCAGAAAACAATAGTGACAAAAAGCCTGCAGCTTTAGACAGTGCTTCTCCTCCCCTACCACACCAAGAACAAAGCTCAACTTTAACATAAAGTTCAAAATCAAGTATTCTGGTGGAAAAATGAGCAAATTACAGTAACAGCAAAAAAGAACATGACCATAAAAGTGCTATGGTGACAAGGAAGATCAAGACACAAACTCAGAAGAAGATAATGAAGACAAAATAGTCACAAACAAAACCTCAAAGGAAAAAAACATGACTTGGACACAAGCCCAATAAGAATTCCTGGAAAAGCTAGAATATTATTTTCCAAATCAAATAGGAGTAGTAGAGGAAAAATGAATTAAAGAAATGAGAGAACAGGAAGAAAATTATGAAAAGAAAATTAATATGTTGGTAAAAGAGGCAGAAAAATGCTGAATAAAAAAACCTTAAAAGAAATAGAATTAGTGAAATGGAAAAAGAGTTTCAAAACTTCACTGATGAAAGCAACTCCTTTAAAAGCACAATTGGCCAAATGGGAAAAGAGTTATAAAATCTTACTGAAGAAAATCATTCCTTAAAAATTAGAATTGGGCAAGTAGAAGCTAATATCTCCAAGGAACTTCAAGAAAAAAATAAAGTCAAAAGAAAGAAAAATAGAAGAAAATAAGTAATATCTAATCAGAAAAACAACTGACCTGGAAAAGAGATCAAGAACACATCATTTAAGAAATTTTGGACTCGGGGGTGAAGCCAAGATGGCGGAGTAGAAAGACTCACATTTGCTAGCTCCGAACCCACAGCCCATGGATTTCCTGTAAAAAGAACTCCTGACAAATTCTGGAATAGTGGAAGCCACGCAGAAACACAGTGAAGGAGATTTCCGTTGCAGAGAGCCTTGAAAAGCCGACCCCAGGGGTCCATCGAGCCCCGGACAGAGCTGAGCCGTCCCCTACCCCGGCCACGGAGCTCTGCCCCGGCCACGCGGCACTGAGAGGAGCGAGCAGATCCAAGCAGGCTTCAGGGACCACAATCTCCAGAGGCCGCGAAGGTCCCTCCACCCACAGACACACAGGTCAGTGAGAGAGACAGGCTGAGAGGGGAGCAGGGTATCTCCGGGACTCGGACCCCTCGGGAGGCAGCCGCTGCGGAAGAGGCAGAGGAAGCGGCGGCCAGAGGCTCCCAGAGCAGGCGGGAGCTCAGCAGCAGCTCCATTAAAAAAGGTCTCTGCATAAACCCCTTGAGGGAACTGGGCCTGGGAGGCGGTCCTGCCCCCACCTGAGCACCAGCAGATAAGCTCCCACTGAATAGCAGTCAGGCCTGTCGCCAAAAGCCCTGATGCTGGGGAGCAGCATTTGAATCTCAGACCCCAAACACTAGCTGGGCAGACCTAGGCCTAGGGTGGAGAGGACTCTCAGAAGTCAAGTAACTGTCTGGGAGCATTTGAATCTCAGACCCCAAGCACTAGC
>CM053770.1:443139049-443250366 GCA_028658325.1 Potorous gilbertii
CATCTAAAGTAATAAATAGCAAGGCCTTAGACAGTCATCAGTTTAACTAAACAGAAATAATATAAAGAATATATACAGATATATATATATATATATATATATATATATATATATATATATATATATATATATATATATATATACATACACACATATGCATGTTTATGTATAGATAAATTTAGGAGTAGAATTCTGAAACAAGTTGAAAAGTCATATTTAGTCATATATATATCAAGTTCTTAAATGACTATTCTCAGAAAAACACAGAGTCAACTCCAGATTATTGGTCATTAGGTCATCCATATAAATTACATTCAGTAAACCTTAGCTGAGTAATCTTGGGCATGTCATTTAATCTCTTTAGGATTTCATTTCCTCATCAACAAGATAATGGAGTTTACTTAAATTATCGCTGTAACTTTGCAGTTTATAAAAGTCTATGATTTTATTATTCTTATTGATACTGTTATGCATCTCATACATTTTGGCATCAAAAAAATCTTTCTTTATCCTAACTAATAGGTAGGAAAAAAACCTTTAGAGACAATTCATAATTATTTCTTTACCAGAGGAATTATATGATCCACTTCTGTTGCTTTGAATAATTTTTACATATGAAGCTAACCATTCCAGCACAGAATATGGAAGAGGGCAAAAGAGGAAAATTTGGCAAACCACTTTACAATTTCTTCTGTCAGCTCTCCAGTGAGATTTAATTTGTGTCAGTATAGTGAATTTCAAAATGTCATATATACACATTTCCAGAACTTTAGACTATCCTTTGCATTAGTGAAGTTCCACTGAGAACACTCAAGTTTTCCTAGTCACAGAGAAGAAGGAAGGAAGAAAGGAGGGAGGGAAGGAAGGACTGATCAAGTGTTTACCATATGAAAAGCACTGTGCTAAGTAGCAAGCACACAGAAAGTAAAAGAAGACAATCTTTTTTTTCAAGAACTTATATTCGAATGGGAGAAGATGATGTATACAAAAGGTTTAGGCCAGAAGTCAAATGAAAAGAGCCTACTGATCCTTAGGGTACAGTGGCAAAGCAAGCAGCAATGCTTGTTCTTTAATGCCATTTGCATTATGAAGACCACATCTATTTCTGATATTAAACTAGGAAAGGGGGCATTTATATTAAAAGTAAATTAATTCATTTATTCATTCAACAAATATGTAAAAAGAAAAATTTCATTCTATATGATTTTTCTGAAATTGTAACTAAAATACCTTTGAAATTATTATAGATTCATTTACCAATGATAAAATAAGTTGACACTTGTACATGGTCTTTGATAAAAAAATAATTAAAAGAGTAAACCTTTACCATATTTCCCACCTGCAGATGAAGATGTGGTCTAAAATAACCTAAAACTGTTGACCTATTTATACTAATTTAAAAACTACGTTTTAGTTCAACATAGAACACACTGCATAAATCAAAGGATAACACAGTTAATTAGAGAAAATTCCTAATTTGTTTCAATTTTTTGCACAAAAAATAAGTAACGCATGATGCCTGACCATATGGTCTTTTAGTCCTGTTGGCTACAAATCTCTGTACCAGTTTTACAGCTGTTGGTTATTATTAACTATAATATGTTTTCTCCAGAGGATTAATTCTTTTTCACAGGTTTTTGTTTTTACCGTAGGGAAAGAATTCGACGTTCATAAATGTTTAAAAGATGCAGAGGACTTAAGTGGAGATTCTATAAAGGTTACAATCCATTCAAATGTTTACGTTTCAGGAAATGATGCCTCTATAAAGGTAATAATTTGATAAAGTATCAGCAAACATATATAATCATTTTAGCATCGTTCCTGTTGACATGTTTTAAGTATTTGTTGAAGAAGAATGGTCTGGGGTGTGTAATCTGCCAAGCTTTAAAATAGTAAAACTAATGATTTCTGATACATAAAGCAATCAGCATCTTTTTATTGATCCACTCTGTATAATCTCGGGCATCTGTTTTGTAAGAGTGACTCACTGTGTAAGTATTGGAGCTTAAATCTTTATTGTTGCATTTTACAGTGTGAGAGCCCTAATGTGACCATCCCTTTGGTAAATACAATTGCTTTCGCAGCAAAGCTAGAGAAAGCTCGCCAATTGTAATTAAAACAGAAGTCTCAGCAATAAATTAATTAAAATACAAAATAAAAATTTACACTGAATTTAAGATAATCCACTACTGTTTCATCTCCTAAACAAAAAAAAAATCACCCTATTTTATACATGTATTTTCACAATTTAAATATATAGCCAAAAATAGGCTCCATGTCAAATAAGCTGCACAAATCTGAAGGGTGCTCTTAAATAGAAATTGTAATTTGTCTCTCAGCCCTATAACCCCCCTGCCAAGCTCACACAATTTCTTTTCACTAAAAGAGCAGTGATCTTTTGGAAAGCTAATACCAATTACTTTGATTTCCTAGACTGTCCAAATTGCTAATGAAACACAGTAATTAAAGTTCTTTTAAAACAATCCCAAATCTAAGCATCTCTCTGTTCAGCATGATAATGAGCACTCACATTATTAAAGTGTCCATTTTTAACAATGCCAAAGCCATATACTTTTGCTGTGGGCACAGGCGATCGTTATCTAAAGTCCTATTTCTAAAATGGCTTCCATCTTTGTAAAGTGAAAGTGATGGGCAATTAACATACTATTGTCTCCAACCAGACGTATTATTATTACCTACACCAACACTTCAAAGTGCCAAGGTGCCAATGGCATGAATCGTCCCTCCATTGGTTCAAATTGTAACTCACCCATATCCCTAGCCTACTCAGACTGGATGAGATGCTGGGGCTTACACAAGCGTCACCTCCTCAAAGAGGCCTTTTCTCTTCACCTCCCATATCAGCCAAAAGCCAACTTGCTTTCCTTCTAATTCTCATATTACTTTGTCTCTGTTTTATGCACCAAATCAGGCTGGTAGCGATCAAGAGACGATGTGTTGTACATTTTTGGATGGGGGGAAGACCTCTTTCCTGAGAGAAAGAGGGAGAGGTGGAAAAATGGAGGAGGGAAGGGAGGGAGACAGAGAGGGAAGGAGATAGAGACGAGAGACGAGAGACAGAGACATAGGTATTTGGCCAGTTCTTTCTTTTCCTGGCTCAGCAACTAATTACAAGGTTCTTCTTCATGATGCCATAAACAGACAGGAAACAGTCACAGAATACTAGGGCATGCTCTGAATTAATGACATGACCCTTCCATTATATGCCATTATGTCATTCAAGAAGCAGGTACACCAAAGATCCAATGTGGTTGGCAGCAAGCATAGCCCCTTACATGTGCTCTGAGGACTGGATCCTACTGGTCAGTTCCTTCATTTTACATGTATATTACAATAATTTGTGGGCAAGTCTTTTCTGTCCTACTAAATTTTATCTCCTTAAGGTGAGAAACCATTTCTTAATGTTATATGCCATTTAGTATCTAGCATGTTGTAAGCATTCAACAAGTAATTATTGGATTGTATAAAAGAAAGACTTCTACTATGTACTTTTATATGCGCAGCAAAAGACCCTTAATTTAAGTAAGTGAAGATTATGCACAAAAAGACCTGGAGAAAGCCTATTCCTTCTCTGGTTTTACCCCTAATAAAAGCCTAAAATTTCTTGGTACATGTTTTGTTATATTTTTAAATTTATTCATCCATATTCAAGTGGTTTTCCCAGTAGTAAAATATAACTTTCTTGAGACAAGGGAATATTTCAATTTTGTCTTTTTTTATGCACAGGACCCAACAGTGTCTAATATATAGTTGGCGCCTAACGAACACTTGTTAAATTAATGAATGCAAAGATGCTACAGACGTATTAGTTAAGAAAAACCTTTAAATTATATAGACAGGGAAGAAATAATTGTACTATCATTACTATTAAAGTAATGTACAACAATATGGCCTAGCCATGCATATGAACTTTTTGCATCTTACTCCCCACCTCTCCTCCCTCACATTACCCTGAAGGCAAAAAAACCTCATGTTGCTGTGGCAATGGTCATGATAACTAACATTTCTACAGAGAGCTTTCAGGTTTGCAGAATGACTGCATAAATTATCTCATTTGATACTAATAACACTGTGATGCAGCTGCTTTATTATCCCCATTTTTTAAGTGAGAAAATTAAGACATAGTTTAAGAGACTTGCTCAGGGTCATACGGCTAGTAAATGTCTGAGGATCTTAATATATCATGGGTGCCAGCGTGGAACTTTCTGTCTCTGAACAAGGGACTATATTACATGGTAGGAACACAAAGACAAAATGAAAAGTCCTTTTCCTCAAGGAGCTTATATAGTATTCAGAGACTTTAACATGGCCACAGCTAAGTAAAGAAAATATAATTTCAAAAAGGAAATGACACTAACAGTTGAGGCAACGATGAAAGACTTGATGTGAGATGTTGTACCTGAACTGAACCTTCGAAGGATGCTATGCTAAGACGCAAGTAAAGTAAATCTAAAGCATTTCTCCCTGGAGTCTAAGAATCCTATAAAAGAAGGAAAACAGATTAGTCTGGTATGACCTTTTCTTAAAAAGCCATGCTCAATCTTTGTGATCGTTACTGCCTTTTCTGTAACTCCACTAATCAGCTTTCTGATAATGTGTTCTAGAATGTGGCTAGAAAAAGAAGTCAACCTCATCGATCTCTACTTTGCAAATATTCCTTATTTTGAAATTTTTATTATATATTTTATATTTTTTTATTTTACCCTACGGAGTTCTTTTTTATTTTTTTATCACATTTCCTTTTCTCCATTAATTATCTTTTAAAGATCAGTGATAGTGGTTCAGCAAACAAATATTTAAGTTACTTCTGTACCCTAAGGTATATTTCATATCTCATGGTGCCTTTAATTCACCGAAGAGAGTCTGATGATCCTTTCCCTTCTTTCTCCTTATCTAGTGTTTCAACTCCCTCATATCTACTTTGGTTTTGTGCTTTCAAGTAAAAAGATTATTCTTCTTGGCAAAAAAATTCCGAAGAAAAACTGAGTAGGTCCTTTCTATATCCATTATCATCATACCATCCCATCCCCTCCCACTCCCAGCAACGTCCCCATTCCTTCTTTAGTGTTCCTCTTCTTTCCAGCACAATTCCCACAGACTTCACTGGGGAAGCTAATCCTGTGGAGAAATAGCTAGCTACCCCCTAAATTGCACACACAAGGCAAGCCATCCAGCCTGATTAAAAAAGCAATATACCCTAAAACAGACACAGGAAGCAGGCAAGACAAATAACCACCATAACCATGAGGAGGATCCTGAACCCAAGAGTTTTGATTATAGCAGTTCCTTCTACCACTTTGACCAGTTAGTTATTATTATTATATAGTTTAATTCATAAAATGAGTACATAAAAAGAGGCACAGTGTCAGACACAGAGTATTTAGAGACAAAAATAAGAGAATCAGTGACCTCAAAGAACTTAAATCCTACCAAAGGAAAAGGCCAAGAATATAAATATAATATATATATATATATTATATATATTTAATATAAATATATAGAGATTAACTTCATCATATGAGTGGAGGGGTAGCTATAACAAGTAGAAAGGACTTCTGTCAGGGTTCTGTCTGGGTTGTGGCTTTAAAGAAGCTATGGTTTCTGTGAAGTGTGAGTAGAAGAAAGATAATCTCATATAGGCAACAGCCTGTGAAAAAGCTGTGAGGATGAAAGAGAAATGGCTTGTTTGAGAAAGAGAAAGGAGGCTAGTTTAACTAGCTGAAATATTGAGTACATGAGGTGGAATAATGTGAAATGAAAATGGAAAGATAGATTGGAAGGAAAATGTAAGGTGTTAAAATGCCAAACAAAGTTTGTATTTTATCCTAGATGCAAAGGAGAACTGCTGGAACCTTATGGAGGGAGAACATCATGAGACTGGTGCTTGAGGAATATCAATCTGTTGAGTATGTGGAAAATGAATTGGAGAGGAAAGAGGGGCTGGAGGCAATGGAACCACTACATTTTTGTTCTGACATCTCAGCATTTGATGTTCCATATAAAAACGTGGAAACAACACTTAAGAAGATGAAAACAGCAAGAGCAGATGCCAGGAAGTATATCCTGTAGAGAGCCTCAACAGGAAAAGGAATACATACGGATGGTGCAGACCTTGAGATGTTCCTATATACAGATGATATTGTGCTATTTGTATCAAGTGCCCAATTACTGCAGGGTCTTCTAATGATACCCGTGACCAAAGAAATAGGGTTGGCTAAATAATTCATGTAAGAAAAGAAAATGAATTCTTGTTCACACCATTACAAGCAATTAGATGGGCAAGCCATTGAGTTATACAAGCATACATACAACTTGTACAGGCACTGCAGATGGAGAATGAGCTGGATTCAGAATTGAATACCAGGGCGAAAAAGAAGCTGGGTTTTTAATTCGGGAAATTAAACAACACTTTCAATGATCCCAAGCTGCTCTCTTGTGTAATGACACATTTTGCAAACCAGTAATGCCATATGACCATGAATCATGGAACTATGATCTCTGAGGAATAAAAACTGCAGTTGACTGAAAGGGGTCCATGAGAAGATACACTGGCACCCATGGCATATTAAAGTTCTCCAAAGGAATCCTCTAATTTGTTGCATATGTCCTTCAAGAAAGATTTATGAGAGGATATGGGTGCAAATTATATAGAGAATAAAGGTATGGAGGAGGTCTGATCTGCAGCAATGGAGCAGGGTGGTATATATATCAAAGAAAGAAGGAAGGAAATGAGTAACCATCACATGTTTACTATATGCCACACTGGGGATACAATGCAAGCAAAAAAAAAAAGATGGTCCCTAAACTTAAGGAGGTTACCTTCTAATGGGGGAAGACAATATGCAAAAGGGAGCTGAAAAGAAGAGGAGGGAAGCTGGGAAAATGAAGGTACCCAGCACCCGAGCATAGTTTTGAAGAACAGAGAAAGTCAAGAACAGGGCAAAGCAGAGAATGAAGGCAGGTTGGCCTTGATTCCTCCACAAAATGGAAGCTCCAGGAGGAACTCAGAACCCACCAATGGAAGAAAATTAGGGGTGCACCTTGCAAAGAGATATACTAAGGGGAGGATGGCACAGATATAATAGGATATTAGAGGGTGAGGAGGCCCCAGACACTGAAGAACCTCTAGTGTGATCAAATAGTAGGAGTATGGTTTTGAAATTCAAGGAAAACCAGGAACACAACTGAAAGGTGAGTAAGATAAATGATCCATTGACGTAATAAATATTCTCCACTTTCCATCCACAGCTCTTTTGGTTTGAACTCCACAGAATGTGATAATCCACATAAGCTGAGCTATTATATAAACTGAAATCTCATCATCCTGCTATCAACTCAGCTAATTAATACCTTCCTAATTCCCTCTGCCTACTCTCCTATCTAATTGAAGAGCTACAGAGATAAACACTAAACTCCCTTGCAAAGCTATAGAGGGCAGGGAGCTAGACTTCCCAGCTAATTCTGCACTTTCCATTGGCAACTCTGCCTGCTTTCAGCTCTACAGAAGATGATCTGTGGTCCCCTATGGGGCTCCACCCTGCTACTTTGCAGCTTCCTTTTGCATGCTGCTTTTCTCCCATTAGAGTGTAAGTTCCTCGAGAACAGGGACTGACTTTTTCTTATTTGTATCCACAGGTCTTAGTACACAGTAGGTGCTTAATAAATGCTTATTGCGATGTATTGTTGTATTATACTATCATAAAGAAAAAAATTCAAGTTTAATAAATGATCCCTTCCTTCCCCCTTTTATCTTTTAACTTTTTCTTTATTACGTGACTAGGAAAGTCATGGTTTATGAAAACTAGTCAACTGTAGAAGTACTTAGATGCACTTCTCAAAGGGAACATAGGCATTCTCATAAGTCTAAAATTAGGATTTTGCATTTGGCCACATTTGTCTTGTGGTAATGTCATGTTAATACTACATTTCAAATAAATCCTGATAACGTGCCATTTGAGTATGATTTCATTTCAGCGTTAATGATTCCTCATTTTATTTATTTGATACTATTTATTTTCATTTCTAAGGAGCCGTTTTCTATACTGTCCTCCCCAATTTGACTGCCATATAGACTTTTTGGTTGTCCCTATAATTTATAAGTTGGCTGCTTTTCAATTTCATGAATGAAAAAAATCGAGAAAAATAATTTTCAGTTTCCTAATATCATTCTAATTATTTGATAGAAGCAGATTCTATTGTTTTCCTTATTTGAAAGCCTGTATCAAATTGATAGGAGTTACAGCCATATTTTCAAAGGTTTCAATAAAATGTGTCACTTGGTTGAAATCAAAGAATCATCACCTCTACTTTTCACTGGCATCATTTTAAAACTGAGACCTTATGGACTTGTGTGACTTTCAACCCTGGATCTGAAGTATAAAGGTATCTTTGGGAGAAGCTCAAGTTCCCAAACCAAAACAAACAAACAAGCTCACTATCCTTGTAGGGCACATTGTACAAAGAATGAAACATGTTCTTCAGTCCTCATGAGCTTTCTGACATGCAATATAACATGGCTATAGAAAGAAAATTACATAAGTCATTTTTGAGTATAAAAAATGTCATGTGGTATTTTAATTTCAATCTAAGTTAATCCTATCTATTTATTAAAACATATAATATTAATATTCTGAAATTCCAGTTTTATTTTCAGAGAACAAATTGAAGCACTTTTCCCTATAGAAAGAAGTTAATAGGTAAAATGGTATATTAACACAGCATGAATGACTGAAGCATTTTCTTCAGTATTTGCTCATAATGTTTATTCACAGAGATCCCATATCAGGATCAATACAATAATATATTATAGTAGCTGAACCAAAGCTGATTCAGTTAGTCTTTTTATTCCCAGTGCTTGTGGCACACAGTAGGCACTGAATAAATGATTACTGATTGACTAACTGATATATCAAAAACAGAACTTAAATCCATATTCCTGTCTCTGAGACTAGCTCATTATCAACTACCACATGCTTAATCTCTAATAACATGAATACTATGGGATAAAATAAAGATATGTCTGTAGAAAAAAAGGAATAATTCTGTGAAAAAACACAATAACTAGACTAGAGATTCCCAAATTTATTTGGCTTACTACCCCCTTTTCAAAAAAAAGTTATACATCTCCCTCTGGGAAATCTACTTTCTTTAACCCTTTCATTTTTTTTTGAAATTCACATCATTTAAAAAATAATTTTTTTTAAATGTTGCATCTTAAATTTGATAATTGATTGCAAATTTATGGGGTTTTTTCCTGTATTGAAATTTTGATGGTGCACTAATGCATCATGTCACGGTATAGTATCATATAGTAAACAAATCATTATATGCACATATTCCTGCAGATACATGGTAGACATCCCAACAATGCACGGACCACTCACTTGCCATCACTTGTTTGCTAAGATCTGTCAGCAGACTATAACCACTGACTGGTTATAACTTGCATTTTGTGTGTTCATTTGGAAAATAATGTAATCACTACCACTTTAATTCTGTTACATAACAGATGAAACATGTAACAATATATTTTTTATCTTTTTTTACCTTCTCTTCCTTCCTTATGCTTCCATTGCCATCTTCTTTTTATTCAACACCCCTAACTATACCCAAACCTACTACTGCTCCCCCTTGATCATTCTAGCACCACCCAGAGTGGGTGCACCCAGTTTGGGAACCTCTGAGCTAGACCTTCAGAAATGATAATGGAATTACCACAAGAATTTCTAGAGAGTATGAAAAGATTAATAAAAGAATTAAAGAAAAAATATCTTTTAAAATAATCTTTAAAAAAAACAATAAAACTGATTATTTAGAACAAATATTGGGAAATCTTAATAAATCAGTAGACACTGCAAAATAGAAATGTATATATAACTTAAAGGTACAGAAAATGTCATAACAATTTTTAAAAAGCCCAATACTGGAATAACAATTGGTTTCTATAAAACAAAGTGAGATAAAAGATGAAGCCAATTCTACCAATTTCTTTGCCTCTTTCAAGGAGATGCTGTAAGCCACCTTTTCATTTGGCAGCTACTTCTTTTTGTCTCTAGGTTTCATTTATTGTGAGAATACTGCTGCTGTTCAGATCTTTCAAAAATATGTCAATTTTCTGGTCACTAGAGAAAGGTCAAATAGTATACTGATAATTAATGTAATTTTTTTTTAAAGTTGAAAACCTGTGAGATTCTTGGTGCTAATAACACCCTTTTCTCTTAGTCTACTCCTGCCACTACTGAAGATGAAAGAGGTCTAATAGTACTTAGGATCATTTTTTTGGTCTTTGTTTCACAACAAATGAAACAAGAAAAAATTCATCACCTCATGGCCAAATTATCAGTGATGAGACTCTCTAGACTTAGCTAGTTCTTCTTTAGATGGTTATCTGTGCCTGAAACTAATTTAACCATCAATTAACCTGACGTTACTTTAATATTAATCACTTACTGATAGCTGTTATCTGTGGCAGAAGCATAGTCTTCAATGAAAAGTTATCTAATAAAATTTAACTTGTATAATTTAACCATAATCAGGAAGGCAAACAGCTAGTTCCTTAAGCAATTGTTTTTATTGTCAGTAACAGCATTCTCAAAACAATTTTAACCGGGTAGACAACAGAGAATAGTTTATTTAAAATCCACAATATGATACTAATTCGAACATAAATACATTGTATGGGTACATTGAAGATTATATTTTTCCTCAAACTTAGAAAAGACTTTATCATTCTCTGAATATCTGATAAGTTGGTTTTCTCATAGTGGGTTAAAAAATATTGGAGTTTTACAAAGTTGGCAGAGTCTCTTAAGAGGAAGAAAAGAAAAATCACTATATTTTAGTAGAGAATATTTTAAAGTTTTAATCTCTCCTTTGCCACTTTACTGTGCACTGTATCCCAAAAGTCTTGGTACAATTTTATGCTATTGGAGCTGTATGTGTGACTTTAGGAAAGGTCTTAGTCTTAGTTTCTTTATCTGTAAAATGAGGGTGTTGGACCAAATGATCTGTAAAGTATTTCTAGTTCTAAATTGACAATCTTACTATCATAGAGCATCTAAATGCTCTTGATTTATTCAAATTACCTAGAGCAAATGAATAATTTTACAAGTTACCAATAGAATCAGGGGGGGAAAATCTATTAGTAATCTTTAAAAAAAATGTATGGAGATGTAATGGGACTTGAGAAGGGCCAGTATTGTAAGAAGAACTGATTTTGCAAATCATAGACCAGTGAACTTGACATATTCCTGACAAAATACTAGAACATGATATTAAAAGCAGAGGGGCCTATACGGTGTAATGATTAAAAAGCTAGCATCAGAACCAGAAAGTCCTGGGTTCAAATCCTGTCTTTGATATGTAATAACTGTGACACAAGTCAAGCACTGAACCTGTCACTACTCTAGGCCACTCTTTAGTTCTATAAACTGCAGTCAAGGTGCTAACTTAAATTGGGAAAGCAAGTTTCCTCTCTTGCAAGTTCCTAATACCAGTGAAATAAAATATCCAATGTATATTACTAACATGATTAGTAAAAACAAAAGCTTGTTTACTGCTGTTGACTCATTACTAAAAAAAGAAGCAGTGATCACAAAGAACCCAGAATGGTTTCAAGATCAGGTCATTCTACAGGACCTTGTTTCCTTTCTCTCAGTTTGTTTTCTTCAGACAGGATTACTAGGCTACAGTGGAATGCTATATAGATTAACTAGATAGCTATAAACCATTAAATATTTCAGTTGCCAATGAAATGAAATTGAAGATTAGCCAATGGGCAATGGAGAGATAAATACTGAGAATGAGAATGCTAAAACACAAATGCAGAGTATAAGAAGAGCAAATACTGTCATAAAAGAAATGTACAGAAGATGGCTGGCAGGTCACAGGGCGAGCATGAAGATTAAAGATAGACAATACACTCCAATGGTATTCTCCTGAATATTAAGATAAAAGTAAAGGAGATGCTCAGGATGTCGGCTGAAGCCCTTGTGACAAATTTACAGGATATAGGTAAGAATCACACAAGAGTTCCAGGAATAGATGGGATGTCACATGAGTGATATGAGGGATTAACACATCAGTAAAATCACAGATGCATTTGAATGTTTCATACACCTACATTTATAAAGCATTTGACAAGTTATTTCATTTATCTTTGTGGACATGACGGAGAGATAGCTAAAAGAAATTACAATTATATTGATCTATAACCTCTAAATGACTGTACCTAATGGGTTCTTATGTCTTTGTATCAACTTATAAGGTGGTCCTAAGTATACTTCCAAGGAACTTCTCCTTGGTTTTATGATTATTTTTATTAGTGATCTGGATAAAAATATAGATGGTATCCTTATCACATTTACAGATTATATAATCATGAGATGAATAGCTAATTAACACAATGGATGACAAAGTGCTCATCTAAAAATATTACAAAAAGCTACAACTTTGGGCCAAATTTGATAAGAAGAAATTCAATAGAAATAGAAAAGTCAAGTCTTATTCGTGAGTTCAAAAAATCAACTTTTCAAATATGAGATAGAGGAGATAAGACTCTTTTTCAATCTCTATGAAAAAGGTCAGAAGATGTCAATGATCTGCAAACTCAAAGGAGTCAAGTCTGACATGACAGCCATAGGGGCCTGCTATCTATCCTCTGAGATACCTTAACAATGATATGGTGACCAAGTCTTCAGCAGTGAGAGTTCCAGTTCTACTGTAGTGAGACCATCTTGGAAGTATTAAATTCAGTTTTAGATACCATAATTGAGAGACATACAGAGGGTAACCAAAATTAGATGAACAGAAAAGTGAAAATTCTTGAGATCATGACATAAAAGTTTCAAGGAAATGGTGAAGAAAAATGGTAAGGTGAAAACTTTAAGCATGTGAAGAGCTATGATGTGAAAAGAAAATTAAACTTATTCTGATTGGTCCCAGAGTAAAGAGTTGGAGCAATGGGCAGAATTTTTACAATGGCAAACAGGTTTAATATAAAGAAAAATTTCATAAATAGCATCTCTCCAAAAATGGAGGATGGCAGGGTGTAGGTAATAATGTCTCATTAATTAGAGATTTTTCAAACAAAACATGACCTCTGTTACATAATTACAAAGAGAACCTTGGTTCATGTTTTCGTTCAACTCCATGACTCCTTCCAATTTTTGCAATTATAAACAAAAGGAAAAGAGGCAAGTGTGCATTCAGAACCCAATTTTGGGATCTGAATGACACATTATAATAATCCTGCCTTGATGTTTCAGAATACTTGGTGATTCTTGAGGGAAACAGCTTCACATTTAACCATACTTCAGTTTCCTCATCTGTAAAATGGGGCTAATATTATCAATACCTATCACACAGGGTTGTGAGGAAAGCACTTTAAAAAACTATTAATTTGAATCATTTGTCACAATCATACATGACTAATGCAAATACTAGCATTCACTATAAAGGAAGATGCTACTTTTCTACTTGATGAGATGCTTAAAGAAGTTCTCTTCAGCTTTATCAGCAGTTCCCACGACAGTCACATAACTGCATGCCATACTCAACATTAAGTGAAAGACAACAAAAGGATCTAGGAATGGTGTCAGTCTACCAGTACTGAAACAATACACAGCAACTATAATGAAATCAGTGTTTTATGGGAAATAATATCCAGGTGGCTACCATATTAAGAGCTGTCATTATCAGACACCACACCTATGGTGCTTAGTACTACATTGTTTTTATAAAGAGGTTAAATTAGTAAAGACAGAACTCGAAAGTTTATTGTTGTTCAGTTGTTATACTAGTGGTCCAACCCTTCAAGGTTCCATCTGGGCTTTTCTTGGCAAAGATGCCTTCTTCAGTTCATTTTGCCGATGTGGGAATTCAAGCAAACAGGGTTAAATGACTTGCCCAGAGTGACACAACTAATAAGTTTCTGTGCTTGGATTTGAACTCAGATCTTCTTGACTCCAGATCCAGTTTTCTATTTACTACACTACCTAGCTACTGTACTCTTAAGTTAGTTCACTTAAATTAAGCCCAAGGAATATGTTTTCATCATAAACTCCTTTACCATTCACAAATAATGTATTCTCAACAAACAGTGGGTTATGATAGGTTACAAAAGACAAATAAATGCCTATATAAATCTGAATCTTTTCCTTTACATTTTTTCTTTCAAAGATGGATAAATGCTAAGTATATAGTACCTAAGCAAGATATCATAAATGAAGTTTGTCACAATGTGTGGAAAATAAAATGAAAGGGCATGCATCAATAAGACTAAAAAAACAAATTGTCTAATAATGAATGCTTTTTGTTGAAACTGACATTTTAGAGCAACATTTTAGAAGAAATTATCAACCATTACTATGAATAATCTAATTCTACGTAAGCAGTACTCATATATTAAACCCCCTATCTAGTTATATTAATCTTCTCTCTAAATACTAATGAAACATATTTAACCATTATTAGATCTCCTAGGCAATTTAATTCATTACACGTTTCTCATTAATGCATTTGTTCTAGCAGTTTTCATAAATGTGTGATTTTGCTTTTCTAAATATTTTATTTTACATTCAAGTTTTCTTTGAACTCTACTTCTATATTTTCTGAAGTATACTGAACTTTGAGGCATGTAGGTGGCACAGTGGATAGAGCACTAAGCCTGGAGTTCAAATCCTGCCTCAGATACTTACTACCTATGTGACTTTGGGCAAGTAAACTAACCTTGTTTGTCTCAATTTCCTCTTCCATAAAATAAGCTGGAGATGAACATGTGAAACCACTCCAATCTCTTTGCCAAGGAAGCCCCAATTGGGGTCACAAAGATTCAGACACAACTGAACAACAACACAAAAGTTTGAACTGAATAATTTTTTAGTTCAAGTAAAACACATATATTTAATGCTTAATAATATTCTTTACACACTTGTACCCTTTGGGCTTCAAGAATTTCCAAATCTGGATCTCACAGATTTGCTGCAATGTATTTTTCATGTGCAAAACCGTTGGATCTTCAATATGCCACAGGTCTAACCAGTCAACAAGTGCCATCAATTCTATGTTCAAAAATCTCTTTCCTGCATTCTCGTTTCCAGGAAAACTGACTTTTTTGTTGTTCCTTACACATGAAGTTCCATCTCTTGCCTCTGTGCCATCTAATGACCTCATTTGTGCTTCTTCAAATTCCTAGATTCTTTTAAAACTGACTCAGGTGCTTCCTCCTGATTCTCCCAGCTAGTGTCTCTCCCTGAAATGAATTTTAATACATATATATATATATATATATATATATATATATATATATGTATGTATATATACATATATACATACATATCATATGTGTATGTGTTATTCCTCCTCCTTTAATAGTTTTTATTACTTATTTTATTCTGAACTTAAGAAATAAAAACAAACATTTTCATAACATAGTAGAATAGGAAAAAGAAATGACTGAAAAGAATTTAAACTTGGGGAGAAGGGCAGGGGCATTTTAGGCATTGTATTCCCAATGCCAAGCTCCTAGCACATAGAGGGCACTTAAAAATGCTTCTTGACAGATGTCTATCACGTATATTTTGTTACTCTTATTTATCATCATGTGTATATATTATGCTGATATGTGTATATGCTATATACACACTGCCTCTCATAGTAATGAATGTTAAGGAATGATAAATTTATTACTTCAAAAATAAAGCAGTTTGAATCTTATCAGGCAATTTCAAAATTTCCATAAGGTTATTTCCATTACAAGGTAAAATTGTAATTTAGGAAAAAAGCACCCTATTTTAAAATTTTTTAATAAGAACCAAGTCTAGTAACTATTTTTGTAATAAAAAGCAACTCCATAGTCAAATAAGCTAGAATTTGGCCTCGTGTAAAAAAGGTGGGAAAATACATTATGAGTATACATGAGGGAATACCTTGAACTAGACTCTATCCCAATCTTACTACATTGGAAGTATTATCTTTAGTTGTAGAGTCACACTTTAGGAAGGTTGATATTGAGAGAATTTAGAAGGGTTGCAACATTATGACATATTTACATCATTTCAAGGGACCTGGAACCCCTAACATGATGAACAGAAAGCCTGCAGACGGAGATGGTCTATAATTGCCTTCAACAATCTAAAGAGTTTCAATGGATGGAAATTACAAAGAAGCAATTTAGCACTGATGTAAGGAAAAATTCCCAAGAATTAGAGCTGTCCAAAACTGCTGGTGCAGATGGTGGTAGGTCACCCTTCAGTGAAGGTCTTTAATAAAAAATTAGATTGCAATTTGTCAGGCCAAGTGAAAAGGGCATTCTGATTCAGGTACATGTCAGAATAAAGGGTCTCTGAGGTCTCTTTCAACCTTGAGATTGTGTGGAAATACATTATTTTCAAATTATTCTTATTAAACTAATTTAATCTCTAATTAGAACAATGTTTCCTTGCTTACTTAAGGGGAATCTAAAAGAGTCTCGCTGTTCACTCATTTTTAAATACATCTACTGACTAGGAACATTAAAATAGACAAAGGAACAAGAGTATTCTAATAATAAACTTCACAGGCCATATTTTAGAAATATTTAGATTAAAAATCTATCACCATTAAAATGGTTAAGAGGCTTCAGAGTTAACGTAGTCTATAAGTCTAATATACATAGACAACTTGTCTGTCATATTGGGAAGTTCTATGAACATAAATGCTATATGAGAAAATCAAAAACACAACCCCCAAGTTTAAAAAAAACATAAAAACAAACTATAACCTTTTATTTGTAGTTATGGAATTCAGATTCTCTATTTAAACATAGATGGATATTATTAATTACCTAGGGATACAAATTTCAATATATTACATTTAAATATATTTGAATTTTATATTTAAATATATCATGTGTTTAAATATATTATATACTCTTGATGATTTATAAGCATATTAAGTCAAATGAAAAGTATCTGTGAAATTGACTCACAAACTTGGTTTTGGGGTAACTTTCAACAATTCATAATTGACTTCCATGTGGCACAGCTGAGGATGATGAGCTATCTCCTTAATTCACCAAGTTAGAAAGACAAGTTTGGCCACAATAAGATGTCTGATGTATTTCAACTACCTTCATGGTAAAGTTCAAATATCTCTGGGAATAGATTACATCTAAAGTATTACTAGAATTTATGCATTAAAATATAATTTAAAACTCTGAAAACTTTTTTCCACATTGGCTATTGTGTTACCTTACATCTGAATGAAAGAATCGCTATGAGAACAACATATATTTGAAGAATTTACAGAGGGTGGGAACAAAGGGAAAATGGATCAGATGGGGTCACTAAAGATAAAAGTATATCTACTATACAATATAAAGATAAAAGTACATATACTACGCAAGATAAAGTTCAAAAAAACTTTTTTTTCAAAGGATACATTGCAGTAGGATTTTCCCTTGGTATCTGCACAATTATATTTTGTATCTCTATGTAAAGAAATATCTTAAGAAAACAGGCATACAAAAATATATATTGTGCTAAATTGTTGGTCATTAAAAGATATCAGTATTTATAGACAAACTGCTTTCCATATATCTTTCTAAGAGGGTCAAGTTCTCAATAATCTCTCTTTTGCCCATGCATAGCAAATGAATAATTTGTAAGTAGGAAAGAAAAAGAAGACCCTTTTACCTTCTGACAATTCCTGACCCAATCTCCCAATAGTAGCATGTAGAGAAATATGAGGTAGAAGGTCTGTGAAGCAATTTCTGAGGCTCCCTTCTCCTGCCTATCCCTTGACTCCACTTCCCATGGCAGAAGTCCTTACACAGACCCTTTCCTTCTGCTGTAACTGATTTTGTCACAACAATAAGCAAGCAGCCAAGAGAAGAGGCTAAAGAAGAATTCAGATTATATAGCAAAAACCTGAATAAAAATAAGAGGCACAGAAGAAAGAAAGAGAGGGAGGTGTGGCAACCCTTCCAGCTTCTATATAAATCTTCTGAAATAGCCAATACTTTGCTGTCTTCTGGGCTGAGATACTTTTCTCCAGAGAAGATAGAACAAATTTTCTTACACCTTAGGTTATATGACTATTGTCAACACACTAGGCAAAGAGTAGAGTGCGGTAGCAGCAATGTGGCCATCACTGGCATATTTCTTTCTTGTCTCCAGTCTGTATTCTCTCCAAAGTAACATTTCTGCCATAATGCTGCACTGATAAGCTAAAATACAGAACTAGAAAAGAATAAAATCATCTCCATCAATTCCACCCTTCCATGAATGCAGACAAATAAAAAATATACTGATTCCTCAGTTCTTATTACTCTCTTCCCCTGAAATTACCTTTTTATTAATTTTTACACAGTTTGCATTTAATTAGTTGTGCAGTCTATCCTTCCCTTGTCCATCTTCCCCCAAAACTGCAAGCAAATTGAGGGTAGGGAATGTTTTTTTATATTTATATTCCCTAGTAAATAACAGTACTCAGCACAAGGAGACACTTAACAAATGCTTGTTGATTGAATCACCTTTATAATTAGGAATATACCAACATCATATTTTAAAATGTGACTCTATGACATTTTTCTTAAAAAAATAAATTAGTCATATTTTGAAAATACTTTTTACAATATGAAATTTTTTAATGTAAGAATATATAGTAAAAGTAAAAGCAAAGTAACATTTTGAAATTATATATCGCACACTTTTTCCAATCTTTTTTTCAAGTATATTTGGAGAAGCCAGTTTCCTTGGTCATGCATTAATTTCAGTGATTACAGGTGTCTTTAGACAAGTGCATTACTATACAATCAATATATTCAATCAAAAGAATACACTGGAGCTAATTTAACAGTTTAATATCATAAAAAGAATGAAAACTAAGGTCTGAAATAAGGCAAGAATGTAAAAATACTAGAGAAGATTTATGGATTAATGGGGAACAATGGGATGGGCAATGTTAGTATGTCCTCCTCCCTTGTCAGAAGTCATGCTGGCTGTATTACCAAAAGATTTTACATTTGCTAGAGAAACTGTATTGTCAGACCTAAATACAGTATCTTCTGAGGTATGGCTGACTAAAAAGCAGCTCAGACACTCTCCTAGCACAGCTGGGAACCACTGCCTGGGGATCAGGAGAAGACTATTTTTCTCTGAAGTATGACCACCTGAGTAGTGTTAGCTATCACCCCAGCTATATCTGCTTTGAAGCTGAATGTACTTAGGACATAGGATGCTGCCCTTACAGGTAATGCCTCAAAAGGAAACAATCTATTATTCTAATAAACTGACTGCAGAGGTCACCAGTACTTGGGAATAAAATCATATCTGTACATAAATGTGATTGCAGAGATGTCACTAGACCTAGTCTACCTAAAAATATGTCTTTCAATGGCAATGATAGTAATTTCAGATTGAGATAGTAAAATAGAGAATATTAATGTTGTATTAACACTAATAGAATGGATTAATCTCAACTTATGTAAACTTGGAAAACAAAGGAAAGAAGCCTAGATCGTAGCAAAAAGTTAAAATTTCCCCAAAGTAATAAAGGAACTGGGAAAAAGATTTGAAGTATAGTATGTTTCCTGGATAGGAAAAGTTAGGTATCATAATAAAACAGAGGGGCACCATAAAGGAAGCAGATCCATATGGAGAGACCCCAGAAAGGAAAAAAGGGTGTTTATGGGGGGAGGGAGATAATGTGCCTGAAAGAAAAAAATTCAAATAATTTATAATTTTGACTAGAACTAATCTTACTAGAAGGCCACCAGTGAGTTCTTTTTAAAATAATCTTAAATTCAAAGATAAATACAAAAGTACATTTCAATATTTTTGGAGGGAAAACTTGCCATTCAGACTATTCACATCATTTATTCTCTTCCTACCACTTGCTCTGATTCTACTAATCCAATTTTAATGATGAATCAAGTAACCACAGCATAGCTTCTAAATCCCCAAAGGGACGTTTCTCTAATGTCTTAGCTCAGGAGTTCACACTTTTAAGTTTACCTATCTAATCACTTCCTCCCAACCTCCTTTATTGGATCTTCATCTAGGTCACCTGCACTAGCCAAGGGTGATAGAACTATGGCTCTGTCCTGGGACCAGTTCTCTTCTCCTTCCATAGTCTATCACTTTAGTAATCACACATCAGCTCCCATGGCGCTGTTGGTGTTCGGTTGTTTCAGTCATGTCTAAATCTTCATGATCCCATTTGGGGTTTTCTAGGTGAAGATATTGGAGTACTCTGCCATTTCCTTCTCTGGATCATTTTACAGATAAAGAAACTGAGGTAAAAAGGGTTAAGTGACTTGTTCAGGGTCTCACAGCTATTAAGTTTCTGAGGCTGGATTTAAGTCATGAAGATGAGTCTCCCTGACTCCAGGCCCTGTGCTCTATCCACTGTGTATATGTGTGTATGTGTATATATGTATGTATATAGATAAATACTTATATTTATATCTATATATTTATATAGATATATACTTACATATTGTATCCCCTTTAGACTGTGACCTCCTTGAGAGCAGGGAATATCTTTTCCCATTTTTTTGGTATGCATAGTGCTTAGCACAGTACCTGGCACATGGTAGGCATTTAAATGTTTAATGATTAGCTGATTACAAGTTGATATCAATTACCCAGAATTACCGGAATTTTTAAAGGAATTTATTAAGGTTTAAGAACAACTGATATAAAGTTTCACCCCAAAGTTTGTGACATACTTTCCCTGTCAGGACTTACAGTGTCTAGGGTAAAATGGACTTAATCTTAGAGAGCATGTGTGGCAAAGGAATAATTCCCAGCTCCTGGAGTTCTTTGGTTGAAATTCTCAAGACAGTGCCCCTTAGGTAAGGGTTATCTTTTTTTGTCAAGCTCATTTTTAAGGCTCAAAACTGCCTTTCTTTATCACAGTCTCTTCTTAGTTCCTAATAAGGTCACTGTTGCCAGTCACTACCTTCTGGAGATAATTCCAGGGGACTGATGGGAAGTCCAACATCTATCATTCCCTTCAAAGATCATGATCAAGTGCTCTCCTCTCCTCTAAGTGACTCATTAGAAAGTTATTCAGAACTGTTCCATTCTGGTTTTCTGCTCATTCAGATCTCTTTTGGTTCCAGAACTGACTAGAAACCTACAGATAACTGACAGGGCATAATCAAGCTTCCCTAGACAATTTGAGCACTCTCTATGCAACATCACTCCATTTCATTCAATGACTTTTTATACCAAGTCTAAAGTCTTGTACTGAAAGATCAACAGAGCTATATTTTTAACTAATAAAAGTACCAGAGTATGGCATCTCATCACTCACTGTAGTGGGTTTGGGTGATTTAAGTAACTGACTTAATTAACCACTACTTTTATATAAGTGGTATGACAGTGGTATCAGAAAAAAACAGCACTACAGACCACATATAAGGAAAAATCAAACATGCAAAGTTAGTTTTTCCAAAGTTGAGGCAATTTTTACTAGTAATCATAGGCTAGTGTTGGTCAAATTAGGCTCTAAGTCTTGCAATATACTCTCTAGAAGGCCAATTTATCATTTTGAAAGATTTCATAATAATCTTTTAGATTATTAGGATTCTAGCTCTCTCAATAAATTGAATTATTTTAAGGAGTGGTATTTTGTTGCAAGTTTGCTATATTAAGAATTTATTTCTTATTACTATTTATAGGTTTTTAGCTATATTATGTGAGTTTTGTTTTCAATTTCTCCTTGAAAACTACTCACCAGAAATGACTTTGAGATCAGTGACATTGCAGAAGCAATTTCCATCTCTTTTCTTTTTGTGAAACATGTTCAAATACTGAAATTTGATCTCATCCATGTGGATGTTTCCTCCAGCAACACAGATCATTGACCCCTCTCTTGCCATGCCTTCATGACTCTCATTCATATCCTCTCATAAGTTTGCTACAGGGGTTGTACCTGTCACTCTCATTATTCTTTTCATAATGATGTCATTTTTCTTTTTATTTCTTTAATGATATTCTTTAGTTCTTCTGGGAAGTTTCTCATTTGTTATGTGTTGCAATCTTCTCGGGCACACGATATATCCCTTCATTCCCCAACTTGAGTGATATTCAATTTTAACCATCTGTGGACTATAATGTTCTAACACTGACAAAATACTGGTATTAAAAAGACAAGTCTTTATTTGAGGAGAAAATTTTGGAATCATTAAAGAAGCTTTACAATTTCCCACAGGCGATCTAGTTCATTCTTCTGTTTAATTCTGGACCCAGCTCACAGTCCATTTATACTGCTTATCCAAGATAAATATACTAATCAATGAGCTCTACAAATCCTCCATCTAACTGCATGTCAGTCTAGGTATCAGATGTTTTTCAGTCACTTCAACCACAATCCTGACGACAGCTATACTAACCTTTCATAAGAGGTTATGGATTTCAAGAAGGAAGTCTTATGACATTCCAAAGACTTAAGCAGTCATCAGAGGCTATCCAAAAAGAGAATCATCTGAAGGACCTCATCATTTATTCAAATTAGGCCATCTAGGATCTCCTTCTGGACAATAGTAAACAACCCTGGTAAGTACACATCTCTTTGATTTTAATTACCAGAGGCTCTTGAAACAAGGTTACTTTGTTTTTATATCTTTCCAAAAAAATTGCGTAATTTTTCTGAATGCATAGAAGACACCTTGTTGGTGGAGAGTTTTCTAAGTAGTATTTTGCTGTACTGAATCAAAAGGTTTTACTACAAACAACAAACAATAAGACCGGTGGGATAGTGTATTTTTTTACATTTTTTCAGTCAACTGTGTGATACTACTTATGAAAGCCTATTCCAAATACTCTCATGGAAAATACCCTCAAAGAGTATGTATATTGTTCTCATAAAAGTTTCATACAGATAAGGAAATAGTACATTGGGGGTTATTCTTTCACCAAACAACTTTTTGATGAGGGAGAGCATCAAACAGATTTAAGATAACCTAATATATGAAATAGTAAACCAAAAAAAGATTGTTATCTAGCCTGTTTATTATAATTAGTGGGCTAGCAGTGGTGTCAAATGGTCTGCATATTGACTTAGAAAACTGCACATTAACATCACCTATGTTTTTATTGTATTTTATTTATTTGGCTAAACATTTCCTAATAATATTTTAATCTGGTTCTAGAGACACTCTGGAGTTTTCAGATAATTTATGGTCCTTAGGCTGAGGCTGAAGACTAGTTCAAAAACGTTAAGGGCTAAATCAGAAGGCAGGCCTTAAACAAAGTTTAGTACAATTGCTCTTTGCATGTAATGACCCTGCAGAGAAGTCTTTCTCAAAATCATAGTCAACCTGAAGTGCAGGTAGTTGTCTTTATGAAGATGGGCCCAATGTGAATCAAGGGATGAAGCAGATACATTGGCCCTTTAACTTATTTTAATATTCAAAAATTCGAAAGTTAGATCTGGAAACAGAAGAAATAGAAAAAACTTTGTCACACTAATCACTAATCTGGAACCCCTCCCCCACAAATGAAGGATGATTGCAAATACACTTCAGGGATAGGACTTTTCCTATATAAATTGGTAAAGCTTAGTATTCATCTTTTGAAAAGTCATTTTATTATCCCAATCTGGATACAGACTTGAAGGACTGGAATATTCTCTAATAAATTTAATCTTGACACAAACCTTATGTGAGGGATTTCTCCTTTTCACATTCACAATGTAGACACTCATTTCATTTCTAATCACTCATTTGTGAAAATCTTTGCTATCAAATGTAGGAACTGCAATATACGGGAGACACTCATTGTCTCCTATTTCAAAACCTCTAGACCTCAAAGAAAGAGCCTTCATTCAAGGTGAAGTAGTGAGTATCTCTAATTCAAGGAAGGAAAGACGCTTAGTCATGATAAAGCTCACCCCACATAATACAAGGTATTATAGGTAACACACACACACACACACACACACACACACACATGACCTTAGGTATTACACTTGTATAACACATAACCAGAAAAAGTTGGCCTTTGTTTCAGGGAAAACCCAAGGTGAAAAAGTAGATAGAGCACTGGGCTTGGAATCTGTAAGACTCATCTTCTTGAGTTCAAATCCAGGAGCAGACACTCACTAGCTGTGTGTCCCTGAGCAAGTCACTTAACCCTGTTTGCCTCAGTTTCCTCACCTTTAAAATGATCTGGAGAAGCAAAGAGAAACTACATCAGTATCATTGCCAAAAAACTCCAAAACTGAACAGACTCATTAAAAGAACTCTGCAGTTACCAACCACAACATAGTAGACTCCACGTTTCCTGTTCAATTCTGAGTCAGCCTTCCTCAGTGTTTCAGCAACTGCATTTGGGGATCACACTAATGGCAATGAAGAAATATATGTTAGGTGTGAACAGGCTGCAATCACATCATAAACAGAAAGCTGGGCAAGGCTGGTTAGTTGGTTGTTGTCCTCTGTTCTTGAAGAGGTCCAAAATGATATCACTATGTTGGAGTCACGGTAAAGTGTGCCCAACCATGGAATGGACCAATATGAGTTCAGAAGGCTCTATCACAGGTCAGGCACAAATATTTCATATGGACATTTGGAGTGGAGATGTCTGTATATTTGTACACCCCACATTTCTTTTGAGCTACTGATATTCTGTACTCAACTGAGCACAGCTCCTTCTTTGATGTGCGCATATCATGCTTAGCGGTCCTTTGCCAGTGTCTTCTATGTCATGCAATCAATTCCAAAGGTCTTTACAGAGATCTTGAGAGTGTCTTTTTATTGCTTCTCCTGACACCTGCTTGACTTGTATGAGTTCTCCATAGCACAGTTTCTTTTAGGCAAGCATACATAGGCATTCGAACAACATGGTCAACCCCCTGGAATTGTGTTCTATGTAGCAGAATTTTAATGCTGGCAGTTTAGCTAGAGAAAGGACCTCAGTATCCAGTACTTTTTCTTGCCAGGTAATCTTCAGAATTCTCCTAAAACAAGTCAAATGGAAGTGATTGTTTCCTGGCAAAGAATAGATATACTGTCCAGGTTTCACAGACATGCAGAAATGAGGTCAGCATGACGGCTCCGTAGATCTTCATTGTGGTAGACTTCTCTCTTCTCTCTTTTCTCCCACACTTTACTTTGGAGCCTCCCAAATACTGAACTAGCTTTGGCAATGCATGCATCAACCTCATCATCTATGTGTACATCCCTGGAAAGGACACTGCCAAGGTCAATAAACTTTTCCACAGTATTCAAAATTTCTCCATTTGCTATAACCTATGGTTCCACATATGGATGGTGTTTTTCTACTGTTAATTACTAAGCTAAAATTAGCATAAGTAGCAGAGAACAGATCCATACTTTGTTGCATCTCAGTTTTAGAGGTTGCATTTACAGCACAATCATTTGTGAACAAAAAAGTCATGCACCAATTCTCCTTCCACTTTAGTATCAGCTTGCAATCTTTTCAAATTAGTTTACCATTAGTGCTATAGCTGACTTGGATGTTTTTTGCATCCTTGATGCCTTTTTGATGACTTTTTCATCCTTGTCAAAGGCATCTGACAACAATGCTAGAAAACATCATGCTAAAAAGCATGGGAGCAAGCACATAGCATTGCTTCACTCCATTAATGACCGGGAAAGCATGAAAGCATCATCCATAATTCAGAACCTGGGTAAGCATATCATCATGAAATTCACCTAAAATAATGATGAACTTCTCCTAGCAACCAAACTTTGACATAATTTTCCACAAATCCTCATAGTTCAGAGTGTCTAAGGCCCTGGTCAGATTGTAGATCTCTGTTCTGCTCCCGGCATTTCTCCTGGAGTTGTTGGACAGCAACCACCACACTGACCTTTACTTGGCCCTTTCTGAGGGCATGTTGATTATTAGATAGATGACCATCTTCCAGGTGAAGGATCAAGTCTATTAAGGAGGACTCTGTCAAGAGTGACTTGCCAGCAGTGACTAAGAGAGAGATCCCTCTGTGATTGTCATAGGACAATATTTCCTTTACCTTTATAGAGATGGACAATGGAGTCATCCCTGAAATCCTAGGGGATAACCTACCTCTTGCCATATAACCTGGAAAATTTCAGTCAGTTTTTTTATGAGCAGTGGACCCCCTGCCTTGTATATCTCAGCTGTAAGAGAATCAACACCAGGTACTTTGCCACATGAGAGAAGGGTAATGGTATTCAAAACCACTTCTTCAGTTGGAAATTCGACTAGAGAAGCATTGCCATCAACCTCAGGTATATGGTCAATGGCTTCAACATTGTTTGATGATGGTCTACTGAGAACACTATGGAAGTGTTCAGCCCCTCTCTCCAGGATCATGCCCTTACCACTAATCAATGTGGCATCATCAATAATGAGTAGTTGAGAGGCATCATAGATTTTTGGCCCATAAATAGCCTTCAGGACATCATAAAAGTGCTTTGATTTATTAGTATCAGTGTAAAACTTAATTTCACATGCCTTCTTACTGAGCCAAGAAACCTGCATCTTTCTAAGCACCACATGCACTTTACTTTTTGATGCAGTTAAACTCTGTTTTCCTAGAGAAAGACAAACTATCTTGCTAGTAAATCCTGTGGAGTCCTTGTTTTTCACTTCGCAGCTTCTGAATTTCCCCATCACCTTCATCAAACCAACAGATGTTTGCAAGTGTTCTGGCCTAGATGAGTGCAGTGCTGTATACCAAATCTCCAAAATTTACCCACTCCTTTTCTGGTCCACCGTTGTGAATCATGTACTTTCTCACCTTTCCCTCCAAGTTAGTGAGGAACTGTTCCCTGTTAGAGAAGCATTCTCATCTGTTGACATTAAATCTTATCCTTGTCTTGCCATGAGGCCATGCTTTTGTTGAATTTGAATATTTAGCTTGGAGAGAATAAATCTGGTCAGTACAGCAGTCTGTGCCACAAAATGTCACAGAAAGAAATAGAAGCATCTTTGTTACTCTCACATCCTGTCTGTCTCTTCTCCTTATAATGACACAATCTATTAAATGCCAATATTTGCTGCAAGGGTGCATCCACAAAGTTTTATTGCTATTAGGAAAATGGAAGACAGTATTGGTAACAAGGTCATTATATGCAAGTCTTCAGTAGTAAGCAACAATTGCTGCTGCTGTTTCTGATACTATTCCTGCCAAGGACTGGTAGTTTGTGCCTAGTCTGGCATTAAAGTCACACGGAATTATAAGACTCGCACTTGGACGATGAGGGTTCGCCAGGTCTATTTACCTTTTTAAATTTCTACCTGCTTTCCACAATTTGAGAGCATACATTTGATAAATATTTGTTGGTTGAATTGAAAACTGCAATAATAAAGCAATCTCAAGACTGATCATGAACATGATCTTAGGTATTGTTTTCATTTGAATTTTTTTTACCAGAGTTTTTATTTGAAAATTATAAAGAATGGAGTCACAATAATTTTTGGCATTTTAAATTTGTTTTATTTAATTTTAATGTTAATTACAATCTGTGTTTTGGTAAAAAACAACACAGATTCTGTATTTGTGACTCTAGTCAAATATCTAGTAGTACAAATTAGCTTCAAGTTACACAGTCTGAACGAAAGAGGTTGAGCAATGAAAGGAGGATGGAGAGAGCAAGGAAGAAGGGGAAGAGGGAAGAAGAAAAATCAAAGAAATGTACACATAGGCAGGGTTTTTAGGGCCACCTTCAATGCTAACCTACTGTGAGGGAAGGTCAAAGCAGGCAAGAATGAGCAGCCACAAATTGTTGGGCTATTACCAGCACCATTTCAGCACAGTTTGGAAACACTTTTTAGGGCAAAACCACTACAATAAACATTCCAACGCAACCTGTAACTTCAATCTAAAACCCAATTAATTTTAAAGAAAAAAAACCACCACATGCGCCCTACAGTGAGACAAACCTCTCTCCTAGACTCTCCTTTCACCTACAAGTCTAATGGCATTCCAATTTAATATCCATTTCTAATGATTATCTTGCCATGTATGACAGAGACCACACAGTAATACTGAAAAAGCTTCTATGCAGTCCTGTTAGTGTCTTAAAGAACCTAAAAGCTAGGACCAGTAAAATCTACAGAAATTCACTCTTGCCTTTAAGAACTCTGAAAACTGTTTTTAAAAAAAAAATCAATAAGGTTGGAACCTAAATTCTGAGACCAAATGTAGAAGTCAGATTTGGTGGTTCTCAGTAACAATGGGGAATTTTGAGGGGGGAGGGATGGGGAGGAGTGGGATGGTCAGAGATAGATTCTCTTGTTGGTTTTGATGTCTCTCAATGGTTTTCATTTTCCACATCCTGTTGCACTTCCTTATTGTGTTCTTCACCACCAATCACCCTGCATATCTGAAGTCCATTATAATTTAATGTCAGATTATAACTTAACTACTGCATAAGTGTCCAGTTCTTAGAGCTTTCTTCACTCACCTTATCCAGTTCTGCAATTACATCATCAAAAGCTTCTTTTGTCATCTTGCAGGTATGGTCAGGGGAATTAAGAATTTCATAGCAGAATATGTTAAAGTCTCACTTGATAGCAAGACTTAAGTGGGTGGGGTGGGTCGGCGGAAGTTCTGTCATTGTGTTTTTACTAGCAGCTTTATAAGCCACCAGGCTATTCTCCGCAGCCTCCTTCTTGTCATTTCCTATGGCCAATTCAGCCAGGTACCTGTGGTATCCCTTTCATTTTTTAACAGAAAACCTTAGATTTGCCAGTGCTTGCTGCTGGAATAACGTATTTGTCCAGTACATCCAGAGTGTCACCACAGATTAATTTTAATTCAATCTCAACCATTTGACGATATTTCCAAATCATTTTTAGTTTTTCTTCTCCTCCCCTGTTTCTTCTTTTCTGTTCAATGCAGCTGATTATCCGCCAGAACACTCTTCCGGCTCCAATCACGTTCTTATATGCAACTGACAGTAGTTTCTTTCTTCAGCTGTCAATTTCACATCCATCCCTGCTACTTTCTTCATTGATTTCACCATTTCCTGGTATCGCTTGGCTGGCACGGTCACTTTCACGTAGTACACCAGATCCTCCCAATAGCAGCCACATCTCCAGCAGGGTCTGTGTGACCCATGGCAGCTCCGACTCTCTTGTCAGTCTCGTTCGGCGTCGGGCCAGCAAAGATCCATTTGAGTCTTTGATCCAATAATTTATTTTATAACATTCTCAAGAACATAAAATTATATAAATGAAAAGCTTTAGACCATTTGAAAGATTAAGAATTCACTAAAATACCTTGGTAATCAAAGGCTTTAATGTAGTATATACAACAGAATTTCATAACTAATAATCTTTATGGAAAAACAAAAAACCAGAATATTGGACAAAGTTCCTCACTAACTTATTCAACAAATATTTACTGAATTCCTACTAACTGCTTAAAACTCCTCTTAGAACAGTATTTTCTATTTTTATAGCATTTTCCTTTCCCAAAGCACTTTTATTATTTGATATGGTGACCCTGTGACATACCTAAGGACTGTATTATGGTATTATTTTTAGAGATTAAAAAAAAGAAATAAAGGAAGGTTTTAGCTCTAAAATCACACAGCTAAAGAGTGACTAGAATACAGTCTCTTGATTCTTATTTGCATGAAAGTACATCCTGTGAAGGGGTAAGGAGTTAGACAAATGTTGTAAATGTTCTAAACTTTAAAAATCATATTTAGATAGCATATGAAAGTTTATTTTTAAGTATTTTCTTAAAACTGGACATTTGACATAATTATTAGTCATAGAAGAGGTGATATGTAAAAGCAACAGAATATACTCAGTATTTGCTACATAACAATTTAATTTTTAAAACTGGGCTAATATAATGTCCCATATGAATGTAAAAGATTACATCACCAAGCTCTTCCAAACTTTGTTGAACAAATATGTGATTCTTTTTTTCAACTGTGTTTTTATTTATTTTTATAAATATGTTATTTTTTCCAATTACATGTAAAGATAGTTTCCAAGTTCATTTTTAATAAGATTTTGAATTTCAAATTTTTTCTCCTTTCCCCTTCACCAAAATGATAAGCAATGTGATACAAGTCATACACATAGCATTATGTAAACATATTTCCACATTATTCATGCTGTGAAAGAAGCAACGGAACAAAAGGGAAAAGCCACCAAAAAAACAAATGAAGTATGTTTTGATCTACATTCAGAGTTCATGGTTATTTCTCTGGACATGAATAGCATTTTTCTTTGTGAGACTTTTGGAATTATCCTGAAGAAGAGCTAAGTCAATCACAGTTGCCATTACTGTGTACAATGTTCTGGTCCTGTTGATTTCGCTAAGCATCAGCTGATGTCTTTCCCAGTTTTTCTGAAATCCACATGCTCATTTTTTTTCACAATAGCATTCCATGAAATTCATATACAACTTATTCAACCTTCCCCAATTGATGGGTATTACCTCAATTTCTAATTCTTTGCCACCACTAAAAGAACTGCTATAAATATTTTTGTACATGTGGGTCCTTTTCCCTTTTTTATGATCTCTTTGGAATACAGACCTAGTAACTGTGTTGCTGGATCAAAAGGTATGCATGGTCTGATTGCTCTTTGGGCATAGCTCCAAATTGCTCTCCAGAATGGTTGGAACAGTTCGCAACACCAAAAGTGCACCAGCGTCCCAATTTCCCTACATGTTCTCCAATATTTATCGTTCTCCTTTTCTATCGTATTAGCCAATCTGGTAAGTGTGAGGTGGTACCTCAGAGTTGTTTTAATTTGTATTTCTTTGAACAATAATGAGCTGGAACATTTTTTCATATGCCTACAGATAGCTTTTATTTCTTCATCTGAAAACTACCTAGTCATATCTTTTGACCTTTTATCAACTGGGGAATGACTCGTATGCTTATAAATTTGACTCAATTCTCTGTATATTTGAGAATGAGGCCTTTATCAAAAACACTGGCTGTAAAAAAGGTTTCTCAGCTTTCTGCTTCCCTTCTAATCTTGGATACAGTGGCTTTGTTTGCACAAAACCTTTTCTCCTAGTTTGGTTATAATATTTAAATCTTGTATCGAAAACGTACACATTTTGACCTTAATTTGGTATACAGTGTAAGATACTGGTCTATGCCCAGTTTCTGTCATACTATTTTCCAGTTTTCCTGGCACTTTTTGTTAAATAGTGAGTTCTTATCCTACAAACTGGAGTCTTTGGATTTATCAAACAGGAGATTACTATAACCATTTACTACTATGTCTTGTGTACCTATATTGATAGTTTCTGCCTTACTATTTTCCAGTTTTTGCAGCAGTTTTTGTCAAATAGTGAGTTCTTATTCTAGAAGCTAGTCTTACAGTTTATCAAACAGTAGACTACTATAATCACTACTGTATCTTGCATACCTATTTATTTAAATATTTTATTTCTTTTACTCTTAATTTTAATTTATATTTTTGTAAATAGTCATTTCACTTAGATTAGCTTATAGTGGGGCAAAATAGCTCCTAATTATTGCTTTAATTTCCTGTTCAGTGGTGACAGATTCATCCTTTTCATTTTTTCACACTGGTAATTTGCTTTTCTTCTTTCTTTTAATCAAGTTAACCAAAAGTTTATCTATTTTATTACTTTTTTCATAAAAACAACTTTTAATTTTCTCAGTTAAAAAGTTTACTTACTTTCAATTTTGCTTAATCTATCCTTTGATTTTCAGAATTTCTAATTGGTTGAGGATTTTTAAAATTTTTTCTTTTTCTAGCTTTTAAAATTACATTCCCAATTCACTGATCTACTCTATTTTATTCATATAAGCATTTAGAGATATAAAATTTCCCCTAAATACTGCTTTAGCTGCATCCCATAAATTTTAGTATGTTGTCTCATCACTGTCTTTGTCATTTTCTTTGATGAAATTATTGATTGCTTCTATTATTTGTTTTTTGACACACTCATTCTTTAAGACTAACTTACTTTCTAATTAATTTTTAATCTAACTTTCCATGGCTTTCAATTACATGTAATTTTTATTGTATCATGATCTGAAAAGAATGCATTTAATATTTTTGCCTTTCTGCATTTGATTGTGAAGTTTTCTACCCTAATATATAGGTAATTTATATTATATATTCCCTTCTATCTTAATTCAGTTCTCTCCAGAAGTCTATCATACCTAACTTTTCTAGAATTCTATTCACCTCCTTAATTTATTTCTTATTTATTTTGTGGTTATTTATCTAGTTCTGAGAGGGGGAGGTTGAAGTCCCTCCACTAATATAGTTTTGCTTTCTATTTCTTCTTTTAATGCACGTAACTTTTCTTTTAAGCATTTGGATGCTACACTAATGCATTGTTGATGGGGCTGTGAGCTAATCCAACTATTCTGGAGAGCAATTTGGAACTATGCCCAAAGTGCTACAAAAATGTGCATACCCTTTGATCCAATGATACTGCTTCTAGGACTGTATCCCAAAGAGATCATAAAAATGGGAAAGGGCCCCACATGTACAAAAATATTTATAGCAGCTCTCTTTGTGATGGCCAAGAACTCAAAATCGAGGAAATGCCCATTAACTGGGGAATGGTCGAACAAGTTGTGGTACATTGATGTAACGAAATACTATTGTGCTATAAGAAATGATAAACAGGAAAACTTCAGAGAGGCCTGGAAGAACTTATATGAACTGATGTGTGAAAGGAGGAAAACCAGAAGATCACTGTACACAATAACAACCACAGTGGGCAAGGAATTTTTCTGGTAGACTTAGCCCTTCACAGCAATGAAAGGACCTAAAACATTCCTAAATGACTCGAGGCAGAATGTCATTCACATCCAGAGAATGAACTATGGAAGTGGATTGCAGGATGAAGCAGAATATTTTCTCTTGTGTTTTGTTTGGGTTCTTCTCATGGTTTCTCCCATTCATTTTAATTCATATATGCAACATGTCTAATGTGAAAATGTGATTAATAAGAATGTATGAGTAGAATCCATGTAAGACTGCATGCTGCCTCAGAGAGGAAGGGGAAAAGGAGGGAGAAAATCTAAGACTTAAGGAAGTGATTGTAGAAAATTGAAAATAAATTAATAAAAAAGAATTTGAATGCTATACCACTTGCTGCATATATGTTTAATATTGATAATACTTCATTGTCTATGGTAGCAAGATGCAGTTTCCTTCCCAGTCTCTTTTAATTGAATGTATTTTGTTTTTGCTTTGTCTGAGATCAGGTGTGCTACTCCTGCTTTTTTTTTTTAATATTTTACTTCAGCTGAAGTATAATATATTTTGTTCCAGACCCTTATATTTACTCCGTGTATATCTCTCTACTTCAAATGTGCTTCTTGTAAACAATAAATTGTAGGGTTCCATTTTAATGGTAAATTCATCCCATTCACATTCACAGTTGTGATTACTGTGTATTTCCCTCTATCCTATTTTTCCTTTTTATACTTTTATCTCTACCATTACCCTGTCCCTCCTTACAAGGGTTGTTTGCTTGCTTCTGACCACCATCTTCCCCAATATGTCCTACCTTCTATCACATCTCCCCCTCCCTTCTCTTTCCTCTTCTATGTCATATAGGGTAAGACATATTTCTCTAACCCACTGTGAGAGGGAATACCCTCTCTGAACCAAATCCAGTAAGAGTAAGATTCAGACAATGCTCACTCACTCTTCTTTCCCTTTATTTTAATAGGTCCATCATGCTTTTTTGTATGAGGTATTTACTCCATTTTCCTCCCCTATTGTGCTCCCCTTTTCCTCTTCTCCAAATACAATCCTTTTCTTACCCCTTAAATTTTTTTATCATCACATTCAAGTCTTACACCCTCATCCTCTAAATATACCCCATCTAACTGCCATAACAGAGATACAGTTCTTAAGAGGTAGAAGTTTCATCTTCCCATGTAGGGATGTAAACAGTTTAACTTTATTGAATACCATGGATTTTTTTCTTTCCTTTTTACCTTTTTATATTTCTCTTGAGTCTAGTAATTAAAAATCAAATTTTCTGCTCAGCTCTGGTCTTTTCATCAGGAAGTCCCCTATTTCACTGAATGTCCTTTTCTTTTTTCCTGAAAGATTATGCTCAATTTTTCTGGGGAGTTGATTCTTAGTTGTAATTCAAGCTCTTTTGCCTTCCAGAGTATCACATTCCAAGCTCTCTGATCCTTTAAAGTAGAAGTTGCTATCCTGTGTAATCCTGATTGTGGTTCCTTGACATTTTAATCGTTTCTTTCTGGCTGCCTGCACTATTTTCTCCTTGACCTGCCAGTTTTGGAATTTGGCCACAATATTCCTTGGAGTTTTTATCCTGGAATCCTTTTCAAGAGATGATCAGGGGATTCTTTCAATATCTATTTCACCCTCTGGTTCTAGGATATCAGAGCAGTTTTCCTTGATAATTTCTTGAAAGATAATGATCCTGTCCAGGATCTTTTTTTATTCATGGCTCTTAGGTAATCCAATAATTCTTAAATTATATCTCCTAGATCAACTTTAACCATTTTCCAATGAGGTATTTTACATTTTCTTTTTTGTTTCTTTCTTTTGATATTGTTTGACTGATTCTTAATGTCTTAGAGTTATTAGCTTCCACTTGCCCAGTCCTAATTTTTGAGGAATTATTTTCTTCAGTTAGCTTTTGTAACTCCTTTTTCATTTGGCCAATTGTACCTTTAAAGGAGCTGTTTTCTTCAGTCAGTTTTTATGCTTCCTTTTCCAAGCTATTGGCTCTTTTTTCATAATTTTCTTGTATAACTCTCATTACTTTCCCCAATTTTTGTTCTACCTCTCTTAGTTGATTTTTAAAATCCTTTTTGAGTTTTTCTAAGAGGATTTTTTTGAACTTGAGATCAATTCACATTCCCATTTGAGGCTTAATATGTAGCCTTTCAACATTGTTGTCCTCTTCTAAGTTTGTATTTTGATTTTCCCTGTTGCCTTTCATTAGGACTCTTTCTGTGTTTTGCTCACTGTTAAAAGTTGAGCTCTACACTTGGGGTACAGGGGACACTGTCCCAAGCTTCATGCACTGGAGGCCAGGGGCCTGCTCACTGACTTTCTGCATCAGGGCCTCTGTGGCGGATGCTAGTCCACTAGCCTCATCACACCTGTTGTGTCCTGGGTTCTGAGCCTGACAATTTGCCTTCTGTACTGGGGCTAGAGGTCTCACAGCTGACCTGCTGAGCCAGAACCACAGGGTCTTGGTTGCTGATCTGTGCTGTGTCTAAAAGCCTCTCCCTGGTTTGCCTGGACAGTGCCTGCACTGGGCTACCCTTTTACCCAAGTGAGACAGTCTTTTCCTCAAGTTCTTCTAAGCTATCTTGGGCTGGAAAATCGTTTCACTTCTTCTTTTTGTGGATTGGGTCACTCCATAATTCTTTTAGAGGCTTGATTTAACATTGTTTCCTAAGGAAACTGGGGAGAGCTCAAGCAGCTTCCTAGCTTCTGCCATATTGGTTCCACCCCTGCCAACGTAATTCTTAAACTTTTATTCATAACTTTGTTCTCAGGTATCTCTTTCTGCTCAAACTGAAAACTATTAACTCTACTTTCTTAAGAGAAATGTAAATGTTTCAAAGAATTAACAAAAGTACAGTTTTTTAAAATAATTTAATGTAAAAGAAAATAGTAGCATTTTCTTGGAAATTCAGCATAGATACTCAAGAATATGAGCTTAAGAAAACTGAAAACTGTTCTGGATTATTTAAGTGTCTAGAGTATATTTTTATCAGTGGAAAGGGACTGCAAATTCTTTGGCATACAAAACTCCCAGGTGAGAAAACTCCATTGCCCAATTCAATGCAGGCCTTTCTCCGAAACTTAACAAAGCAACACAGATCACTGAGAAGTTGTGAATTGACAAGTCACCCAGTTGGTATATGTTAAAACCTAGCCTGGTTTCAAGGACCCCTTTTTTTCCATTCTACCATATGTCTCTCTGGATATATTCTTTTTCCCATTTTACCTCTTAGAAGAACAAACCAAATGCCACCCAGAAATGATGCCTAGTGACTGGGGAATATTTGAAGGTTGTAGACATGCTTTGTGACTCTGTTACCCAGAAGAAAATAGAAATCTTCCCTTTAATTTTTAGGGTGGTACATATTAATTTGTTTTTACTGGCAAGTAAAATGAAGTCTATTTTCTACACAATTGGTGAGCTTTCATATTTAATCTGCTCCCAAAGAAATTTTCTTATTTTACAGGTCCTGGGACAACTATTTTAATTTTATGGTTATAATAGAAAACAAGAGAATTGCAAAAGCTTCTTTGCAGTTCAATCTCTGAAAGGAAAGATTCAATTACTTTAAAAAGGTCTTTGAATACACAGAACAGATGTAAAGAAAACAAGAAGCAGATTTAGGGTCATCAGTAATGGTAATCCCATGTGGCACTTCCCTCCATTTGGCTTCTGCTATTATTGATCTAGACAAAATATGAGTTGCAAACCAATAAAAAAATGGTGCGCTAACTACAGTGAGTAAAAAGTAAACTGATCCTTAATTATTCATTAACAGCAATTTAGTATACTAGAACCTAGTTATAATGCTGTCCTCGGGGGTCCATGTCATGGAAGCCCCTTAAACATGAAAACACTATTTATAACAAGGTCTTTTTGGTACTTCATTTTTACTCAAGTTTCTTTGGACTGAATCCAAGACTAACCATTTTAATTGTGAATTCTATTTCATAGCAAATGTTACTCTGTCAGTGTTCAACTGATTTTTATAAATGTTAATGTTATCATGGTCAGTCTACTGTTTGGATGTCAAAACTAACCTTTTCAATTAGTTTGTGCTTCATAATAATCCTAATAACTATCTGATTACAGAAAATTATAGTTTAAACAGAAAAAGTTAAAACAAAGATAATTATTAAATAACTGATTTCAGTAAGTATTTAAAACCACTTTAATATATCCAAGAAGAGTCTAATAATTCTAAAGTCTCATTCTAATAAGTCTAACCTCTATTTCTGAACAACAGCAATAACCATGACAAACCTTTTACAATTTCCCTAATAAATTTAACAGTAGTCACTTGCATAAGCCCATTAACCCCACAGGCAATATTTTCCACTTTTGGACAATTCTAATTGAAAGTTTTTCTTTATATCAAGCTACATACAGTTTGCCTCTTTGCAACTCTCACCTATTTATCCCAATTAAGATTTCTAAGGCCAAGAAGAAAAGCAAAATCTAATCCTACTTCCATGTGACAATCATTCAAATAGTTTAAGGACAACTGCTATGTATCCCCACTTTTCTCAAAGCTGAGCAGGTCTCCCTCTTTAAAAAAAAATCTGTATAAAAATATTTTTTTACATCACAATCACATTTTGGTATGCTATCTCTATCCCAAAACCTTCTCTCTTTTTAAAAAATAAAAAAGTCAAGAAAAGCAGGCCAATGTGTCTGCCACTTTGATGTTCTTCGTTCTATCCCCATATCCTATTCCCTAAGAGGATCCAGGAGTGCTTCAACATTACCTAATCTTAGTTTCCCTATTCTGCTGTCATTCACATTATTGGAGCTATTGTGGATATTATTCTTGTGGTTCTTTCTTTGTTTTTCATTGAGTCATACAGATTTTCTCAGGTTTACGCAAATTCCTTACATTTGTCTATTCAGTATCACGATATTTCTTTTCATTCATATACCATAATTTTCCAAATATCCCTCACCTATTTTGTTTCAAATTTACTTATTACTATTTAATTAATTTTGCTACCATTTTTTAAGATTTTCCCGAAACTATTTCTGATTTTCATGTTTTTGAGTCAATTTGATATGTATGAGGTAAGACCTTAAACTTCTTTTATTTTGCATGGATTTGCATGGATTTCTTTGCATGACTTGGAAAATTTTTCTTATGGTTACTAATAGTTTATGCTTATTTGTCACATGACATAAGATGCTCCCTTCTCCCAAACTGCTTTCTGGTTTTCTAGACAGTTCATATTGAATAAATGAGATCCCTTATCCCAGTATTTTCTATTCTAGAATGTATTATTTGTTTATTTCTATATTTTGCTCATCTACACAGTTCCATTGAAATATGTGGCAATTTTGGAACCAGTGCAAGATAATTTTGATGACTATTTCATAGAATATTGAGATCAGATAATAAGTATCTACTTCTTCCATTATTTTTATTATTTTTCTACAGTTGTGTGATTATAAATCTGTGTATTTATTCCTGAATGCATCTTTTAATTTAAATGCCAAGTATTTTAAAATTATTTTGAAAGGATTTTCTCACTTTTTTTGGAGTTTGTTTTATATATGTGTGTATGTATATATGTATATATATATAGTGTGTATATGTATATATATATATGTGTGTGTGTATATACATATATATACATACATACACAGAAAGGCTAATTACGTTATGAGTCTATTTTATATCCTGCTTCCTCACTGAAACTGTTGTTTCTTTTTTTTTATTGAATCTATGCAGTGTGATAGATATATATCTATATATGGATATATATATATGGATACATATGTGATATATCTATATTTTATTGAATCTATGCAGTGTGATATATATCTATATATGGATATATATATGTGTGTGTGTGTATACATATATATATACACACATATACAGAAAGGCTAATTACTTTATGAGTCTATTTTATATCCTGCTTCCTCACTGAAACTGTTGTTTCTTTTTTTTTATTGAATCTATGCAGTGTGATAGATATATATGGATATATACATATATATATATGGATATATATATATATATATATATATATATATATATATATATATGGGGACCTCCTCTTTGTGCTACTTTCTACTTACTGTTTAAGTAGTCAGAATTTTTGAATTATAACAATAGGAAAAGCAATTAGTCTCTTGGCTAATGTTTCCTATATTACTTTATACTTAAATTGACCTAGAAGTTTACTACTTTATTATTTCCTAGTTCAAGTATCAAAACTATATTGAAGAAATTTAGAAATGTTTCTTCTTCCTCTGTTTTGTAAATAGATTATTTAGTAAAGATATTAATGTTCTTTAAATGTCTATTTAAATTCTCTTAAGATCCTGTATGGATCTGGTTTCTCCTCCTTCCCTAGCTCATTCCAAGCTCATTTAACAACATATTCACTTTTTCTTCCTGGGACTGAGTTGTACAGATTCTGATTTTTTGTTAGGCAAATTTTGCTATTTTAACTTTTTGTTAATGTTCATCTATTTCCTTTGCATATTTAGCATTGTTTGCATATAAAATGTAAATGAATATAATTATTTCAGATAACTTTAATCAGTTTGCACTTGCTGCTATTTTTCTCTTCTCAGGTTTGTTTGGTTTGGGTTTTTGGTAATTCACTTTCCTTTTCTCTTTTTTAGTAAAATTGGTCTCTGGATTGTCCATTTTAATATAGTTGTATTTTTTTTCCTCAAAAAAAATCAGTTCATAATTTTGTTTATTATTTCAGTAGCCATTTTCTTTTTAATTTTAAGAAAGCTTTACTTTTCAGGATTTCTATTTTTAACTTGTTTAGGAATTACACAGATATATTTGTTTTAGTTAATTTTAGTTGCACATTGAATTCATTAGCATTCTATCTAATTTATTGATTTAGGTGTTGTGAGATATTAATTACACCCTACAAACTGCTTTAGCTGCATTCTACAATGGGGTCTCACGATAATCATTTTCTTTATTATTGCTTTAAGTATTTTACATAATTCTTTATGATTATATATTGGTTATTTTTTGTTGCTGTTGCAGCACAGTTAGTAAGTAGTGAAAGAACTGCTGCAAGAAATGCAGAATAGAAGTTCTGGAGGTGAAAGAACTGTCATTCACTGTATGGTTTTCAGAATGGGCAGCAATATAGTTGACAAGGAGATTGGGGACTACAGATAAGAGGTGAAGAAGCGAAGCAAACTGAAGTATGACAAGAACATGCCTGATACAGGTGACTGCATGAGATGTTTACCAATCAGAACCTCAAGGTCCCTGGGTAGGGGGTTCTGGGGTTGAAATAGTCAAGTCGTCTAGGATGTGACCTCTGTTCTAAGAAGCTGTCCTAGTGAGTAAAACATAAAGATGAGACCAGTGCCAGAGTCATATCTGGAGGGAATGTGGACTCAAGTAAGATTCCATATCTCCCCCTGGACTACATACATGAGCACTGGAAAAGATCCATTCTCCTCCATCATTTCTTACACATATATATGCATATATCCATCCATGATTGAAGCAAGATGACCTAAAAATCCAGAGCGGGGTTGGGGCCACTGATGCATAAGCTCTTTTGTACATAGGTGTCAGGTGCAGTCAGTCCTTTTTTCCATATCTTGCTGATGTGAAGGACTCATCTATCATCACTCCTAAGAAAGACAGTTGGTGCATACAGATGCCAAGCACAAGTGCAGAGATATTAGTAGTAAAGCATAGGTTAGGTGAAGGGAGCATAATATCAGAACTCCATTACCAAATTAGCATCTAGTTAGTAAAAATCATTAGACAAAATAGGACACTCCCAGATGATCATTCCAGATAATCCCATGCAATATCCCAGTATCCTTTTCCTACCTCAACCCCAACTCAAGGTTCCTTTCCTGATATTTATTAAAGCTTTGTCTAGGGGCATACTTCACTTCACAATTGCCTTTCTAATAATGTAGTACCTTAGAATTGAACATAATTCTTTAAATCAAAGAGTTATTTATAACTTCCCCTATTCTGGACACTGACACCTCTTTTATTCCTGCATAAGATCACATAAATTATTTTGGTTACCATGTCACACTGTTGACTTGTATTGACGTTCAATTCCATAAAATCACCAGATTTTTTTCCACATAAATTAGCTAGCCAGGGCTCTCCATTCTTGTAGTTCTCAAATCAATAAACTAAACTAAAGTATAAAACTTTTTACTTACCTGCATTAAAGTCTATGAAATTCATCTAATAAAGCTTCTCTCCACATATATTTTTGTGATCTGAATATATGGTCCTCTCAATGCACCATATGTTTCTGGCCTTAGTGTCTTTGTGTATGCTATTCACTTTGGTTAAAATGTTCTTACCCCTCTTTATTTGATCCACACTAAACCTTTAAAGTCCAACTCAAAATTTTTTTTTCTAATTTAATTATTGAGTTAAAAACTACCTCTGTTACTATCTGTTTTATAACTCTCCATGGCTATTATTATATAATGTCTATTATCATAATTATCTGCTTCAATTTTATCTCTGTTAGACTGTGAACTCCATGAGGGAAGGATCATGTCATTCATACACACACACACACACACACACACACACACACACACACACACACACACACGTTCCCCTATTGCCCAAAACAATGCTCTCAAGAAAGCAGAACTTCAATAAATGTTGAATGAACGAATACAGGCATGAAAGACGGTGTAAGATCAATCAATATGATACAAGATTAACATGTTGCAATTACATGGACTAAAGTCTTCTCCAAACTAAAGTATTGCAGTTTCTTCAACTGATAATCTTTTTAGAATACAGAAAAATGTACAGATTTTGAGATTTTATAGGTTTCAGACCATTATATGAATTCCATACCCTTCGTAGCATCTTTTATATCTTTAAAGAAGATTCTAAATTCAATCTGTTTATAATTGGTTAGAAAATGGATCTGTGACATCATCTATGTGGTTATTCTTTTTATCAGTGTAGATAATAATTCATCCGTTCCTGACCTATCATGTACATCTCATTCATGACATCCAATAAGTTTGCCATGGTGGAGGGCAAACTAAATTTCTGGGAGCCTTTCCTGATTTCTCCTGACATGCTAAAAGGATATCAATGTAACAATGGGTTATCCATCAGTAATCTTTATATGATCAAGAGATAATAGATTTGAATATAAAATTAAAAGAAATAAAATAGTTAATGAATACATATTTTCATTACCATGTGGTACTTAACTCAAACCATTTTCCAACTTATAAACAGAATTATGTAGATTCTGGAAGCCTACAAAATTTATTTATGTACATTTTCCACCTTAAAAATGTGAATTCCTTTTTATAATAAATGATATTTCCCTTTTACGCTGTTATAAGAAAAATATTCATTGGCTTTCTAAATTTCTTGATTATTATTTAAAGTTTGGCATTCTGAATTGTGATATTTGTTGAGAATTTTTAAAGGAATTCATTAAATACACACAAAATAAAATTGGAAATATACATAACTTATTAAGTACAGTTATAGAAAAATAAGTCTGGTTAGTTATAAACAATTTTGTTTACAAATCTACCTCTAGTGTGTTAGAAACAAAAATTCAATTGGATCTTTAGTATGAAAAAAATGAATTAATGAATTTTGTAGGTAAAAATAAAAGTAAAATAAATAAATCATTCTTTCCTTTATAATATGTATGTATATAAGCACAAGATTTGAATATGTGAATTGGCTTATGATAAAGAAGATATGATTATCAATACTTTAGATGGCACAAAGCTACTACTACAAAAATTCAGGATATCTAATATGAGCAATGACACAACCAGGATTCTAAACTTTTCTGCCTTGTCCATAAGGAATCAGATAAAGTTGAAGCTAATGAAACTCTATTTTATTCTCAAAACAATACTCACAAAAGCAAATATTTTTAGAGTTGTATGGGACCTCAGATGCCATCTAATTCAATCCATAGAAGAAAGTGAAGTTCTACTATTACCAGCCCAAAAAGAGGGTATTAAGATCTCCATTGAGGGGAAACCTTCCAATGCCTGAGGCAGTTCATTACATTTTTGGGTAGCTCTAAATTTTAGGAATTTTTTTTCTTACACTCAGGATTAAGGTTGCCTCCGAAAATTCTACCCATTATTCCCAGAGCTCTAGGTCTGGAGCCAAAAAAAATTCATTTTAATTTCTCCTTCAAACACCAGTCCTTTAAATGCATCAAGGTAGCCAAGTCTCTCCTGAGTCTTCTTTTCTCAGGAGTAAACATATTAAGTTCCTTCAAATAGTCTTCATACTGGAAATGTGTTCTGTATGATTTCACATATATAATCAATATTATCAAAGGATTGGGGGAGGGGCAAGAGGGAAGGAGATAATATTCTATCACCCAAATAAAATGTAACAGAGAATATGTCACTTATGTACCAGCCCCCATGCCCTGGCACCTAATCCCCTGCACACAGTAAGAGATTAATAAATGTTTGTTGATTTGATTTAAATAAGTTCAAACTGAGGTGCAAAAAGTATCCAAATGAAGGTTTTAAGAATATGGGACTGGATCTCTAGGGAAATGCTGGGAACAGAAACAAAGATATTGGAATCTTCTCCACTAAAGTAATGAGGATAAAAAAGATCACCAAGGGAAGGAGCACAAAAGAGAGAGGGAGAGAACAAAGGGGAAGAAGGCAGAAAAGGGAAGATGGATAAGGATAGAAGCTTGAACAATACTTATGTTTATGAGGAAAGAGGTGAATGGAGATCCAGCAAAGAAGATACAAAAAGACAATCAGAGATGTAGGAAGGAATCATGAAAGTTCAGTGTGAAGTAAGAAGGCATCAGAAAGGAAGTGACATTCTAGCAGGGGTGGGGAACCTGAGGCTTGAAGGTCCCATGTAGTCCTCTGCATCCTCAAATGCAGCCCTCTGACTTAATTCAAACTTTACAGAACAAATTCCCTTGATATTTGTCCTGCAAAACTTGGATTCAGTCAAAAGGTGGTTCCCAAGGAGCTTGAAGGCCACATGTGACCTCCAGGCTGTAGGTTCTCCACCCCTGGTACTATATCAAGGAAAAGAAGGATATGAACTTAAGATTAGCTAGTCACGTAGTATGGATGTAAGGCAGACTACAAAGGACTGGGTTTATCAGGCCATCTATAAATATCATGAAGAGAAATATATGTAGTACTCAATCCAATTTAGTGCCTCAACATAACCTTGAAATCTAGAATAAAAAGGTCAGATCAGAGAAGGGGAAAAGGATTCACTATGGTTTTGACAACTGTAATCAAGCAACATCACTGTATTTTAAGCACTTCGTATTTCACACATTTTGTCTTAATTTTCATAAATGTTATACCCTAATTCTCATTCTCTATCCTTGTTCCAGAGTACAATATTATTAGAATGATGATCTAAAGGCTGGAGAGAAGTGGATTAAATTAAAAATTAAATAATCCATTCACACAACAGTTTAGGAAACCATTTATGAATGACCTTTCCCCAGTCTTAGAGCAAGGGGTGAGAAAAACGGCTGCAAGTGACCTGAGAAAGAAATTCTAGAACATCATTCCTACTCATGTATCCTTTTGTAGATGTATGCATGTGCATGTTGGGGCAGGAGGAGTGTTAGATTTGGGTTCTCTAGATAGTGTGATCCTGAAATCTAACTGTAAAACCAGAAAAGGGAGATTCCCTGGGCGACATTAGCTTTGACGCTGCCTTGCAGGTTGCTACAAGTTTGAGAGTTCCTGAGGACAAAAGTTCAAGCACTAGCACTGCTAGGACAGCGGCTTTTAACCAGGGGACCATGGATATCTGGGAGTAAGGGGACAAATTTCAGAGACAGGGGGTGTCTATGAATTTGGATGGGAAAAAATACATTTTAATTTTCCTTAACCTTTGGTTGTCTTTGTAATTCCATTAGTTTATGCTATGCATGTAAGAACATTATCCTGAAAGGAGTTCACAAATTTCACCAAAATGCCAAAAAAGACAAAAAAAAGTTAAATATTCCTGTTCTACAACGATTTTTCCTCATGCTGAAGGTAACAGGTTGAGTATTTGCTATTTTTCCATTTACTGTTTCTCTATATATGTTCTTAATGTCCACAGTATTATCTGTGAATTAAAAAAAGAAGATTCTCTCATACCCAATACCTGTACTGTACATAATGTGTTCGTGTGGAAGTTGAATGACGTCACCGACATTTGGAGAAATATAGACACCAGTTATATCTTTAATTAAGGAGGAAGAAGCAGTTTCTCCTCATCCCCAACCTCATGGATCACTCAAAGTGAGCTCAACATACTTAGGGTCATAACTTGGTCATAAGTCACGTGTAAAATCAAGAGTTTAGAGTAAGTCAACAATAAAGTTCATTCCAGCAAAAAAAAAAAAATTCTGAGGTTCCATATACCTGAAATAAGCATGATGCAACTTGCCTAAACCCAGAAATGGAATTTTCTGTATCCTTTGACAAATAAGAGTACAAGTAGGAAAAGTAGACTATAGTTGGGTAGCAAGTCAAGTCTTAGCCACACTGCACACAAGGGAAAACTCAAGCACAAAATATCTGGATGCCAACTGTGTGTAAGGCATTGGAGACACACTTTAAGGCAGCATGACCTGGAGTCAAGAAGAAATGAGCGAAAATCATGCATCAGACACTAAGTGTGAGACTCAGACAAGTCACTTGACTGCTCTCTATCTTATTTTTCTCATAAAGTGTTTTGCAAATCTTAAAAGTGATACATAAGTGCTATATATTATTATTACTAGATTTTATAGGGAAACAAAAACAAAAATATAAGCAGCACTCCATAAAGGAATTTTTAACTTAATTTTATCTTAATTAAAGATAAGCCATCAATATACGATAAACGAAATTGATCTCTTCTTTTTTTCACATCCTTTAGTATTAGGATTAGAAGGAATTTTTAGAAGTTTTTATTTTTTATTCAAACTCCTACTCAGCACAAGAATTTATTCTATAACATCCCCCCAACAAGTAAAGTCATTAGCTTTTGCTGATATATTTCTAATGACAGTTCAGCTTATTCAAATTTCAGACAACTCTGACTGTTAAGTAATTCTGACTTATTCTGAGTCAAAATCTAGCTCCCTGGATGAGATTCTACTATCTAATCCTAGACTCATCATTTGGAGCTATATGAAGTCTTTTTAAAGTCCCTTTTCCACATGACATTCCTTTAAATATTTCCAAACAAATGTTTTCAGTTTACTCTAATATTCTTTTTAAAGGTAATAGCTCCTCAATTACTTGAAACATTCTTCAAGTTGCTTGATTTCCAGATCTTTTCACATTTTGGCCACATTTGTGTAAACATGTTCTATTTTATCTATATTCCTCCTAAAACATGATGTCCTGAACTAAAACAATACTTCAGGTAAGGAAGGTCTGACCAGTGCAGAGGACTGTTAATTTTCTTACTCTGAATATTTTGCTTCTGTTTTTGCTATACCAAATTAAATGTGCTTTTTGGCATTCATATAACACTTTTAGCTTAGATTGAGCTTGGACTCAAATGCTACCCCACAGATCTTTTTAATATTAACTGCTATTCAGACACTTTTCTCCCTTCCTCTAGTTATGCAGCTGACTTTTTAAAATATAAGTATAGGATTTTACATTAAATTTCAATTCACTGTTCCAGTATGTTAAGGATTTTTTTAAGTGCTAATTCTATCAATAAATTAGTTATCCATCCAGCTTTGTGTGATTTGTCTATTTTATAAGTATGCCTTCTACATCTTCATCTAAGTCAAATATTCATTATTAGAACATCAGTATTGCTGAATTAATAGATATTCCCATATTACAATTACACAATTATTAAGTTAGCTCAACAAAGGGAGCTTTCTGTGATTCCTAAGTTAAATCAGCATAAAACAAAAGTTTTAGAAGATCCACAGAGTAATACCCTTAATAACAATGAGGATGTCTTACAATGACAAACTTCTTTGTCTAAAATTTCATGCCCTTATGCAGAATAGTATAGGAGACACAGGAAGATCAGATAAGGGATAGAGAAAAGTTTATAGTATGAAAAAATTAAATACAAACCCAAGAAAAATTAAACGAAATGGGAAATTTTTTTTCTAGAGCTTAAGGCAGAAAAAAGAGTGGAGTGAAAGAACTCATTTCAAGTTAAAAGAATAGGGTAAGATTTGTAGAGTATGGTGGAAATATTCTTTTATTTTATCCTCACAGAAACCTTGAGAGGTAGGTGCTATCATTATCATTAAAGACAAGGAAGTTGAGGCAGACAGAGGGTAAGTGATTTGCCCAGGATCACATAGCTAGTAAGTATCTGAGGTTGAATTTGAGTTTGAAGTTTCCTGACACTACAACAGTCTTCTAATGATGTACTGGATAGGTTAAACTTTTTTTAATGAAATTAATCACTTATTAGACAATATCAAATATTTACTCATACAAGCTTTACAAAGGCTTTCAGTAATTCTACATAGACAGGTAAAGATTTGGAAAAAAAATCAAGTTATATATATATTTTTTATTTCCTACATGTAAGTAAGAAACATCTGTTAACTATAAGTAGTACAGATACGTTCTATTTACTTTAAAAATTAAGCATAGATTTTTTTTATTCAAATACTCCAGCTTCTGAATATGTCAACTTCCTCAACATCTATGTCTTCCTTCTTCATTCCACTTTGGTTATACCCTCTGTTAATCATAAGCATTCCATTTCCATTATCCAGAAATCTAAAATTCCTCTCAAATAATAACCTCATATTCTCCCATCTCTTCTCCCTTACTTATTCAAAAGGTATTCTTTGCATTCAAATCATTCTACTTTCCTCTATTCTACTTTATCACACTTGCCCTGCCTTCACTTTCTTCCTTTTGAAAGACTCTAAAATTGACCATTTACTGAATATTGTCTTCTATTTTTGAATACTATATCTCCTTGTCCTGCTCCTGGTAAGGCCTTTTCAAATCTTAGTTCTGGGTTTTCCTTTCATCCACTTTCTCTCCTCTTACTCTATTGCTGCCATGTGCCTGTGGAGGAAGTCAATCTTGCTACTAGATTCCACTATAAATGTATATTATCTAACCTCAAATGTGCCATACTTCTGCATGCGCATCTTTTTATTTTTCCCTCTTTATTAATCTACTATGTGATTTCCAATTCGTATTAAGGCCAAAATAGTTAGTGTGAAAGCATATCTTTGACTACATAATTTTTAAAAATCAAAAAAATATGATTTCGTACACAATGCTCCTTCTACACATAACTCTCATGAATGCCCCTAATACAAGTACTGAGAGAGCAAGGTATGAGTACTTACATGAGTACTATACAAAATTAAATGAGAGCTAACTAAAATGTGTCTAAGAATATATAAAACTAATAAAATATTTTACTCTGTGTTTAGAATCAACCTTCCAGAAAGCTTTGACTTATCGTTACTCTAATATTCAAGTAATTTTTAGCTTAGAAAAAGAGAGAGGTCAAAACTTGATAATCCAGTTTTCCTCTGACACGCCTTTCTGACGAGACAACTTCAAGTAGCATTTATACGAATCTTGAATAAGGAAGAGATATTTTCAAATACAACCTGACAACAATTCAGAAGAGAGCAAATATACCTCCCTGCGAAATCTATAGGGTTTCTCTCATAAAACTCTATTGAGAATCCAAGTTGATCCAGAGGTGGTTTGAATGTCTCTTGTTGAATGTAAGAGGGTATATCCCACGGGGTGGACTCTAGTCTAATCCCTTCAGGGGATAGAGGGAGGAGATTACCCTTAGAAGGGTCTATATCTTGGACCTCCTTATACTCAAAGACTAATGACATCATGATGTTGGAGTCAAGGTACAATGTGTAATTATGGCTGTCTCAATATAAGCTTGGAAGGCTCTACCACAGGTCAGGCACAATCTATTTGAACATTTGGGATAGAAATGTCTCTAGATTTGTGCATCACGTATTTCCTTTGTGCTACTGTGATTCTGATTTGCTCACAGATCACAGTGTCTTTTTTGATATGGTCATACGAGCCTGGGCTTTTCTGTGCCAGTGTCTCCCATGTCTCATAACTGATACTAAAGTTCTTTAGAGAGATCTTGAGGTAATGTTCTTAACTAGATTAAAGTACTGCTGGATTCTAATTATCACTCAATCCACATGGTTATTGAAAACCTTTCTGCATTCCAACTATTACCCAGCTTTCTAAGGACTTTTGGAAAGAGTTTTGATATTCCTTAATATTTTCAGTTTAATTATAAACAAAATTTTAAACATAAACCATAGCTTCACAGATCAGTCTAATACACAGAATATATTTGTACAATGTTAACACAAAAAGAGGCCTCAGAACTCAGTTAAAACAAGATTGTCCCAACTGGTCTATGCATTTCAAGTGTCTCCCTACAGTCTATCCTCCTGCACACTACTGTCAAAAAGATTTTCATTCAGCATAGATCTGATCATGGTCACTCCCTTACTCAACAAATTCCAATGGCTTCCTACTGCCTCAAGAATCAAATACAAGCTTCTCTGTTTAGTTGTTAAAGCCTTTTGCATTCTTGTACCAACCTATTTATTTATCCTCTGTACCTTACTCTTTCCTTTGCTACTCAGTCAAACTGACTTTCTCTCTTCTCCTCACATATAGGACACTGAATTTACTATCTAATTATATTTGGGCTACCTGTCCCTTATACCCTTAATAGACTTCCTCCTTGTTTTTGCCATGCCCTCATCCTCCCTGTCCCCTCTGCTGCTGCTCCTCCTCCTTCTCCTTTTTCTTCTTCTTCTCCTTCTCTCTCTCTCTCTCTCTCTCTCTCTCTCTCTCTCTCTCTCTCTCTCTCTCTCTCTCTCTCTCTCTCCCTCCCTCCTTCCCTCCCTCCCTTCCTCCCTCCTTTTCTCCCTGTATCTCCCCATCTCCCTTCTTTCTCTTCAACAAATGACTGGAGAAGGAGAAGTAAACCTGAGTTTGCGAAGGTAAAAGTGGCAGAGCCTGCTTTAGAAGTCTGCTTCTTTTCAATGTATCACAACACTTGAAATAAAAATGCATCAATGTAAAAAATTTCTAGATGCCTTCATAAAAACACATGCACATTGTTGAAACTTTCCAGACCTTTTAGTTTCAGAAAGAAAGTCAACTAACTATATATCAGTCTCTAATTGATATTTCTTTCAAGTTAACCTTTATCTTTTAACAATTTTTAAAAGTTTATATTTCTTTTCAATTGAGACCAAAAGACTGATAGAAAATTGAAAAATCAAGGGTCTTTAAAAAACATTCAGGATGCCAAAGCCATAAATGCTCTTATATTGAGAACTACATCATCTCGTTTCATACTCTAAAAGAAATATATTGTGATACTACAGAATAGTAATAAAAAGAACTAAAAATTTTTTAATTAAAGTATTTTCACCAAGAAATTTCCTAAAATATTCCTGTGAAACACAAGTTCTTAACCTTTTTCTGTATGTGCTAGACTCACTCCAGGAGTCTGGTGAAAACTAGGGAACCCTTTCCCAAATAATGTTTTAAATATATAAAACAAAATATACAGAATTATAAAGAAAATAGCATTATCTATAAATATATTAATATATTTTATTATATATAATATACTTAATATTTATTTTAAAACAATTTCATAGGCCTTAGGTTCAGAACCCCTACTATTGGAGCTATCTGCCTGCATCAAACAGACTTCTTCATATTTTAACAAGGTATTAAAAAAGACAATAAAAAGAAAAAAATTCCTGTACGTTAACATTTACTTAAAAATTGAAACCTTCTCCTTTTCAGGGTAGGAGGTGAGGTGGGAGGAAGGGCTCCAGACCTGTAGTTTCATTAGTGCAGAGAGCTCTCAATGTTGAAACTCCCTCCGCTGATATAGAACTCAACTCCAAATCTGCAACCCATTTTCTTAGGGGATGGAGAAGTTAAAATGACCTCCCTATATCATACACATATGTATTGGAGGCAAGACTCAAAACAAGGTTTTCCTAGTTTCAAGGACCATCCTCAAGCTACTATGTCTACAACTTAATATTTCCTTTAAAAAAAAATCATGTTTTTGCAAACATTTTACTTCATTTTCACTAGCAAAATATACAAATATAGAAAGAACCTTTGATTTCATCAGTACAAGGAAATTCTGGCATGATGACTCCCTCCATTAGCACAGTCTTTAGAAGCAGGTAAGTCTCAGGGAGTTATGTTAGTTACCTGACCAGAGTAACAAAAGTAGGGTCCAATGGCAAAAATCTGAATGCAAGTCTTCCGGTTACCAGCCCAGTACTTCATTAATACATTCCTATTCCTCCATAGTTTACTAAGATGTAATTTATGATTTCCAAATTTTCGAAAACAGAAAGCTTAAATTGTGCTAAAATGGGATAATGCATTCTTTCTGAAAATTAAAGTAACTTTCTAGCCTCATCAACGGTAGACACCTTCTTGCAGCCAATGAATTTCACCATACAATAAGAAAAACAATTCCGGGAGGCCTATACCACTTCTCTTATTAGCAGTGGTAGTCTATAGATTCATGCACAGGTGAATATCCATACATGTATGCTTATATTAATAAATAAAGTGGGTTGTGGGGAGTGTGGTTTTTCTTTCTTCCCTGCCCTATAGCTCAAAAATCTTTATTATCATCTCCTTTTCTCCCCTCCTTTATTTCAGTCCAGCTAAAGAGCTGGCCTTTCTCCTTGACAAGAACCTGACAACTCCTCCACTTGTGCCCTTGACTCTATTTACTCTAGCAGCTGCACCCACAAACATTCCTTTCTTTTATTTACTTTTCAACTTCTTCCCATCTGCTGCCCTCTTCCCTTCTGTCTTTAAATATGTCTAAGTCTCCCACACAATTACAAAAATTCTTTCACTTAACTCCAATCCCCTCAAGTATTTGTCCTAAATCTCTAATTTGCATAGCCAAAGTCCAAGAAAAAGCAGTACTCACTTGTTGCTTTCACTTCTCATTTTCACTTTAACTTCAGCCTCATCACTGAACTGACAATATAGGAAACATTATTTCCACGACTACCAATGATCTCAATTGTCAAATCTGATGTCATTTTCTCAGTCCTTATTTTCCTTTAACTCTCTTGCCCTTGACACCATTAACAATTCCTTACTCCATCAATACTTCCCCCTCTCCTTGGGCTTTCATGACGTTGCTCTCTCCTGGTTCTCCTCTAACCTGACTAGCCACCCATTATCAGTGTTCTTTGCTGAATAATCATCATTGTCTCTCCTGCTAAATATGGTTATACTTCAAGCTGTGTCCCAGACCTTATTCTCTCACATATTTAGACTCTCTTTTTAAATAAAAAAAATTTTAACATTTGGGGCTAATGTACTTAAGATTGGGGAACCGGTGCCAGTCTATTGACACCATATCAATAGAAAGATTCTCCAAAGTTTCTGGACCAGGTCCAGGAAAAAATATCAACCCCATCCCAAAATAATATACGAAAAGCAAACTTGTGTCATTGGCTTATCATATTTGGCAAAGAAGTCTAATTTTTAAAAATCAGAGTAGGGTAGTCTTTATAGGACTATTATTTAATCATTTAAAATCATTGTTTCTTTGAACCAGTGTCTGATGCTTTCATTAGGTTCAGTCGTGCCTGTTCAATAAATATATTTAAATTTCACATATTTATTGAATTTCACACTGTTACACTTTCCAAGTGAGCCTTTTTGCCTCATCAGTATTTTTAGATATTCACCCTTGTGAACATGACAGCAAGTGTTATATACATTGACAAGCATTTAAATGTTTATAATTTGACTGTAAACAGCTTACCAGTGAAACTGCAAGTTATTTTTTCCTGCTCCACTCCAGTTTTCCATTTCTGTTTGGTCTTCCTCCCTATTCCCACCAAAACCCATCCCACTTTTCTCTATATATTTTTTCTCATCACACTCACACTGAAATTCCTGAATTAAAGCACTGAATACTAGAAATAGAGACAAAACAGAGTTTAGAGAATATATCCTCCTCACTCTACAGAAAAAAAAATGAATCATAAAGACTTTAAATGATTTGCTCAAGGACCATCACAACCTTCTTGTCAGTTTTAGAACTGGAAGATAAGCCTGGATTGATCAGAAAGGTTGAATGAAAATAAATATAAAAAGATGCATGAATAAAGTAGGGTCCATTTTGTAGTCTAACTGAAGGAAAACTTCCATTAAAGTTTGCTGATGACTCGAACTGGTGTATTTTCTTTCTTGACATGTCAGTGTCTTTTTATTGATTGCAACTAAGTGCTATTTTTAAAAAAAATTTTATTTATTTTTAGTTTACAACATTCAGTTCCACAAGCTTTTAATTTCCAAATTTTCTCCCTCTTTTCCCTCCCTCCTCCCCAAGACAGCATGCAATCTAATACAGATAGCATGCAATTTGATATAAGCTCTACATATACATTCACATTAAACATTTTCACATTAGTCAGGTTGCAAAGAATAATTATAACAAATGGAACTAACCACAAGAAAGAAAAAACCAAAAAAGAGAGAGAGCAAATGGTATGCTTTGATCTGTATTCAAACTCTGTAATTCTTTTTCTTGATGTGGATAGAGTTTTCCATCATGAGTCCTTTGGAACTGTCTAAGAACCCTGCATTGCTGAGAAGAGTCAAGCCTATCAAAGGTAGTCTACCACAAAGTGGCAGTAGCTGAACACAACGTTCTCCTGGTGCTGCTGCCCTTACTTAGCATCAGTTCATATAAATCTTTCCAGGTCGTTCTGAAGTCCACCTACTCATCATTTCTTATAGCACAACAGCATTCTATTACACTCCTATACCATGACTTGTTCAGCCATTCCCCAATTGATGGACATCCCTTCAATCCCAGTTGTTGGCCATCACAAAAAGAGCTGCTATAAATATTTTTTGTACATGTAAGTCCTTTTCCCATTTTTATGTTCTCTTTGGGATACAGACTTAGAAGTGATATTGCTGCATCAAAAGATATGTACAGTTTTATAATCCTTTGACACAGCTCCAAATTGCTTTCCAAAATGGTTGGATAGGTTCACAAGTCCTCAAACAAAGCATTCATGTTCCAATTTTCCCACATCTTATGCAGCATTTATAAATTTCCTGTTTTGCCCTGTCAGCCAATCTGACAGGTGTCATGTGGTACCTCAGAATTCTTTTGGTTTGTTTTCCTCTAATCAAGTGATTTAGAGCATTTTTTCATATGACTATAGATAGCTCTAATTTCTCCCTTTGAAAACTGCCTGTTAATGTCATTTGACCATTTATCAATTGGGGAATGATTTGTGTTCTTATAAATTTGACTCAGTCCTCTGTCTATTTTAGAAACGAGGTCTTTATCAGAGATACTGGTTGTAAAAATTCTTTCCCAGTTTTCTGCTGCCCTCCTAATTTTGGTTCCATTGTCTTTGTACCAAAACTTTTCAATTTAATGTAATCAAAATTATACATTTTACATTTCATAATGTTCTCAATCTCTTTTTTTGTTCATAAATTCTTTCATTCTCCATAAATCTGACAGGTAAACTATTCCTTGCTCTCCTAGTTTGCTTTTAGTATCAGCGTGTATCCATTTTGACTGTATTTTGGTATATGGTATAAGATATTGGTTTATGCCCAGTTTCTGCCGTATTATTTTCCAGTTTTTCCAGCAATTTTTGTCAAAGAGTGAGTTCTTATCCCAGAAGCTGAAGTCTTTGGATTTATCACACAGTAGATTACTATACTCATTGCCTACTGTGTCTTGTGTACCTACAATATTCCACTGATCCACCACTCTATTTCTTAGCCAGTATCAAGTAGTTTTGATGATTGCTGCTTTACAATACAATTTAAGATCTGGTATGGAAAGGCCACCTTCCCCAGTATTTTTTTTCCATTAATTCCCTTAATATTCTAACCTTCTGTTCCTCCAGATAAATTCTGTTATTCTTTTTCTATCTATAATTTTTTTGGTATTTTGATGGGTATGGCACTAAATAAGTAAATTAATTTAGATAGAACTGTCATTTTATAAATATTATTCAATAACCATTTCTTTAAATATAGAACTGGTTTGTTCAATTGGTTAATGGGAATTATTAATCAGAATATCATCATGGGTCCAATCAAGTTCAATAAAAAATTAATTACCTCCTATATGTATGGCACTGAGTTCTATGTTGAAGACATAAAGATAAAGTCATGCAAGACAACAGAAGAAAGAGTATTTAGGAGGAAAGCTCTGTGTCAAGAACTAAGTAGTCAAAGAAGATGAAGTTCTCAGAATAAATCCACTGGATGTAGTTGCTATCATGGGTAACCTCTGAGACAGAAATTTCAGTAGAGTTCAATGTCATACTACAAGGAGTTGATAAATGGTTTTTGTGACAGTTAGAGGCAGAAAGTATAGACAACTCTTGCTAGAAGCTTGATAAGGAAAAGAAGTAGTGATGCAGGATAACGCCTGACCTTTATACAGCACCGTGCTTTAGATGAGCTTTGCATAAATTACCTTGGAAAACCTGCAAAACAACCAGATATTATTAACCACATTTTACCAATGAGGAAATAGGCTTCGTGAGAGCTTAATTAAAGTAGTATAGGAGCTTGGCTTGAGAGAATAACAAATTAAAATGAAGGACCCAAATATATCTGTAGGTGGCAGCGGATACAATAAAAAGGCAAAGATCAAACATGAGTGAGTGAAAGAAAGAGAATGATAAATAAAATGAGGGAAGCTTTCAGAAGACATGGGCATTAAAGGATTTTTAAAAATATTATTATAAAGGATAGGAATAGTAATTAAGATTAGTCAGGAGTGGGGAACCTGCAGCCTCGAGGTCACATGTGGCCTACCAGGTCCTAGTGTAGTTTTTTGACTGAGTTCAAGTTTTACAGAGCAAATCCTCTTATTAAGGAGATTTGTTCTGTGAAGTTTGGATTTAGTCAAAGAGCCGCACTTGAGGACCTAGAGGACCACATCTGGTCTCTAGGCTGCAGGTTTCCCACCCCTTGACTACAGCCATGACATCATTTTTGTAGAGAACTACAAGACAAGGAATCTCCCTCTATTAATGCATATTAGCACTTTCTTTGGACTATGAGGGTTGTTTTAGATATTAAAAAGTTAAGTTGCTCAATACCATACAGCTAGTATGTGTCAGAGGTGAGTTTTGATGTTGGCTTTCTAAACTTTAAACTATAATATCTCTATCATTATAATATCACATGTGGTATGAACTTGTCTATATGGTCAGTTTACTAACAGGTAACTATAGAATAAACAAGAGTGCTTAGCTAGCCCTTGGACATTTAAAATTTGGATTTTCAGTAGAGAAATGTCTAATCTCATAATGAAAACATTGGAAAAACCAAGACTAAGTTGGGTTAAAAGCGAGTCAGGTTAACTTCGAAAACTTAAAGGTCTTTATCCCCTTCCAAGACCAAACCAATAAGAAAGCTGAGATAAGGTAACATCTTAGAAGGTATTTTCCTTTTTAACACTATAAATTACATTTGAAACAAACCTGATGTTAGGCTATATTACTCGTAGTCAAGGAAGACAAGACAAGAGTCCTACTGCATCGTGCCTTCAACAAACCACATCTTAGCTGTGGCATTTCTGGGCATCACATTTTAGAAAGGAGATCAATAACCTAGAGAACATCCAAAGAAGGTAAACCAAAATAGTGATGAGTTAATTACGTCCTCTGTGATTCCTTCTAATTTTTAGATTCTGTGATTTTGTGTAATTCTAAAGGTTAAGGAACTAGAAAGAACAAGTAATAGCAGAATTTTATAGGACCATCTTATACTGCTACATTTATCATGACTGGATAAGTAACTCTCTACCCTTCCAAGTCACCCTCTTCCACCTCTTGAAAGTAATAGCCCTTCCTTAGCAGTCAATTAGTAACAGATTGAATGTGGTTCTGAAGTTTCCAATTTCTTAATATTACTATAGGTACTGTACAGCAGATCATTTCTAATTGGAAAGAAATCATGGTTTCCCAGGCATAAGCCTCAAAAGTTGGAAAAGGAGAAGACTCAGAAAAACATGGTATTATCAGAATATTCACTAGCATAATCACCAGTCTGTTTCATCCCTTCCACCTCCCTACAAGGAAACTGTGCAGACTTAGTCAGTCTCTAGGTGCTTCATTTGATCCAGAGAGTAAAGACTATTGGTTGGAGGAACTTTCTGACTCAAATGATAAGATAACATATTCAAGGCAATCTACTCTCCTCAAGCACATAACATTCTTTGATCACAAGAGGGGGAAGGTTGTGGGGGTTGGAGAAATGACATTCCTCAGGGCCACTGCCCTCTGTGACTAAACTCTCCCATATCCAGAGAAAACATATGTCAAAATAATTCCTTTGACAAAGAAGTGTAATGAACTTTCCAGTCATACAAACATGGACAAAGATTTCTTTTGCTAGCTTTTTTTGCCTGGCTGATAAGTGACACTCTTGGAGAAGATGGTAGAAAAAAGTGATTTCAGCTGTGTTTTTGGAGACAGCTATAACTGAGACACTTTCTGTTTTATTACTTACAGGACAAGGTTAGCCCATCGTCTGTTCTCCTTTTTGTCCAGCTGACGTACCAGTCACAACTGAGCCAAAAATGAATGAAATCTACTCTAAATTTGATAATTTACACATTGAGAATTTTTGCTGACTAGATTTCTTAGTATCTTGTCTGATTATCTTTGTAGGTCTGAGATTATATTTAGTCATAAATTGAATTTTAAAGCCGTAGTTTACTTTGTAAGCTGTATATATCATCTAATAAGAATTGTTGTAAAGAAATCCATTTTTTTCCACAGTCTGATCTTATTGAATTCAATTTGTAAAGTTCCTAGTAAATTTTCTAATGAATTTTGTGGCTTCTTCATATTTTATCTAAACTACCTTTATGACGCTTATGTTAGTAATGTGAAGGTCCATTATATAATTAATCTGATATTTGTATTAACTACAAATAATAACCTGAAGTTTCTGTCAAACACTATTGTATTTGAATATTCAGGTAGATTCAGGCATCTTATTTCAGGCCTACCTCCATTCTAACAAAATATTTTGGCCTGTAACCATCAGACTGTCAATTTGAGGCTCAAAACCAAACCATAATAGTATTTCTAGTTCTCTGACATAGAAACTTGCTTTGGATTCTATTGGGGCAAAGTATTTAAAACACCAAGGCCTGTTTTTTTCAAGTGCAAAATAAAATGGTTCAATTAGATTATCTCTAAAACCCCTTTTAGGTCTAGTCTAATAATAATATATTCATTAATTCAGTAAGTTTCAATATATTGGTCAACTGATTTTTACAACGTAGAAAAATCTTCTTTTAGCCTTTAGCCTAAAGAGTATATATGAAATAGCTATGACTATATAAGAAAACATGATGGAAGAAAGAAAAATAGTGCCAAGGATGATGGAATTTTGGACAAGTCTTGAAATTGACATACAACAAAAACTTTTCTTTAGAAATAAATGTGCACATGTGTATCCACACACAAAATCAATTTCATTATGCCCTGTTAGTCTAAGGACTTAGGTAAATTATACCACTTATTTTGTAGGTTTATTTAACTTTTTTTCTTTGAGTGATATCTGCTAAGTTTACAATAACTTTTACCCAAGAAAATGCAGGGAAAACTGAAAATATTTTGCCAGAAAAAACTAAAAGGTTTATGAGATAAGGAACAAGGTCAATTGTCCACTGCATCAGAAGGTTCTGCGTAATATTTAAGTGAAATCACCATGAAGCATTCAGGTTGCTCAAGGAAAGAGAAGTCTGTGTTAAAGTAGTGCCAGGGAAAAAAGTCAAACCCTACCCTTTTCAGTATTTACTATCAGCACAGTTCTTCAGAAGAACTCTCATTATGGAATTACAGAGGACACTATTGATATTTACAACCTTATTAGTCCGTCAGTGAACCACCTTGAAACTGAACAAAAATCTACACTCCCACAGAGAGTTTAAGGCAGTGTAACAGATTTTTAAAAAATGTATAAATTCAAGAACAGTAACCTAACATTAACTCAGAGTGTTCAGCATGGAGATCGAGTCTCCAATTCTTATATGAAACGAGTAATTATCATCTATTATGTAAACAACTTTTTTTAAAGAGTAGTAACTAATAAGTTATATAAAATTTTGAATCATGCCTGGATTATGTGGTAACAATGAAACTTTCTTAAGAAGCACAGGCAATCCATGAGTTATCAAATTAAAAGTATTCATCAACCCTTCTGTAAGTTAAGGACCATCATTTCTTTCTGTTTTGTGTATCACCTGCTGGAGAATGGGGAAAGATGGAAAAAAGGTGAAAAGTTAAAAGAGAAATACGTACTGAACAAGTCTACTAAAGGAAATACTAAATGTGGCATGCAGGCCACTAGGCTAGAGACAAAGTTAATTAACCAAAGTTTTTATTATCTAAATTCTGGAGCATTATTGGACACATACCATTTTGTCATCTCTTTTCTAAATCGTTGACTACTTTATATCTTACTGTCTCACCATTTAGGCTCACAACATGTGAAACATCACTGAATAATACAACACCATCAAGCAAGGAAACGACTTTCTAAAGTGAATGTGTATTTTCCAGTGAGTCTTGGCAAATTTATTTTGCAATTTCACTAGTTACCAAAATAAGAACAACAATAATCAATCAAACCACAATTTTTGACAATTCTATTTTAGGAAATTTTAAGTTCTTTTTTTAAATATTAAAGTGAGTTGATACTTATCCCTACAAACGTGGCTAAAATAATTAGATTTTCTAATATTTTATAGTCGGAGTAGGGAACAACAACGTCAAACCGTAAAATAAATATTCTATATAATACTAAACTTACAAAACTTACTCAGGAAAAACATGGTCTTTACACAAAAATTGACAACATTTTATATAAGGGTTATCTATATGCCAAAAGGAACTAGTCATTTAAATGGGGAAGCAATGCAGGTTCACTGTAAACAAATCAGACTCCCTGGGACTCAGGTTTCCTGATGTGTGTATTTAGGAATCCTAAGTAATTGGTTTCTTTTCTGAACCAGAAATAGGTTTCTACAGTCCTATCTAATACAAAATTTCTAGCATTCTATCAAATGATCAAGAAATAAAACAAGTTATTTCATTACTATTCCCCATATTTTCTGACGCAGGTAAAACTCCATGTAGGTGAATTTTTGAGCATATGAAAGGTATTGAAGAAACCTTCTATTAAAGGCTTAAGTTAAGACAAATTAAAATGTTCAAATAATTATCTTAACCCTTTCTCATGCAGTAATCTTAAAGCTATTATATTTTTAATAATTTTTGCCAACAAACCTATTTGGAAGCAATAATATATTCAGGGAAAACATTATGCTAATTCAGCCTTAGGCTGAGAATTTAAACACACAAGTCAGGAAGTTCAAAGTTATGGTTCCCACATCAATTGTAATCAGTATTTTTGTAGCATATATGTAGTATTTTTTGGTAAGGGATATGCAATTAAACGTATGCCTTTAATATATACTATTTATGCAGTATGCATAAATTATGGTGACTTTGAGGATCATAAACTCTGAATTTTCTTGCAAGCATTTTAATTCAAAGTCATAATGTTGCATTAATATGAGATTGGGGGGGTACATTTTGTGGGAGGGGGAAACATCAAATCTCTCTGGAGTCAACAAAGGAAAGTAATAGATGCATGAAAATAAAAAATGAGACATATTTATGTCACTATACAGTGAGAAATACAAATCATGTATGGATGTTCTTGTGAGAGTCAAATAACTGAATGTGCTCTTGTGTGGATAAAAACTACTATATGGAAATAATTGAGCTCTATTTCAATTTCTACAACTATAGGCACACAATGGTGTGAGGTTAATATTTTTAATAAAACATCACATGCTATAAATCTTCAAACTTCTTGACTATCTTTTTCAAAATTAAATTTATTCAAACGTAAACATTTGTGTAAATACACGACCAAAGATGTACTGTTAATGAAAATTAGTATTATAAATACTAGAATAATCTTGGGCAAATCGCTCTCCTCCTCAGTTTCCACACTTGTAAAATAGTGATAATGCTAGGACCTACCTCCAATGGTTCTATAAGGATGAAATGAGATAACAATTGTAAAGCCTTATCATAAGGCCTCGCACACAGCAGGTAATTCATAAATATCCGTTTCCTTCCTCCTTCCTCCTTCCTCCTACTCGCCTTCAAGAGGAGGCAAGTAATCATCAAGATTTGTAATTTGCCACATGTCACCAATCTCCCAAACATTCTAATACTTGTGTAAGGACTTTAATCTCTTCAGAAGTTAGAAATGTCATGATAGTGTCATCAGAACACAAACCTACTATGGCAAATTCTGAATATATAGAATATTCTACAAGAATTTGGTCTGACTTGATGAGCCCATGAAAAAAATCTGCCAAACATTAATATAGGGGATGAAGGTCAATATCAAACTGCCAATCAGTTGTGACATGGTCTTATTCAACTAATATTCTAAGCGTTAGACTATCACATATTTCTTTCCTCTCTATGAACAAGATGAAAATATTGTGAATTATATCACATATCTCAGTATCAGAATATGGAGAATACTCAAATGACTTATAAGTGTTAAATAGAAAACTAACCATTACCTAATTCCTTCTAAACTCTTTACCTGAAAACAAAAACAGTAAAAATAAGTTAGAGAAGCTGTCTGATGTTATCAACATGGTAATCATCACCACGCTTGACACTGTTACACATTTTAAATATTACAGTGAAAATATGACCTTTCATGATTCAGGTTCGTTTTTTTTTCCTTTTAATCAAATTTATTTATTTTGAGTTTTCAATATTCACCTGCACAAAATTTTGAATTTCAAATTTTCTCCCCATCTCCCCACCCCATCCCAGGGCAGTGTATATTCTGAGTACACTTTCCTTCCATCAGCCCTCCCATGGATCACCAACCCCCTTCTTATTCCCTTCCCTTCTGTTTTCCTGTAGGGCAAGGCAGAGTTCTATACCCCACTGCTTATATATCTTATTTTCTAGTTGCATGTAAAAACAACTTTCACCATTCATTTTTAAAGCTCTGAATTCCACATTCTCTCCTTCCACCCTCATTGAGAAGGCAAGCAATTTGATATAGGTTATACATGTATAGTCATGAAAAACAATTCCATAACAGTCATGTTGTGAAAGACTAACTATATTTCCCTCTATCCTGTCCTGCCCTCCATTTATTCTATTCTCTCCTTTGACTGGTCCCTCTACAGAAGCATTTGCTTCCAATTACCCTTTCCCTCAATATGCTGTCCCTTCTATCCCCTCTCTTATCCCCTTGACCCCTGCTTCCCTGTAGTATAACATAGGCTTCCAAAGCCAACTGAGTATGTCTGTCATTCCCTCTTAAAGCTAAATCCAATGAAAGTAAGGCTCACTTATTCCCACTCACCTTTCCTCTCTTCCCAATCCATTGTAAAAGCTCTTTCTTGCCTCTTTTATGTGAGATGATTTACTACATCCTACCTCTCTCCCTTTCACTTTCTTCCAGTATGTTCCTCTCAGCACTTAATTTTGTTTTTTAGGTATCATCTCTTCATATTCAGCTCACCCTGTGTATCCCCCCATATAGATAGAAACACACATACATATGAATATGTATATATATACATAATATATACATATGTATGTATACATACATATACACATGTATGTATACATACATACATATATACATGCATATATTCCCTCCAAGTATCCTAATACTGAGAAAGATCTCATGAGTTATAAATATTATCTTAACATGTAGGACTATAAACAGTTCAACCCTACTAAGTCCCTTATGGTTTCTCTTTCCTTTTTATGCTTCTCTTGGTTCTTGTATTTGAAAGTCAAATTTTCTATTCAGCTCTGGTCTTTCCAACAAGAATGCTTGGAAGTCCTCTAACTCATTGAAATTCCATTATTTTTTCTGTAGTATTATACTCAGTTTTGCTGAGCAAGTGATTCTTGGTTTTAATCCTAGCTCTTTTAATCTCTGCAATATCATATTCCAAGCCTTCTGATCCCTTAGTGCAGAAGCTGCCAGATTCTGTATTATTTATCCTGATTGTATTTCCACAGTATTCAAATTGTTTCTTTCTGGCTGTTTGATATTTTCTCCTTGGCTACAATATTCCTAGTTTTCCTTTGGGGATCTCTTTCAGGAGGTGATGGGTGGATTCTTTCCATTTCTATTTTACTTTCCAGTTCTAGAATATCAGGGCAGTTTTCCTTGATAATTTCTTGAAAGATGATGTCTAGGCTCCTTTTTTCATATTTTTTGATGGCTTTCAGGTAGTTCAATAATTTTTAAATTATTTCTCCTGGACCCATTCAAGTTGTTTTTCCAATGAAATATTTCACATTGTCTTCTATGTTTTCACTCTTTTGGTTTTGTTTTATAATCTCTTGATTTTTCACAAGGTCACTGGCTTCCACTTGCTCCATTCTAATTTTTAAGAAATTACATTCTTCAGTGAAATTTTGGATCTCTTTTTCCATATGACCTCTTCTGATTTTTAAGGCATTCTTCTCCTCAATGGCTTTTTTGACTTCCTTTGCCATTTGGGTAAGTCCAATTTCAAAAGGTTATTTTCTTCAGCAAGCTGTCGACTGATTTTTCTTTCATCATTCTCATTTCTATTCCCAATTTTTCCTTTACTTCTCTTACCTGATTTTCAAATCCATTTTGAGCTCTTCCATGGCCTGAGACCAATTCATTTTTCTTGGAGGCTTTGGATGAAGGAGCTTTGACTTTGTTGTCTTCTTCTAGGTGTATGTTTTCATTTTCCTTGTCACCAAAGACATAAGAGAATACCTTTTTACTGAGGAAGTAAGAATCTATAATCTGTTTTTCCTCCATCTGCTCATTTTCCCAGCAATTACATGACTTTTGAGCTGTTTGTTAAGTGGAGAGCTCCAGAAGTAGTAGCAGCTTCTGTAGTTGCTGCCAATGCCCTGGAGCGAGGGCCAGGGCTGAGACTGGGGCTGGGGCTGGACCACCCTCCCCTCTCATTCAGGTAAGAGACCTTTCCCACTTATCCTTGAAGCTGTTTTTGTTGTTTGTGAGTTGATAAACTGAAAACTGTCACATCCACTAGTGATTAGATCCCCTAATGCCTGCTCCACCTCTGTCCAAGCAGGCACAGCCCATGCGGAACTGTACTCCACTCTCAGCCAGGTGTGACAGACCCTTTCTGTCGACCTTTGAGATTGTCTTGGGTTGGAAATTTGCTTCAGTCTGTCACTCTGTGGCTTCTGTTGCTCTAGAATTTTAGAGTAATTTTTTTACAGGTTTTTTGAGGGGTTTGGGAGGAGAGCTCAAGTTAGTCCCTGCTTCTGCTCTGCCATCTTGGCTCTGCCCCCATGATTCAGTTTCTTATCCTTATTATATAACCAAAGCACTGTGTGATCTTAAGCAAGTCACTAGCATTTCCAGTCCTTAGCTTCCCAATATATAAGACTATAAATAACAACTCACAGAATTGTTGTTATGACCAAATGAGATAATTCAGTTCTGTTTCACTCAGTAAACATTTATGGAATGCCTTCTATGGGTGAGAAGCTACAAGAGGTCAAGAGGTTTTCAGGGAGAAGGGTAATAATTACTAGTCAGAAAACGGGGTTTGAGTCACTGTTGTGTGACCTTGGTCACTTAATTTCTCTATTCCCCAATGCTTTCTTCTGGAAAAGGCAGGGGGACTGAAGTAGAAGATCCCTGAGGGCTCTTCTAGCCCTAAACCTTCCAATGCTATGACTCTGGTCCCAGCTGCCAGTCCTTATGTGCACAAGTGTAATAGATGTTCCCCAAAGAATGTACTATATATCTCATAGGCTTGGAATTAGCAAACATTCAATACTACCACCATCTCAGCTGGTAAGATTTTTATAGCCAAGTCTGGATTTACTTAATTTCTATAGTCAGGGCATAGAACTTTAAGCAAAATGAAATGATTTAAAATCTAATTATTTTCAAAGTTAAAACGACAACATTTGTTTTCATTCTATATAGCACTATTCCATGAATAGTGAATTTGGAAAGAGTCTAAGGCATATCTTCTTTCTGTCCAGGAAAAAAGCATGTTGAGCACTCCTTGCCCTGTGAGATTACAACGAAATGAATATAAAGTGAAATTTGAACTTGAATCTCCTGTACAGCCCATCTTCAATAAACTGAAGGATAATTAGGTACTTAGGCATCAACATTGTTTAAGTCACTCGGGTTCCAAGAATATTGAAACCTTAATTCAAGACAAACAGTATTTAAAGGACCTTTAAAAACGGAATTTTTCAAGTGGGTAAGTGCATTTTTTTAATGTCATGACATTTAAAACAAGATCTGTATGCACAACAGAGTCTAACACATAAAATTCTTTAGTGGTAAATAGGAGAAATAGTGTACAGTGGGGAGCATCAAACTGTAAAATATATCCTGCTGTGAAAAGCCTTCCATTTACATAGACAATGTTGGTGCAGGGGTCTGCCATTTTTTATGGACTAATCATATACAATCTTTCAAACCTTTATAGCACAGCAGGAAGAACAATGTTTTATTCTAAGTCCTTCCTTAGATAAGTACATTTAAGGTGCAAGAATTTTACAATTGTAAACACAATCCTTTTCTGACCATGCTTGAAAATGAAATACTTTCTGCTCTTTCTCCTTTGACTATTAAAGATACTTTCAGTCAACAGTCAGCTTCCCATGTAGAGAAGTCTATTTGAGAATACAGGATTTTTATTCGACTTCGATTTGTGACACAGGAATCATTACATATAACTTTTCTATAGTGCTTCTTAAAATCCATTTCCATTCCAACACAATATACAGATAAAAAAGTTGCACATTGTAAGTAATGTGCCACTATAATTTGAAAATATTCATCTTATTCATGTTCTTGGGCTTCTGCTAAAAGATTTATAACCCCAGTGAAACATGAATTGATGAATTCATCAGTGTCTAGGACATTTTGATCAAAATCAATAACATAATTTTACCCTTAAAATAGGATTTCAATTAAAGCACATTTTTCAAAGTAACTTTGCTTTAATCATAAAAAAGTTTCTTGCACATTATCATCATTAACCCATCAGAAACCAAATAAAAATTATTGTACCTCTACAAGTTACACTGAAAAAGTAAGAAATAGCACCCAAACATATCACTTCTACTGCATCCCTCCCTGCTCAAAGAAAAAAAAAACTTAAAAGAACAGTCAATTATTTGTCAACTGTGGATAAAGAGAAATAAATTTCTAATAAAAGAAAATATTAACATATTCACAATTGAAACTTTAACAGTGAAAGAGAATTCCAAGTCTTCTAAACCAGTAATCTTGATTATCTGATCCTTCTTTATAAAGATTTTCCTTTAAGAAAAATAAAATTTCCAGCACATATAAACAATTTTTAAAAGTACTTCAACTTGCAAAATTTTTATGAGTTAAAAATGACTACATATTGACCACATCCCACAAGTCTGTTAATGGGAAGCACCCATTAGTTGAATTCAGTTCAGCATGAATTAATTAAGCAGCTAACAAGAATAACATCAAAAAGAAACATTAAGCACCCACTACATGGAAGACACTATGTGAGACATAAGGAATACAAATATAAAAAGGAAAAGGTTTTCAACGTGATCAAGAAGCTGCTTCCCTGACTCCCAAATCCCCAGAGAAATCACCTAAACTAAATGAAAAGAATAAACACTTCAAATACATTCAATTCTTTGATGAGTGAATCTTTGACTTAATTGTATGAAGTCCTTCCAGTGGGGCACAATTCAACCAGCCCATATCATTTCTGCCTGTATGATTCTTACCTAAGTCCTCCTATAAAAGATCTGTGTAAAGTAAGGAAGTTCTTGACAACTTTCAACCTGGTAAGGGCAGCACCGAAAATATGCTTGTCATCTTTTGCCCCATCACGGGACCATGATCATTCTGGATAATAGTTTTTAACATTACTTCTTGTGGTTATATTAATGTTAACAATGGGCTAAATCGGGCTCCTAAATCCCACATTTGCATAGTATTGTGATGTACAGGACACTAAAAACATTGAATACAGTTTCTAGTGTCGTTTATGTCTGGTTGGTCTCCAAACTGACACCTGGGCAATAAAAGACAACTGAGGATATCATGCTAAATAACTTCAAATCTAAATATTCTTGAAAACAATGGGTTCTACATATAAATATGAGATTAAACACGTTGGTAATAAGGAGTCCGACAGTATTTCCTAATTTGGGAGAAATTACTGAGGATGAGTTTGTAAAGCAGTTTGAATTCTTTAGGAATTATTAGTCTTTAGGAAATAAGTATCACCAGTATAGCACAAAAGACAAAAAATAGTAGATACTTTTCAGGACTCAATACATCAAAAACATATCTAAATTAATGATATTCCTATCCAATAAGCATTTAAAACTAACATTCTCTTCTTATGGCCATTAACCAGCATTCTTGGTAAGAGGTTAGGTTAACTCTCAGTAGTGTCAAAGTTTATTAGAAGAAATAAGAATATCAGGGGTTCAGACAGTTGAATTTGGACTTCCATTTGTTCAAATGGAAGGTCATTTTAGAGTATGTTTTGTTCCCGTAAAAACTTTCATATTTATTGTTTTTTGAGAAGACCACTTTGCCTAAACCCTGACTCCTATAATCCTTTTAAGATTTAAAGATGGCAAATCTATTTAACCTAATTGGTGCTTTTAAAGAAAATAATTTCATTCACAAGGGAAATTATTAATATTATGTGGCATTTAAAGACAGAACATAGATAACATTTTAAATGAAGTGACAAATTTACTTGGTTTTATGAATATAAGTAGAAAAATAAATTTTGTCAGGTCACTGTTAATATATAACTGGTTAACATGTAGTTATAAATTAATCTAAGATGATGAAGCAAAACAGCATTGGAAAAATAGTGATTTTGTCAAGTCTCAACCACAAAATGAAACAAGTCTATGGTATGGATCATTTTAGCAGAGAATATTAAAATATATATAAGGGCATAAATTATGAGTGTGAATATGAGGAAAAAAAGATTACCTTGCTTAATGTTTTCATCAGAGCAATGTTAGAATACATTTTCAGTTCCTGCTTTGTGGCAGTGGAAAGTAAAAGTAGAAGTAAAACAAAAAAAGCAAAAATGCAATAGGAGTTAGGATACTTGGGTTCTACTTTCAGGTATCACTTTTCAGAATGTTACAGTGCACAAATAACCTTTCTAGTGTTCTCACAGTTCATCTATAAAATGAAGAAAGGCAATGTTGAAGAATGGAAAGAGAGCTGGACTTTGAGGCAAAAAGACATGGGGTTCAAGTACCACTTCTGATATATCCTGGCTGTGTGACAATGGGCATTTAACCTCAGGGACCCAAGTAATTCTCTTTGAATATAAATTGCAAATAGATGCTCCTCTTTGAAAAATGAATTTCCTCATTAGGATTTCCCTATACCTAGTAATTCATAGGTCTGGTCAATATTCAACCTAATCTACAAGGTAGGTAATCTCTATATGCAGGAATCAACAGGTCATACATTTATAAATCTTCCAATTAATGAGGGCAGTGTAGTGGGGAAAGGATCACCGTCAGAGTCAAACAATCAGACGTGGATTCTTAAACTGCTTCTGACCCATCTTGGGTTCTATGAAATGAACCACCTAGCAATCTCTCTGAGCTTCATTTTCCTCATCTTCCAAAAGAGCAGAGCACCTTACATTTAAAATTTAGATGATAATATTTTAATAATCTTCTCTATCACTATGATATGACTACCAAAGGTGATAATGTGTGTAATCTGCTGTATCACTGTTATATAAATATTAGTTACTATTCCAGTAGAATGTAAGCTTACTGAAGGCAGAGGAAACTTTATTTTTGTTTTGTATCCTCAGAGTCTAATAGAGTGTCTTGCATAATAATAAACTGAATTTAAATTTCAAGTACCTTATTCTAGGTAAGATAAAGTCAGCTACAATGAAGCTAAGAAGAATAAGTGAATCATATTTCATATCACTTTTAGAGAACTTCATTAACATTCACACAAACATCCCAATGCATCAATTCCCACCCCACCTCACAATTTACAAATAAAGTTACAAGAGCATGAGCACTGACTACAGCAAAAAACTAAATTAATGTCAAAATGTTCCAAAAATTTTATGAATTTTTTCCTGTGGTAGAATTTTTTTGTTGGTGTATACACACACACATGCAACTGTTTATGTTTGTGTGCTAAGTGCTGGGTATACAGAGCATATTTTCTATTATGCTAAAGAGCAAAAACCAAAAGACTACAATAATTCATCATGCACACAGGCCATCACCTTGCAAGTATTTTAGTACAAGTATCATCCATTTTATTTTGCTTTTAGGGGTGAAATGCTTATTTCTAGACTTCTGAGGGTATGTTAAAAATTTCCCAAATTCAGAATTAACTTTATTGATTACAAAATACTTTTGGTCTCATGTATTTCTTCTTTTAAAGGGATGATTTAATTACGGAAAGTTGCAACTGTTTATAACCTCTCTTTCCATTACCATTGTTTAGTGTTATAAACTTTAGCCCCAACTGGGCCTATTCATAATTATGAATTATAATGGCTTAACAATGAATTTCTTTGTACTAGTAATTTTGGCATAGAAGTTATCCTCAAAAAAGAGAAGAAAACCCATGAAATTTAGGAAATATCAGACATCTTATACAATTACACTGGATGCATATGATTGATAATTTTAAAATGACACAGAAGAGTCAAGCAATACTTGGAGCTATTTCATTTATTTTGCTCCTTGAAGATGTCAAAACCAGGCAGTTATGAAGATGATTGACATAATGTAAAGAAATATGAAAAAGAACATGTTTGGACAAAAAATACACCTAACAAATAACTGGATTTTGCCAATTTTCTCCAAATTGATTTTTTAAAAGTATGTATTTGAAAGTCAAGTCTGGATAATAAAATGAGAAATTGGTAACAGGAAAATGAACTTTTCATGATAGGTACACATTATTACTTACAATTAAACACAATTAATTTCCCACCCATACTCTTCCAACTCTTTGGAAAATGTCAGTCTTTGCTAAAGTGAATAAGATACTTATAATATTAAAAGTTACTTTTATATTTGAAACATAACATGCAAACAACCACATACACAAAATTTATCAATTTCAAATAGCTTTGGAAGTGCTGGGTTCTATTTTTGGAGGGGATAGAATACATTCATAATTCTAACTACCCCCACAATCTCATCTTGTTGTTACCAGTTACAAGAATCTGAAAAAATTCTTGATGACAATAACAAGAAAATGAATTTTCATTCTAAAAGGCAGCTTCTATACAATCACTGGCTGTCCTGCCACCCAGCTATTCTGTAGGCCTTCAGACACTTCACCGTAATGTCTCAAAAATCAATAGCAATTTATTCTCTTTGGACCCCAAGCAACAAAAGTAAATAATACTGTCACCTCTAGTCTGCCTGCAGAACATGGTCACAAAACAGTCTTGCTACTAAAATACAATCTTACATAACTTTTTATCTATGCTTGCTCTCCTGATTGTATTGGCTTTCATAAGGGACAAATCCTTTAGCAAATTCACACAAAAGAGTCAAGTTCTTGTACCATAATCAGACAGAATACTGCTCTGAGCTAAAAGGGAGTCTTAACAACTATTCTCAGGCTTTCAACCCTGTTAATTTCGCTGGTAAAAATGATCATATTTTTTTAAAAAGAAAACATTAAAACTAAATGAAAAGAGAATCATATCGAGTTTTATCATATTTATTTTTCACATAAATCTTAGCAAAGCCACCAAATTTTATTTAAAAAATCACCAAAACAATAACACGTTACAAAATTTCAACTAGGTAAATTTTGTACATCAGATGGCAAATTTCTCTACTGGTTAAAGTAGCAAGATATGTGCTGAAATAAAACATGAGAAATCTCAACTCAAAACATGCAAGAAGATATTAATGTAAAGTGAGCAAATACCTACATGTCATTATTGAAGTGAATATGAAAATACTAACTCCTTGACTACATGTTTAGGTAATTGTAAAAAAATGTAAATTGTGTTTATCTGGTCAAAAGTCAACATCAACAGCAGTTTGGATCTGATCAGTAATATGTAAATTAATTTCTTTTGGAGTTCAGATATATATTCAATTTAGAAAATCTGAGCTCCATAGGATAACTAAAAATTTTAAGGGGAACTACAGTATATTTTCATAGCTACCAAGTTATAATCTATAGTAAGTCAATTGCCATTTTTGCTGAGTCTTCCTATAGTTGAAGTGTGGTACTCCTTAACAGAGGGCACAGCCTATTTCTTGACGAAGCAGTTTAGAATAACCCAAATTGCCCCCAAGTTCAGGGATGATTGCTTGCTCTCTGACCTCCCATACAACGGCAGTAAATACTTACAGGTTCCATACTCACTTCCCAACCCCTTTCAATCTGGCTTCTGACCTCATCACTCAACTGAAACTGATATTTCCATGGTGACTAAGCTATCTTAATTGTCCAAACCAATGACCTTTTCTCAGCTTTCTTCCTTCTCATTCTCTGCAGCATTCAGTGTTGCTGACCACTCTTTCCTCCTGAGATAAGTTTTCCTCTATGGACTTTGTGTAACTACTTTCTCTCGATTATTCTCCATATCTTATTACTCCCTTTTGTCTCCTTTGCTGGATAATCATCCATAGCCTACCACCAACTGTGATGATACCCCAAGTGCTGACCTAGGCCCTCTTCTGTCCACTCTCTTACTCAGTGACCTTATCAACGGCCACAGATTCAGTTACCATCTCTACGCAAATAATGCTCAGACATACGTCCACACCTGAATGTTCTTACAACTTCCAGTCCAACATCACCATCTGATCATTTTACACCATGAAACATTTCCAAACTCAAACTGGGATCTCAAACTCTGTATGTCCAATCAGAATTAATTCCCTTCCCCCCCCCCACCAAATCCAGAGTTCTTCGTAATATTGTTATTTCAGTCTAGAGTACCAGCATTCTTTCAATCATACAAATTCTTAATCCTGACATCATTCTCAACTCCTCTGTTTCATCCCTTATATACACTAAGCTGTCAAATCTGATCAATTCTACATCCAAAACATCTTTTCCTTTTTCTAACATACCCTGAAATAGCTCCCTCTTTGGTCTCCTTGTATCATCTCCCTTCTCTCTTCATAGCTGCTACTGATATTCCTAGAGCACTCATCTGACTATATCCTATTTTTCTCCTTTTTATTTAAAGCCCTTTGATGTCTGGCTGCAGTCTACTTTTCCAAGTTTTGACACATTATTTCCCTCCATGCCTTCCATGATCTCGCTAAATTGTCCTATTTGCTGCTAGTCCTACATGACATTCCCTCTTCTTTCCCCATGCTTTAGACATATGCTCTCCCTCTCCTGCCTGAAATATAATTTTCCTCCGCTGAACTTCTTAGAATCCATAGTTTCATTAGGGTTCAGTTCAAATACCATCTCTTAGATGAGTTCTTTATCCTCCAAGGTCACCTCCTCAGGAAAAACTCTGTATTAATATTATATTTTGCATTTATTTATATGAGTACATGGAAGGACCTCTGCTCCCTCCAAGAAAAATGCTAGTCATGTGATACTATATTCTAACTACTTTAACAGAGAGGAAATAATTGAATACAGTATTCCAAAAAGGCAAAAAGAAATGGCTAACAAGGCAGAATAATATCCAGCAAAACTAAGGATAATCCTACCAAGGAAAAATGGAATTTTAATATACTACAGGACTTTCAAGCATTTCTAATTAAAAGCCCAGAAGTAGGTAGAATCTTTGAATCACAAAAAAAAATTCTAGAAAGGTAAATATATCGGAGCAATTTAAAGGTTTGCTAAAGCATGAGAGAGTGTTTACATTCTAACAGGGACAAAACAGGTATGTGTTCTTCTGGTATCTTGCTGATTTCAAGCATCACAGATCGAGTAAAGAAAAAACCAATGCACAGCCTAGCGTGGCTTTGTTCCATTTTATTTGTTTTAAAAGAGAAAGAAAGTAAGGAAAATAGATTACTCTTTAAAAAAGAATTAAGGTACAAAGAGTAGAAACTTGGTATTTCTTATAACTGGGGCACTCCAGAAGAGTAAACAGTGAGGAACATGAAGTAGGTATGCTATAAACCTCACTGTTACCAGAACCAAGAAAAAAGAGGAATGAATACACACACGCACGCACGCACGCACGCACGCACGCATGCATGCACTCACAAAGAATCTGGAGTAGTCATTCAACAGGGAAAAAGCAGGAAAAAGGGAATTTAAAAGGGAGGGTAGAGTTTGAGAGTTGGGGAGGGACTAGTCACAAATCTCACCTTCAGAACGTGCATCCTAAAGGGGAGATCAAGAAGAGAGGGGGAAAAGGTAAGAGCCAGTGATCATGGTCTGGACTGGATGAAGAATGAAGGCAGCAAATGAATAAAATCAGACTACTTCAATTATAGGTTACTAGCACTGACCACTTTTCTTTCAACAACTTCTTAGTAAATATGAAATTGGGGAAACGAAAAAAAAAAGCATAAGATGGAGGGAAAAATAATTGACAATCATATCTGTGAATGACTAACTTACCCATAAAGTAGATAAAGATATCAGAACTAGAAAAAAATCCAACAATACACTATTTTAAAATTGCACACTTAAAACACAATAGTTCACTTATGCTAAAATTAAGTAATTGGATCAGAATTTATTATGCATCAGGTAAATTTTTAAAAACAGATGAAAATCGTTATATAATTCAAAGCAATTGTGAAAACAAGCATAGTCAAAGAGAGTTTAGTGTATACAGGAATGAGTCAGAACTCTGTATATATGTATGTATGCAAGCATGAATGTATGCATGCGTTATGTATGTATATATGTATATGTACACACATGTGTTTCTCTAACAGACTGTACCCTTGGCAAAATATAATAGAAAAAAAACATTTACTAAAAGCCCATCAAACTTCATCATGTGACACTACTGAACTAGGAATTGGAGATTCAAAAATAAAAATTCACAATCTTTACTCTCAAATTATATTCTTTTGGGGTTCATATATACGTAGATAAGTCACTTCAGAGAACAGAAAAAACACTAAGACCTAACAGGTATTACAAATGCTTTTAAGAGGTGGCACTGGAGTTGCTTAGAAAAAGATAAGGGTTTTAAGAATCAGAGATGAGCAGAAAGGCATGGGGGAATGTCTATGCAGAAGCACAATAGTGGCAAACAGAGGGTTAAGTTGGTAGGAAGGACTAGTAGGGTAGTATGGCTAGAGAACATGGTGAAAATTACATTGGAATAAGACTAGGAAGGTGGGTTGAATGCAAGACTGAAGTGTTGGAAGTATTTCTTCCAAATACATTTGTTTTTTCTTTACTCCATCTCTGATTCTTGAAATCAGCAAGAAAGAGAGGGATGTGCTGAGTATAATCCCAGTTGGGGAGTGACGCAGCCAAACTTGTGCCTCAGGAAGAGGAAGGCTAGCATCTTGGTGGATGAGGGAAAGGGGATACTGGAAATAAAAATACAAATTAGATAGCTATTATAATAGTGCAGGTAATGACTTCCTAACTCAAGTGTTGACCAGGAAAGAAAACACTCCTTGACAACAAGAACAATTTCATTTTTGCCTTTGTATTCATTTTGCCAGAACTTAGCACAGTAGTGTCACAGAGTAGGTGCTGATTAAATGCTGGTTGACCGACTGAAGTCAGGACTCAATGAGACATTACTTATTCCCATACTGTCTCTACTTTTCTATTACCTAACTCAGTGGTGGTTTGTTTTGTTTCTCACAGAATAGATACTGAATCAGTCATTTGTTGCACTGAATTAGATACATTTCCTGCAATTATGGCACATTGTCAAAAGGCTATAGAGGTAATTGACTTGGTCATACTTACTACTTTACTAAATTGGGATTATGTGCATACTCTTCCACACCTGGAAATACCACTATCTTTCACTTATTCTTTTCTCAGAAGATAAGGTAGCTATCTCTCTCTCTTTTTTTTTTTTTTGCTTATGTCCTTGATTTTTTCCAGAGATAGTATATCATAGTGAATAGGACACTGGACTTGACATCTGTGTTTCAATCTCATCTCAGACACCTGCAAGTTGTGTGATTCTGGTCAAATGACCAGATTCTCAGTTTACTGATTTGTAAACCTCTAGGGTTGCTTCCAACTTTAAATCTATCATTCCATGACCTCTAAGATTTCTTCAATCTTTGATTTTCTATTATTTTGTGAAAGTGACTTACCTACATTAAAAAGAAGTGCTAGAATTTGAACCCAGTTCTTGTGACTAATATATAAGTCCTAGTGCTCTAATCACTGAATCCAATGGAGTACAAAATACAAACTACTTAGTCTTGTTTTTCAAGCCTTCCACAGTTGACTCTATCATACTTTCCCATGTTTATTTCACATAATTTCCCTTTACAACCTTTATGTTTCAGTTGCTAGCTATTCCCCACATTGCATTTTGTATTCTCCAACTTTCATGCATTGGCATAAACCATTGCCTCCTGTGTAGAACACATTCTTTCCCAATTTCTTTCTGTTGAAGTCTAAGGTCTAGCTCCGATGACACCTTCTTCAAGAAGCTATATATGATTTCTAGACCTGAAAGAAATTTCTCCTTCCTCAAACTTCTTTATCTTTATGGCCCTTATCATATTATATCATAGGAACACAGATTTAGACCCCAAAAGAGCTTTATATCATGTTGATTATTATATTATATCATATTATATATCATGTTGCCCTCTCATTAGATTATAACCTCCTTATATCTCCAAAGTCTAGCATAATGCTTAGCATGCATTGTGCTAAATGATTCTTGTTTGAATCATTTAACAATGAATATCTGAATGCTAAATTTCAAAGGAATAAAAACCTAAGTGTATTTTAACACCTTTATTACTAATCCTTGTTACCAATGATAATTTATTTAATGTGGAGTTTAATCAAGTCTTAAGAATGGTTAAAATTGTCCTTTTCCTATTTATTATGAGTTCTGTCCTGAAATTCGTAGGTTTCAAGGTCATTATCAAAGTGCCTTTGGGATGTTTTCCTTACAGACAAGCAGAACCTTCTTTTCTTAGTTACAGGCAATCAATTTACATGGCCAGGGCAGTTTAAAAGGAAATTCTTAACTTTACTTCTGTAACATTCCAGTTAGATAAAAATTCCCTGATGCTCCCTCCTTGCCTCTTTCATTTTACACAGTAGAAGCAATAGGAAAATTATGTAAACTATTTCTTTGCTGACAGTATAAAACTTCCTACGACTATTAGTAGGAGATAATGTTTCACTCCACTATTAAAGAAAAGTAAACCTGCCCAGCAATCAACCTTCTGGTATTTAACAAGGAATTTAAGTACATTTGCTTATTAGGGTTTCTCAGAACTGTTCCCAAACAGCAGTAGATGATGATGATGATGATGATGACGAACACGATTATATTAATATTTTATTTTAATTATTCTAAAGATATGTAACTTAAAGTTTGAAAATAAAGCTTACTACAGATATATAATCTCATGTAATCCTCAGAACAATCTTGTGAAGCTAATGCTTTTATCATAGCCATTTTATGGAGGAGGAACCAGTAGGAGTCAGGAGAAGTTAAATGACTTGCTTGGATCATAAGGCTAATTAGTGCTCAGGGCTGTATTGAACTCAGGTTTATTGATTCCAAGTCTACTGTTCTATTCACTATACTCCTTAGCAGTCTCTAACTGAAGTCCACTTACAGCTTTTTCAAGATGCTTTTAATACCAAATTAAGATATTTTCTAAGTATTCTAAAATCTTTCTGTCTTCCCTGCTAAATACCGTAAACAAAATATGAACAAGTTTTTAATATTTTAGCCACATAAAAGAAACATGAGCGTGAACACATGTGGGTATAGTAAAAACACGGGCTTAACTAGAGCAAATTTAAGTGATAAAGGGTATTGTAAAGTACATTAGATTTGTATGGTAGATACCAATGAATGAGTAACTATAAAGTTGGAAGACAGAATTCAGAACCTTGATAATTTTGAGGAAAATTATATGATAAAAACAATATTTTATAAAAATTCGTCTTGTAGCCATATGAAGAATAAATTGGAGACTGAATTCAGGGAAACCCTCTAAGAGGCAGTTGCAATAATATATTTTTTATAATTGCCGACTGAACTGAACAAATTACTATATTTCCCCAAAGTATCTTAGTCTAAAATTGTAGTGTGTATAATAGCAATATTTTACTAAAAATAAAAAATTCATGCTAACTGAAAAATTAACATAAAGTTTATACAATAGTTTACAAAGTACTTTTCTCTTAATAACCCTATGAAGGTAGGAATTCTAATTCTACCAAGTCCTATCAAAACAAGAAAGTCTTAAAATACGGGTCAGGTAACAAATTATTTCTCTTATCTGGTAACCAACTTGAATAAATTCAGAAATACATCAGCAGGTGTGGTACAGGTGATTAATTTTTCTGCTGCAAAAAACTCTTTCAAACCATTTAGTAAAAGCTATAAAGGGCTTGTAATTTACATCAGTGGAGGATATAACCATACTGACAGCATTTCAGATAGTTTATGTACTGAAAAATATCTATCTATTATACAAACGAATAAAGTATGAGCATGAAGTACTGAGAAAGTCTGAATCATCCAATTAGGTTTTTTTAAACACAATTTTAGCACTTTAGAGCACGTAAAATAAACCAAACTAATAGCTAACCAACTGCTATCAAATAGACTGGATACTTATATGAAAAGGTAATAATTATTTCTACTTAGGACATTAATTTTTATATGAAAATAGAACTGAAATTGATTTATGGTCAAAAAGAAGTAGCTTGCTTCCTTAAGGAAACAGAATCACTTAAAAAACTCTTTACAATATAACTTTATTTAGCAAATCTTTATTTCTTAGTAGATAATGCATAGGGAACTTAGACTGTATCTGTCAAAAAATTCAAATTAATTGTGTTATATATGTGTATACACACACACACATTTCACAGACTGAAGGGCAGTTAAATCTTTTATAAATTTCTTCATTTATTAAAATTCTACCTATTGCACAATTCTTATGTTTTTAAAAACTTAATTTACTTTTTGAATTATAGTCTATTTTTTTCTATCTAGATTTGTTTAATGCTCTCTTTTTCTTCTTTCTGATTTAGTGATGTTTCATTTTCAAAGTCACTCTTTAAAAAGGCACTGCAAGAGGTTGGGGATTAGGGTGTGAAAGATTCCAGATGTCAGGTGTGTTTTGTTTTTTCCCAATGTATTGGTTAGTTTCACTGAAATGTTTCATTTTTTTCTGTTTTATTCTTTGTTTTAAAGGCTCTCTGGGAAGGGGGTGAAAGGAAACTCCTCTTTGTAGGCTCCAATGTGACTATACTGGGAAACATGGGTGGTGTGAAAACAAAAGATAAAAACAAAAATGTGCCTTAGAGAAACAAAAAAAAAGAACATAGAATTATAGATTTTTATGCTAGAAAGTATCTGAATATCAGAAATGTTATTTGAACCTAGGCTTTCTGACTCAAAAACTAGTATTCTTTACACCATTTCCCAACAAACAAGGCATTAAAGAGGCTATTTTGCTTTACGGAAACTTAAGATATTAAAATTTTAATTTATAGAACAACACCATATGGATTCAACTTTATTCTTGACATCAAGGATTTGCTCCCAACAGGATGGGCTTCCATTCGAAATAGAGAGTTCCCTGTCACTAGAAATCTTCCAGCAGAAGTTAGTCACTTAATGCACATTATGTAGTAGAGATTCCTGCCTTAGCAGAAGGCACTGGCCCCAGTAATCTCCAAGACTATAAAATGACTAACAATGAATCTAAAGATTCATTATAGTAGTCCCTGAATAGAAAACTTCTTATGTGTATTTAAAACATGTTTCAGTGCAGAAGAACAAATGTTTATATGCAACATTTTACAGAACCACAGGTTGACTAATGTGGATATCCTGAACTATGGAATGTCTACATACAAAAATAATTTTTACATCTCAAAAATAAGCCCTTATATTTTCCTCATCAATGCCTTCAAGGTTCATCTGTTGAGTAAAAATTACAGTGGGAATTAACTATTGCATTAGCTAGATTTGAGGGTTGTATATCTATAATTTTTATTCCATAGTAGAGCTTGCTATATTTCAAAACTATCCATCACAAGAAAGAAAAAACTACTTACATCCACTTGGTTATTTAGAAAGATAACAATATTGACAAAACTAGGAAAAGAAGTTAAAGACCAACTTGTTTAGAGGGCATGTGGAACTAATGCTGGACCTAAAGTATGGAGAGCTTAGCCCTGGGATTCAAATCCCAGTTGTTCAACTTATTACCTATATGACCCTGAATAAGTCATTTAATCTCTTTAAGTCTTACTTTCTCATTCATAAAATGGGGGTAGATATTGATTACACAAACCTCTGAGATACCTTCCAGCTCAAAATCTAGGATTCTATGTTGTTGTTTTTTAAAATACATGGTTGTTTCAATATTTTGTTTTTACATCACCTATGTTCCCCAACATAGCTACATTAAAGGCTGCTTTCCCTTCCCAGAGAGTCCTTAAAATAAAGAATAAAAAAGAGAAAATGTGTCCCAGTACTGACAGCAGCATCTAGCAAAAGTGCTCGGAATTAAGAGCCAAGAACAGACTGAATTTAAACTGAGATGGCAAGCTCAAGGATCCACAAGTGGCCCAGAAAAGAAGTGTGAGCATATCTAAGGGGAATTCTTTGAATATCCTATGAAGGGAAGATAAAATCAACATTAATTGCTCGCTACCTACGAGGCATTGAGCTAAGTTCTGGAGGACACAGAAAGAGTCAAAAAAGATAGTCCCTGCCCTCAAGGAATTTATAATCTAAAGCATGTGATAAGAACTTCCTGAAATTGTGAAGTTATTATCCCTTTGCTTGGAAAAAAAGCAAAAACCAGAAAAAGAATCATCCTATAGAATCTCACTTTGGTGACAAGGAAGACCAAAATATAAAAACAGAAGACAACAAAGTCAAAGCTCCTTCATCCAAAGTCTCCAAGTAAAATATTAATTAGTCTCAGGTCATGGAAGAGCTCAAAAAGGATTTTGAAAATCAAGTAAGAGAAGTAGAGCAAAAATTAAGAATAGAAATAAGAGTGATGGAAGAAAATCATGACACACAAGTCAACTGCTTGCTAAAGGATATCCATCAAAAATGCTGATTATTAAAATAACACTTTAAAATATACTAATCCAAATTGAATAAGAGATCCAAAAAGCCAATGAGGAGAAGAATGCCCTAAAGAGCAGAACTGGCTAGATGGAATAAGAGATCCAAAAGTCTAATGAAAAAAATAATTAGGTTAGATTAGATTAGAATGAAGCAGATGGATGCTAATGACTTTATGAAAAATCAAGAAATTACAAAACAAAGCCAAAGGAATAAAAAATAACAGACAATGTGAAATATCTCATAGGAAAAACAGCTGACCTGGAAAATCGATTCAAGAGGGACAATTTAAAAATTACTGAACTCGTTGAAAGTCATGATCAAAAAAAGAGCAGAGACATCATCTTTCAAGAAATTATGAAGGAAAACTGCTCTGATATTCTAGAACCAGAGGGTAAAATAGATACTGAAAGAATCCTCCGATCACGTCCTAAAACAGATCTCAAAAGGAAAACTCTAGGAAAATTGTAGCCAAATTCCAGAGCTCCTGGGTGAAGGAAAATATATTGCAAGCATCCAGAAAGAAACAATTTGAATACTGTGGAAAAACAATCAGAATAACACCAGATCTAGGATCTTCTACATTAAGGGATCACAGGGCTTGGAATATGATATTCCAGAAGTCAAATGAACTAGGATTAAAACCAAAATCCCCAACCCAACAAAAGTGAGTATAATACTTTGGGGAGGAGAGGAGGTAAATGGTCATTCAATGAAATAAGGGACGTTCAAGCATTCTTGATGAAATAATCAGAGCTGAATAGAAAATTTATCTTTCAAACACAAGAATCAAGAGAAGCAGGAAAAGAAACAGGAAAGAGAAATCAAAAGGCAATTACTAAATCTGAACTGTTTACATTCCTATATGAAAAGATCATATTTGTAACTTGAGACTTTTCTCAGAAGTTGGGTAGTTGGAGGGATTATATATATATAGAAAGAGGGCACAGGGTGAGCTTAATAGGAAGGGATGATATCAAAAAAAAACAAAAATTAAAGGGTGAGAGAGGAATATATTGGGAGAAGAAAGGGGGAAATAGAATGGGGCAAATTATCTCACATAAAAGAGACAAGAAGAAGGCTTTTTCAATGGAGAGGAAGAGGTGGGAGGTGAGAGGGAAAGAGTGAATTTTACTCACCTCAGATTTGGCTTAAGGAGGGAATAACATGTTCACTCAATTTGGTATGAAAACTTATTTTTAACACTACAAGAAAGTAGGGGGGAAGGTGATAAGCAGCAGGTGGGAGGATAATAGAAGGGAGGGCAAATAGGAGGAGGGGGTAATAAGAAATAAACACTTTTGAGAAGGAATAGCGTCAAAAGAGAGACTAGAATAAATGGGGGTCAAGATAGGATAGAGGGAAATATAGTTAGTATTTTACGATATGACTGTTATGGAAGTGTTTTGCATAACCACACATGTATTACCTATAATGAATTGTTTGCCTTCTTGGGGGGATGGGCGGAGAGGGAGGAAGGGAGAGAAGTTGGAATCCAAAGCTTTAAAAATGAATGTTGAAAATTGCTTTTACATACAACCGGGAAATAAGATAAACAGGCAATGGAGTATAAAAATCTATCTTGCCCTACAAGAAAATAGAGGGGATGGGGAAAAGAGAAGGGAGGAGTATCACAGAAGGGAGGGCAGATTTGGGAAAGTGGTAATCAGAATGTCTACCCTTTTGGGGTAGGTGAAGGGGAGAGATGGGGAGAAAATTGGAACACAAAATTCTATGGAAGTGAATGTTGAAAACTAAAAATAAAACAATTTTTTAAAAGATAAGAATGAATTTATACATAATTATTATACACACACACAAAATTTCAGGGGAAAATTTCTAAGTAATTAATCCTCAAACAGGATCATATGTATATATATACATATATATGTATATATATACATATATGTATATATGTATATATATACATATATATATATATATCTCCAAGGTTATATGAACTTTTTTCAGCTTCGTAGCTTGAGTGAAATTGGAATAGAAAAAGAGTGTCAAAGTTTAATGTGAACTTAAGAAAATGATCCATTACTCTTAAAAAAGATCATGTGAGGAAAGTGTATCAAGTCATGCTTAGATAGGTTTTAGTGGACCACAAGTCAATAATGTGATATTAAAGGTACAATACTTCGAATCTAGGATCACCTGATCTGAATTCTTCACTGGCCTGAAAGTCAGTCAATAAATATTTATTAAGCACATATTTCTATATACTAGGCACTGTACTAAGTGCTAGGTAAACAAAAAGATACAAAAACCAATTCCTGCTCTCCAAGAGTTCATAATATAATGGGGGAGGTAATGAGCAAAGAAATATGCACAAACAAGTATGAGAAAAATAAGAACTCATTAAGAGAAGGTAAATGCTAGAAATAAGAAGGGTTGGGGGTAGTGAAGCAAATATGGAAGACTAAAAGCAGGGAATTCTCTGAGCTCTCCCTCAAAGCCCTCCAAATACCTATAAAAAATGACTATAAACAATTTCGAGAGCTACAGAACCCACAAAATGATAGAGTGAAACAAATACCCAGCCCTGGAAACCTGACAGACAGGGTCTTTCACACTGGTGAGGGAGTGGAGCATAGTCCAGGGTGGGCTATGCAGACCAGCTGGAATTGGCCTCACAGGACTGAGTCATTGATAGCTGTAGCAGTTTCCAGACTTCCCAATCCACAAACACCAGAAAGGTCAATGGGAAAACTCTATGGCACCTGGATGAAAGAGGAGCACAGAGTCTGACCAGTTCCAGCCCCACAGTGGCGGGGGCAGTGGCAGCAGAAGTTGCAGCAACAGAAGCAGAAAGGCTGCTTCAAGAGCTCTAGACCCATAGACAGTGGTGAATCCAGCGGCTGATACAAAATTCCTGAAACCTGGAAGAGTATACCTATCCCCAGGGGAACCAGAGTTCTACTTTCACAAAGTGTTAGAAAATCAAGTGTTTGGCTGGGAATATTAGTAAACATTGTAAAAAAAACTCAAACTATAGAATCTTACTTTGATGACAAGGAACATCAGGGCATACAGCCAGACGACAGCAGAGTCAAAGCTCCAACATCAAAAGCCTCCAAGAGGAATATGAATTGCTCACAGACCATGGAGAAGCTAAAAAATGATTTTGAAAATCAAGTAAGGCAAAAACTGAAAAGAGAAATGAAAGTGATGCAAGAAAATCATGAAAAATGAGTCAGCAGCTTGCTAAAGGAGACCCAAAAAATGCTGAAGAAAATAATAGCTTAAAAATAGACTAACACAGGGCAAAGAAGTCTAAAAAAGTCAACAAGGAGAAGAATGCCTTAAAAAGCAGAATTGGTCAAGTGGAAAAGGAGATATAAAAACTCACTGAAGAAAATAATTCCTGCAAAATTAGAATATATTAAAAGGAACCTAATGACTTTATGAGAAATCGAGATATTATAAAATAATATAAATAATATAATAATATAATAAAATAATATAAAATAAAAAAAGAACCAAAAGAATGAAAAAATAGAAGACAATGTGAAATATCCCACTGGCAAAAACCACTGTCTTAGAAAATAGATCAAGGCAAGATAATTTAAAAATTAGTGGTCTATCTGAAAGTCATGATCAAAAAAAGAGCCTAGACATCATTTTTCAAGATATTATCAAGGAAAACTGCCCTGATATTTTAGAACCAGAGGCTGAAATAGAAAAGGAAAGAATCTACTGATTATCTCCTGAAAGAAACCCCAAAAGGAAACCTCCTAGCAATATTGTAGCCAAATTCCAAAGTTCCCTAGTCAAGGAGAAAATATTGCAAGCAACCAGAAAGAAACAATTCAAGTATTGCAGAAATATAATTAGGATCTTGTGTTCTAGCAGCTTCTACATTAAAGTATCAAAAGGCCTGGAATATGACATACCAGGGGTCAGAGGAGATGGGATTAAAACCAAAAACCACCTACTCAGAAAAACTGAGTATAAACTTCAGGGAGGAAATACACATTCAATGAAATAGAGGACTTTTTTCAAAGACTTATTAAGTATGAATGACTTACCCATTCTTAGCAATGCAATGATCTAAGACAATTCTAATGGATTCATGATGAAAAAAGCTATCCACATCCAAAGAAAGAACTTATGGAATCTGAATGTAGAGTGAAGCATACTATTTGTGTATTCTTTATTTTTGTGTTTTTTTTCCTTTGGCCTGTTTCTTCTTTCATGACACAAATAACATGGAAATGTTTTACATAACTGCACATATATAATCTATATCAAATGTGTTTGCTATTGGGGGAGGTGAGGGAGAAAATTTGGAATTCAAATTTTTTTGAAAGATGAATGTTAAAATTGTATTTACATATAATTGGAAAAAATAAAATGCTATTTAAAAAAAAAGAGTTGGGATGAATCGTAGAAGATAGGATTTTAGACATGATGGAAGCCAGGAGTCAGAGATTAAAGAGGGAGAGGGAAAATCTTAATTCGGTTTTGGACACTTACAAGTTATGTGACCACTTATCCTCCTGAGTCTTGACTTTTTCATCTCTATAACGGATTACCTGTCTTGCAAGGCTGTGATGTGACTCAAATGTGGGTCATGTGAAGCATTTAGCAAACTATGAAGCACTATGTAAATGTCAACAATTATAATTACAAGAAGGTACAGCCTTGAGTACAGGGATTATTTTCCATTTTATTTTTTTATACCCAGCATCTTAACATGGTGCCTTGTATATAGTAGGTGGCTGACAAATGACTGTTGGAATAAATTGGATGTGACAGCAATAAAATGAGAGACAGACTGAGAAAGAGAAGTACAGAGACAGACAGGGAAGGAAGGAAGGAAGGAAGGAAGAGAGGAAGAAGGCAGGGACACTAACACAGTCTTATACTATAGTAAGAGAAACAAGTGGTTAGTGACTGGAAATGACAGCCCACTGGAAGTGATCCTATCACTTCCAGAACACTTTAGGAAGGATATTTATAAGTGAGGAATACAAAGAAGAGAGTCATCAATATGGTGAAGGGCCTCAGGATCATTCCCTATAGGGAATGACTGAAGAAACTACTGATGTTTTGCCTAGAGAAGACTTGGGAGACAAGAAGATGTGATAGCTTTCATTTATTTGGAGTTCTGTCAAGTGGAAAACAAAAAGCCATTTGTACTTGGTCCTCAAGAGCCAATGATTTCAAAGAAGCAAATTTAGACTTAGTGTAAGGGGGTAAAACTTCCAGAAATAAGAGCAACCCACACTGGAATGGGCTTTCTTGGGAGCTGATGGGTTGCTCTTTATGGAATTTTTCAAACAAAGGTTGAATGCTCCTCTGTTAGGTAGTTTGTGGAAATGATTCTACCTAAGATATGGATTGGATTGGCCCCTGAGAACCTTGGGATTACTGAAGTCTTTCAAATCTTAAAATGTGTACTCCCATCTTGTATTATATTAGTAGTAGGTAGATATGTTGCCTCATGCTTATAGGTGGTTTCTTGAGTCAGTGAGACTAAGATTAAAAACGACAAAAAACTTCCTATCTCTATTTTCCTAGCTCTGGATTTTATATTTATTGTTACCTGGGAACCTCAAAAAAGATGCAAATCTGCAAGTTCCAGGCTTGTCTTTGACTGAAGTCCGCCAATGGGCTGTTTAAGATGACTTCTGAAATAATAATATGGTCATAAAATAAATTTCTGGAAAAGGAAGATTAGAGAATAAGACTGTCAATTTGTCTCCATTACTGATCAAACAAAAGGACCATATGGTTTTGGAGAATAAGAACCAGCTCTTTAGATTGGAGTATTCCTAACATATTCCTAATGCTGTTCTGAGGTTCATCAAGCAATATTCTGTTCTATTACTTTTCAATAGAACTACTCACCAGGAAAGGACATGCATAGACAGCTAGCTATGTGTAAGGTCATAAATATCAAATCAACAAGCATATGTTAAGGACTATACAAATCACAAAATCTGATTTCTGATTCTTCAACACTGAAAGCCAAAGTCTGGCATTCAGAAACCATGCCAAGGTGTGAGGTCAGCCTAAAAGAGCCAGCCAGTTTTATTCTTGTATTCTAATGATTACTTGCCCTCTTCAATGTGTCATAATAATATAAGGAGAGGAATACCTAGTTTGTCCCTGAAGTATATTTTAGTAGAGAAAGATTTTGAAAACAAAAAATTACCATTTTTTCTCTCATAGATTAAAGAAAAACACACAACACAAAAAGATGAGTTCTATTTTTAACACGCAGCACCTGCATTTAATTCATATGAGAATCACCGAGTAGATACAATATTTAACAAACCAAAAAAGAGATAGTTTCCCAAAAGCTTTATCATTCTCTCATAGTCAAATAGATAGGCAAATGCAACACTATAAAACAGCTTAAATACAATATACCATGCTATCATCAATGCAAGCTTTATCTACTATAATATTTTGTGCAGCTGGTATTCCACTGCATATTACATATTTCCCATTAGAGAGTGTATTTAATTTTCTTGATTTACTCTCACCATTTCATGAAGATGTTCCAATCAATTTTAAATTAATAGATCTTCATTCCAAATATGCAGGCTATGCTTTACTGACGTATTCTGAATACTACAAAAGGCCGATTATGTTTGCTGAAGTATGCCAAGATCTCTGATTTTAATGCACTTCTTTCTACTCTTGAGAGTTAAAGTCAGCATCTTTATCCAGGAAAATCAAGGCAGCATAAACTGTGACTATACAGTCTCAAGATACATTTTAAAAAGCTGCTTTTCCCTAACAGATTTATTCATATACCAAAAATTACATATTTTTAAAAGGTTATTAAATGTTCCTTAGGGATGGGAATTTTATCCCCACAGCAATTAAAATTAATGGATGATTTCTAAGAAAGAAAACAGAAATTTAACAGTTGCCTTCAGAATTCTGAAACAGTGTCAACCAAAACCCATTGAAATGGTTATGGTTCCTTTCTGAACAAGTTATGTTATATTAATAGAATCTTACCTTGTAACAGGCATAGTATACCTGATACATGAACAAATACTAAAATTTCCTGTACCACTACATTTCAAAAGACTGAGATAGTAGTTATTTACTTTGAAATATGTTCTCTTTAAATATTAAGCTTTCCTAAGACCTTAAAAGCATGACAACTTCGAAAATTGCAACTTACACATAACTTTTTTTTAGAAATACATTACATAAAATGATTTACACCTATAATCTGATAGTATTTGGATGCCTGATTCCACATGAGTTAATTTATTATTAATCCCTATAAAAACATGGCTTTACATTTATACATCAAAAACATTATGGGCACATTTTTTTACATATCCTATTTAGATTTTTGTCATAATAGATCTTTCCACAGGACAAATGTTGCTTTAATCATTCCAACTCTAAAGTGTGCATTATTGTATTAATAAATTTATAATTGAAAGACCACATTATACTACTCCTAACTATACATTTTAAAGAAGAAAAATTTGGATCTTGAAATATGTGTTAAGGGTATCATGAAAAGTATCAATTTTTTTCATTTATTTAATATTTATTAAGTATCTACCATATGTGCACATATGTTCAGTGAAGAAAATTAGGTAAAGTGGTGGAATGGAAATAATCTATAAGGTGGTTTCATTGCTGTCTGAATAACTTATCAGGGCAAGGAGGTGGATCAGTGAATATAGCACTAGGGCTGGAGTCAGGATGACCTGAGTTTAAATCCAGCCTCAGACACTTATTAGCAGTGTGTGACTCAGGGAAAGTCACTTAACTCTGTCTGCCTCAGTTTCCTCACCTGGAAGATGAGATAGAGAAGGAAATAAAAAATTACTCCAGTATCTTTGCCAAGAAAACCCCAAACAGGGTCATGAAGAGTCAGACAAGACTGAGGCAAATGAAGAACAAAAAAAATAATCTATCATAATCGCTCTGAACAGAGCACTTGAGTGCCATATGTTTAAACTAAGGGCCTCTCAAATAATAGTTGGTAAATTCCAACAAATTTCGTCACTTTCCAAGCTACCTGAAGTATAGAAAAGTATCCTTTTCTGATCAATACTCAATTATTACTGATATTAATACAGCTGATTATCTCCCCCATTCAAAATACACTAGTAGATTCAAATAGAAAAGCTTCTATATGCCAAACTAGTTTAATATAATACTTTTATGATGATGCAGTCAGAGCCTACCACCTGGCAAGAGTTCCTTCAGACCACTACGACACAATTCAGTATACAGCTATCATCAAAATCCAAAGAGCATTTTAGAATAAGAGCATAGGATGCTTATTAGAATGCCAAGTACAAATAGTTGGGAGGTAGGACCCATAAAAGAATGGATGTTATCTTTTTTTCTGGAGACAAAAGAAAGTGAAAGCATATACAGAAACTGACCTTTTATATTATAACCTTATAAAAATTGATCATTTTGTAATCAAGAACTATCAAATTCTCTTAAACATCATGAAAAAACTTAAGACTAATTAGGAAAAAATTATATTGGCAATGATTTTTTTGCAAAAAAGAGTATCCAGATCAACCTTTGTCCTGATAGAACAGCTTCCAAGTTGGAAGACAGACTTGAAATATTGGCAGTATGAGAAACTTTTATGAGTTACATCATCTCTAATTTAATTTTAGTTGAACAAATAGAAATGACAAGGCATTTTAAAAAATGCATAGAAATAGGTAAAAGCAACTTAAACTTCTGAGAACATCTAAATAAGAGATTTTTGCATTAGTAATATTTGTATATATTAAAATTAAAATAGCAATTGCAATTAAACATACTATTAAAAATTGCAATATTAATATGACTGCTTTCCTTCTACTTTCCCTGGCACATCATGAAGTTAGGGTGCATTTAAATTAACATTTTTATGAAACTTGCCCCTTCCCTCTTTATCTTGGCTACTCATCAGAAGACTGTAAACCCCCAAATTATAGAAAAATCTATACAGTGGCACACAGGTGTTTTATAAATAAACAATTTTCAATGAAATATTTTGACTTTAAAAAAAGCTTAATATATCATAGGGACATGTATACAAATTTTTCTACTTGTGTTATCTTTTTATGCTGGACAAACCTACCAGGAATCTCAAATTATCATACTAGTAAGAAAGCTTAACAAAGGTGTTACTTTTCTATAAATGCAATTTGATTCTCAGCATGACTACAGGAATGGCAATTTACAACCTCCCACTATAATAAGTAACAATGAATGCTAAGGTCTTGCTAATTTACACAATGGGGTAGCTCGTTGCTCTTAGATGCCTCAGAACCAATAGAAAAGGAACAATTTGAGGACCTTTTACTTCAATAAACTATGCTTAAATTTGCACTTAACTCTACAATAGTGAAATTTAGGAGACTTGATTTAATTGTTGTTCCAAGTACTGATGTACCAGATATATCAGCCCTGCTCCCACAACAGAAAAACTTGTTTATATCAATAAGGGACCTAAGTTAAATGTTAAACTCTCAGGTTAGAAAGTCTATAAATCGAGAAACTTAGTAAAACACAACTTGGTTCAGAAAGAAAGCTATCCAGATTTTCATCATATTAATGCTAATCTGCCTTTATTAATGTTGTAACCTTCACCTTTTAATAAGAAATACGTTAAATTTTACATTTTAGTGACAGGACACATTTAGAAGATTGTAGTGTAAAACAGTATCACTGTACATCTCAGGGTTGGTACAATTCCTAATCCTCCTCTCAGCATTTCTATATACATTGGCATATTGATAAAACAATTGCTAATGTTACAAAAGGAATTATATTTGCTCGGTGGCCTATTAGATTAATACATGGGAGAAAATATATTCTAAAAGAATAAAGTCCTATAAAAAGAACCAAATGATTGTGCAGTCAGCACTTTATAATTGCATTTTTACTTTTTCAGTTGTATCCCAAGGACTAAAGCAAAAATTGAACCATAAAGCTTTACTCGACAGAAAGGAATTAGCCTACCACACTAAACCACAAAGATAGGAGAGACAGTTATTTATGAAGAAACACTCTTCACTATTACCCTTTTGAGATTCTACAAAAGGGCTAAATATTGATGCATTCCCAAATCACCTTTCCCCCAGTTCTTGTATTAACAAGTAGAAATGGGCTTTTGATGCTCTCAATTTATCAAGATCAGGTGAACAGAATTGTTTTTACAGAGTACACACTATTCTCTGCCTTACAGGGACTGTACAATCACATTAAACTCTCATGGTTATTAATAATTCATGGAACTTCCTCAGTTCACTACAAGGACATCATTCATAGGGCATCACTCTTATTGAAAGAAGTTAACAGGAATAGACAGATAAACAATGTTAAAAGTCAAATGAAAAAAGTCTCCTATGAATTCTGGGATATTCAAGACCAGGGAAAGACTTCAATTGCTATCATCCTCCGACAAGGCTTAACATCCTTCATCATTGCTCATAGTGCCTGACAGGCTTAGTTTAACTATTCTGGAGAATAACATCTGTTCTTTAAAAATGTGGCAATCCCACAGAATATTCTGTTCATTTCATGTTGAGGCTTTGCGGCAGCTTTAATTATCCTCGGGTAAAGTGGCATAATGCAGAGTGCTGGAATGGAAATTAGGAAGACTTGAGTTCAAATGCAGCCTCAAGACACTTGCAAGCTCTATATTCAGGACAAGTCTCCGTAAAGTAGGAATAATAACAGCACTAACTCACAGGGTTGTTTATAGGGATCAAATGAGCCCATATATGTAAACCTTAGGAGGTAGGTAAATATCAGCTATTGTTATATTTACACCATGGTTTTCAATAGGTTTGTCTAAACATCTCTTTGGCGCAAATTGCTTTTTGGGGAATCCCAAGGATAATTTGAATTTCTTATTCATCAAGGAGCACAACCACAAATGATTCCTATACCTTTAAAACATGAAAAGAACTTCCACATTTTATTTTATTAGCCTCCCTAAATGGGCAGCATTTAGGCTGTTTCATGTAATCTAACATTTGGATGGTCAGAGCCAAAGAATTCTTTCCCCAGTGGCGCCACAGCAGCACCTATGTATATGGAGATGTATTTCCAGGGTAAATTTGTAAAAAGTAAACCCTCTTCCTCAAAGAGGAAACCAAAATATTTATTCATATACCAGAACTCCAAGTCCGCCATGGTAACAAAGAGGTTTGTATACATTACCAACAAAGGCAGCACAGACATCTTCCCTGTCAGGCCTCCTCACAAACAAGTTCCTTGAGGCAAAATGCCCCTTTCTCGCCCATGCTGGCTGCTGTGCTCTGCCTGCTACCTCTCTCAGTTCCACCTCACTCTCTCTTCCTGCAGCACCCTTACTACTCCACCCATTCGGCAAGATCCTACCACCATAGGCTTCATGTGATTCAAGCTGTGGGCTGGCTCAAATTTCAAAGCAGGTCACAGGGGCCTATTAAGGGGCAAGGAAGATCTTCAAATTCCCTTAACATCAGAAGTGGTCAATTTGCTTCTGATGAGCTTGACTTAGCTAGGTTAGACTTTGACCAGCAATCTACTACTGACACTATACTTGAGCTTTTTCCATCTTAAAATACGGTTAACATTAACTAGTAAATTTTTCTTTTCTATAATCAGAAAGACTGTACAAATAGAATACATTCATCCCAAAGGTTTGCAACACCATCAGTAAGTGGATAGTCAACTGCAATCAGAATCATTTAATGGAAGTTAATATAAATGCAGTAGTTTGTGATTTAATAATACATTTGAGGAAAATACAGTTTACTATACACATAATTTGCCCTAAATTAATTCATATAATTTCAATTCTGAACTATCTGAAAATCAAATTCTACTAAGAACACACATACATATATGTTTCTATGTACATATATGTAAAAATGGTTTAACAACTAATTTAGCACATTTGCAAAGAAACTACTACATGTAGGGTTGCTATATGCAAGAGCATGACAATGTCCAAACCACTGAATGGCAATAAAAATGTTAGTTTATGTTATGAAAACAAGCCTGTTTAATCACTGTAATTTTCAAAGGAATAAAGTAATACTGTAATAATTAAGTTAAAACTATTCATTTATCATTCATGTACATTGTAAATAAACAGAAATCCCACCAGAATAAGTGAGTGTAAAAATCCTAACAAACAAAATCTACCTCAACTTTTGTTTATGCTTAGCTCCAATGACTAATTTGTGCAGTAGTTTCATGGGTGGAGAAAAGGGGGAGAATCTAGAAAAAGTAATGCTCTGAATGAGGAACATTGAACCTCACATGAACTAGAGAAAAAGAGAGGGGACACAAAGGCAACCAGTTAATGCAGAGGAAGAAATCACTAACTAACTTATTTTATCTGTGATATTGGCAAGCTTTTTTTAGAACGTAACAAATAAGCAAATATTCCATGTTCCTCCATGTTCTTAGGAAGTTAGAAGGCTTCTTTATTGCTTGGTAACTAAAATTTTTAAATGCACTGATCAGAGGTTGTGACGTTAAAGAAAGATATTAATATACTAATTAAAGGGTACTAAAGGCCCAGCTGTAACTGGAAACAATGCAACATGAAATTGTATTCAGTTAAGAAATTTAGAACTTTTCAAATTGTGTCTTCACACATTTTTATAAGTAACAAACACTAATTAATAAATAACTCTTTAAAACACTTTAACAACTTTCATACTTCAATGTCTCTTTCTGAAATTTGTTTGCTTTATGCATTTAAAAAAAGTTTTGATACTTTTTTGGATATCACTCTACATATCCATTTACCTATTACCCCATACACACAAACCCTCCCTGAGGTGAATCTCTTCCTTATAATATGTGTCTTTGTGCACTACATATATATTTGTATGTGTACATATATTATACATAAATAAAAAAATCAAAGTAATTTAACATATTGGTGATGTCTGCAAATGCTCATCTCATTCTCCATCTTCAGTCTAAAATTCCAAAATATTTTCTAAAATAGCTGGATACAGTTTCATCAATAGTGCATTACTATGTTTCCTCCCAAAGCCAACCTCTACACTTCCTTGATATTTGTTTTTTCCAATCTGATCAGCATAATGAGGTGAAATCTCAGAGTTCTTTTAATTTGCATTGGGATTTGGAGCTTTGTTATAGTTGCTGACAGTTTCCAGTTGTTCTTTTTGAAAATTCCTGCAATAGCATAACTCCAATACTGACTTGTGTCCCATTCTGAATAACTATTCTTCTTGCTTCACTGATGCTTTTTATTTCTTTTTTTAGTTCACTGGCATTTCCTCCATCCTTCCTCCAAAGAAAAAAAAATCAAATCTCTCACAAGCAACAGTAGTATATATTTATGAAAATAGGTGGTACAAGGGGACAGATAGTGTCAGAGCCAAAGTCAGGAAGGCTCTTCTTCCTGAATTCAAATATGGTCTCAAACACTTAAAAGCTATGTGACCCTGGGCAAATCACTTTACCCTGTTTGCCTCAGTTTCCTCATGTGTAAAATGAGTGTAAAAAGGAAACGGCAAAAAATTCCAGTATCTTTGCCCAGAAAATCTCAAATTGAGTGAGTCATTAAAAGTCAGGTACAAATAACAAAGAAAAAGAAATCTGAATAATGGATTGATCTGAAAATATATGCTCCACTTTGTACCTCTAGCCCATCAACTCTCTGAAAGAGGTTTGTTCTGTTTGCCATGTCTTTTAGTGTTTTAATTGGTTATTACATTGGCCAGAGTTCTTAAGCTGTTCACAGTTATTTTTCTTTACATGTTAGAGCAATTAAATTTTTCTCTTGGTTTCACTTGCATCATCAGTTCAAAAAACTCTTCCCAGATTCTTCCTTTCTTAATCAGTTTCTTTCATCTTATGATATAATAATAATTCTCTCACTTTATGTAAAACATACTTTGTTAAGCCATTCTCCAATTGGTAGGCTAGGTTCTCACTTTATTTTCATTTCTTTGCTATAACAAAAAGTATTTCTTGTTAGTATTTTTATACATAAGGTATTTCTCCTTCTTTTATTGATCATGCTAAAGTACAGGCCATTTCACAGTGGCATTGCTGGGACAAAGTATGCACTATTTAGAGAATTAAGGATAAACATATTATATAAAATTATTATATTTGATTATGCTTTCTGGAACTACCTGAAACACATTAAGTTTTATTCCAGCCTCTTGTCTTACATACTGAATTTTGGTTCCTATATGAAGTCAATTTCAGGGTGCTGGTTTCTTATACGTTCTGCTATTTATTTTTCATTTTAATAAGAAGTTTAATTCACTTACATTTAAGATTATAACTGTTTTTGCTTTCCTACATTAAGTTGTCATACTGATATTTCTCCATTGCTTAAGGCAGTGCTTCATTTCACTTGGTTTTTTATGTTTTCCACATTCCCCCCTCATTGAAATTTCTGCTTTCTTGAGTTTACTTTTAATATTAGTATCTTAATAATTTTTGTAGCTCAGACAATAATACAGTACAAAAATTTTCTTTGACCTCTTTCTCCTGTGATCCAATCTCTGTTTGAATAAATTTTATTTGTAGGGCCACTTTCTAATCAAATGGTATTTCAATTCATCACCTTCATTTCTCCTTCTCCCTTCTATGATACTCTAGAATCTAAGTTACTCTCTATTATCTTTGTGTTTATCTGTTCTTTATTCTTTCTGTCATTCTCATAACAAAGCAGCAGGACTTATGAAAGAAAAAATTCATTCTCTCTAACCCAACTATTCATTCGATTATGGATTTTCCATCGCTTTTCCTCTTTGTTTTTAAAAGATCTGCTTAACTGCCAAAAATATTAATGACAAAATAAGTACACAGTTCATGATACACAGTTCATGATACACAGTTCAAGTGTCCTGTCCAACACTATCAGACTTTTGACTCAAGAGCTACCAATCCTTGAGTACCTCACTCTTCAGAAATTTTGTCTCTCATTAGGCATAGACCAATGCCTGACACCATACACAAGAATAAACTCCAAATGAATACGCGATCTAAGTATAAACACTGATACTATAAATAAATTAGGGGAGGAAGGAATAGTGTATTTGTCAGATTTATGGAGAATGAAGAAATGTTTGACTAAACAAGAGATAGAGAACATTATGAAGTGCAAAGTGGATAATTTTGATTATACTAAATTGAAAAGTTTTTACACAAATAAACCCAACGCAACCAAGATTAAGAGAAAAGCAGAAAACTGGGAAAGAATTTTTGCAACTAGTATCTGTGATAAAGGCCTCATTCTAAAATATATAGAGAATTGAATCAAATGTACAAGAATACAAGTCATTCCCCAACTGATAAAAGGTCAAAGGATATGAACAGGGAATTTTCAGAGGAAGAAATTAAAGCTATCTATAGTCATAATGCTCTAAATCACTACTGATTAGAGAGATGCAAATCAAAACAACTCTGAGGTAGGTAGGTACCACATCATACCTTTCAGACTGGCTAACAAGACAAAACAGGAAGATGATAAATGTTGAAGATGTGGGAGAGGTGGAACATTAATTCATTGTTGGTAGAGCTGTGAGCTGATCCAATCATTCTGGAGTGCAACTTGGAACTATGCCCAAAGAAAGGGCTACAGAAAAAATACAGAAAGAGCATATCCTTTGACCCAGCAATATTTCTTCTAGGACTGTAACCCAAAGATATCATAAAAATGGGAAAGGATTCCACATGTACAGAAATATGTATATCAGCTCTCTTTGTGGTGGTCAAAAACTGGAAATCAAGGGGATGCCCATCAATTGGGGAACAGCTGAACAAGTTGTGGTATGTGAATGTAATGGAACACTATTGTGCCATAAGAAACGATGAACAGGAAGACTTCAGAGAGGCCTGGAAGGACCTATATGAACTGATGCTGAGTGAAAGAAGCACAAACAGGAGAACTTTGTACACAGCAACAATCACAGTGTGTGAGGAATTTTTCTGGTAGACTTAGCCCTTCACAGCAAAGCAAGGACCTAAAAAAATTCCCAATGGACTCTTGAGGCACAGTGTCATTCACATCTAGACAAAGAACTATGGAACTGGAGCAAAGGATGAAGCAGACCATTTTTTTCTGTATGTTTTGTTTTGTTTTCATGGTTTCTCCTATTCATTTTAATGCTTCTATGCAACGTGATTAAACATTCTTATTTAATAAGAATATACTGTAGAACCCATACAAAATTGTACATTGTCTTGGGGAGGGAGGGGAGAAGATGGGGGGGAAATCTAACATATATGGAAGTGATTGTAAAAAACTGAAAACAAATAAATTACTTAATATAAAAAAATAAAGAAACTATGTCTCCTTTATGATGGACAGATCCCAGGAACAGGAGGCAGTTACGAGAGGCAGTATTCTTGCCCATCTCCCTGCTTTTCCCCATGCTCTCAGGGAGGGTGAGAGATGGGGGTAAAATATACACAAAACGAAGTGCATATGAATGCACACGCACACACACAAACTCACACCACACACACCACACACACACTACATACACCACACACACACACCCCTCCTCCTTCCTGATCAAGGACAGACCAGGCAAGAATACATTTCTGAATCCCCATCTCTCCTGTCTCTTTTCCTTGACCGAAAGATTTCATCTGTGCTTTTACATAATGTTGAGTTATTAATAAAGGAATTTGGTTTTTATTTTTTATTTTTTGCATTACATATTTATTACAGGGAGGGATAGTCTGCTGAGGAATAACAGATATTTTAAAAAGCATCAATAAAAAATCTTAGTAAAAATGCACAGGAGGAAAAAAGTGCAGAAAATATTAACAATAGAGCAATTTTGTTACTACCTTTTAAACAGATAACAAGAAAGTATTACTAAAGGTTCATTTTTCTTTGATATAGCACAATTCTGAAGCTCAAGAACTACTGAAGTTAAGAACAACTCTAATGTAAGAAAACTGAGAAACCACATTACTGAGGACAGCAGCATAAATTGTTGGAGAAAGAGCACTCTGGTTTCAAGCATGGGTAAGTGTAACAAAAGCTGCCAGATTCTCAATCTGCTTTTCAAGAGTACTTATTTCTTCTTGGTTGGCCTCATGACCTCCACAATTCTCTGTAAAATCCTCAATCTTGCTGTCACCATATTTGCCACCAACCTCAAACATCTCTAAACTGACAGAGACCCTGAGGTTCCTGAGGAACTCAACCTCTTTCATAGTTGTATGTGACTCTATAAGTGTATCTGGACATCTACTCGAGAAGGCAGAGGCTGGCACCCTCATGAAATTAAAGGTTTCCTCTATTGGTGTTTTGAGATTCTTTGTCAAATGATCAAGGATATAAACAGGTAGTTTTCGGATAAAGAAATTAAAGATATCTATAGTCATATAAAAATGCTCTAATTCACTATTGATTAGAAAAATGCAAATTAAACAACTCTGAGGTACCACCTCACACCTATAACACTGGCTAATATGACAAAACAAGAACATTGGAGTAAGTGTGGGAAAACTGGGGCACTGGTGCACTGCTGGTAGAATTGTGAACTGATCCAACCATTATGCAGAGCTCTTTGGAACTATTCTCTTTATAGTTTTATACTCCTTTGGCTATAAAACTGCATACCGTTTGATCCAGCAATACCACTGCTAGGTCTGTATCCGAAAGAGATTATAAAAACAGGAAAAGGATCAACATGCACAAAAATATTTATAGCACCTCTCTATATGGTGGCCCATCATTGGGGAAGAGCTAGACAAGGTTATGGGATATGAATGTAATGGAATACATTGTGCTATAAAAATGATGAGCAGGCAGATTTCAAAACACCTGAGTTACTTACATGAAACAATGATGAGTAAAACCCGAAAAATATTTTACACAGTAACACTACTGTGTGATGACCAACTTTTAGACTTAGCTCCTTCCAGCAATACAATGATCAAAGACAATTCCAAAAGACTCATAATTGAAAATGCTACCAACTTCCAAAGAAAGAACAATGGAATCTGAATGCAGATTGAAGCATAACATTTTCTCTTTTTTGTTTTTGGCTTTTTTTTTCCTCTTGATTTTTCCTTTTTGTTCTGATTCTTCTTTCACAACATGACTAATGTGGAAATATGTTTAATACGACTGTACATGTATAGCCTATATCAGATTGTTTGCCCTTTTGGGGAGGGGGAGTAGGAGGAAAGAAGTAAAAAAAGTGGAACTCAAAATCTCATAAAAGTGAAAGTTAAAAGATGTCTTTACACATTAATTGGAAAACATAAAATACTATTAAGAAGAAAAAGAAAATAATATTACTCAAAAAACATGGCAATTGGTAGGAGAACATCAAAATGCACATCAGTTATTTAATGAATAACATAAAGAATTCCTAAGTCACATATATTAGTAAATATATTCAAAACTGATATATATGTATATCAAAACTGATATATACATCCTGAACCATAAAATTTCTCATAATTTTTATTGAATAAGTGATTAAATTAAATCAATCTGGTACACAATGAGTAGTTTTGGAACAAATTCAAAAAAGGCTTTATATGGTCTTCATATGAATACATATTTTCTATTTAACAATACAGTAGCCAATTGTAAGATTAAAAAAATCCAATTTTCTTCACCTTATCTTTTTGGTAATCAGTCTTAAATTCATGTGCACAAATACACATATACAATGTACACAAATACAAATATACAGTTTATCACAAGTTTTTGATCAAGATTCCATTTCACTTTTTAATACTGTATTTATCTCTGAAGTTGTAAAATCAGATTCTGACAACTGTCAATAAACTCCTGTTATGTCCACACCTGCCATCTGGACCATATGTCAGTATAATCTGCACGTAAAAATGAGAAAAAATATTTGAAAATATTTGTAACTTCTACTTGAGGAAATAAGAACAAAGCAAATCAATATAACTTATCATTTCCTTAGAGTGCTATATATCCTCATGGACATTTAGACAGAGTTGGCCCATTTAAACAAGGACAAAAGAACAACAAAAAAACAAAGTTCTTAGAAAATAAGTAATCATTTCTGTGTCACAGAAATTGAAGTCATGTTCAGCATCATGTCAAAATATAAGTTAGATAAAAGGTCCCAACGGGTATAAATATTTATGGAAATTAAAATAAATCAGTAATGGGTAGTCATATTATTCATTACTATAATATGAAATACTATGAAGTTTTAGATATGAAATATTGTCAATACCATCAACCTTATGTTATTTAAAGTATCAACACTTAAGAACATAAAATGTCATAATCATGTGTGCTATGAATGATGTTATCTGCATGTTGTCATATTATCTATATTGGCAGTTACACTAACCTATAAAAATATATGAAATTTTATAAGATATATTCCTAACATATATATTTTTCTTTAAAGTTAGGGAAGAACTTTATGTAAGATCATTTTATCCCAGTCTCAGAATAGCCTGGTGAGGTAGTTGTCATTGGCATATGGAAGGGCTCAGAGTAGTAACAATAAATATTTGTATAAAACAATGAAAGTTTGCTTTAGGAAGATTATCCTGGCAAGAGTAGGTGGAGATTATTATATGATGAACAGGGAGGAAGAATTGTTAAACAGCAATGTAGGCAAATAGTGACAACGATCTGAATCAGGATAGTGGCAGTAAGAACAGCAAAAAAAAAAAATTATCAAGCCCTCTGACAGACTGGATATAGAGAAAGAGAGGAAAAAATGAAAAGATAACTCCCTGGGTCACTCATCCTACAAGTACAGATGATGGGAAAAAATAGAAGTAGAGGGTTTGAAAAGAAAACAAGGGTAGGATAATGAGACAGAGACTGGAGATGTACATTTAGGTATCATGAACATAGAAGTGAGGGTGGAAGCCATGAAAGAGAAATAGTAAAAAAATCACTTATACACACAGTTAATATCATCATTCTAGAAGGAAAGAAAGGAAGAGAGAGAGAGAGAGAGAGAGAGAGAGAGAGAGAGAGAGAGAGAGAGAGAGATGTTCCAAGTAAATTAAGGATGCTTCATTCTTATTCAGAAAGTGGAAGATAAATATTAGTCGTTATTGCATTAACTGAACAACTTAAGAACATCCTACATTTCTAATTCTGTGTTGTCCAAATTCCCTCACCTTTGGACATACTGATAACCCTCACAATGAAGTGTTATGGTAATTACCATGTTGAGATGTTGGCATAGTCTCAGTAAGTCTTCTAAGAGGATTATCATTTCAATGTTTCTGAATCACATAGAATTGCTGTTGTTTTTAAAAATTAACTTTACTTAGTAGTAAATTTTTTAAAAAATCTAAACCTTTCTTGTACATGCAGGTAGATCTGATCCATCTTTTTACCTGAAGAAAACACCATCAAGTCAAAGAAATTCTGAACTTTGTTATCTTATCAACCAAAAACTGAATATGGTTTACACTAAAAGCTTACAGTGATTTTATCTTTGAGGTTAAAGCATAAATGTTTTAAGAAAATTTTTAAATATGATAACAATCAGCACACATATCCTAGTCTCTTATGTGCAAAACTAAAAGAAAGTAATAGTGAAGAGTATCTTTACACTTTTTCCAGTACCACATTTGCAGCCTGAAATCTTGGAAGAACTAACTTAGGCATGGGGAACCTGCAGCCTTGAGGCCACATGTAATACAGTGAAAGCAATGTATAAAGTGATCCTGGACAAGTAACAACATCTCTCAAGCACAGTTGCTTTACCTAATTAATTAGGGTACATAACCAACATGCCTTTTTTACAGTGAATATAGGCAACAATAAATGTAAAGCACTTTGAAGACTACATAATGCAATACACAAGTACAAAGAATTAGTGTCCATGATACAAAAAATCACTGCAGTTGCTACATATAATTATCTCAACTTAAAAACACTGTAGATATGGCAGGAAAATATGGGTATGAGTAGAAAGCAAACAAAGCTTTAAAAAAGGAAATGAAAGAAAGCAGCATATTTCTAGAACAAGAAATAAAACGCACAGAGAATATTGTGTGAAGTATATAAATTTGCTCCTTTGAAACTTCCAACCACTGCTTCTCATTTCTCCCTCTGGGAAGGGGCGCCTTTGCCTCACCAGCAAATAGAATAATAATACCTAGCATTTATATGGTGTCTATGCCTATTATATGCCAGGCATTGTGCCAATCATTGTGCACTTGATTCTCACAAAAACCCTGGGAGGTGGTGTAATTATCCCCATTTTATAGACGAGGAAACTGAGGCAAACAGAAATTAAGAAACTTGTCCAAGGTAACATAGCTAGTGTCAGAAACTAAATATGAAGTGAGGTCTTCTTGAATCCAGGCTCATAACTCTACCTACAGTACCATCTAGGTAGGTATCTGATGGACTGAATATCAGTTATTTTGGTCCCAGAGGGGACTATTCTTAGCTTTCCTGGGAAGTCTCTTCATTTTGAGCTTTAGCATTCCTAATACTATTTATACAAAATCATTCTCCTTTTTTGCATTCACCTATTATATACTCTCGATTATGTCTGAGTTAAAAAAAACAGTTTCGGAAACGTACAAAGTGTGTTTAGACAACAGTTTTCTTGGCGGGGCGGGCAGGGAAGAGTCATTTAGTGAATAGCAACTTCAATATGAGTCAACAGTTAACACTCCACCAAAAAAAAAAAACAAAACCCTAATAGGCTCTTTGGCTATACTGAGAAATATAGTGTTCTATTATCAGAGATGGGCTCAGTATTGTTGTCAGTCCTAGTCAAGCCATATTTGACTCAACGTATTCAATTCTGGGTGCCACCATTTAGGAAGGGACATAATAATTGCTATGCTAGGAAGTGTCGATATAAAGGTCATGGGGATGGTGGGAGGCCTTGAGATAATAAACTAGGATCAGATTAATAAACAGGGATGGTTAATTCTCTTGGACAAGAGACAACTTAGAAGAGATGCCATAGTTGTTTTTAAGTACTTGAAGGGTTAGCCCCAGTGGCACTATTCTGCTTGACCCCAGAAAGTTGCAGAAATTTAAACTTGCAGTAGGAAATACCCTCAATATCACTATGCAAAAAGTGGAAGTGTCTGCCTCTGGAGCTAAAAATTAATAGTATCCTTAGAAATCATCTGTTTCAAAGGCAAACTAGCAAAAATATTCAACTGAATACACAAACCAAATGTCTTCACTTATTTCCATATAAATTCTGTATGGTACTGAACTTAAAAGTTGATAAGAGTTTTTTGGCAGTACAATGAAAGCAATGCTTCCAAAATGCTTGTTATATTTTGATTTTCTTGGCTTATTTAAAACTGTTGCTCATAAAGCAACTTAGAGTAGTTCAGTAACAAAACTCCTTGAATTTAAAAAAAAAATCACATTGCCAGTTCCTCCATGGTGGGTCATTGTTAATGAAGTTCTTGAAAAGGCTTTAGTTTTCAGCTAATCCTACAGAGAAAGCACATTTAGATCAAATGAACAAAGAAAATGACTATTTCTTAATCTTCAGTCTCAGTGTCCTCCTGCCCCCCACCTGGCATCTACAAATAGCAGAACCCATGAAAGTTCCCTTCTTCAACTTGGGCTCTTTTGTCCTCTCAAGGTTGCCTAATCATATTCATCTCTAAAAATGATGTAAGGAAGATTTCAAAAGCTGCATTCACATTAAATCAACTTTCTGATTCGTGCGTTGCAGGAATAAAGCAGGGCAATCACATCTTAAATTGGTTTACAGCAGGCTGTCTACCTTACCCTTGTTCTCAGAAATGATGAATTGAGTAGTTTTAAAATAGCAGTTTTTGAAATGACATGAGAAATAAAAGTGCGTCATTATGTCACTGTTGACAAGTGAAAGATTTTTTAACTCCTTAAATTAATGAGCAACTCTAATAAATTGGTTTCAGAGATGCACCATATTATGTGTGTACTGATTGACATTCTGTAACACAGTTTTCAAGTTAAATTTTAAAACACACTAAATTCATGAGAAGCCAAAATTAAAATGTCAAAAGCAAAATTTAATTAGTCCAACTTTAAAATAATATGTAAAGTAGCCATAAAGTAGCCAGTAATATAAAATGTTATATGGTTTGAAATAATACACTAGTTTAACATTCCTAAGAAAAGCTTATTTTATATTTTACCTTTCTGTTGAAGAATGTTTGACCTTTCAATACAAAAACATTGATGTAATCTTTTGGATTCAATTTCCCATTACTTATTTTTTTATGATTTATTTACTTTCAGTTTTCAATATTCACGTCCAAAAAATTTTGAATTTCAAATTTTCTCCCCATCTACCTCCCTCCCCATCCCAGGACAGAGCGTATTCTGATTACCTTTTCCTCACATCTTTCCCTCTGTTCTATCACACGCCTCCCACCCCCTTATCTCCTTCCATGTTATTTTCCTGTAGGGTAAGATAGATTTCTATACCCTACTGCCTATATATCTTATTTACTAGTAGCATGTAAGAAACAATGTTAACTTGTTTTTAAAGCTTTGAGTTTCATATTCTCTCCCTTCCCCACTCACCATCCATCCTCACTGAAAAGGCAAACAATTCAATTTAGGTTATACATGTGTAGGCATGCAAAACACTTCTATCATAGTCATATTGTGAAAGACTCTATTTTCCCTCTATCCTGTTCCATCCTCCATTTATTCTATTCTAATGGGAAGCAAACTAATAGGAAGCTATTCTAATAGGAAGCTTTTGTAGAGGGACAGGTAAAATGAGAGAATGTAGGAATGTAAACAGTTCAATTTTAGTAAGTCCCTTATGGTTTCACTTTCTTGTTTACCTTTTCATGCCTCTCTTCATTCCTGTATTTGAAAATCAAATTTTCTATTCAACTCTGGTCTTTTAAACAACAATGCTTGGAAGTCCTTTATTTCAGTGAAGTTCCATTTTTTTTTCCTCTTAAGTATCATACTCATTTTTGCTAGGTAAGTGATTCTTGGTTTTTAATTCTATCTCCTTTGACCTCTGGAATACCAAATTCCAAGACTTCTGATCCCTTAGTGTAGAAGCTGTTAGATCTTGTGTTATACTCATTGTGTTTCCACAATACTTGAATTGTTTCTTTCTGGTTGCCTGTAATGTTTTCTCCTTGACCTGGGAACTCTGGAATTTGGCTACAATATTCCTAGGAGTTTTCCTTTTGCCATCTCCTTCAGGAGGTGATTGGTGGATTCTTTTTACTTCCATTTTATCCTCTGATTCTAGAATAACAGGACAGTTTTCCTTGATAATTTCCTGAAAATCATGTCTAGGCTCTTTTTTTTTTCACTTTTTTGATGGCTTTCAGGTAGGTCAATGATTTTTAAATGATGTCTCCTGGATCCATCTTCTAGATCTCGTGTTTTTCCAATGAGATATTTCACACTGTCTTCTATTTTTTCATTCTTTTTGTTTTATAATTTCTTGGTTTCTCATTAAGTCATTGGTTTCCATTTCCTCCATTCTAATTTTGAGAGAATTGTTTTTTTCAGTGAGTTTTTGGACTTCTTTTTCATTTTGCCCATTCTGGTTTTCAAGGCATTCTTCTCCACATCAGCTTTTTTGAACCTTTTTTGCCATTTGGGTTAGTCAAATTTTAAAGGCATTATTCAGCATTGTTTTAAGGTTTTCATTAGCAAGTTGTTGACTCATTTTTCATGATTTTCTTGCAATTGCTCTCATTTCTCTTCCCAATTTTTCTTTTAGTTCTCTTACTTGATTTTCAAAATCCTTTTTGAGCTCCTCCATGGCCTGAGACTAATTCATATTTTCCTTAGAGGCTTTGGATGCAGGAGGTCTGGTTATGTTGTCTTCTTTGATTTTCCTTGTCATCAATGATGTAAGAAAACTCCTCTTCGCTGACAAAGATTTTCTTCCCCCACCCCCAGCCCAGCTCATTTTCCCAGCCAACTTCTTGACTTTTGAGCTCTTTGTTATGTGGAGGGCTCCAGAGGAAGCCTCCACTTCAGCATTGGCTGCTGCTGCCCTGAGGTTAAGGCTGGGGCTGGACCAAGGAAACTGCAGTAACTGCCAGAGAGTCAGCCCCCTAAGGCTTGCTCCCATTCTGTCAGTGCTGGTGATACCTGTGCTCAGCTCCCAATTCAGTGTGAGAGACTCTTCCTATCAACCTTCTAAATTGTCATAGGCTGGAAATTTGCTTCAGTCTGTCATTTTGTGGCTTCTGCTGCTCTAGAATTTGTTTAGAGTCATTGTTTACAGATTTTCTGAGGGATCTGGGAAGAGAGCTCTAGCAGATCCCTGCTTCTCCACCATCTTGGTTCCACTCCCCTCCACCGAAATTTCCCATTATTTAAAGGAAAACGAAGGATATAATTTTATGAACCTTGTAGTTAAATCATATCTCTGTCCTTTATTTAGGTTGTTCCAAAAGTTTTAGTACAGCTACAAACTATAAAAAGTCTAATTCTGCCTTAATACTTTTGGGACACCTTATATTTAAAGATGACACTATGAAGAATGGTTATTCAGCTATTAGCTCTACACATAGCAAAATAGGTTTCAATATTTATTAATGTATAAAAATCTAAAACATTGGCAAAGTATTTTTTTAACTTTTGCCATACTGATTTTAAAATGTTTTTTTTAATGCTTCCTAACTCTGATATTTAAGGGAAACATACAGTAACTTCATTTTTCAACATGTCCAAAACAGAATTCCATTTCTCTTTTTTCTAGACCAAATAGATGTAATTTTTAAAAACCACTGTTTTATAGCTCTCTATAAGAACTGCAGGAAGGTAACTATTAAGAAGACAGAGGAAGCCATTGCTGTTACCTGAAAGTAACTTTCAGGTACTTAAAAACAAGCTCTCAAGTTGTAGAGTGCTTAGTTAAATGATTCTCATTGATTCTAGCAGTACTCTGAACTCTTCTGCTTATTTGCAGAATGGGTACAGAATGGGCATCAGCAATACAGCTTTTTCAAGCACGTCTCCAGGTCTAAGTAGTCAACAGAAGTCAAGCAGATAACACCCCATGCTACAATTTAAAAATGTGTTAATGCTATTTTACTGGCGTGGTTTAGTATTTAAATGTGTCTATAATGCATTTTCTTTTTACCTGTAAGAAAAAAAAAGAGCAGCAGGAGAGCTGCCAATATTATAAAGAAAGGCATGAAATTCAGACAATGAATTAAGGAGGCAAATGAAGGAACTCTTCTTATCCTTTATTAGAAACAGAAGAAACAGACTGTGCTCATCTTGCTTAGGGTCAACAGTCCCATTGTGTGGAATGCAGTCCATCTCAGTCACAGAACTCACTTAGGAGTTTTACTATGAGAAAGAGTAACCAGATGGATTATTTACTTGCAACAAGACAATTTTGAAAAAAATTGTGGTAAGTGAAAGAAAGTTTTTAGTTTCATCTTCCATTTCAATGTGCACTCTGATTACAGGGGATATCTCAGTTTAGATAGAAATAAGATGCCAAGTAAGAAAAATGGTGAAACAAAATAAGGTTTAATCAAAATATTTGCTATAGATTTTACATTTATAATAGAAGCTAAGAGAATAATGACATCAACCAGGCAGATTTAAAAAAAAAACAACTTTTCTTGGACTTAACTGTTAATAGTTTGGACAGTTTCATGCCTGAGGCCAAAGAACTATTTACTTTTTCAATTCCAGAAATTCAATTCTTTAAAAAGCTAGAAAAAAATGCAGTCAACGTGCTCCAGAAGCAGAGGTCATGTGTACTACATAACTTGCCTGCTTTGCCTCAGCCGCACACATGGGCACACATACACACAGACAAACACAAAATTCCTTCCTACCCCAATTGCTGGTTCATGCTTTTTACTTTATACATTCTTTATACTCACTATCCATCAGCCTACTTGCTCATCCTTCTTTAATGTAACTTCTGTTCTGACATAATCTCATCCCTTGAGTATTACAGCTCATTCCTCTCCCTCACTCCATACCACCACTCAATTTCCTAGTCTAACTATGATAATCATGATAGTCTGTATTTAAATTCCAACCTTCCAAATATTCAGGTCACTGCACCTTAACATTATTAACCTACTTCATTTACCTAGAATTGATCTCTAAGAAAAATAGATTAAATGATAGATAAAAGATATGTTACATAAAAGATAGATAAAAATGTTACAATATGAGCTAATCAGGGCTAAATTCCAACTGTAAGACTCAGAAAATAGTAGCAATCAGCAAATAAGCCTTATCCATGAAAAAATGTAGGAAAGATCGTCAGTCATATGAAGTCAAAACAACTAAGCTCATTCCATACTAATATGCATGAAGAACAAATGGATATGGAAACTCCTTCAAACTTAGTTCAATTTTCAGTTCAATTGTCATTAAAACTTTAAATATAACTCATCGGACCTGAAACTAAAATTAAGGAAAATTTTTCAGTATTTATCAAGTTTAGTAGCCCTCTAACTAAGCAAATCACATCCAATCCATGCTTCCTCATCCAATGGAACTCCTGCTTATGTTCTCAAGTACATGCATCATCCCCAGGAGCCTAGGTAACATATTTCAAATCTTCCATGAAGTTTTTTACAATATGTAGATACCAGTGCGGGACAAAAGCTGTTCATCTAACTTCCCTTGCTTTTGTTTTATAACTATCCCATTTTTACATTGATATAACTGTTAAATCTTTCTAGTAGTTTTTATAAGTAATATGCTACAATGTTCACATCTATACTGCTGTTCTCTCCTAGCCTCTGGGTGACCCACAATTTAATTCTTCACAGATTATAGTTCAGAGTGTTGGTGGTGTAGATAAGCATTTGTTTAGGTGAAAAGCTTATCATCAGTAAAGTAAGGTACTGCTTCCCATATGTGATCAAGTATTCAGCACTACTGTCCTGAAAGGTGTGCACCATTCACATTTTGGCAATTTTACAGGATTTCAGAGACTGAAGTTTAGGTAAGAATCTTTCAGTTTTTAGTGAATCAGTTTATAGTTTAAGAAAATATAGTTAACTAATTTGCATTTGAAATGGACAGGAAAGCAGTGAGCAAAAGACCAAGATAAATGATGAGGCTTTCACTCAAAGATCGCCTGTCCTTCTTCCCTTGTGGACCAACAGGAGAGCTTTAAGAGCTAAAAAAAGATTACAAACTGGGAAACTCTGAACCCCAGATCTACTTGGTCATTATTACACAAACATCCGTTGTCTAATCATAGCCACTGACTAGTTGTAACTGAACTTAAGAAGATGAAGATATGGGAATAAGTATCCGTTACATTTCTCAATACCACTCTATCCTAAGTTTCTATACACTTTCCCCACTGATCCTCTATATATTTGTGGATAAGTTTACCTCAGTTTTATTGGAAGCATACTCTGACCTATGTATTGTTGTTTTCACTCTGCCATCTTAGTAAATACTTTTGCTTTGGCTTAGTTTGAGGTATCAACTAGTAAAATTAAGCATACAGATGTGGGCTTATGAGCTACTGCTCTAAGAATACAAATCCACAAAACACCTGTTGAATCTGGTTAGTTAATTATTCCTTCAGGGGTCCCAACCTGGGTGGGTGCAGGAGAAAGAGAGAAGTAGTTACTAGAAGGAGCTAAGACATAAAAACTGATGGATAAGTTTCATGGTAATATCTATATAATGTCTATCATAGTCTAAAGAATAGGTAGTCATTCCTTTGGTTTTTCTTATGGAAAGAGGCCATTATTCTTTTGAGTGACTGGTTCTCATTCAGCTGGCTTTGAAAAGCTGATAAGATCAGTATAAAATACTAAGCAAAATCAAATATCTAGAGGGCCTCTCCAACTATAAGCAATCTCTCTTCTATTTGGACTCTGGAATAGAAATTTCCCCGTAATAATGTCACTGTTTGGTGAATATAGACATATATATATATATATATATACACATATAAATGTGCATATATGTGTACATATACATGCAATACATGTACACATAAGTATATATCACCTGACAATGCATTGTTTTAAATTAATAATCACAATATTTGTGATTTAAATTTTTAAAAAACTTTATCAAGGATAAAATATGCTCAATCTAATCTCCTGTACATTTTTCACAATTGTATTATCTGTTGTGTTAGACAGCTGGGTGGTAGAATGAATTGGCCTTGGAGTCACCCAGACCTGAGTTTGAATTCTCTGCCTTTGACACTTACCACCTATGTAACCTAGAGCAAATAATTTCATTGTTCTCATCCTCAGTTTCATCTGTAAAATAGGGATAACCATACCATTTAGTTCACAGAGTTGTTGTAAGAATCAAATAATATATATAAAGCACCATATAGATGCTAGTTACTGGTGTTTGTATTTGGCTGCCCCTGGGAATAAACTGTGTTAGGGTTGAGGAAAACAGAGTAAGCCTGAGAGCAGCTTGAGTCCAAGGACATAAGGACTGATAAGATACCTAATGTTTCAGATATGTTATTATCTCCTCGCACCTCCCCCACTCTTGCTCATCACCCATGAAGGCAGCTAGGTGGACCCATGGAGAGAGTGTAGGGCCTAGAGTCAGGAAGACCCATCTTCCTAAGTTCCAGTCTGGCCTCAGACACTCAATAGCTATGTGACTGAAAAAAATTCCCTTAATCTTGTTTAGCCTGTTTCTCATCTGTAAAATGAGATAGAGAAAGCAATGGCAAACCATTCCAGTATCACTGCCAAGTAAACCCGGAATGGGCCCACAAAGAGTTGAAGTCCACTGAAATAACTATGACTAAGTAATAACAACATAACTGCTCTACAGGAACTCCTGGGGACTAGTTTCATAATGGGAGGCTCCTCATATTATTATATGAAGGCACCTTAGATAAGAATGACAACTGATGTTTATGGAGCACTATAAAGTTTATTAAATATTTTACAAAACTTACCGCTGAAGCCAAAAAAAGTCCTGTGAGGTACACAACTACAAGTATTATCTGCACTTTACAGATGGGAAAAGTGAAGGTCAGAGAAGGTCACGTATTTTATCCATGCTCATGTAGCAAACACACTGGAGACAAGACTTGAACCTGAATCTTCCTAATTCCAAGTCTATCAGCTCTATCTACTACACTACACTGCACCCCACGACTTCAATGGATTGTTAGAGGGGCAGTGAGAGTGCACAGGAATGAAGACTAATTGCAAATTGTTCCTAGAATTTTAATACATATATGTGTGTATTCATAATAAAAGATATCACCAATTATATAACAGGAGACTAAGGGGAGGGGGAAATTTTCGGGGTCAAGGTAGAGAGAGAGTACAGGGACAGGGTACATTAGATAATGGCGTAAGCTTCCTAGAGGAGTAGTTAGCGAGGAATTACCAACTTTTTGCTTTGGTGAGGGGATTCTCATGCGGTGAGTATGTGAAATGGAGGTCATTAGTTATGTCTACGACCAATATGTAGGTAACCAAAATAGTTCTCAACTAACTGGCTAAGTCTGCTAAGTATGCCTCTGCCTCTGTAGAATGGTCATCTCAGCCATATATTAATGAGTTGTAATTTATGTGATACAAACATTTGTACAAAGAGAACTGATTTTTCACATTTGACTCCTTCAGACACTGCAAGATCTTTAGTAGCCAAAGTAAAGTACTCTCAGCATCATACTTTTTTGGGGGAGAAGGAGTCAATAGGTTTATTAAATTACCCAGGATAGCACCATTTCCAGTGTTGTGTTTAAATTAAATTTCGCTTTAACATTTATTCATCTGTTGGATTTGTATATACCAAATTCCCTTTCTTAAAAGAGAAAAAATGAACACTAACTTAATTTCCAAAATTTCCTTGTTGAATATTTGGAGGGGAGAGGGAAGAGAAAGAAAGAGGAGTACTATGGTGATTTGAGAACGTGAGGAGATCCTGATGGGTTTGCAAGATCTACATCATCAGTTAAGAATCTTAGAATGATGCGTGAAAAATTAAATGTCTCTTCCAAAGTCACACAGCCAAGTATGTCCATGAAGGGATCTGAACCCATCTTTCTGACTCCAAGGCTAGCTCTCTATTGTCTATTCCATGTTAGCTTTGTTGAACAAACTCCTTTTAAAAACAGTAGTGGCGGATCTAGGCAGGAGTGAAAGGAATCTCAGAAGGCAAGTAACTGGCTAGGAAAATGCCCAGAAAAGGGAAGAAAAAATAAGACCATATAGAAGGTTACTTTCTTGGTGAACCGATGTTAGCTCCTTTCCTTTCTGAGGAGGAGGAACAATGCTTACCATCAGGTAAAGACACAGGAGTCAAGGCCTCTGTATCCCAAACATCTGAAATAGATATTCAATAGGCTCAGGCCATGGAAGAGCTCAA
>CM053770.1:443250866-443570439 GCA_028658325.1 Potorous gilbertii
GCTTTAACTCCTATGTCTTTACCTGATGGTAAGCATATCTCTTCGTCGTCATCAGAGAGGAATGGAGGAATCATCTTCTCACGAAAATAACCATCTATGGTCTTAGTTTTTTTCCCTTTTCTGGGCATTTTCCCAGCCAGTTACTTGACTTCTGAGAGTCCTCTCCACCCCCTGGCCCAGATCCGCCCAGCTAGTGCTTGGGGTCTGGGATTCAAATGCTGCTCCCCATCCTCAGGGCTTTTGGCGGCAGGCCTGACTGCTCTTCAATGGGAGCTTATCTGCTGGTTCTCAGGTGGGGGCAGGGCTGCCTCTCAGGCTCAGTTCCCTCAGGGGGTTTATGCAGAGATCTTTTGTACTGGAGCTGTGGTGGAGCTCCTGCCTGCTCTTCGGGCCTCTGGCCAAGCGGCCTCTGCTGATGCCACAGCCTCCCTAGGGGGTCCAAGTCCCGGAGATACCCCACTCCCCTCTCAGCCTGTCTCTCTCACTGACCTGTGCGTCTGTGGGTGGAGGGACCTTCGCGGCCACCCGGAGATCCAGGTCTCTGAAGCCTGCTTGGGTCTGCTGGCTCCTCTCAGTGCCGCGTGGCCAGCCAGAGCTCCGCGGCTGGGGTAGGGGGAGGGGAGCGCTCCGCAGGGCAGGTCTCTGCTCCTGTTGGGGGTACCTTTGCGGTCGGTTTTTCAGGGCTCTCTGCAACAGAAATCTCCTTCACTGTGTTGCTGCGCGGCTTCCACTGTTCCAGAATTTGTCAGGAGTTCTTTTTGGCTGTGGATTCGGAGCTAGCAAAGGTGAGTCTTTCTACTCCGCCATCTTGGCTCCGCCCAGGTATCGTTAATTATCAGATGTTCATGCTGTACTTAAATATAGGCAATGCATTCAAATCTTAATCTAAATTAAGATGATTTTCTTTTTTCCTATCATCATTACAAAACTTCTCACAAAAGATGACAGATAGCATTATTCTTTTTCCCAAAAATTTCTGTTAATTTTCAAAAAAAAAAAACCTCATAAAAAACTAAGAGCAGAAATTAGGGATAAATACAGAGAATCCCAAAAGCCTTAGGTTTTAAGCTATAAAAGCTTGAAAGTGTACTATGATTTTCCAGACACCATATATGTCAGAATATTTAGCTCTTGGTGCAAAAATAAGAAATTCAATCTCTGACTTCAAAGATAGAAAGCCCAAGTAGGGTTTAAGAATCATTACTGATGGGGACAGGATCTGAACCCCCAAAAAAGAAAAGACCATGTCTTTGGGATCTGGACTCCAAAAAAGAAAAGCCCCCAGATTTTCCCATGTGGCCCAGATCTAGGGCATTCAAACCTACCCAGGAAATTAAGTTCCCCTTCATTTTGTGCACTTGACCCCACCCTAGACCTCCACTCCCTTAATTCCTTCTAGACCTCTGTTCCCACAGTTTTTTTTTTTGTATAAAAGATCTATCTCTTCTCCCTTAAAGTGCTCAGATTCAGTCTGGGCCATCTGTCAATACAAGGTTTACAAAAGTTCGGATTCCTTAAAAGTCTGGCCAATATGGGGGATTTTTAGAATCATGCCCATCTTGACTAGTGTTCTAATAAACTTTGTCTTTGGCTGAAAGAAGGCTTGGGTCGAATTCATTCAAGGCAGGACCTGTGTGTCACTAATTTCCCACTCCTAGAACCACTAAATCCCAACATGAACACCTTTCACAACTATGGTTATGGAGTGAATTCTTCAAAAACAAGATATAGAGGCAGTTACAAAAGATAAGACAGAGAAAAGAATGACAGTTCTAGAACACGAAGCCACCTCAGAGGTCATCTAGTAAAACCCCATTTTATAGTTGAGGAAATTGGGGACCAAGGAGGTTAAGTAAGCAACTAGAATAAGAAGGGAAATAACTGACTGAGTAAACAAACTTTGTATCAAGTATTTCTGATAAGGTCCTGCTATCCAAGAAAAATAACTAACAAATATAAGACCAAAAGCCACTTACCAATACATAAATGGGCAAAAGATACGTGGAGTGCTCAAAAGAACTGCAATCTATTAACAATCATATGAAAATATGTTTCATATGCAAATCACAAATAATAAGATAAATGCAAATCAAACCAAAGCTGAGGCATTTCCTCACAGGCAGCGAACTGTCAAAGATTTTTTTAAAAAGAATGAAATATTCAAGATCAAAGAACTTGTAGAAAAACTGGCAAAGTAATGCACTGGAGAAAGGGCTATGAAATAGGGTCCCTATCCTTTGACTTACGTAAGCCCTTGCCAAGCATATATTCCCAAAGCTGTCAATGACAAAAAGGCCCTCTATATACCAAAAAAATCATAGTAGAACTTTTCATGGTAGCAAAGAACTAGAAACAAGTTAAAAGGTCATCCTTAAATGAAGAATGGATAAAGACATCATTGCAAAGGAAAAGTGCTGTAAGAAATGGTGAGTATGATGAGTATAAAGAAACATCTAAAGATTAATGATTTACATGAAGTATGGAGAACCAGGAAAACAATTACACAAAGATTTCAACAATATAAACAAAAAAATAAATAATAAACTAAATGCTGTGAAGTTACACAGATCAAGCTATGCCATAAAAAAAAGAAATAGAAAACAGCAGCTTACTTAACTACTTACTTAACTACAAAAGAAACTGAGGTGCCATATGCTTAAGCATATGAAGCTTACAGGTGGAGGAATGTGGCCAAGTACCCTTCCTTTTTTCCTTCCAAGCAGTTTTTAAAGTTGTCCTATCTAACTCAACATCATGTTTAATGTTTTAGTTTAATGTGTCAGTTAATAAACGTTTTTGCTTTTTGTCTCTTTGTACATTGTTTTAAAGGATTTCTCCCTGGAAGAGAGAAGGGAAAGTGATACAGTGGGGAAAGTATGTATTGTAAAAACAAATTATATCATTAAAAATGTATTTTAACAAAAATACAAACCTTGAAGAATTATTCTCAGATAAAGAATTTCTCTCAGATAAAGTAAGTAAAAAAATAATGAATCCATTCAAAGATGTTCAAGCAAAGTCTTTCAGAAGCCACAAAGAATGGAAAAAAAAGGTAGAACTAGCCCTAATTAAATCCCATTTGGTCAAAAGATTTACCCAATTAAGATCTAATATTAATATGAATAATGGTTTTGAAAATCCAAAGTGGTACCCTGAAAGCTGACAGATATCAATGTGCTATTCCTTCAGCTCTCTCCCCAAACCCTACAGGTAGAGAGTAAAAAGCTAAGTTTCCTTATATAAGTTTAAAATTGTCAGTAATTTCAGAGTAGCCAAATCTAAATTAATAAGATTTTGCTATATTTACTTTCATAATTTTTTCACAGGAAGAATTGACTTGGTCTTTTCTTACCAGTCAATTTCTGCATTAGTCTACTTTATATCTTGTTCTGTATTCCTCATTTGGTTGACACTTAAATCCTAATCATACTAACGGGATGCAAAGGATGATACTGTCTCTATTATATTGGCATTTTTGTCAGACATCTAAATTAAATTCTCTTCAAGAAAACCAACTCTGAAATCTTTCAATGACTATAAGTAAAGCTATATAACAATCTTTTAAAAAATTTGTTTTCTTTCTCTTGACAATAGCTGTAACCTTATTTGTGCTTACTAAAAAGTGGCATAATTTTCCAAATATAAAACTGATTCATTTTCACTTACAAAGGACATGAGCAACATTTACCTATTCAAAACCATGTTAACAATGACAGCAACAACAGCAGCAGCAGCAACAGCTAACATTTATATAGCCCTTGAGGCACAAAGCACTATACCCAACCTGCACAATCTGCAACCAACACTATACAAGTACTAGTTCATTATATCCTCACAACTCTGGGAATTACGTACTGTTATGATCATTTTACAGATTAAAAACTTGGGTCTAGCACTTGTTCTTCGGCCACTTGGGACAGCTACCTTGGAATTTAAGTTTTGTTTGACAGATTTTTCCTCTCTTAATTAATCCTCAAAAGAAAAAATAGTAAATGTAATACTACGGCAATTTTTTATAGTTCTCATATTTTGTGATGCTGACACTAAAATGAATAAATACTTAGTAAATGAAATAAGATGTTTACACAAATGGTAAGAATAAGAATTAGAATATAAACGCATAAAATCTATAAAACATGTTATAAGGCAGCTAGGTACTGATGTATAGAGAGCTTTGCAGTCAGAAAAACTCAAGTTCCAATTCTGCCTCAGACACTAGCTGCATGAGCCTGGGCAAATCATTAGACCTCTGTTTGCCTGAGATTCCTCAACTGTAAAGTAGGGATAACAATAGAACCTACAACCTCCCACAGCTGTGAAGACCAAAAGAAATAATATCTGTAAAGTACTATGCAAATCTTAAAGCACTATACAAATGTAACTGTTATTGTCATTATGATCCAAAATTCATTTTGCTATAGTAGCTCATATAAACTCTAAGAATCCTTAAACATATTCCTAGCCTCACAGAGGAGCATCAGCTCTGGCAGCAAGGCTGGCTGTCTGTCTGTCTGTCCGTCTGTGTCTGTCTGTCTGTCTGTCTCTCTCTCTCTCTCTCTCTCTCTCTCTCTCTCTCTCTCTCTCTCTCTCTCTCTTGGTTCTAAGGGTACCTAACCTTTAGGAGTCAGGATGACTCTTTAATGCTATTGCCTTAAACCCTCCACTACTGTGTTTACACACAAGATTACAAGCTGAGAATCATTTTAGCCTGTTACCCTTAAAGACTAATTAGAACAAAAAACTCTATATTAAGGTGGTAGAGTAAGAAAAGTTGGTACAAGATATTCTTGTGAAGACCTGTACCATATTTTTCCAAAAATACATACAGAGTACAAGTGAAACTGAACTCAAGCTAAGAGAATATATATGAAAAAAGGTATAATTCACAGTTCATGGTTTCTGGATGTGCAGATACCAAGTAGGAGCTGAGTATGCACCCAAAAGATGCCACCTACCTGTCAGTCTCTTTTTCTTCCTGATGTTGAGTTAGATAGGACAACTTTAAAAACTGCTTGGGAGGAAAAAAGGAGGGGTACTTGGCCACATTCCTCCACCTATAAGCTTCATATGCTTAAGCATATGGCACCTCAGTTTCTTTTGTAGTTATTCTTTCTAGATCTTAGGTAAATGAGTATACTAAGAGAGAAGTACCCAAGCAATGAGGTTAATTCAGTATATCCAGGAATCCCCTCAGAGGTCCCACTGGCTAATGAAAGTGGTAGTAAACATCATAAGAGGCTGCACCAGTGGTCACCAGAGTGCAGTGGTCAATGACACCAATGACAGAGAAGTGCCTACAAACATGTGAAGAGACAGTTACATGGCTATAATGTTGGCTTCTGAGAGTGGGACCCTTGAAGAAAGTCAGTCTGGCCATGAGCTCTAGAAAGATAAACTTAAGACTTAGCAGAAACTATACCTGAAGAAAACTTGGTGAGGATATTGTGAAAGGTAAAAAGGACTCTCCAAGACAATTTGCTTGGAGGCAATCCCTTGGCCACATACGTATCTTACTACTACTGCAGTACAAGTTTGGATCCTATGGAACTTGTATGTACAAGACAAGAGCAGAATGTATCTCTTGTTTGGGGAGGAGAGGGGCAATGATTTTGTTGTTGTTTTTAACTATTTTTACTATGCTATCTTAGTAAATGCCCTTGCTCAAAGCTAACAGAGGCTACTGGTTTTTAATCAAGGAGAAACACACTGATCATTGCTTATGAGCAACAATACTAAAAAGGATGAGGCCTAGAACTCTATAAGCAATAGTCAACAATTCACTAGTGAACTAGCCCACCAATGGGAATGGGAATTAAGGAAGTAGCTACATGTACATAGCACTTTCAAACAAACTGACTTTCCCTAGTAGGACAAACCATGTCTGAAATCTAGACTGTTTAACTCCAGTGCTCTTTGCATAATACCAGGCTACCTCTTTTATTTTAGCCAGCTTTCAGTCACTATAGAGAGTCCTTAGTATTTGCAAGCAAATTTCTGCTTCTCAAGAATTTTCTCCTACAACAGATCTTCCCTCAAACTCACTACTGCTTTTTACTTTTAATAAAGTTAAAACACATCAGCGGTGTGGTATAGTACAAAAGACACTGGCACTGAGGTCAGAAGAGGTCAATTCAGATCCTACCATTTATCATTTCCAGTGTGATACAGGACAAGTCACTGATTCCCCCTTGCCATTTTTTCATCTGCGTAATAGATGTAGTCAATGCCCTCTTCCTCTGGTCTATTCTGGCTAAAGTACAAGCCATTGTCACAAGTATGGAACTCGGCTTCTTTCAGAAGTCCTCACGTGCTTCTGCCTTAGTGCTGAATAATTTTCTGCTTTGAGGTGACCCAACAAATAAATCCTTGGTTCCTGTGACAGCAGCAGAGGTAGGGGTATGTCTCAAAAAAAAAAGGGGGGCTACCAAACCAAGATGAACCTCCTACTCAATAAAATTTAAATCGAGAGAGAACTTTTACTCTTGCTCCCTATTTTACCTTTCTCCTAAAAAAGGTGATATGGAAACCTCTCTCTAGGACTTCCTGTAAAAGAATGGAGAACAGAGGATCTTCTCCCTGACCACCTATGATAGTTGCTCATATATGGCAATAGGCATGTTTTGTCTCAATGACTCGGAGCCCAGTTTTCTGGTCCTTGGATTCATTTTCTGCTTTGCATTTCTTTCCTGAGCACAGATGATCAAACAACAATCCTGAAAAGGACGTTATAGTCTTGAAGACAAACTCGTGAATTTTGAGAAGTCAATTGCTCCTATATGTCAACAGCAAGACCTGACCAGCAGCAGAAAGAATTTTCAGCAATTACCCTCTCCTCAGAGATGACCACTGACAGAAGGATGAATCTAAGCTCTGGCTTAAACTGTTGAAAGATGTGGATTTTGAGGAATTTGTTCAGGCAGTGCAGAACTGAAGCGAAGATGAAAAAAAACCTATTCAACAATCCCGCTATGTGTGTTCTAACTATCAGATCCTAGGAAAACAGGAATTGTGGGTTATTATTTCATGTTTGAAATCTTCGTCTATGTACAACTATAATAAGTCTTTTATGTTCTAAGTGTTTCATTGGTGTGGAGGAAATAAATAGCTGTAGTATACCTAATCTAAGTATTTCTTATGCACTGAACTGCTTGGTTTTACCTCTATCATCATGGTTGCTGCACTGGCTACCCCTACCTCCTATCTATCTGCCCCCTTTTGAGCTTCCCTTTCTGTATTCTTTCCCTATCATGTTTGAGTTCCTTGATGGCCAGAATTCTTTCTTACTTGTTTCTGTAGCTTCTAGCTCAGTAAACTTACATGATTTTTTTTCACTGTTCTAGAATGCGGCATAAAAAGTCAAGGACCATGGGAAAAAGGTGCACAAACTCTCTTGAGAGGCCAGTTTCCCCTAGGACTTAACCTGGTTAGAAACCCAAGACTGAGGCTATTCAGTGTGAAAGGGTGCCCCAGCTTTCTTGAGAAACAGAAAATGGTCATATCTAGGGTTGCCTGAGATTTCCAAAACCACCCCAATCCCAGGATCCTTCCTCTCCTTTGAATCTATAGCTCTTAGAATATGTGCTATTCACTTGACATTTACCACCTACTGCCTTTCATCATTAGTCATTTTTATGCTGTAGCATTTGTGTTACATATAGCAAAACTTTAAGGGCAAATATATCTGAGGGGAGGACTAATCATGCAACTTACAGACAATCTCAAGGGTGAGAGATTTGAAAAGAGTGAGCTCCAATGCAAGGAGATTGGGAAAAGAGAGACCTGCTTTCTAAGTCAGTATTTTTTTTAGTCAAGTTTTGTTTTTTTCTCTCTGGATGTGTTGGTGGGATACTTTGTATCCTATGCTGAACTCTTATAAACTTGTTATTCTGGAGACTGATACTGATGTTTGTGGCTAGCAAGGGCTGAATGCTTAATTGACACGTTTTACATGCCTAGGTTCATGATAATAAAGAGGACAAACATTACTCACAGCACCTCCTAGAATGTCACAGTATCTTATCTGACTAGATTGTCAGCTTCCTGACAGCAGAAACACACATACATACATACATATACATGTATGCATGTGTATATAAATATATGTAAGTGTATATATGTGTGTGTGTGTGTGTGTGTGTGTGTGTGTGTGTACCAAAGAAGAAGTCTGAACTTTTTTTTTAATAAGGTCTTTACAGTACCATATTATAAAATTTGGTTTGGTATTATACAAGACTATACATATATTTTATGCATTTCTGAGTTTCTAAACTTTTTCTGTGTCATCTGATAGCCTTCCCATGTAGTCTGCAGTTTTCACAAAATTGCCCAGAAAATTCCCATTTAATTTCTTATGCCAACTCATGATACATCAGAATCACAAATGAGGAAAGTTACAATATGGAAGGAATAACTGTATTTATTCCTTTTTTCCCCCTCAAAATTGAGTCATCCTTCTGATTTGGCTCATTCTGTTGGTAGTGCCAATATTTTTCAGTTACTCATGAAGAACTATGTATCTCTAACTTTTCCCTCACTTTATCTAATTAGTTACCTAGAATGTCAAGTCTACCACCATAATATTTGCAAGTCAACGAGCTTCTTGAGAATTGCTGTCTTACATATATATCTCTGTCCTTTCTGTATGTAGCACATATTTCTATATCTATGTTTATGAAACACATGGTGTTTCCCACAGAAAGAAAATGCCTATATAATAAAAAGGTTGCGGTTAACATAGTGGTATTATAAAGAAGTAAAAAAATATTTGATTTTATAATAGTTGCATTATCCATTTACCTTGACTCTTTAAAAAATTCTATTCTATAAGGTTAAATAAAGCATATGTTATGGCAAACTACATCATAAATCAAGTAATTTATCAGATAAGTCTCAGCTTCAGTATTTAAAAATTTAGACATAGGTAAATTGTTTAGATTGCTAATAACATAAAAAGTCTCTGTTAAATTCAAATTAAAATGGCAGCTCTGATTAAGAGCTGAGTAACAAAGACTAAAAAAACGAGAGTAAGAAATAATTTCCCAAGTATTCAAAGTTATTGTAAACTATTTTTCATAGGTTTTCTTTTCACAAGTATGAAACATTTCAAAATCATGAGAAATTTTTTTGTATCTTTGAAGAAAGATTTAAAGACAGACAGAGCTTTAGCATAACACGATAAAAAAAATAGATTTCCACACAGAGATTAACACTGTTTTCAATCAATAATGATAAAAACAATAACAACTAATGTTTATATGGTTTATATAATATATAATTAATATATTAAGGTTTACAAAATACTTTATATTATCTGATCATCACAACAGCTCTACTGGGTAGGTACTATTATTTTTCCTATTTTAGAGATAGGTAAACTGAGGCTGAGAAAACTTGTCTAAAGGATCTGAGGTTATATTTGAACTCAGGTCTTCCAGATCCCTGATTCCGAGTTCATCCAGCCATTTATCCACTATGCCTTTTAGCTTCCTCAAAGTAGGGCATCTATCAAGTTTCATAAAAGTGTGAACTTACAGGATTTCAAAAGTCCTTAGAAAAAAGTCTAAATTTACGAAGAGCAGTACCATTTTATCTACTAGGCCATTGATTACCATCAATAGAATTGAGCCCGAGGATACAACTGTGCTACTTTAGATAAGACCTCCCATTAAAAAGGTCATTTTCAATATGATTTTCTAATCCTAAACTATGAGTAATGACAGATATACTGGGTTTGCCTATACATTTTATAGGTGCCATGGCAAACATCAGATAAATATTCACTCAACTATTAGATATTAATTTTCAGGAATAGCCGTGGCCATTAAAAAAAGGTCAACTTAAAAACAATTGGGGAAATGTATATATATTTTTCTCCTTACAAATAAATATGTAAATTTTTGGAATTAGTTTTAACTACTAACATAAACATATACATATATCATTCAAATATTTAAGCAAAGTACAGCATAATATATACAATAAATAATGTCTTCATGCCTGAAGTCAGTTTTTTTTAAAAATAATAACTACATTGAAGCCCTTGGTGATAGAAATGTGTAAGAAAATACTTTCCACTGCAGGTAGGAGAGATTTATTGTCTAAACAATTTCATTTTTCTGAGTCATTTTTTTCTTCAAGTTTTTCTGCCCTGCTTTATTTTTTTAAGCATCTCTTCAAACCTGATCCCATACTTCTCACAAAAGCACCATTTCTCACTGACTTCAGTAAAAATTTTGTTTTTGTAACATAGATAGGTCAGAGCATTTAAAACATCAATCACAGTCCAAAGGAGAACTGTGACTGCATTTAAAACAGACTGGAGACTACACCAGAAAATTGTGTCCGAAAAGTAAACCTGGGTTCTGAAAAGGTAGTTCAGAGTAATAACAGCACTCTAACTAATGGAATGGGTATACCAGAAGTTTCTCTTGGACTTAAAACTGAGATCAGAAGAGAGATTGGTCTTCCTCATCCCATTTTGCCCCAATATCAAGGCAAGCAATAAAGATTGCAGGGGTGGATAATCTGCTGCCTAGGGGCCCTCTGAGTCCTCAAGTGGGGCTCTTTGACTGAATCCAAACTTCACACAACAAATTCTCTTAATAAAAGGATTTGTTCTGTAAAACTTAGACTCAGTTAAAAGACCACACTCAAGGACCTAGAAGGCCACATGTGGCCTCCAAGTCAGTCTGATCTTTCTTGACTATTAGCTTACAAGGGTGTCACTGGTAAGGTGAAAAATTAGACATTATTCCATATAACAAAAGAAAAAATAATTTTGTCTAAATTTATCTGGGTACCAAAGGCATTACTCTTTCTAAGATGTCAACTAATACCCTGGCTGTTTTAACTTAATCTTCCCCTATGCCTCCTTATTTCATGCCACCTCAAGACATGGCAATTTTTTCAAGATTCTAATAGACTTCTAAAAATGTTTTTAAGTGTCTAAGTTGTTTTGTAAACATCGGATAAATTTTTAAAAACTCAAATAAGATACATAAGAAACATTAGAGAATAAAGTTTTTGAAGGATAGCTCCAAAAGAACTTGACCTGGCTGAAGCACATCTTTTAAGGATAAGTGTGCTCTGTTTTAAGGAAAGCAATGTTTAAAGAGTTATTACAGATAAGATGGTCAGCAACTTTGTCTATGTTGAGGACAAAGAGGAAATATACTTAAACTGAAGCATTGAGCATTTACATTAGATGTGAAAATGAGATGTTGGTCTAGGTTATCTTTGTTGTGAAGCTGCTCAACTTTAAGATCCATTCTTTCTGAACTGGAAAATGTCCATCTAGGACAGTTTAAATGTCATCTTTCCTAAAAGCCCAGGCCATAAACTAAAAGATATCTTAAAGTCTCTTCCCACATAATAATTTCCTGATGTAGGTAAATACAGTCCTATTTAACATGCATATAGCATAATATTTTAGTATTATCAACTATATAACATAATAGTATTTTTTCAAAGACATTACAGGAAAAAAATTTTAAAAGGGTGCACAGTGGCATAGTCACTAAAGGTCCAAGTCAATGGCTGTATAATTGCCACTGGCAGAGCTCCAAGTATCCATGCTATACCTCAGCATATCCATACTATACCTCTTGATTAAGTCTTTGATTTGCATTTGGTGAAGGCCAAAATGGCTTTTCTGGCTCTAAACATTTAATCACAAATATACAGACTTCTCTGCTACACTTGGTATTTCAACCCTAGATAAATCACCAAAATCCAAAATTTTCAATATGCAGAAAATAGAAATGGATTTAATTCATTTTCAACTATGCCACCCCAAATTTACAATAACTCATTTTAGATTTAATTATTGAGTAAAACATTGCATTCTAAACTTCCTACTTTTAAAAAGATAACTTAAAAGACTAAAAAGTACAATCCATTTTTATGAGAATGAGCACTGCAATTAAAATACAAAAAATACACAGAATAGATTTGACAAACACATAGAATTTGGGGCTCCTAAAAGAGCCCCCAAATATAACAAAACAATGTTATAATATATAATAATATAACAAAACAAACCCTGATATATAAAAATATAACAAAACAATGGAAACCTAGATAAGTTCCTCAGTGTAATGACCTAATAACAGTAAAATCACAGCATGGTTTTTCTTATAATAACATAAAATATACAGATACGTTACCACTAAGATTTATACATCTTTTAAGTTTGTAGTCCACATTATATTATCTGATGTCCTCTTGGCTTTTTTATATATGGCATTTAAAGTAATTCACAGTAAGTTTGCAAAGTACTTTTCCCACAAAAACCCTGAGATAGATAGTACAAGTAACATGGGTATTTTAGAGAGGACTTTTAATTCAGAAAAAATTAAATTATTTGTCCACAGTTATATAACTAGAAACTGTAGAGTTTAAAATTTCAACTCAAGTTTCAAGACTCCTAGCACTTCCCGTAACAACATGTTCCCTCTTTCCCAATGTTTAATCATTTGTTTTCCATTGTTATGAAGACATATTCTGAGGCATCTGCAGCAATCATTCATGAGGGTCACAACATCATGTAATCAAAGCATCAGCTATATATGTATAGTATTCATTTCTTGTTTCCCTAAGTCACCAGAACACTATAGGATGTGTTTTATCCAACTACTGTGTTTTTTTTTAATTACATAATCACTTCTCAGTTGATAATCTGGAGTTAAATGAAGTCCTTAGACTGAAGCCAATTGAAATAATTTTAGATATTTATATATGTATACTTATAAATATATAATTATTTAAAATATACATACATATGGCTATTTTCAAACTTGTTGATTTTTCTTTACTTTCCAACACTTCAGAGGCTTGAAATTTTGTTGATGTGGTCCTTCTTCCATTGATACTTATTGCAACCCTTCTATGAGTCATATTTTAATCTTGATTGCATAGGATAACAGATGAAAAACTACAGGGCACCTCCAAGATACTCCAGTTCAACTTCTCTAATTTTACATAAGAGGAAACTGAGGCCCAGATGACTTAAATGACTTACCCAAGCTGTAAGAAGCAGAGCTATGATTCCAACTCAGGTTCTCTAACTTCAAATCTAACATTTTTTCCCCACTTAGCCATGATTTAGTCTTAGCCTCTATAGCCAAATAAATATGATCACTCTATAGCCAGCTCTCTGATATACTTAGGATGATCCCCAGAATACAAATAAAAAGCCCTTCATTGGGCCATATTCAAAATCCTTTTGGTTTGTTAAAATTTACCAGGGTGTATGCTCTATTGGTCATGAGTCCATCATTATATCCACTGAAACATAAAATAGTGAAGTACAGTGGAAAGGTTACTAATTAAAATGCACAAAAAATATGGCAATTCATATCCAAATTCAGAAAATATCCAAAGTACATTAGACCAAGCACTCCAAACTTTCCTAATTAGTGCACTGGTATTTCTTTTCCCCCTCCTGACCTATTCCCAATGTAAATATTGTAAATATTTATTCTTTTGATTTTGTTTTTTACCTTTGTGAACGTTTGCATGTTGCCTGAGTAGTCTGCATAAAACAGTAACTTAATCTGGTTTGTGACAATTACCTGCTAGACTTGGAATTAAGAGAACTGGTTTGTAATCCCAGTTTTACCACTACCTTCAAGACAATGGGAGTTACTTTAACTTTCTGGTTCTCCATGTTCTCCATAAAACAGAACATTCATGTCAACACTATCTAGCTCCCAGGGTAGTAGTAGGGAAAGTGTTTTGTAAACTCTAAGGAGTCATATATAAATGTGTGCTATTAATAATATTTTTCAAACATTAATTTCTATGAGTCATTGACTGGAAAGCAGTACCAAGCTAGAAGAGGTAAGGAAAGGACTAGGATTCCAAAACTCAACATAGCTTATTTCTACATAGTCCCAAAGGAATATGATACTCAGGTATTTATTTCTTCAGTGACAGGAAGAATATTCTTTTACATTGTATCATTAATTTTATAATGAAATTAAAATGTTTAAGAAGGGACAGTTTCTCTAAAAATAAACAAGCACAACACATAAACACTGTAATATGTTTTTTGAACATTTATGGATGGAACTGGCTCCAAATATTCACTTGCAACAATTAAAGACACTGTATCAGTAATTCTCAATGTGCCAACAATAATGCAAAAACCAATTCCATACAACCCCAAACATTGGCTGTGACAAGTCATTGATAAAGATGGCCCTAAGCATATTTTTTTTCCATTAATTTTTAGGGACAAATTTATAGGGGTAAAAAAAAACAAACCACAAACTTGCTCACTATTTTGCCTAACAATACTAAGAATACCTCTAACTTAAAAAAAAAATTAAAAGCTGTTTTCCATCTATCACACGATCTCAAGAGAGATGGATCTCTCAATTTGTCCTAGACTTCAAAATGCCCCCTCAAATAGGGTATTAAGAAAACCTAGTCAAGGACTTCGAGAAGTTTAAAAACCACGTGGGAACAACCTTTCTCTGCACGAGTGACATCACTGCATGCCTGTCACTTTCGTTTCCTGCTTCTCGGGGTCTCCCTGGGATGGTCAAAGGTTGCTTGCAGACAGAATAGGTCAGGGAAGTGGGGGAGGAGGCAGAGACGAAACGGGGGAAAGGCAACTAAATTAGACAGGTGGTGCTGGGGAGGAAACATGAGCATGAGAAAACCAAGGGCGCCTTTGACCTTCGAAAACCTCCGCAGCTTTTGAAGGTCGGCAGGGTTTGCGGGGGGCGGGGTCAATTTCCAGTGGGCACTTTTAGGGTAACGTTCTTTGGCTGGCCTCCTTTTCAAGGGAAGGGAGCAGTGGCCTCCTACAACACTCAGAGGAATGGAAAGGTGGGCTCACCACCTGCGTCTCAGCTGGGGGTCGGGGGAAGGGGACACTTCAGCCTTCACTTGGGGGCAGACCAGGGAAACCAAAGGCCAGAATATCCTGTTCTGGCCTCCACAGGGAGGGGCAGGGCTCTGGGACACTCAGAGCACCCCTCACCTCGCGAGGTGACTCAGACCGTCCTGGACAGTGACCAGCAGGGTCTCACACCTGCGTCAAGAACCAGCACATGGTGGGGGAGGGAAGAGGCGGCGGAAAGCAGCTGTACCTGGAGAACACCCACGTACCTATCATGGTCACAGGGCAGGTGGTGGCTCTAAGGACAGGCGAAGGAGGCTTAACATGCGCACAGCGGCCTGCCCCGAGGGCCCGCGCTCCCCTCCTACAACCAGCGTTCCCAGCTTTAAAGCCTTCAGCTCCCTCCTCCCTCTGTCCCCGCCCCCTTCCCCCCCACCTTTCCCTACCCCGCCCCCTGAAGATGCGAGGGGTGGGATGGGGGAGAGAGGAGGAGGTAATGCGCACGCGCAGACTTACGCACACGTCCCTGAGGGCTTCTGGGAGATGTAGTGCGGAACCTGCCGCTCATTTTCTAATCCGCCCCGCCCCCGCCCCGAGGCCTTTTGCCGGCTACGTCATTGGGATACTTCCGCTGCGATGTTGATACGTTGCCTAGCAACCTCGCTGAGGACCTTTGGAAGCCTGTTGCAGCTGCAGAATACGGTCCTGCCCCCCCTTCTGCCCCTCCCCTCCCCCAAACTCCCTCTTCACCTTGGAGCTGCCAAACAGCTGGAACTAGGAGCAAACCTGGGCAGGACCTGGAGGGTTTAATTTATTACCATTACAGTGCCGTTTTTACTCTCCATAACCCCACTCCGGCTGTGTCTTTCCCTCCTTCCCCTACACCGCCCAGTCATTCTTAAAGCACTGGATGTGGGAACAAGACATTTCCTAGGAAGATGGTGGCAGAAAAAGAGACCCTGAATCTAAATAAAAGTCCAGAGAAGATGATGAAGAGGACCAAACTACAGCCGCAACAGCCACTCCCCGTGCACCAGCCGCACACCCTGGTTTCTGACGGCTTCACTGTCAAAGCCATGATGAAAAATTCAGTCGTAAGTGATCCGTCTCCTCCATTCAGCGCCCTCACTCCGAGTCAGGCAGGGTACACGAAGATCCAGGTGTACTGTCGTGACCCGGAAAGGTTGGGGGCGAGGGAAACGCCGTGCCCATCCTCCCGCGATGGTTTAATAATAATAAAAAAATAACGTTTGGATTGATAAGCACCTTCCAGAGATCTCACCTGATCGTTCTCAGGCCTCCCGAAGTGCTCCAGCTGCGGCTGGTCTGAGAAAGGTTTCCTCCCCTGCCCCGCCTCCCCTCCCCCCCAAATCCAAGGTCTTTCCCTTCATGAATTCCAAGTTTTACATGAATCTCTTGTAAAACTGTCACACCGGCATAAATTTACTCAACTAACAGATGAAATAATAGTAAAAACAGAAAATTTTAAGCTGCCTAAACCTCCATTAAATATGGATGTTTTACTGAATTACAAAATATTTCAACTGTTCTTCCTAATACAAACTTTAAAAGCCCGGCCCCCTACAAAGACAGCTAAAAACTATTCTTTCAACTAGATTTTAATCAAATTTATGTGTGCCTATTGGTATAATCAAAATATTATTTTGATAGTATTTTTAATACTATGTGCTCTGTAGAGATAAAGTAATCTTAAGAGCAAAAAAGAGGGAAAATAGTAGAAGGGGTATACGGTAAAACAAAGTATATGTATGACTTCTTTACATAAGTTTAATTAGTAAATTATGCTTCTCTTTGATAAATGATTTTGAATTAAGTATAACAAACTAAATTTACCAAATAATTGGGAATAGAACTTCAAGTAACTAAAACAGCTTTCAAAGTTGTATAACTTACACTGGTAGAATCTGAATAGTTATACTGGAATGTATCTTTTCTGTAATGTCACATTAAACCCATATACTTATTTGTATCTATGTGTTACTCATACAATAAGTTTATGAAATGACTACCTTTTGGACAAAACTATTATGATGTTATACATAGTGTCTCATTTAGAATGTGTGAGTGTGTGTGTCTATGTCTGTGTTTCTTGGGGTTTAGGAAAACAATACATTTCTGTTTACAAAAACCTCATTCTTTTCGTTATAAAGTAAAAGTTATACTTAAAGCCAAAAGTCTCATGTATCACCAACATACAGTACCAAATTTATTCCACGTAGGAAGATGATTTATTTTTCTTTTATCTAACATTGATCATCATTCCTTGTTTATAACCTATTTTACTTGAATTTTGTAAGACTGTATAAAACATTTTCTGTTTTCTCTTTAATGACATTAGTTTATGCTCATTACAGAGTCATAATTCATAATATAAATCTGTATTTTCTAGTATACTTAGACATTTTGTTATTTAGCATCTCCTAAAGAGTGTATGGCCTAGTAAAGTCACATATTTCAGTACTTTTATTTCTCACAAATGTAACTCCATCTTCGAATAACAATTCCTTTAAGGAAGATTTCTTATAAATATCTTTTCTTGTGAGAGGTAAGCATCTTCCTTCATTTATTGCTTTAATATATCTCCAAAGTGATTCTGAAAACATGGGTCATTTCTTGTTGTTAATCCTTTTGGTGGAAAGTAACATTTTCTGTGAATAACAAAATGCAGAAGGTTTATTTGAAAGTAATAGAAAAGATAGATAAATAAAACAGAGGCAAATAATATGTGTGAGCAATTTGTAGTAGCAGCCTGCACCCTCCTAAGTGTGATTGGACCAACAGGACTTTCTTCATTTCTCTGACACTTACACCTGACCATTTCTTTTTTCAGCAATATAGATCTTCCCATGATTATGAAGTCATTAACTCCGAAGAGTGTCTTTTCTAAGGTTTATCTTCTGTCAATGAATGGGATACATCTAGTATCAATTTTCAGTGAGATAATCTAAAACTCTGGGCAACTTCTGTTCTTCAACTCACCTCCAGTTCCCGTGTCCGATTTTTCAGTCTTTAAATAAGTCGCAATTACAAAGCTCCATATTAAAAACATATGGCAATTTATCCTAAAGAGTTACCATGGGAGCTCCTGATGCTCCTTTTAGAATGTTTTGGTTATATAGATATAAATCATAATCATAGAATCAAACAGATGGACTGTGTAGGGAGAAATACTTTATATGTAATCATATTCAATAATAAGATAAAGTTTTTGTAAAATAAAACCATATAATTTATTTTTTTACCATCAAAATATATATGTATATAGTCAAGCATGCTGTATACCAACATACCATACATATAAATATACCATAAATATAAATTATGTGAATAGTAAATCCATATAATTCTTGTAATTTCTTAGCTTCCATGGAACTTTTTAGTTGTTCCTGAATAGCAAATGACTTCCAAGAAACTCTTTATTGTACTTTGAGTATGATGATATGCCTTTATTCCATTATTCTGTAATATTTGCCTGAAAGTAGAGATGGGAGGAAAAATGACATGTCAATAAAATGGATAATTTCATATTTTTTCTTCTTTCCACCTAAGCCTCTAAACAATACTTTGGCATAGGTGTAAATATCTGTAGGAGTCAATTTCAGGTAGATACTGCATGATACTGCAAGGAGATATGCATGATATCCAGATCTTGTCTTATGGTAAGTCTCCATTTCCTTTCTAGCTGAATGAACATGGTGTCAGATCAACATTCGGGGAGAGCAAGGAGAAAGAAAAATAACTTCCCAGCTTCTCTTTTACATGCAGGAAATATCTTAACTCTTGACATGTCAGTGATCCTTCCCTAATTTCTTCATTTCCCTGGGATCTTAAGATAGTGATTGGTGGGAATACAAGGCATTATTTGTTAACTCCATTCATATACCTCTGTTGGGAGATCTTTGAGAATTGTAATTAGTTGAAGTAACAGAGAAGCAGGGAAAAAAATAAGAAAAAGTCTTACTCTCATTTGACTTTTTAAATTTACTTGACCACATATAGTTATGAATCTGTTCTCATGACCTTGATTGAACTGTGCAAAAATGTTTCTTCTTTGACTATTGTATAACCATAAATATATAGGCATACAGGTAGAAAATCAAAATTCTGATGATATTGAATCTGTTTTTATCAAAATTATTCTCCATGTTTATATAAACTAATCTCAGAAAGTTTTTATAGAGATTCAAAGGCAAGCGTATGGGTTAGTGGTTGCTGATGTCTGTTCTATCACGTGTTTCTGCTAGAAAAAAAAGCTCCTTTTTGGCAAATCTTCCAATCTGATGCTTGAGGGAATTTAAAAATTGTGGTGTTTTCATTATATATTTTCAGTTAGGTTCAATCACTAATTCTACCTTCATATTTATCAATGCCAATATTATTTCCTTGTATGGAATATCAATGAATATTGAGGTAAAAGTCCAAACTTTGTGGTTCCACTATCATTATCAGTGAAAATAAAACCATAAAAATTCAAGAAGATTTATTTTATTTGCAGCTATTTGCTATTGCCTAGTATGAAATGCAGTTGTCAAGATCATCTAGTTTAGGTGGACCTTAGGAAAAGTTCTCTACAGATTAATTTTCTCCTCAATTGCTTTTTAGAATTTAATGAGATTATTTATACTACTTCTGTCCTCTTCCTCCTTCATAATGTTTTGTAAATGAGTTTGCACCCTAAATATTTGTTAATCTTCTCCTCCAGCTGACAAGAAGATTACACATGTTGACCGAGCAAAATTTCTGGTTCCTTTTGACCTCTTTATTATGAGAACTATTTTGATTCACTTACTTTTTTAAGGAATAGTATCTTTACTTTTGGAAGAAATTTTTTTTCATTCTTTTGATACTGAGAACTTGTTTGAATTGTTTAGATTGAAATACATTTTTGTTTAGATTGAAATATATTCTCACTTTTGTCACTTTTTCTGATTTGAATTATACAGAAATGATTTTGAAAAAAGTAACATATTTTATTTTAATGATAGAGATATTTTCCAAGTAGTAATAACAAACCATCTTTATGATAAATTCCCTGAAAGTTGTGTTTACTTATCTGTTAACAAAAGAGGGTAAATATTCTTTAACTTTTATAGCATGAAATTTTAGTGCCTCTCAATAGTAACTTGTTGACAACATTGTTGAAGTTATGTAATATAATACATAAATATGTATAATGTGTTTGTGTGTTTCTTGTCTCTAATTCACTCACTTTCTGCAACTCTTGATTTTTTTCTGAATTCTTTATATTTGTAATACCGTATGGTGTATGTTCCATTATATTCATATAATATTTTGTTTTCAGTTCCTTATTTTCATAAGAACTGCTAAGGACATTTTTGTATCCCATTTTCTAGGTGCCAGACTCCTTGTGGACTGTAAGGTCTGAACAATTTAGTAACTTTTTCCATATTATCTTAAATTGTTTTCTAGAATGGTCAAGCCAAGTCACATCTCCACTAACACTGAATTAGCATACTCATCTTCTTAAAAATAGCAGCTAGGTGACATAGTGGATAGAGTGCCAGACCTGGATTAAGGAAGACCAGAGTTCAAATTCAGCCTCAGATGCCTATTAGCTGTGTGACTCTGGCCAATCCTATTTGCCTCAGTTTCCTCTATAAAATGAGCTGGAGAAGGAAATGACAAACCACTCCAGCATTTCTGCAAAGAAAACCTCAAATGGGATCGCGAAGAATTGAACACAGCTAAAACAACTGAATAATAATTATGTCTGAAAAGTCATTTTACCAATATTTTCCATCTTTTTTAACCTTTTCACTAATAAGGGTGAGATAACATGTTAGGGTTATTACAATTCGAATTCCTCTATTTTTGATTTTTAATACTATATCCATGTGTTTATTAATTGATTTCATTTCTCTTTTTGAAAAGTTTGCTAATAGTCTTTAACCATACATCTCTTTAGGGAATAGCACTTACCTTAGGTTTTAGGGTCAGTTAAAATATATATTAGAAATAATATTTTTATCAAAGTCATTTAATGCAACTATTTTCAAATATGTATCTTTTCTTCTGATAATGACTTTGTGTGAAAACGCTTTTCATTTTATATAATCAAGACAATGTTTTGTCTTTTATGATTTATTTTTTCCTTACATGATTATGATTTTTACTAAATCCTTAGCAATAATAGATGTAAGCTTCTATTCTCTAAATTTTTGTACTAAAATTTTCTGTATTTGGATTTTTTATCCATTTGAAATTTATTGTTCTATGTATGTTTGATAATTTTTCTGGACTTTTTTTCTAGTTTCGCCAGCTATTCTTTTAGAAGGAGACCTTTTTCTAATGAGTTAATGCCTTAAGATTTGCTGTATATCAGATTACTGAATGTATTTCTTTCTGGGATGTCAATGTAGATTTTCCTTATTTAGTCTATTCCAGTAATGTCCTTCACTTCTTACATGATGATATCAGAGAGTCAATCTAACATCTCTGGGCCTCCATTTTCTCATATGTAAAAATGAGAGAGGTGGACTAAATAATATGTAAGAACTGTTCCAATTTTGAACATTTATAATTCCATAATATTATAAGTAATGTTAGACAGTGGCTACCTACTCTGCTTATTGCTACCTTCAACTGAAAAAAGACAACTAATGAAATCTGCTGCATAAAACAATCCCTGTGCATGCAATGACCATATATCACTGTTTCCAAGCTTCATAAATAGGAACTAAAAGGACATTTCAGTTTTAAGGCTGGCAGTGCTAAGTATCCTGGAGAAGGCAGGCCTGATACTTGTGATTATCTAACAAAGCCAAGCCGGTGAATCCAGTGAACAAGCAGCTGCTATAAATTCTTTTGTTTAAAGTGTTCAGAAAGTTTATCAGTAGCATAAGAATCATTGAAAACACATGATGTAATGAAAAGACTGAATAACATGTTTCAAGACTAAACTAGGTCAACACCTAGGTCTACAAACGAGTTAAAATAGTAATCTCAGAACAGTATAAAAGTAGTGATTTTGAAAATCAAAGAAGAGATAACCAAAATTGAAGAGAAATATTTCATTGAGCATATAAACACAATTTAAAATCTTAAAATTAAAAATAAACCATTAAGTGATTAAATTAAAAAGAGTGCATCCCTCATTTATTTTTAACACAATAGCATTTCAGGAATAAATTGATTTTCCTTTAATATAATTAAAACTATTATTAGTCAAGAGCTAGCAAATTACCAAAATTTTTAAATTAAAAATGAGGAGGAATTCATAAGTAATGGAGAGGGGAAAAAAGATGAGCAAGAGAAGTTAATCTCCCCATTTATTTGAAATTAAATTACATAGATGAATCTGTACAAAAAAAATTTTCAATGAGATAAACAAAACAAGAAATAGAAAATCCAAAAAACTGAGCTTTGTAAATGGTAAAACCAAGGTGTGAACCCAAGTTCTGTAACTTTATATCTAACACTAAGTTTATATCCACCAATAATCATATTAAATATGTTTCTTTAATGAGATCATACTCTTAAATTTAACTTTTCTATTCTGTAAAGGCAAGTGAATTTTAGTTTTTAAAAATATGACATTTTCCTTTCCTTCACTATTTTAGCATTTATTAGTATGAAGGACTTCTGGTGAGGCAACTTCCTCTTGCCTGTAGAGATATGTACATCTTGTCCAACACACATTTTTAGAGAGTTGCCAAGGGCACTGAGTTGTTAAATGGTTTGTTTAAAGTGTTGTTGTTCAGTCATGTCTGAGTTTTTGTGACCCCATGAACCACACTGTTCATGGGGTTTTCCTGACAAAAATTCTGGAGTGGTGTGCCATTTCCTTCTCCAGTGGATTAAAACCAACAGCAGTAAGTGACTTGCCCAGATGAGACAGCTGATAAATGTCTGAGGTCACATTTGAACTCAGGTCTTGCTGACTCCATGCTCAGTACTCTATCCACTGTGCCACCATTTTGCCTCCTATATTTAGCCAATGTGTGTTAGAAGTGAAAAGTGATCCTACAGCATCCTGAGTCAGACAATTTCTCCACCTATTATACCACACTGCTTTTCTTTTTTCTCTTACTCAAATTAGAAAGAATAAATAAATAGATTTATGGTTTTCTAATATTAAAGATATTTACAATTTTAAATTATTTATAAAATGATAAGATTGTCAGTTTCAGCATTTTGTAAATTCTTTTTGACATGAAAAATTTAGAATGCAAACGAGTGGTTTCCTCCTATTGCCCACTTATGACTGCTGGAAGACTTGTTTAAAATGTGCAGACAAACTAGGCTATATTTAATGATGTTTTCTTTTCCAAGTCAAAGGTCAGTGTTGTTACTTTTCAAAGTGGAGTAAATTGCTAGATTGTTATAGTTTTCTTTGGCTAAATCATTTTCTGAATGTCTCCTAGGCAGCTGAATTGAGACCTGAATTAACTACATTAAAAAAAGAATTTAAAAATGTTTTTAATAAAGGTCTTTAGGCCCAAAGTCATACAGATTGTTGTCTGACCCAATATATGATGGAGCAGTGTTTTAAACTTTCATATATTTTCATTACTGAGACAAACAGTAAATGGTTTGTCTCTCTGATTCTTTCAGGGGAAGCATTTGTACCTAAACTGAGTTAGCTCACCTACTGAAAGGTGAAGCGAAAAGCTACTCACCTACAGTGGAGGGGAGCAGGTAGGGGCACAGGATAACATGGTGTATTTTTTGAGAAGAGATCTTTTCTGATTGGAGTGATCAAGGAAGCGGTTTTGTAAAAAAAAAAAAAAAATGACATTTAAACTAGACCTTGAAGGATGAACAGGCAAAGCTGACAGTAGAGGACATTTCAAGTGTATGTGAAGGTGGGGTTGAAAAAGAACATGTCATGTACTGGGAATTGTGAGTTATATAATTCAACTAGACTCTAGTTGTAGAATAATGAAAGATAAGGGAAAAAAACAAGTTACTTGTGTTATGCAGGTAGCAGAAAGAGCACATTATTTGGAGTCAGAAAACTCAGATTTTTTATATGCGCTAATACTTAATACCTGTGTGAATCTTGGGAAATATTTTCTACCTGATTATGCCTCAATTTCTCCAGCAAAATAAAAATACTGGACTGAATGACGTGTAAAGGACTTTGAGGCTCTAATTCCTATGATTATAGATTATTACTTTGTTTTTGGCTTTGGGGAGCCATTGGAGTTTTGTTTTATATATACATATTATATGTATCTATATATATATAAATATATATATAGATACATATATAAAATATGATAATATGCATATGCACGTGTATATGTCTATATACACACACATAGAGAGATGCATATTTCATACATATATTTACATATGTATATACATTTATCTAGCAAAGGAGTGATATTCATATAGTACTTTATAAAACTTTTCTGGAAGATGTGTGTAGAACATAATGAAGATAAGAGACAATGGAGGCAAGAAGTCTACTGAAAAGAATATTGTAATAAACAGAGTTAATAGTAGCTTAACATAGTGTGAAGGTAGTAGAAAATGGAAAGGAAAGGGTAGATTATATGAAAGAGATTGTGAAATAACAACTGGCAGAATCTGATAAATAATTAAGTAGGAAAGACAAAGAAGTGAAATAAAAGTTTAATCTGAAATTTCAACCTTGGCTGTCTTGGAAAATGGTGGTACTATTTATCCACAGAAATATGGAAGTCATTGGGAGAGTTGGCTGGGGAAGAGCTGAAGAATTGAGGAGGATAATGAAGGATTTAGTTTTAAACATGTTAAATTTGAGGTGCCAATGAAATATCCAGGTCAAAATGTCCAGCAAAATTTCAAGTAACACAATAGAACTTCGAAAAGGCCAGAATTTAAAGAATCATCCAAATTGAGATGCTATTTGAAGCTGAGGGTAAGGACACTGAGGGATGTTTGGAAAGAATAAAACAACCAAGAGGGAAGCCCAGACCCATTCTTCCCTCAGGGATCTGTCATGGACAGAGAATCCAAATGATCTCCTGCACTCTCCTCATATGCAATGGCTTATGAACTTGTCAGCCTTACCTTTACCACCCAACAAACCCTGGATCTAATCTTCTTTTCCAGGCTTATTTCCTATTTCTCTTCAGACATGCTAAATAATAAACTCTTTTCCACATCCAGAATGAAATCCCTTCTCCTCTCCTCAAGACTCTTGACTTTCAAAGTTCAACTCAGATGCTTCTTCTTTCATGAAACTTTTTATGATTCTAATCTCCCTCCCAGGTAATATTGTTCTCTACTTCCTTGAATTACTTTATATCCACTATTTTATGTGCTTATATTACCCTAGCATAAGGATTTTTAACCTTCTATGTGTCAATTTCTGGTATGGCAAAGGCTGTAGACCTATTCTCAGAATAATATTTTTAAACAAAGTTAAGTGCAAATCATGTCGTTATTTCTCTGATGGCATGGTCTTCTTTGGCAATGAAGGGTGAACACACACATCTATCAAAGCAAACTTTGTTGCCCCATACTTGGTCAACTGGGCCTCAGCAAGTCATTCTATCTGTTGACATGTGGTTAACTTCTTTTTTAGCTTTACAGGACTTTCTGGAAGTTCAATTCTAATTATGTAGCCTACATGTGCCCAGGTTTACCATCAGCTCATAAGAAGGCTTGTGCATGCTTTTTATTTTTGTTTATTATTAAAAAAATACTTATATTCCAATATTTGAAGCAGGTAGATTGCACAATGGATAGAGCACTGGGGCTGGACCTGGGGACCTGAGTTCAATTGTAACCTCAAATGCAGTTGTGTGACCCAGGGAAGAGTCACTTCTGTTTGCCTCGGGTTTTCACAATTGTAAAATGAATATAGTAAATGAGAAAATATTTTTAAAAACACAGCACAATGTCTGCCATATAATAGGTGATTAATAAATACTTGTTTCCTTCTCTTGCCCCCTTTCCGCTTCCTGAATACTTCCGCCAAAATTTTCATATGCACAGTTGGTTTTCATTTTTATGTAATTGTGGTAAGAGACTGTCCCCCGACGCATATCGTTGGGGGCTGTTGTGTGACTCAAATGGAGACAGAATAGACATCTCTAGCCTATTATCCCCTTACTCTCCTTCAAGGGAGACTTCAATTTCTGCCACGAAGGGAAGCAGGAGATTGAGGCTGGCTGGCACTTTTGATCTCAGAGAGGGAGGATTCTGGGCTAGAATGATATCTATCACTCCCTTATATATCGTTGATTTAGAGAATATGTTTTTCAGACTTAATCTAACTTCTGATCCTTTTCATTACTGGGAGAAGAGTTCCAAGCTTTACATACAAAGATTGATTCCCTTTCCATGCAACAGTTCCACAGTGAACAGGCATAACATTTAGTGAAGAAAAAGAAATCAAAGAAAATATGCATAAGAGAATATATGTCCAACAATATGGAGAGAAGGAGCTCTCCCATTGGAAGAAAGGTTACTCAGCTCAACTTAGATTTCACCCAAGTAGAAGATCCCCAAAATCTCTATTTTAGGAAACTAGGGCTAGGGACATGATGAAGACTACGGATTGCTCTGATGTCTTCCTTCACCAACTTGAAGTCGAGTTGGCCATGCCCATCTACCCTCTTGAAACTAGAAGTCAGAAATGCCTGAAATGCCTGGAAGAAAACTTGAACAGATTTGAAGAAACTGAAGAGCTCTCCTTTCTCTGCTCTTCCCTTCTCACTCCCTGATGCAGGCAATGGGCATTGATCTCTGCCATAAAGAGAGAGTCTCATTTCAGTGGGTTTGGGGATTGAGGTACACAATGAATACCTTTAAGATACTCATTTGTTGAAAGAACCATAGGACTCAGTTAAAAAAGAAATTCTTGAAGTAGTTATCTGTGTCAGTGAAATCATGGATCTATTAAAACATTGTTATGTTTTACATACCAGTAGTTGTTGTTTGTATTTTTTATTTTGCTGCATTTTTATTCTTTAGGTCAGTTTTTCTTTTCTCTTCAGTTTTTGTGCTGACTCAGAGAACCTTTAGCTGTAAGATTGTGATTCTTTGTTCTACCTCCTACCTCTTTCTACTTAATAGCCCAGAAGTATTTTGATTATGTCAGTAACTTGCCTACTCTTTCCCCCATAATCTTTCCTAATGGCCTCCAAAAATATTTTGTTACAGGACTTTGAAGATCACTGTAATAATGTCTCTTCTCTGTACTTTTCTCTTGGATACTATTCTGCTTTGAAACTTTTTAGAATGCTTAACAAGCATTCTTTTTTTCATGTAATATGTTTATATCCTAGGGCCCTGAATCAGAGTTGTGGACTGGATTCAAACTTGGGAGCTGCTCACAAATCTTTCTTTGGCTCATATCCCATCCAGGTTTTACATTAGCAACATCAGATTAGAGTTTATATACAGATCTCCATTCAAAAAGGATTCAACCCTCAGTTTCCATGCAAACACTGAAGGTAACTATATTTTCTCTATAGGAAAGACTTTCATTAGCTTGTTAAAACACATAATGCTTTGTGCCTGAGCAAATAATCACTCTTTCACTCTCTAGTGAGCCTCACCTCCCTCAAGGATAAATATAGTCTCAAGAATCACAGTGCTGCCATGGAGTTGAGTCCTCTCTAAGTAGGGAAGGAATTCAGAGCTGCTAAAGAGTTGAGCATGTGGACCTGTACAGTTGACATAACTCAGAGAACTAGAGAAGAGAAAAGGCCAGATTTGCCCTTCCTTATATTATGGTGCACTACTCTGACTCCTCTTTTGTTTCAGGATTTTCCTGCCGTCACACCTAAGGAGTTAAATTGTCAAGGAAATTACTCCAATTAAAATCTGATACATATTTCCTTACGAGTTTCTACAGGCAACATATGTAGGTATGAGTTAGGTGGGCAACCTTACAACATACTGATTTCAATCTCCTTATTTAAATGACTTTCCTCTGTCACTCACTAAGCATGGGAGTACTGATCTTATTGATTTATAATGTGTTCATTTCAACACCGCAGCTGGTATCTCACATCTTTATATGCTCTTAAAAACAGTCACATTTTATACAATAAAAAGCCTATTCTTGAGCCAAATGTGTCCTTCCAATCTCCTTCCTTTGATGTATTCTGTGATGTCTCTTAACATACCTACTGTAGTCAATAATAGCCCATGTATGGTACACTGCTGCACCATATATATTCTTTATTTTTTTGCCAGCGTTTTGTAGCAAAATTTCTATAAGTTTTACAATTCATATTTGTTAATGTTGGTGCCCTACAGTTTCTAAAATAATTATCTTCTATTGGGGAAAAAATGTTACCAACATTTTTTGTTTCACTTTCTTGTTTATTTCCTTCCTTTCTTTATGTTATTGAAAGTAATACTCAAAAAATTTGTAGAAGTATTTCTCAAAAGTTCTATAGAACTTAACAGTGAGGTCACCAGATGTCTAAAGTTCGTGTTTTTGTTCTTAGCTGATCTTTTTCTCTCTTTATCTTGATCTTTTTTTATGTAGACCTCTCATTTTCCTTTGACTTGCACTATTTCCATCCCAATTTATCAATTTTACAAAGATCTTTTTATCTGTCAATTTTTATTCTACAAATTGTAACATTTTAAGTCCTGGTCCCTGCTTTGAAAGCTTTCTTCACATTTTTCAGCATGTCCTACCATATTCATGGAATTAGGACTTGTTCCTCTGAGATTTTCAATTTCTTCATATTTTCACAGATATTTGCTTTTTTTTATACATTTCAGTCAAATTCCCCAACTTTTGAGAAATTCATTTTGACCAATTCCATTATATGATCAGAATAAGAAATATCTTTCCTTGGACTTTTCATAATCTCTAAATTTTCTTAATTCTATTGTATCCATCTATCATCAATTGTTTTCATCCTTCCCCACTAACTTTTTATATGTTACCTAAACAGTATCTTTTACTTCTGTGTTCTTATAAAATTTTATCCTTTTAATTATTTCTAACCATCCTCCTTTCCAAAGATGTATTTGAACCCCCCTCCCAACAAGACCCATATATGGAAAGATCCTAGAACTTCATACTAGAACACCTGGATTCTGGTATTTATCAGCCTTTATTTATTTACTTATTTATCAGTGGGAGTTTATATAAATATTAATTTCTTTAGGTCTCACTTTTCCTATCTGTGAAATGAGAATAATAATGTTTTCACTACCTACCTCATAGGATTATGGTGAAGAAAGCTCTTTATAAATGAAAAAGGTAATATAAATGTGAACTCTTGTTACATTAGGAAAGGTTAACATATGCAATTTTCACTTCACCCTTCTTTCAGAGGCAGTACTTCCACTGAATGAATTAATGACCAGATGTGTGTGCTGCCATTGATGGTGCAGATCATAATCCATCCAGGCCTTTTAATCCTTTGTGAACTTCTGTCCCTATTTACCTGAAAATCCTTCTCAGGGGTTCCAGCCAGAATGATAGGTGGGCCTTCCTCTAAACATCTCGACATCTTAGCATTACATAGTCAATACATCTCTAGGTGACAAGCAACCTTTTTTCTCTAAGTCACATATCTCTGATGATATTTTTTGTACTATTTTCTGTGTACAGTTACAGAACATCTACCATACATTCCTCTTTGAAACATATAACTTTCTCAGTTTCACATACGTGATTGTATATCTTCCAACTCAGATAGCATGTCTTTCATAGATTCACATTATGTGCCAAAAATAAATTTTACCTTTGTCCTTCTATCCTGTTAAACTATGTGAAATCCCTGAAGCCTTGTCCTTGGAATGTAGTTTTTCTCCCTCTTCGTATTTAACCCTGTTTATTGTTTAACCATTGGGTTGCCCCACTGGTCACTATTCTGATCTTATTTAGCCAAAAAGACCTATCTACCTAGACCTAAAGAGTCACACCTTCACCCTGGCAATTATGAGCTTATACCCTACTGAACTGATGTGCTCAGATATGTCAAAGCATCTGTATTTCTTAGAACTTCTTTTCCCAGCTCCATACTTGCTGGATGTCCAAAATGCCTTGTCTCTGTAGGGGACATGGTTAGTTTAAATTTACCCAGTAAATGGAATCAACTCTTGAGTTTCTACCCACTACCCACTGTAAAACTCCAACTCTTGGCCCTGAATGTGCTACATTGTACAAAGCCCAAATCACATCTTCCTTGGCATAATGAACATGATTTCACCACACAGAAAAAGACAAAGTATTCTTATGTCTAATCAATGTTATAATTTTTGCTTGGAATCAGTAAAAAAAACTTTACACAAAAGAGATACTCATGTGTCATTGTATTTCCATAGCCTCTCTTGGACACAAACAGCTCGGGAGAGCACATAGGCTGCTCCAATCTCAGGAGTTCTATGGAAAACAGTTTATTTCATTCCACAAGTCTGTTCCTTCGGAAGACAGAGAAGTGTCGCAAATGCAGTGTGAACCTAATCTAGTTCCCCTTCCCAGAAACAGAAAGGGGCAAACAAGTAAGGGAATTACACCTCCCATCTTTTGGGGCAGGAGTAAATCTGTTTATTTGTGCTTATACTTTCTGAAGTAGAGATTCCTTTAAAAAAAATAAAAGATTAAAGATGAAGAGGAAGAAAAAAGGGAAGAATAAGAAGGAGGAGAAAAAAGGAGATTTGGTGATGATGATGATAATGGTGATGATGATGATGAAGATACAGCATATTTCTGAATTATTCACGCATTTATTAGAGGAACACTCAGAAACTCTGCACTTAGTCAGTGAATAAACATTTTTTACTTGCCAACTATGTATTCTGATGTGCTTGTGCTAAGCACCAAAGATACAAAAAAGGCCAAAAACCAAAAACAAAAGCAAATGAAACAGTTCACCCTTACTTCATGGATTTATACACCTGGTCCTTTTCCATTTTGTATCCTTGCAGTAGTGACCTTCCAGTTGCTTCTAGTCATGGCTAGTTCATGGATCAACAGAAAGGAACTCAATAGGAATTCCCTAGTAAAGAGAAACTACTGTCATTTCTTCCTGGGTCTATACCAATCCTGTATCATTTTTCCCTTGGTTATTGAGTCATCCCTTTTTCATTCTCTTGCTCCCTACTGATCTTCAAAGCCTTGTGACTTTCTGCAGTTGGGGAGAGACTGAAGATTAACAGGGACAAAATATTTGTCCCCTTTAGTTTTATATATACTTTCTAGTCCTTCTAAACTATGTAAACTGCATCTCTAGAATGTTGCATTCTTAGGTTTTTGTATAATGTTTTATATAACAATATTACCAAAACATTCCCCCTGCCCCCAGCTACCACTCCTCTGTATTCCCATGCAAATATTTTCTTTTTGATGGTAGAGAGTATCTTGTTTGTTTATTGGTGTATCTACAGCACTTTTCACAGTATCTGGTACTTAGTAAATGCTTAATAAATACTTTTGCATTGTATTCCTACTGGGAGATTTCCAAAGGGAAACAGTACAAGTGTTAGCTCTTCCTAGTGTCAGTTGTTCTCTTTCAAAAATCACAGAATGCACTGAGATTATTTTTAAGTGAATTGCTTTGTTATTATCATGGGGTTTGCATTGGCTATGGAAATAAATATCCCCTACTTCTACTCCATGAGGCTTTTACTCCCACAAAATGTGGGGGCATCAAAGTGGGCAGAGGCAGATGTTGTACATGAAAGTATAGTAGAATGTCAACATAAAGTTGCAGCAAGTGATTAAAGCTTCATTATGCATCTCCTTCTCCCACTTGAGGGTATTAATTATAGTGACAAGGTCATTCTTGATAGGTTCTTGGCAACGAGTAGGTCTCACAGAACAAAAATATATCTGTACTTTACCTGCCAGGACAGTGTTCAGGTTTTTCTATGTCCATGAAATAATTATTTCCCTATGTTATAATGTCTTCTAAAATAATTCAAAATATATATGATGTAGAAAGAAGAAAAATGAATAGAGTGCTGTAGTAGGAGGAAAAGCTATAATCAATTTGGGCTTTGTAGCACTTAGGTATTAAAAACATACTCTTTTATGATCTGTAAATCTATATAGGGAAGCTGTAAAGTAAGTCTTTATAAAACAATTTTTATTCCTCCCCTCCATTATTCCTTGTCCCCTTATCACAAATTCTCACCCCATGTCCCTAGGCCATCTTTATGGTTGTTTTCACTTCCTCCATTGTGGGTTAATTAACATATTGATCATTTCCTATGAAAAGCTGGGAAATTTACAGTTTTTTTTCACTTTTATTCAATGAAACTTATTTATTAATTTTACCTTCATTTTCTTCCAAAGACAAGTCAAAACCTCAGCTTTCATAAAGAACCCTACTTTGGGATCTACCCAAGGCCAATAGCTTGCTTTCATGGATGACCTAGATGCACATATACAGTGAAGTCAATTGATCTTAAACATTTGTACTATGGCACATTGGAATGAAATAATGAACTAATAAAAACTTTTATGGCATTCAGAGAAATAATTTCTCCAACATTCATTCTGTCATTTCACCCACTGAAATTATTTTAGGATCATGTATTTCTGGACTTTAAAAATTGCCATATCACTGCTGGTGACTGAATCCTTTGACTTGATGACAAATCATATGACATAAACCCAGTAGTTCTTTTGTAAGCACTGCTATCAATTCTCTCAATCTCTATCTGCAAGCCAAGATATGTAAGCAGACTGAATGACCATCATTATGTTTTGTATACTGAAATGATTAAAAAGAGGGGGAGGGGAAGGACTACGTCTTTATATGTTGCCATAATATGACAACACATGTAATTGCTACATGTCATTATAATTTAACTACTTTCCAATATTTTGCTTAATAACCTAACTTTTAAAGATTAAAGGATCACTGGCCGAGTATACCTAGCTAGTATAGTAGATTGACTGGTGAATTTATTCAGGAAGCCCTAGTTTTTAATCTTGCCTCTGATGCTTAGAAAGCTATCTGACCTGTGATAGCAGTTTCTCTGAGCTTCATTCAGTCTTTTCATTTGTAAAACTGGAAATAATAATAAAAAAAATGTCATTAGCCACTCAAATGAGAAACTACAAGTAAAGTACTTTTCAGACTTTAAAGGGTTATGTAAATGGCAAGGATTACTCTGTAAGGAACAAGTAAATTCTAGTCACCAAATTGCCCAAGTCACATTAATAAGATATTTGCCTGGGGAAGATATATTAATTCTTACAAGCCACTCAGGTACTACCTAATGCTTTAGCATTGACTGTTTTGGCCTTTACTTTGTTGAAAAATGCATGCAGTTCAGTAATTATGAATGCTATTTCTGAGATTTGTACACTAGTGAAATATTATATGTTTCCCCCCTTAGGCTGATTGTATGATTCAAACCCTTTTTTCCAAGTTGTGGTTTTTTGTTGTTGTTTTGTTTCTGGTTTTTTTTTTAGTGTTTAAGAAGCCCTTAAAAAGGAACATGCCTACCACTGGTTTGAACATTTTATTTTTTATCTAAATGCATAGTCATTCTATTTTTATTTTAATTCTAAGTTATTCAAAGTAAAAGAACATGTTTAATATTTTGGGTTGAAATTTGGAAATGAAAGTGAGATAACATAGACTAATGCAGTTTATTCATTCTCCCTCTTATCCAGTTAGATGTTTCTTTCTCATTACCTCTTTTCTTCAGCTCTGTTGCTGCCTTCAAATGAGACCACTCAGACAGCAGCAGTCATGTGAGTTTTCAGATCTTATATGGAAGAAAATAATGAGGAAAAAAGCAAAATTTCCTAAAATGATTTGTAGTTTGCTTTCAGACAGGACTTTTTCTTCTGTATTGTAGTAAGTTTTGAGAATATATAAAAAGCAAACTGAATTTTTAGAAGTAAAAAAGTTATTTTCCAGATTTTCTTCCCTTATAAGCATTAACCCCATTTTGACTAGATTGAATATAAATTATTTTACTTAGATTTGTGTCTAGAAGTGGTTTTGGTGACAGGCAAGTAGAACTTAAAAAATAAAGCAGGACAGTTATCATTATGAAACATATTAATCTTTAGTGCCTAATATTATGACTGTTATACATATTTTTGCTCTATCTATAAAATGTTTTTTTCAATTTATTGCTTATTAATATGAAACCTGTATGAGTTAGTCAACTACAAATTCATACAATCAAGTCTTAATTTTACTTTAAAAACTGCACTTAAATATTTTAATAATCTTTGACTCATTGTTAGAAAGGTTGTTTTATACTTTCTTCACTCTCTTTAAACCTCAATTCAATCTATCTCTTAGAAGATAGCCACATCTCCTAGTTTACTAAGAAGGCTGATTCTCCCCAGAGTGAGATCTGTCACTTCTAATTTGCAAGTTGTGATAAGGAAATAAAATAGTATCAGTAGTAAGTTGACCCAGACTCTACATCTTGAGAGAGAAAATATCAAGGATAATTATTATACATCTAGATATAAAAGGGTTCAGTATGATGAAGAGCTAGTGTGACTTGATGTGAGACCTATTTCCTTTTTTGACAGTGTTTCTAGACTAGATCAAGAACATGTATAGAGTTTACCTAAATTTTAGCAAAGTGATGAGCAAAGTCTGTTGATGAAACAGTCTGGGGACTTGCTTATTTTCCATTATGAAGTATATCTCTATCCAGTACATGAGTTGTAGAGATATTCCCAGATGGCCATATGGTAGCCCAAGGAAGTCTATGGTTGTGGTATTGTTAAGGTATAAATGTCAGAGACAGAGATATGGTGTATAACATCCTGTGACAACTTCCTGGACTTATTTACTAAGAAGCCACAAAGCCTTCAAGGAGCTATGGTTTGTAGGGGAAAAATACAAGTAGTACCCAGTCACAGTTCTGTTAATATCTTTTCATCATTTCCAAAAGAAGGATGGACGCCAGATTGGTTGAATGGCTAAACCCAAAGAGTACTCATTCATTCTTACATATCAGCTTAGAAAGTCCTCAGTAGGCTGCTACTGAGATCTATACTTGCCCCTGTGCTGGCTAACATTTTAATCAGTGATTTGAATGAAAAGACAAATTAAATTGGGAGATGATTAAGAGCTAGGAGGAATAACTAATACACTGAATGATAGAATCAGACCTCAAAGAGAACTTGACAGACTAGAATACTAAGCCAAATTAAATGAGATAAAGTTTAAGAGAGAGAAATATAAAGTCTTACTTTTGGGTTAAAATATTTCAGAACTATTAGTTGGAGAGAAATGTCTAGACAGCAGCTTGTCATTGCTATTTTCTATAAAGGACCTGAGGGTCTTGATGGCCCACAAACTCAATATGAGTCAGTGGTATGGTACAGAAGTTAAAAGAGCTAATGCTATTTCTTCTGCATTAAAAGGAATAAGTAAGATTACGAATGTCATTAACCCTGGCAAGATCACATCTGGAGTATTCCATTCAGACATGGGAGCCACATTTTAGGAAGGCCATTAATAATCTGGAAAGTACAGGGAGAGAGGGTCTAAAGCGGTGAAGGACTCAAGTCCATACTATATGAGAAACAGTGGAAGGAATAGGAATGTTCAGCCTGGAGAAGTGAAAACTTAAGTGGAATGTGAGAATTGTCTCTATGTATTTGAAGGATTCTTATATAAAAGAGGGATTCTGCTTGGAGAGAATGAAGCCTGAATAATTAGTGGAAGCTGAAAAGAGGAAAACTTTCCTAACAATGCTATCCAAAAGCATAATGGGCTGCCTCTGAAGGCAGTAGACTTCCTCAATATTAGGCTGGAGGACTACTTTTTAAGCAAGGTGTAAAAAGTATTCTATTTCCAGTTTGGGAATTCTGAGGTTTTTATTTTCCTCCTCCACACCCCCAAACACTTGTTTTCCCCACTTTCTGTCTTCTTTTCTTCCCAGGATGAGGCAAACTTCAATTTGTGTTTTTTATTGCATGTCATTTTTTCACCTTTGAAACCAAGCTGTATCAGTTCTCTCTGCAACCTCTCATCTAGGTGGCATAGTGCCTACAGGTTTGGTCTAGGAATCAGGAAAAACTGATTTTAAAATCGTGCCTTAGACACTGACCAAAATGTGCGGCCCTGGACAAGTCATTTAATCATTCCCAGACTCCATCTTCTCAAATGTAACTAACAGTAGCACTCACAGGGTTGTTGTAAGAATGAAATGAAATGATGTAAATGTAAAGAGCTTTGCAAATCTTAATATGCCATAGAAATACTAGTTGCTTCTTTCCTTTCCCCTGGCTTCCCCTTCCCCTCCTCTTCCTTCATGTATAACTAATTATTTTCCTCCTTCCTATAAAGATACTTAGATTTCCCTTATTCTAAAAACAAGTAAATAAACAAAAACCTTCCTTGACCCTGATAATTGTCCTTTCTCTTCTCTTTCATGCTTAAATACCAAGAAAGAGTAATCTGCACCCACTACCTCTGCTTTCTAAACACTTATTCCTCAATCCTTTATAATCTGGCTGTCTCTCTCCAAACTCATTATTGATCCAGTTGGTAAATCTAGTAGACTTTTCCTCATCATTGTATTCATTTGTCTTTCTGCCACAGTTTCTACACAATAACACATAGACCATTCTCTTTTCTGTATCATCTGAGACATTGTCTTCTAGTTAATCTCCCACTCATCTAATGATGCCTTTCCTTCTTTTTGGATTGATCATCATCCTCCTATCCATTGCACGTGAGACTCCACTAAAAGATGGGTTTTTAGTCTTTTTCTCTTTTTTCTCTACAGTTTTTACTTTGTTTGATCTTATCGACTCTCCTAGCTTCATTTATCATCTCTGGTAGATTATTTACAAATGTACATACTTAGCCTTGATCACTCTTCTGAGCTCGTCTTGAGTTTAAAGCTGCGTGTTGGACATCTCCATCTGGATGTCCCATGAACATCTCAAATGTACTTTGCTGAAACCAAAAGCAACTTCCTTAACAAAACTACCCACTGTCTTCCTAGGTAAGCAGACTCAAAGTTTTGGAGTAATCATCGGTTCTTCTTTGTCCTTTAACGACTCCTCCCCTCCAGTGTATCAATTGTCAAGTCTTGTCAGTTTCACCTCAGCAGTATTTCTTAAGTCTTTATTTTCATCTTCATTGCTACTTCGTTGTTACTACCTTCTTGAATGTCCTTATTCTCTCTTACATGGGTAAATGTTTGGTGAATTGATTTGAATCATTATAGACTTCCCTACTCTGAGAGATGTCTCCTATCTCCCAATTCATCCTACCGTCAAAACAATATTCCTAATGAATTCATCTGATGACATTGTGATCAAAAGTCTTTGGTGGTTTCTTACTGCATGTAGAATAACATGTAATCTCCTTAGCTTGCTATTCAAGACCCTCTGCAATCTGGTTCCAAGTTATCTCTCCAGTCTTATTTCAATATATTCTGTTTTATGCACTTTACAATTCATTCATTGAAAGAGAACTCACAATTCCCTGTTCTTATCTTGTCCTCTCCTTCTATAACTTATATTCACAAATATCATCTCTCATACCTGGGGTGAACATGTAGGTCAAGGCCTGCTGAAGTCCTCTGCCTTCAAAATTCTGCTTATGTGCCCCTTCCTTCATGATAAAGTCTTCCATTAACTCAAAGTTTTAAAAAACAAATGTAAAAAATTGTTTTCACATGCAACTGGCAAATAAGATATACAGGTAATGGGGTATAGAAATCTATCTTGCCCTACAGGAAAATAGGAAGGGCAGGGGATAGTAGAAAGGGCTGTGATAGGAGGGAGGGCAAATTGGGGGAAAAAGTAATCAGAATGTCTTGGTGTGGAGGAGGGAAGAGATGGGGAGAAAATTTGGAACTGAAAATCTTGTAGAAGTGGATGTTGAAAACTAAAAATTAATTGATTGAGTAAAAATAAATAGTCTCTGTTTTCTTAATAAAAAATGGGTCAGGGCCTCACCTGAGGTCACGTAAGTGGTGGTATGAGAGCCTTAAGGAGAGAAGTGAAGGTTTGAAACATCTTCCTAGAAGAATGCAATTAAAAAAATAATTAGAGATAAATTAAAGGACTGCCTTGCTGTATTGAGGACCTACTTGAGATTAGACAATATACATTGGTGATGGACATAAAAAAGAAAGGGAAAGCCTTCCATTTTTGTCTCCTGTTCACTCCAAATAGAAGTGATTCCTTCCTCCTTGAATACCATACACCCCTGTTTGACCTTTCCATTGCATTTAATCATATTCTAGTTAAGGGTTATAGAATTTAAAGTTAGAAGGCAGATAGATAGACAGAGAAATAGAATCAGAGTCATGAAGACTTCAGTTCAAATCCTGAATCAGAAACTTATTAGCTTTATGACTGTAAATAAGTTGCTTAACTGTTCTCTGTCTCAGTTTCCTCATGTATGAAATGAGAAGGCTGGACTCAATGGCCTTTAAGGTCTCTTCCAATGCTAAATCTATGATCCTTTAAAGGGAACATATGAATCATCTGATCTAAGCCTTGAATTTTACAGATGAGGAAACTGAAGGCCAGAGTAGGTGTAATGTTAAGGGAATTTGAAGATCTTACCTGCTTATTAATAGGCACATAGAGTGCTGGCCCAGAGCTAATCAGGCTCTGGACTATAGAGAATTTCCAATTAAGTACTGAGGCACAAGGATTTTCAAGATCCTCAGCACTTAGCCAATCAGATGTCAAGTCTTTGTTATATATTCTGGGAGATTGGCATTTTGCTTTGGGGGCTTGCTCATGAGAAGAATCTTTTGATTTCCTGGTCGAGGCTCTGAATAGCCATATGTTTAGAGTCCTCTGAATACCAGATGTTTGTGTTCCCTCAATTCAGTGATGTATGTAAAATGTTTAACAATATTGCTTTACTCAGACATTTTGGAGCCATGTCTGTTGGTCTTTGGGCTGATTTCTCTACTTGTATTTTCTCTGAGTTCAGGATGCTGACCTTTCCTCTGGACTGGGGAATGTAATTAAAAATAGAATTGTTAACCCCTTTTTGAGTTGTGTTTCGTTTAAAAGAAGATCGAAGAACCTATGCTAACAGGTCTTCCTGGGTGTGCTAGCTTGCTGTTACAGTAGAAAAGTGACTTGTCTAACGCATCATAGCAAGTAACAGAGCTGGGTTCAAACCCAGATCGTCCAATTACAAATCAAGTCATATTTCCACTATACTCTTGTCTTTGATTACTTGTAAACATATCTCTACTCTTCCCCACAAAATTATAAACTACTTTAGAGTAATGATGCTATCATTCTTTATATTTGTATTCTAAATGCCTAGCAAGGTTCCTTGTACATAGAAGGCACAATAAGTATTTGCTTAATTGAATTGAAACATGAACTATCACTAATTCAGCCCTAACCTTTCATCCTTTATAATGGGAAGAAAAAATACCATCTTTTGAAGAGGGAGTAATTGTTAGTTTTATTTGTTTGTTTTAGAGAAGAGAAATTGCTTTTATTAAGAAATGCTATTACTGGTTTGGGGCAACACTCCACTTTGCTACCTGGGTCCAGGTGTCATTTGTCTTTTTGTCATCCACTGCCATTTTAAAATGTCACCAGTTTCTCCTTGAATTACTGAAAGCACATGGATGGAGACACAGGGTATTGGCCACCATTTTGTCTATGGGTATCTGGCCATTTTTACTAATACAGTTCACCTAACTCATTCTGAGGTCATTTCCATTCATGTAGACTTTAGAAACCACACCTGTGTTTGTGATGTCTATCCTGATCCCCACATCAACAGTTGATCATTTACAATTGATTACAAAAGTAATCATTGCTTTTGTCAATAGTTGATATTACATATAATATTTCACTTGGAAATTAGAACCAAGCTGTTAGTCCTGAGGATTTTGTTCTGAGTTTAACAAATTGACTTTGTCTAAGTAGACAGAGCATTATTATTTTTGTTTTTTTCTCTTATTTTACTTTTTGTCAACTACATGTAAAATATTTTTTAACATTTTTAAAATTTTGAGTTCCCAAATCTTACCTTCCCACTTTGATTGATGTGATATTGGTACAGTTGTGCAAGACATATTTCGGTATTAGTCATATTGCAAAAGAAAACATAGACAAAAAGAACTCCAAGAAAAATAAAGTAAAAAAAAAGTATACTTTGATCTTCATTTAGACTCCATCAGTTCTTTCCATGGAGGTAGATGATATTTTTCATTATAAGTCCTTCAGAATTGCCTTGGACCATTGTGTTGCTAAGAATTGCTAGAGCATTCACAGTTGATCATTGTACAGCATTGCTGCTACTGTATATACAATGTTCTGTTCTGCTCATTTCACTTTGCATCAGTTCATTAGTTCTCATAAATCTTCCCAGATTTTTTCTGAAAAAAAAAAACCTTATTACTTCTTATAGCACAATAGTATTCCCGACCAATCGTATATCACATCTTGTTCAGCCATTTTTGAATGGAGATCCCTTCAGTTTTCAATTCTTTACCACCACATAAAGAGCTACTATAAATATTTTTGTACATATAGGTCCTTTCCACACGTTTTAAAAACTCTCTTTGGGATACAGACTTAGCCATAATCCTATATCAAAGGGTATGCACAGTTTTATAGATCTTTGGGCATAGTTGCTCCCCAGAATGATTGGATCAGTTAAAAATTCCACCAATAATGCATTAGTTTCCCAATTTTTTCACATCCCCTCCAACATTTTTCACTTTCCTTTTCTGTCATATTATCTAATCTGATATGTGTCAGGGAATATCTCGGAGTTGTTTCATTTTGCATTTCTTTAATCAACAGTGGTTTAGGGCATTTTTTCATATAAATATAGATACTTTGATTTTGTCATCTGAAAACTGAAAACTCTACCCATTTATCAATTATGGAATAACTTATATTTGACCCATTATCATTGTAAAGAAAACTGCATTTTAGACATGAACCATAACATACATATGCCAAGTTTTAGGGGCAAGTCCTGTTCTTGAATATTTCATTCTTCTCTGATCATCAAATAGTGTTTGAATCCATTGTAAATGCTCTGTTGTTGTTCTGGCATTTTCAGTCATGTCTAACTCTTTGTGACCTTATTTGGAGTTTTCTTGACAAAGATAGAAGAGTAGCTTGTCATTTCCTTCCCCAACTCATTTTAAAGATGGGGAAACTGAGGCAAACAGGGTTAAGTGACTTACCCAGGGTAACAGCTAGTTATATTAGAACTCAGGTTTGACTCCAGGACTGGCTCTCTTTCCACTGTACCCCATAGGTGCCTTCTCAAAATAAAGCTTTTGAATGACTCTCTGCAGTGGAGTTCCTATGTCCTACTTTGGAACTAACCAGTAGGAAGAAGCATTGGGCAGCTAGGCGGTACAGAGCTTAGCATATATCAGAGCCTAACACATTGCCTTGCTTGTGATAAATGTTTAATAAATGCTGGTTAGGTTTCAGATTTGGCCTTGAAGAAGAGGCATCCAATTGACCACCAGACATTCAGCTTTTGACAAGTTTATCAGGGTTAATTGGGTATTTTTAGGCTAAATATACTGGTGTATACTGGATGGAAATAAACTCTGTGTTACAGGTGACCACAGGGAATGGTTAGTGGTCACAAGAATATTCTTCACCTTACTTTCACTTCTTGGGATTACTCTCCCTTTTCTCATTGCCCATAACTCCCTTTCCCCCTTTGCCAGTTTCTGTATAAGACCACTACTCCTACCCAGTTATAGGTTCATGGATCAGAGGATCTTACATTTAGAACTTGGAGACACTTCAGGGATCATCTTTTTCAACACCTTCATTTTGCAAATGAGAGATTTGAGGCTCAAAGTCATATAGGCGGTCAATGGGAAAGTAAGGCCTTAAATTTCAGAATCCAAAGCCAATATTCTTGTCTTAGGAAGCTTAAGTCTAGAGGATGAAGTTATATCTCAGTAGAGTAGCTGTTAGGAATACTCCCAGGTGGTCATCATTCTGTTTTTCACTTCTTCCCAGGATTTTAAGGCAGTGGCTGTGGTAGTAAACAGTGGTGCTGCCTGGGAAGAGAGGAGAATATGGGAAGATACCCACCATCCTCCAAAGGCTACTCTGTCCTAATCCATACAGAGCTACTACTTCCTTCCCTAGTCACAGCACTGGTATCATCCATAACATGCCCAACCCTAATCTTATGCCTTTACCACCATGTCTTCCCTCTTCATGTTTAGAATCTCATCCTATTCTTCATTCCAGATTGAACTTTTTCCTCTGCTACTATGATATTAAACCATTATATCCTGAGTTTTGTTTTCTTCTGAAAAATAGGTAGGTCTTACTATCACTTTTTGGTCAAACCCTACCATTTAACATCTAGGTAGGATTTCGTCTTTCCCTGCAGAGTCTAAGTAAAAAAAAAGTGAAATAGAAAATAGGAACACTTCTTATTCCTTGGTCTGTTATTTACTAGCAGTAAAACAAAACAAAAACCTCTAGAAAAACTTAAAAGGCACATGAGAAGGGTATTATGTTTCCTAATAAGGACATAGAAATAGAGAAACCTTGATCAGAAGCAATGACTGAGAGAGGAGAAAATTCAGTCTTTTGGCCCTAGAGACCTGAGTCCTTTTACATAAAAACTTTATAGGTTAGCTAGATTTTTGTAGGATAGACTGAGATATAGATAGATAGATAGAGATAGGGATGGATATATAATTCTTACATGAAATGCATTCTGAACTCCAAAAATAAATTTTCATATGAAATTTTTGAGCAAAGTACTTTGGTTGGGATCCATGTTCTTATTGTTTTGTTATTCAAACTGGATGTTTGTTGTTTAGTAAGAAGTGCAGGAGGGAACCTCTTTAGTTACACATCTTCTATTATCTACTTTTTGAAAGATGATAAAATACACATTTATCTTAAATATATTTTTGAACATATATTCAGGTGCATTTTATGTTTCCCATATGTTAGTGATTGTATGGTGAAAAGTGCCTGGTACATAGAACATACCTCATTAAAATTTGTTAAATTTGTTTTTAATGAGTACTAGACTGGGCATCAAAATACTTCAATTTTGTTGCCTCTTCTGCTCTATGTAACTTTTACATTTGTAACTTTCAATGAGTCACTTTACTGTTCCAGCTCTCCATTTTGTATCTGTAAAATTAAGAATTTAAGCTAGATTATCGGTAATAATAAGTAGTTGGTATTTATGAATTACTTTAACTCATAACACCCCTCTGAGATAGTTGCATTTTACCGTTGAAGAAACAGAGGATCAGAATGACTAAGAAAGTAACTTGTCCATGAATCTGAACTCTTCTTCCTTACTGCAAGTCTGATGTTCCACCTGCTATGACACCTTCTAGTGTTAATATTCTATTTCTGTATGAAAATAAGTTGGTGTTTGCTTATAATTATGATAACAATGTAAGTAAAGGACGATACTGCAGTAAAGTTACTTTCCTTTCTGTTCTTCCATAGCTAATCACCCTTCATAGGAGGAAACAACCCCACTGAAGGTCCCCATTGTTCTTGAATTATTCAACTGTCAAATACTTGTCACTTGATGGCTATTGTAAAATACTTAGAGATGTATGGATAGAGGCACAGATATTTATACAAGTGAAAATAATGCTGCACAAATGTGTATTGTTGCTTTAAAAGTTCAAGTCACTTTAGCTTTGAGAAGAAAATTAGGGAATAAAATACAACATAGTATATGCTTTTGTAAATTACAAGTTTATTGAAACGTCTCACATCAAATTAGGCAGTTAGTATGGCAAGCTAAAATGTTTTCCTGTCAAAAAATGCATTTGGACTTTAGACCTCAAAATAGTTATTAAAAAATTGTGCTGGCAAAGCCTTTTAATGTAGTTCAACAGTCACCGAATAAATGACACAAACAATTTTCTTTTAAAAGATTAATTTGGCATTAAAGCAAATGAAAAGCAAGCAGTAGATGTTGGAAAGTGGTTTTCATTTTTCAGAAAAGGCAATATATTTTTTTCCAAGAGAAAAGTCATACATTTAAAAAATCTTGACCATGAGTGATCTTCATAATCTGTTTTCTTTTTATCATCCCAAAGATGGCAAACATTTTACTTAAGCTCCTATTTTGTCTAGGCTTCTCCACATCTTAGCTATAAAAAATGACTTCATTTTTTAATATTAAAATGGTTTTGTGATCTTATTCAATTGAATAAGACAGAATAGCTCTGAATAAATCGCCTACTAATTTGCTTTACTACATATATGAATGAGGTTATGGGGGATTATTCATGTGATAATGAGAAAAGTCACACTAGAACCCAGATGTTCTAAAGATTTCTACTGATTACAATTGACCTTGTTTTTAAACCTCTAAGATCAGCTGTCATTCAAGAAAATATTAAATAGGTGCTTCTGGGAATTAGGAGGCTTTTGTTAGACATAGAATGCAGCCTTTCCTTTTATGTAATTTTCTATTCAAATTTAGGAATCTTATATAACAAATTAAGTATCTACTGGGAAAATTGGGCATACTTTCTAAGTGGCTTGCATCCTGAAATTGTGTATATATTCTTTAGGAGAATCCTCAACTAGCTAACAAAAAATTGTAAATGTTATATTTTGACAGGTTTTAAGACAATCCTAGGAAAATGGAATTTATAACTGCCTGTTTTACCACACACTTGTTTTTAATCTTTAAAAAGTGCTGTTATATCTTTGACACAATAGACACTTCTCAACAAACATCAAATGAACTCATTTTCCTTAAAATAATTAATTGATCAGTTTTTAACAGAAAGGAAAAGTGTATCTTGTAACTCTAACAGTTATAATGAGCCTTATTCAATTCACTTGTTTGGGACAGTGATTCTATACTCTTTGGAGTCAGGTATCATAGATACAAGAGTAGGATTTTGCTTAACTTGGATATTTGAGAAATATAGGTTTCAGTTAGTTGAATCTTTAGTTGAACATGGGGTTAAATATGTGTGACTCCTAAATATCACACAAGGGTTAGAGAAATTAGGTAAACATTTGCAATGTGTCTACTGTGTATAAGGAGGCAGCTAGATAGTGCAGTGGATAGAGCACCAGGCAGGAGTCAGGAGGACCTGCTTTCAAATCTCGTCTCAGACATTTGACACTCACTAGCTGTGTGACCTTGGGCAAGTTACTTAACCCCAATTGCCTCATCCTGGGTCATCTCCAGTCATCCTGATGAATATCTGGTCACTGGATTCAGATGGCTCTGGAGGAGAAGTGAGGCTGGTGACCTGCACAGCCCTCTCTTGCTCAAAACAAAGTCAAGTGCATGTCATTATTTCTCTGATGGCATGGTCTTCTTAGGCAATGAAGGACGAACACACACACACACACACACACACACACACACACACATATACACACTGTGTATAAGACAACGTGCTAACAGAGTCAAGTTGGGAGGCAGAGACCCTTAAGAAATGATCATTTCAGTCAGTTGTCATGTTTCACACTTGAGAAAATGGGTCAGCAAGGTTAAGTGACTTGTCCATAAATCAAAAAGAATTGCAAATTCAAAACTTGAATCTAGGTCTTATACTTTGGAAGCTATCCTCAGGTTAATCAGCATTTCTATAATAATGTACTCTCATCATTAGTGACAGTGAAACCACCACGTTTGGACCTTAATGCCCCAGGATAGAAAAACTATACTTGAGAAAATGAAGTCCAGGGGGGAAAAAGAGAGGAAATTAACCATATATTTAATAAATCTATGATATACAATGCAATTTGGAAGTCACTAAGAGCATGAATTTCAAGATACCTGTGAAAATGTGAAAATAATTCGAAAAAATCCCAGATGGTATTAAAACCAAAAAAGTTGATTGAGAGGACATTAGCAACTACCGATACTCATCCCCATTTATTTGTTTTCATACATGAGATTGATGTACACAGGTGTCAAGTATGTCCTGAATCAAAACATGAGAATGGAACAGGTAGGAATTCACAGACAATTTTCTACAGCAGAAATTTATCAGTTCACAATATGGTCTGAAAAATGTGAAGAATATAAAAATCCATTGTATTTATGATTTGTGGATTATTTTAAAAGTATTTAACTTGATTAAACAAAATTGACCCTTGAAAACTGTCATATCTAGATGTGTCCTATGTGTATATCTAGATCATTCAGTATATTTTACTAGATGCAATGACAGATAATTTTGTTCAATGATCAAAATATACAGGTAGATGTTTGTAGATGCTGCAGAGTATGTTTTGAGAAGAGTCCAAACCAGATGTTCTTGTTTGAGGATAACGTTTTGCTTGTCTTATTCCTCAAAATGCTATGGAACATCTGTAAAAATATTTATGATTATTTAAGAGAGATGGGCCTAACAAACCACAAAAGCAAGGGGGAAATACCCCAAAAGATGAAGAGTTGCTATTGTTTGAACTATAACATGTAGTTGGATGGACATTAAGTAAATCTGTCAGAATCTAGTTAGGCGAAGTACAACAAATGGATAATAAATTGGACCTAGAATTGAATAGAAGGAAAAATCCAGATTTTGGGGGGAAATTGCATGTTTTCAACAACTTCTGTTCTTCTTCATTCATTTCAGTCATGGTTTTCTCATCAAAGATACTGGAGTGACTTGCATTTCCTTCTCCAGCTCATTTTACAGTTCAGAAAACTGAGGCAAGCAGAGTTAAGTGAATGTACCTACACCATAGAAACATACTGTATTTCATTGTTGGGCTGGTCACTAGGCTACTGAAAACCTATCTTAGAAGATGGTGCCAAACACAGACTTAAAATGTGGTCATGATGACAAATCTGTTGTACAAGGAAAGAGAAGTTAATAATCAGTTAAATGGTCACTAGTTGATAAATTCTTTAGCAATTGTAGCCCATGAAACAAAAATTCAAAATGACTTTCAGTGCTGTTTGGCTCCCTTCTTCCTCTGGTGGTGGAGTCGTGGAAAATAGATCATAGTGTACTAAAAATTAGATTGTTTTTCAACTGTTTAAAATAATGATTTGATTTGTTACTCTAAATATGAGATCCATGTTCAATGATCAGTAAAAAAATATATTAATAAAACAGCTGAACTAAAATGATTGAAAAATATTTTGGGCATATTAAAACTCTTTAAGACCTCATGAAAAGAAAAAGGAATGAGAGAAAAAAGAAAATTCTCTCCCCTTGGAAGGACAGAAATAGAGAAAAGGGGGAAAGTATCAAGTAGAAAGGAGAGGGCAAAATTGTTTCTTTATCTCTTCTTTTCTATATGTGCTTAACTAGAATTTCTTTCACATTCTTATTATCCATTTTGTTTAGTACTTGGGTATTTCTTCCATTCCATCCAATGATATTTCAACTTGTTTCTGAAGAGAATTCTTTTCTCTCCTGTTTTGTTATAGAATGTCTTTACTAGAACACAAGTTTTTGGGTTTTTTTTTTAAATGAACTCATTTTCTTTGTTCAGGAGTGGCAGTGCTAAAAGGGTCAGGCCTGACAAAGTTGCACTTAATGTATAAGCTAGATTTGTACCGACAGAGGCTTTGATTCTGGAAGAAAGGTCTACAGGTGATAAGTTCAGACTTGTAACCTTTTCATTGGTGATGGGTATGATGGTCACCTGTCTCCAAGTGGAATTTAGCATTTAGACTTGAAACTAGAAGCTAGAGCTGAAAATGGAGATGGTTGACTTGGCTATTCCCCAATCTTTTTAAGCCAAAGCTTTATTAACTTTGTGTATGTTGAAGTTTGTAATTGTGATGGTCCATAAACTATTGAGGCCTGAATCTACAAAGATGCTTATTTGATCTGCTAAACATTGGTTTTGATTTCTAGACATAGGTGTTTGGCCCACTGAGATCTGAAGTTGTGGAAGTAGGGAATTGGTCTAGTTATTCCTGGATCCTAAAGGAACTGTGTTGCTGGTTGGAGGCCCTGATGACTGAATTCTAGTTCTGTGGTGATACAGTCAGACTAGTGGTCATCAGTTTTTGTGCCTGTAGACATGGGCAGCTAGCCTACATTCCAGGGCTATGAAACTGCTGCACTTTAGACCCACAGTGATCATAAATATTATCACCTACCCAGGGAATTGTTAGGATGGAAGTGCGCTAGTCACTAGAGACCAGAGTTTTGTGGAGACTGGTACAATTTAGAGGTCCAAAAAGATTAGGACCAACGCTGTCACTGGTAGCAGGACCTGTGGTATTGACCAGAACAGGAGCAAGTTGAGATACATTTGTCAACCCTTCTTGAGATTTTCATTTTTCTTTATTGTTCTCCTTCCTCTATTTATGTGTGTGTATACTTACCTGTGTGTGAAAAGGTGTAGGTGTTTGCAGTAAATATTTGATGGTTCCTTTTGTTATTACTATTGTGGAGATATGGGTTGAGCGGTAGGCCCTGCTTTCTACTGCTACCCCTACTTATTGGGAATCTTCATTCCCCCTTTTGTGTCAGTTGTTCCTCCTTCTATGGTGATGATCCTCACATCAGCTTATTCAGCTCTAACCTCTGTGCTGAGCTCTAGTCTCACATCTCCAGCCACCAAATGGATATTTCAAACTAAATGTCCAAATTCAACATGTCCAAAACTAAATTCATTCGCTTTGCACCCAAATCCTCTTATCTGCATATCTTCCCTTGAAGTCATCATCTTTTTCCAGTCTCATAGGTTTGCAACCTAGGTTTCACTTTCTCACCCTTCATCTCCCATCCCATCTTGTTGCCAAGAAAAATCAAGAGCTTCATAACATCTCTCACATATGCCTCCTTCTCTCCTCTGACAATGCCAGCACCCTGGTGCTAGCCCTAATTTGACCTACTCTACTTCATTAGAAGAACTAGAGGCAGTTTGTAGATAGGAGAGTACAGTAGCTAGAGCACTGGGCCTAGAGACAGGAAGACCACAGTTCAAATCCAGCCTCAGATACTTAGTAGCTGTGTGATTCTGGGTAAGGTCTCTGTCTTCATTTCCTCAAGTGTAAAATGGACACCGTAATGGCACCTACTTCACAGGGTTGTTGTGAAGACAATGTTTGTGAAGTGGTGAGCACATAGTAGGCATCTAATAAATGCTTGTTCCTCTTTGCCCCTTACTTCCTTCATCCCCTGGACTATTATAAGAGCCAGCTAGTTTGTCTTCTTCCTCAAGTCTCTTCCTACTCCAGTTCATCCTCTATTCAGTTGTCAAAGTGATCTTCCTCAAGTTCTGGACTGACCATGTTAACCCCCTTCTCTCTAATGGCTCATTCTCACATCAGGGATCAATATCCTCTACTATTCAAAGTCCTTTCTAACCTCCCTTCCTCCCCTTAACTCACCAACCCTCATCATGATTGTCTTTTTACACTTCACTCCCCTTCACATACTGTGTGATCCAGTGACATTGGATTCTTTATTTTTCCTCTATTAGTCCTGACTCCAGGAATTTTTACTAGTGGACTTCCATGCCTGAAGTGCTCTCCCAATTTATCTTTCTTCTGGTTTTCCTTCTTTCACCTCCCAGCTAAAATCCTACCTTGACAGGAAACCTGATTTCCCTTAATTCTATTACCCTCCATCTTGATCATTTCCACTTTATCCTGTATATAACTTCATTGCACATAGTTATTTACTCATTTTCTTCCACATCAGACATTGCACATAGTTATTTACTCATTTTCTTCCACATCAGATTGTGAGCATCTAGAGACCTGAAAGTGTTGTTTAATTTTCTTTGTATCCTCAGCACTTAGCACTGTGCTTGGCCCGTAATAAATAGGTGCTTAATAAATGTTTGCTTGGGTTTTTTTTTTTTGACTGAAGAAACACTTCATTCACCTAACCTACCCAGGAAACCATCCCATTTTAACAGATAAAATGAAAGGAAAAGCAGTGGAACAAAAATAGCCAAAAATATTGACTTAATCTGGCTGCATATGCAATATTCTAACCACGTAGTCCCTCACCTTAGCCCAGAAAGGAGGGAGATGCATTTTCTCAACTCTTCTGTAGTACCAAGATCAGAAATTAGTTACACAATCAATTTATTTTTGTGTATGTTCTTTTCATTTCCATCGTTGTAGTCATGAATATTGTTTTCCTAGTTATACTTACTTTACTCTGCCTCAGTTTATATAAATATACTTATGTGTCTCTGAATTCTTCATGTTCATCATTCATTTTGGCACAGTAATATACCATTTTATTCATTACTCCAATTTGCTAGGAATTTCTCAATCAGTGAACATCTATTTAGTTCTCAATTCTTTTGACACTACAAAAATATGCTGGCATGAATATTTTGGTCTATGTAGGACACTTATTTCTGTTTCTGACAGGCCACCTTGGAGTATATGCCTGCTAGTGAGGTCAAAGGGTGTGTGTGTGTGTGTATGTGTGTGTGTGTGTGTGTGTGTGTGTGTGTGTGTGTGTGTGTGTATATATATATATATATATATAGAGAGAGAGAGAGAGAGAGAGAGAGAGAGAGAGAGTAGACATTCTCTTAACATACCTCTGAATTACTTTCCAGAATGGAAATTATCCATCTCAAAAATATATTAATGTGTATATTTTCTGCAGCCCCTTCAGTTATAACAACTTCTACCTACTGTCATCTTTGTCAATTTGCCAGGTGTGATGTGATCTCAAAGTTGTTTTGATTTGCATTTTTGTTGGTGACTGGAAGCAATCTTTCATATTAGTGTTAATAGTTCACAGTAATTTTTTTTGAAAACTGTTTATGTCCTTTAATCCCTTATTCATTTTGGAATGGCTTTTTAATGGAAGCTATTTATCATTCTTATTTATGTCACTTCCCTAAAAATCTTGGATATAAGATCTTTAAATTAAGTTAACAGCATTTATCTAACACTTCCTAAGTTCTTGAAGCTGTGCTAAGTGCTGGAAATATGAATTTGAGCAAAAAGAAATATTTTTTATCAGATATACTTGATTCAAAGACTTTTCCCCTTGGAGGGTTTGCTGTATTCTATCTGAATTTGTTTAGTTCATATAAAAACTTTCAATTTCATGCAATCAAAGCGTTTTGTATTTTATATTTTGTAGTCATCTTTGCTTGGTTAAGAATAGTAAGCCCGTAACCATAGCTGTGAAAGGTATCTGATCTTATTCTTTTCCAAATTTTGTAAAATAGGACTTTTAATATTCAGGTCCCATTTTCATTTTGAACTTATCATATAATACAACAATTTAAAAATATTTTTATCAGACAGATTACATAGAGGAGGTAGGCAGCACTCCTAATTGTTATAGCAGCAACATCTATAAAAACAAACTACAGGTGAATGTGAAGGGTGGATGAATGAAGCCTCCATTAAGCTGTGGTGCCATGACACTTGCAGAACTTGCTGATGACTGTAAAAATCAAAAGATATGACATGTCAGTAATACTTAGTAGTGATTCTCTGTAATAGAGTACTTCATAAGGCTTGGTATTCGCAACCACTCTGTAAGGTAAATTATGCAGTTGCATTTTGTACAGATTTGTTATTTCTTTGTTGTAGGAAACTTCCAGAGAGGAAACACTCTATCAGTGTGGATCAGCAATCTACTAGTAACTGCAGTAGAGAGTTGTCTAAGTCTCCTTAGGTTTAAGAGATATGCCCAGTGTCATACTACCAAAATGACTTATTTCAGAGAAAAGGACTCGAATACAAGTCTTACTTGTATTCTTACTGGGACTAATTTATTATCCACTTCATTTAGAGGTGTCAAACTCTCTGCCTTCTCTTAGTGCAGCCAGAAGCAGATTAAAATGTAATTGGGAAATGTTTAACAAAATAAATAAAAATACAATACAACATCAATGATGTTAATTTCTGATTTTCTAAGTCATTGCGTGGGCTACAGGGATCTATTTCTATTTGAGTTTGTTACCACTACAGTACACTATAAGGTCTCCTTTGTATTAGTATCCTCATTTTATAGCTGAAGAAACTGAGGCTTGCAGTGATTCAGTGCTTTGTACATGTTCACATAGCTGCTAAGTCATGGAGTCAGAACTTGAATCTATCCAGGGCTCTTTCCACTACTCCAATTTTCTTTGCATAAAGAGAAAGATAATTACAGACAATAATACTTATATTAATAACAATAATAGATTATTTTCCATGATTATACATTAATCATTGGTGCATTAAGGTATTTCTGGGGAGGAATCCATCAGGGGTACTTTTCTAATATTCTTTTGATTGAAATTATCTGCTTTCTATATTATTTACTTCTAAAGGGAAGCTTATTCCATGTCCTACAATTTCTGGGTTCTCTGGCTTTCCCATTACCACTTTTTATCTTTTTATTTTCTCATCTTAGCACAGTATTAGACATGTGGTAAGTGGTTATTAAATGGTATTTTATTCATTCATTTAACTTAAGGGTTGATTTTTAAATATAAATTCATTCTCATTTATTTTTCCCCCAAAAAAATATGTGTGATCATACTCTGTGTTAAAAGCAGTGTAGACTGCTTGTAGGCCTCTCTGAAAATTGAGATGATCACCTTAGTTTTTGTATAGATATTTGTGAATTATCTTAATGCCATGTGTTTTAACATATTTTACCAAATTAACTATAAAAGATTAGGCATAAAAATTACCCAATTTTGGAGTTTTGGGGAAAACTTTTGATAAATTTGAGTAATTCCCCTAATTTTTCATTTTGCTTGTGATGAAATTAGTAGTAAGAAAACCGAAAGTCTTAAAATGACTTTTTGAAAAGCATAGTTTTGTCCTCACAATGCTCCAAATTATCTACAGTCTTTGACATCATGTACCTCACTAATATTATTTACATACCATGTGAAAGGGTTATCCTTAGTATTCTAAGGTATGTTAAAGGGGTTAGATTTCAAATCTGTTTACATATATAACACAGAGTATACAATGTAGTAAACAAAGTCATTTTTCCTTTTGTCCTAAGAAATTTAACCTTACTTTTAAATTTGTGGCTTTTAGAAAACTTAGTTACTTTGATTATAATTACTTTTTTTGTTTTAGCTCAGAGTAGCCTCTATTTATGTTTTGACTTCAAGTATTTATACTCATTTACCCTCTGTTTTGAATATTTTATTTGTGTTTTTACACCCGAATGGGTCTCTTTTTTTTTATATGACTCTTAGGAAGCTTTATCATAGTCACAAAGCTGAAATTTGGTCTTTTTTTATAGGAATAATTAGTGATATTAGCAAGTTCTTAACTTTTTTAAATTTTAGGACTTGTAACATACGCATTGAAAGAATCTAGCTTATGTAATTTACAATATCTATTCAAACCTTAAATGCCCTTGATTAATACAAATACATGTGGCAGCAAAGTATAGCTCTACTTTTAAACTGTTAAGGAGAACATAAAATGATTATAGCTTGCAGTAAATGTTATTATGGCTCTAAGATGTTTCCTGAGGGATCAAGCAATCTTCTGCACTTTCTTTAAGACTGACCCTATCACCTTGAGAAGCAGACATGAAGGAGGACTGCAAATGCAAGACCACTGTCAGGTCACCCCATCGTGGTGCTGACAGGTCTCTGATATAAAACCCAATTTATAGTTTAAGAAGCACATCCATTATCCTTCTGATTTTAAAATAGAACATACATCAGCAAAATGATAAAAGAAAGTGCTTAAGAATTATGAAGTCAAGGACTATTTCATATGAGAAAGTCATAACCCTTTTTGAATATTACTTCTTTTAAAATATAGTACAGCTTAATAATGTTTGAATATAGGCTTTCTCTTTTCTTTAAAAATTAGTATTTTATAGTTTATTCATATTTAAATTAATCATATGTGATTAATACAGTTGTGATGTCTATGGTTTAAATAGTACTTGGGGTCTTTTTTGTATTTTTTAATTTGTTTTTTACTTCAACAGATGATACTGTCAGAATATAGATACACTTCCATTTATATAATAGATATGTTCCTTTAAACTTTCCCATAAATTGACTGTATCTAAATGAATACTATTTACCATTAAATAATTTAGTGTTTCATTGGCATCAAAAGGAACTATTTTCAAATCCCAACTACTGTTTGTGTGACTTTGGATAAATCACTGAACTTCTCTAGGCTGCAGTATAGTTGGCATATTGAAATAGTTTAACTCTAAGGTCCTTCCTAACTCTAAATGTTGTGAGCCAGTGACCCATTTGTATTCATTTCTGTTTATGTTCCAGTGAATCTGAAATTTGTTCTCTTGACCATTCCTAAGCTCTTGCTCCCAGGAACTATTTATCCAAACGGATCAGTGATTTAAATGAATGTAGCATAGCTTGTAAAATAAGAATCCTTTTTTTTTTAATAAAATGGTTTGGGTTTTTGTTTTGTTTGGGTTTTGTCATCTAGATTTGATTTTATCAATGTGAAGGTGTCCCTGATATGGAAATTACTTTGGCTGATAAGCAACTTGTCTTTAATTTATAGTAGCAGAAAGTTGCCCAGACTATTAAGAGCAGAGTATTGTAACAAGGCAACACAGATAGTATGAGTGAGAGGTGGATCTTGAAATTGTGTTTTCCTGATTCCCCATGGCGCTCTGTCTACTCTACTACACTGCCTTCATCTCTGTAATATAAGTTCTGTCAAATATCTATCTGGTCATTTTAGGTTTCCTTATATCGGCCCACAGCCATGAAATAATATTGCTGCTGTGGATCAGTAGGGAGATATCATATGTCTCACTTAATGTAAAAGAGAGAACAATAACAAACTATTACAAAACAATAATAAAATCCTGCAGAATGGTGCAAGTATTTTCTGTTTTCAAAGTACTACTAAGGGGGCATATAGGTAGTACAACTTAGATTATGTTCATGTAAGATTGTGTTTTCTTATGGAAAGAATAAGATTGATTCCATATCATTTTCTTATTTTGTTCTGTACTCTCCAAAACCCTATTTAAAGGGAATGGTCCTTTTGCTCTGGATCTGTAGCATTAATGGAGAGAAGTCATGGACCCATTTATTTACAGGTTGCATGCCCCTCCTAATAAATGTTATCTTGCATGGATGTCTGCCTAAAGGGTAAAAGTTTACTCTTTTTTTAAAAAAAACTTAATCATGTTGATCCATACTAACATTTTTTGGGTTATTGCTTGGAAGTAATTATGTAGGAATTTATATATATATATATATATATATATATATATATATATATATATATATATATATATATATATTTATGTGTTAGTGCAAAACTAGAGATTTGGAGCTCTGTGGGTCAAAATTTTGAAGTAATTTCTTGCACTGAGAACCCCTTTTATGTTGAGGTTTCTAGAAAGCTATATAGTACATTAAAGAAATTTTGTAGGTCAATATTATTATGAATCATAGCTAGACAAAATCATGTTTATTTTTACAGAGCCAGAAAACACATTAGTTCAAAGTAAAACATGTTTAATCAATCAACACTACAAATTAAGTGACAAGAGAAGATGTTTCCCTTCTCTCGTGAACACCAGATATAATCTTCCACAAGTTACCATACCACCCACTGGAGAGTGTACACTCACAGAGCGTATACATGACCCCAGTTAAAATATGAAGGGGATGCATACAGGGAACTCACATGGAGGGCACACACAAAGAAAACATGCATGATGAGGGAACATACCCAGAAAGGGCACATGTAGAAAACATGCTTGGCCAAAAAAACTTTAGGCAGAGTACACAGAAGGAATTTGTGTAAGTAGGGCTCACACATGGAAAGCAGAAACCCAGGGATATGCATGGGTAGAGCTAGAACACTGACATTTTCTCACCTCTATAGTCTAGTGAGGTTATTGGCCTGCCACTTCAGGGCACTCTTAGGCTCTGCTACCATCTTTCAAGGGTGGTTCTTCTGCTGGAAAAGGACAAACCTTTGTAGGGCATATAGAGTTAGCACATAGAACCAGGTAGCCAGGAAAGAAATCAACAGAAACACTAGACTAAAACTAATTCTATTTTTTTTTTTACTGTTGTGCCAGTGTCATTTGAAAGTCCCTGAACCCAGATAACAAATGTCATTTGAGATAGAAAATGTATTTTAATGCATGTTAAATGCTTTATTTGTTCTACATTTCCTAAAATATTTTCCGGACTCTTTTCAAGAAAACCATAAGAGCTATGTGTGGGTTGGGGACAATAGGAGGCATTTAGTTCCCGTCATAATCACTGATTGGCATGCAAATGAATCTAGGGGCAGGAACAAAAAAGCTAGGTAAAATGGGAAACATTTATTCTATGTTTATGGTCTGTCTCTAGATGTGGCAGGGGGAGGGATAAAGAGATATCTCCAGATTCTCCTTCCCCCACCTTTCTCCCAGGGAGACTATTTCTTATCAGGGAGAAAGCTGGAGGTTGAGACCAAAGGGAGAAGGGGTTACAGACTAGATTTATATCTTATCTGCTCCTTTAGATATTGTTAGCCTAAGGGCAATAACTTTTAAAGTTCTAGCTAAACTCCTGGTCACTATTTCATAATGGAGGAAGTGGAGCCCCAAGCTCGTTGTCCAAGGTTTGACCCATCTCCACCAGATACCACAGTAATATACATATAGCAACAGAATCTATTTGTCCAAGGTGCTGGACAAAAGAGAAATTGGAGAAAGCATACATATGTGAAACTATATAAGACAATATATAATGAATAGGTTCTGTGTGTGTGTGTGTGTGTGTGTGTGTGTGTGTGTGTGTGTGAGAGAGAGAGAGAGAGAGAGAGAGAGAGAGAGAGAGAGAGAGAGAGAGAGAATATGTTCAGGATCTGACTCGAAGGGAAAAAATTTGGTGGTCTCTAGTGAAGCATGTTGAGAATAAGGACACAATCGAAATTCCTTATGTTAATGCCTTTCTCCCTTTATGGTTTTGAAGAGAGGTGGGAATCCCCTGTGTCTTTTCTCTTGATTCGTGAGGCCAGAAACTCAGAGATGGAAAATTCTGGTTCTTTCTTCTCTCCCAGTCTTGCAACTCTGACCTCCACTCACTCAAGGTCAAGGCATTGATCTCTACCAGTGAGGAGATAGTTCCATACCAATGGGCTTTGGGGCTCAGGTTACATATATTTATTTTATATCATTGCATTTATTATATATGCCCACCAGTTGCCATAAACTACACAAAAGTGCTTCTGTTTCTTCACCTGAACTCAGTTCTTTCAAACTTAACTTGGTCAGCTCAAAATGACTCTGCCCTGTAATTTTTATATATTCATTTCATTTGCTACATCTCATCTTCTTGCTTTTGTAAAAGTTGATCCAAGCATGTCTAGAACTTCCTCTCTTCTGACTTCCCTGTTCTTAAAAATCATTGTTTTCTTCAAAACTTGGCTTAGATATTACCTCTTACATAAGACTTTTCATGATCCCCCAGTTTGTAATGCCTCCCCAATAAAATTACTTTGTATTTGGATTATATACATACATGTCTCCCTCAGCAGAATGTAAGCTCTTTGAGGAGAGAGAATGTTTCTTCTTGTAGTGTTTGTATCCCAAGTGCCTAGTACCATGTCTGACATATAGCTGGCATTTATTATTATTGATGTATTGACCATTTTGTCTTTTGTGATACCTTCTATCTTTTGTCTAGTAAAGAATTTTTCCTTGTGCATAAATGTGAAGAAAACCATATATCTAAACCCCTATTGATCCATGTTCTTTTTTTCAATAACATACCTTTTTACATTTTGGTCCATTATATATTTGGAATTTCTTCTAAATGATAGAAAGTATAAAATGTTTTTCAGTTTTTTCTACTGGTTCCTGTCAAATTCTAATTTGTGTTGTTGGATTTATTTAATCAAAGGCCCCTGGGTGCATTTGTTTCTGTATCTTACTTATCTTACCTATTGCACTGATTGCTTTTCTTTTTTTAATCCAGTATCAGATAGTTTTGATAATTATTGCTTTCTAGTACAGTTTGAGGTCCAGATGTGTCAAGCTTCTCTTCTTACTGTTTTCTGTCCCTTGATATTATTGACCTTTTATTTCTCCAAACAAATTCTGTTATTTTTTTCTACAAAAATATCCCTTTGGTAGTTTGGTGGGACACATAATCTGTAGAATAATTTGTGTAGTATTGTTAATTTTATTACCCTGAAAAAAGCCAGTTATGAACAATCAATAAGCTTTCCAGCTGTTTAGATCTTCTTTTGTTTTTAAATTTTTGCTATGTGATTGTATTATATAATTACAATTATGAGAATAATTAGCACTTACATAACATTTTTCATTTCATCTTCACAACAACTCCTCATGTAGATACTAGAGTTTTGATTTTCTGAAGATCAGAATTCAGGCAGAAAGATTAAGTGCTTTGCCCAGAGTCCAGCTTTGCACTCAGGCTGCTCTCTGAATCCTTGTCCAGCTCTCTATTCACCTAGCTACCTAAGACATAAGTCCTATGAGTATCTGGGTAAGTTAATTCATTTTGTCATTTAAAGTGAAATCAACAAATATTTATTAAAATATATTCCAGGCAGTGAGTTAAATGTTAACGATATAAATGGCTGACTCGTAGCATAGTTTCCCTATTTTTCTCTTTTGATTAAATCTGTTTTATCTTTAACTTTGTCTGAGATCATGATTACTACCACTGCTTTTTTACATAACAAATTCTACTCCTGACTTTTATGTTTGTGTGTATCTCTTATTTTTGTAGCATTTCCTGAAAGCAACATATTGTTGAATTCAAATTTTTTTTTAGCTGCTATCCGTTTCCATTTTATGGGCACATTCATTCCATTTACATTCTAAGCTATCATTACTTGTTTATTTTCCTAACTCTCCTTCTCACCCCATTCCTGTTCTTCCTCACTCCTCTGCTCCTTCGGCCTGCTCCCCCTTTACTCCCTGCTCCTTAACTTACCTACTCCTCTAACTATCCCTCTCTTACCCTCTGGCCCCACCCCTGCTCCTTTGTTCTCTTACTTCTTTCTGAATGTAGAAGAATTTATACCCTTCTAGACATACGTGTTCTTCCCCCTTTAATCCATTACTGTTTCAGCACTATGTGCCCTTCCCCTAGTAGCTTCAACAATTAGTTTTTTTGTACTGTCGTGCATTAACCCATAAATTTGTCTTTAGTCATACTTTTCATTATAAAAATATAGGTTAAATTACCCTACTGACTGTATTCCCCTCTTAGTAACTTAATGAAAATGCATCAAATCATGTAACAGGAAATTATAATGAAAAATGTGAAAATTATAGTGCTTTTCCCTTTATAATTTTCTGTTACATATATATTATATATTACATACGTATATCATATATATTCACCAGACATTTTTGAGCTGCAGCTTTTAAATTTGTTCTTAGCTATGCAAGTTAATTTTCATATTAACTTTCAGTTCTCTTTGATTTGAGCAAAGAAGTCTAGAGTTATTTTTTTAATCTTTCAATTTTAATGCATACACATCAAATCCAATTACAACAAACCTACTCAAATTCACACTCATTGTAGCAGATTTTCATTGTAATCATTGTAAAAGTCACATTTCTAATCTTTGAGGACTGGAGATAAAACATGAAACCCTCTCTCCTCTTTCCCTTACGCACACACACACACACACACACTCAATTATAAAGTACACAGTAGAAAAAAAAAGAGGTGTAACATATATTTTCACCCTTGTCTCCTTTCTCCTTTTAAAATCCTGTATGCGTGTACATATATGTTCATAGACTTTTATATATGAGCATGTAATTTAGTTATGATGGGAAATTATTCTGATAGACTTTCTTGGTATCTTATACTTCCCATCCCACTTGTTACATTTCATACAGAGTTTAGTGAGTGAGAGAAGTGTCCTGCAAGCAGTATGCGGTATTCTTTGTTTTGAAAATTAACTGACAGGAAGGGAAAAGCTGTTACAGAGGGCATCTCTTTTGTTACTAGGTTATTGGAACTCTACTTCTTTGGATCAGCTGTCAGAACAGAAGGAAATTGATTAAATCATCTATTTATTCATAATGGTATTTGCTGCAACAGATTTTTACCTCAAATAAAATAAAATGTACAAATTTATGCTTTGAAATCCTTCCTTACAATTGAGTGAATTCAACTTTCTCTTGATTATCCTCAATGGTAGTAACTCTTCATCCTTTGAACATGGATTTTAATTTTAGAAGAATATCTTGTCCAAAAAAAAAAAAAAATATATATATATATATATATATATATATATATATATATATATATACATATATTTAAGTGCAAAATATACTTCTATGAATCTGGGATCTCATTGTTAGAATTTTAGATTACAGAAACTAATATAACTATAAAATTACTTTTTTTCTTACTATATGTGAAATCTCCTTTCAAAAAAAAGTATTCAAAACATATCAGCAATATTATTGAAACAAGTAAATTGCTTCCCAAGATGACTACTTTGAGGGATATATGACAGATCTTAGATTTGGAGCTGGAAGAAACTTCAGATACTTTCTAAATTTAAGCAATTCATTTCACAGATGAAGAAACCTAGATGTAGAGAGGTCAAATACCAGATATTAATGGCAAGATTTAAACCCAGGTCTTCTGAGTCCAGAGTCAATTTTCTTTTCACATTACCACCTACCTGTATCAATTTATTGCTCTACCAATAGGCCTGTCTTTATGTAGCCCCTACCAAATTAGTTGTTTTCACTTTTGTATTGTCTTTGTCAATTTTCCAGGTGAAAAGAAAAAATTCAGATTTGTTTTAGTTTGCATTTATCTTAGTATAGGGGATTTGCAGCAATTTTTATGAAGTTGGCTATTATTTGTAATTTGTTTCTGTGAAATATTTGCTCATTTATATTGAGTCCTGGTCCTGGTTTTTCTTCAGACTGAATAAATCTTTCATCTTGTAGTAAAGATTTCTGTGGAGAGGAACAAGCAAGAGTTTTTGCCCAATTTTTTGAGGTGTTGTTAAGATTACCTATTCTACTCTCCATATGTCGGTATGCACCTAGTTATTTATGGATTGCCTCCTGCTTTGGAATAAGTTCCTTGAGAGCAGGGAATATTTTTACTTGTTTGTGTACCCAGCACAGTGCACTGCTTGGCATATAGTCTGTGTTTTAATAAATGCTTTTTCTTCTCCAGAACCAAGATTGGCATCATCTTAGTGTTCTTTTCATCTATATTATTTTAGTCATTTTTATATTGCTTCTCTGGTTCCTCTTGGTGCAACTCTGCCTCACTTAAATCCAATTCACCTAAGAGTCAAGATATCACCCTCTGATTTCATTGGCCCTCTTTGAAAATGGAGGATGAACAGCGAAAACTTATTATTGTGATGATGGTCGTTATGTGATACATGAGTGATAATGAGAAGTCAAAGAGGAAGCAAGGTTTTTGAACATTGGAGACTGAGACTGTGGTAATGCTGTAAGCATTAATAGAAATGTTCAGAAGGAGGGTGTATCAGTCAATAAATATTTTAATAAGTGCTTCCTCTATATGAAGCATTGTGCTAAGAATTATGAATGCCAATAAAGATGAAAACATATTCCCTGTATTTAAGGAGCTCGCCTTCTAACAGGGGAGACAATATACAAACAACTATGTACATATAAAATATATACAAGATAGATTGGGGGTAACCTCAGACGGAAAGGAAGAGTAGGTTTAGAGGGAAAGATTGTAAACTGTTTGGGACATGTAAGATTTGAGATGCTATAGGTCTAGAATTTGAGATGTCTATAATGATATTGGAGATGTGTAACTAACCATATGTAGTTTAGGAGAAAGATAAGGGCTGAATACTTGGAATCAAGCTTAGAGATGATAAATGTACCTATAAGAGCTGATGACCTCATCAAGTAATAAAGTATGAAGGGAAAACAGAAGGTATATATAGGTCATAGCTTTGGGGAGATGTCCATGATTAGTGAGAGTGACATGGAAAAAGAACTAGAAAAAGGAGAAGAGTGGTGAGAGACATAGTAGGAAAATCAGGAAAAGATCACTTTCATGAAAACCTAGAGTGGGGATAGTATCAAGGAGAAGTGGGTGATCAATAATGTCAGATATTGCAAGAGAGGTCATGTAGGATGAAAACTGAGGAAATGGTTTGGTAATTAGATTATTAGAAATTTTAGAGGAAGAAGGTTCATTTGAATGATGATATAGGAAGTCATATTTTATAGGACTTAGAAGAAAGAGGGGAAGTGCAAATATACACATCTAGTGCAGACAGCTTTCTCAGAATATATAGCAGAGAAGGAAAGAAAAGATATAAGACAATAATAGCGATAAGGGAGAGTAGTCTAAAGTGTGGATATTTTAAGGGTGAGAACTGGAGGAAATTTGCCTCCTCCAACTAATGGAGGTAGATAGTAGATAATGTTGCATGTGCTGTCAAAGGTAATTGCTGTTGGTTTGTTTTTCTAAACTATTTTTCTAGGTTTACTTGGTGGGTGCATTAGGTCGAGTGGAGGGGCATGTCAAGAAATGACTTTTATAGAAATCGACAACATTCATAAAACCTTAATTTATATCAATGTATGTATGTGGCAAACAAGTCCGGTATCTGTGCCAAGAAAACTCGATGGACAGCATTGTCATGATTTGGTCCATGGGGTCGTGAAGAGTTCAATACAACTGAATGACTGAACAACAACATGTATGTGTTAGAAAATTCTTAGATTGGTGGTAGTCTCAGGCTGTTCTAGTACAGAGAATTTCAGAAAATTAATTTAAGTTTGAGAAATTCATGGGGATTTGGATCAAGGTATACCCAGAAAATCTTGACTTGGCCTTCCTGGTTCTTTTTTTACCGTGGTTCTATGGAAATTAGGAGAACTCTTAAGTCAGATCTGTGCCAGAATGGGTCACTCTCAAGCTTAACCCACTTTAGGCTTCCATTCTCTGATGACTTGAGAGAGATTAGGAAGTTGGGATTAGAGAATGTGAGCTATAGGTTTCCTGAAAATTATTTCCCATAGTTCAGCAACATCCATATCTATATATCTATTTCCATAGATATATCTTATGTGCATAGACATAGATCTAGAGCTATCACTCCCAATGTGCCAGGTAGTGTGCCAAATGATATACATGTGTGTTTGTGTGTAAATAAATATATATATATATGTATGCACACAAATACACATATATGTACATAAACACACACAAACATATTATATATACCTATTAATATTTGTTTCTATAGAAATATAAACATGTTTTATATATTAAATAAGTTATATAGAAACATTGACATATTATAGAAAAACATTTATATATAAACATCATATTACATATAATATAATATGTATGCATATTATATATAATTACAGTATATTATATATTATATATAAATACATTAGTATATATCACTTATCACAATGCTTGACACATAATAGTAAGTGCTCAATAAATATTGATTGATTGAGGGAATTAAGATTGGGAAATGCAGGTTGATAAAACTTTTACCAAATATTTACCCTTTATTTCTTGTTTTTTGTACTTTCCTTCCTGTTCTAGCAGTTAAAATTCTCATCTAAATATATTGTTTCTTTCCTAGATTCTACTTCTCTACTCTATATTCATTCATATCCATAATACTTTGATAAAACAATCAGCCTCCACAAAAAAGGTAAATTAGGGAAACCTTTCCTCTTTTCTTTATATTTATATATATATTATATTTATATTATAAATATATATAAATATATTATAAAATATTTATAAACCAACTTTTTTTATATTTATTTGAGCCATTGTTGTCCTCAACAAAATTTCATGATTTTGTTCCTAAGTCAATCAATTAGCATTATTAAGTTCCTACTATGTGCCAGACACTATGCTCTGAGGAAACAAAGGAATTCAACAAACAGAGCCTATTCGCAAGGAGGTCAATCTGTTAAGGGAAAAAGCATTCAAACGATTATGCATCAACAAGATATATATAAGGAATAAATTGGGGTTAGTCTCAGAGGCAAGTCACTAAGAGGAAGGAGGATCAGGAAAACTAGGAGGAGGATATGAGGAAGAACAGCTTTCAAGGGATGTTGGTAGGGACAGTCAGTGAAATCACTCAGTGTCTAGAGATGGAGCATTGTGTATGAGGAACAGCAAAGGCACCCAGTTTTACTGCATCATAGAGTATATGAAAGTAAGTCAGATGTAAGAACACTGGAAAGTTACGAAGGGACCAGGTTATGAAAAGCCTTAAAACCAAAAAAAGATTTTTATATGTGATCTTGTATATAAGACAAAGTCATTGGAGTTGATTGAATAGGAGTTTGATGGAGTAAGACCTGCATTTTAGGAATGTCATTTTGACAGCTGAGTGGAGAATAGATTGAAGTGTCAGTCAAGTCAAGAAAGACTTTAGGCATAGAGATCACCCAGCAGGCTGCTGCAATAGTTTAATGTTTATTGAGTATACGTTGTATGCACAAGACTCTATGGGTGATACAGAGGAGTAAATGACATAATACTTGGTCAGAAATTACTTAACCACCTATTAAGTAAAGGTGAAGTCATACTTTTTGGTGGGGTATGTGTGGAGGCAACCACAAATGATATTACAAATCAGTAATTGTGCCTATCAAATGGGTGACATAACCCACATAAAACATTGGCATTTCGATATATTATTAACAAAGCCCAACAGCAAAAGATGGAATGAGAAATTCCATTTAAATCTACTATAGACATTTGGGAGTCTACTTGCCAAAACAAACCCAGAAATTATATGAAAACAATTACAAAACAGTTTTCATACAAATAAAGTCAGATTTAAATAATTGTAAAAATATCAGTTGCTTATGGGTACACTGATTTAATATAATAAAAAATGACAATTCTCCCTAAATTGATTTACTTATTCAGTGCCATAAGTGCCATACCTATGAAACTACCAAAAATGTTTTGTAGAACTAGGACAAAATAATAAAACTCATCTGGAAGAACAAAAGGTCCAGAATGTCAAAGGAACTAATGAAAAGAAATTCAAGGGAAGGTAGCCTCACATACCGAATCTTAAATTATAAAGCAACAGTCATCGACACTACTTGGTACTGGCTAAGAAACAGAGGGGTGGATCAGAGGAATCAGGTAGGTACATAAAGCACAATAGTCAATGACTATAATAATCTGCTTTTGATAAATTCCATCTTCCGGGATAAGAACTCATTATTTAACAAAAACTGCTGGAAAAACTGGAAAATATTATGGCAAAAATTAGCATCTTACGTGCTATATCACAATGAAGTCAAAATGGGGGCATGATTTAGATATAGATTTAGATTATTTATTTTTTATTATTATTATTAGATTATTATTTAGACATGATTTAGATATAAAGACTGATAGTATAAGCAAACCAGGAGAGCAAGGAATAGTTTACCTTGTCAGATCTATGGAGAAGGGAAGAATTTATAACCAAAAAAGAGATCAGGACATTATGAAATGCAAAATGAATGATTTTGATTACATTAAAATGAAATTTCTTTCACAAACAAAGCCAATGCAACCAAGATTAGAAGGGAAGCAGAAATCTGGGAAACAATTTTTACAGGCAGGCCTCATTTCTAAACTATATGGAGAACTGAGTCAAATTTATAGGAATACAAGTCATTCCCCAGTTGATAAATGATCAAAGAATATAAATAGGCAGTTTTCAGAGGAAGACATTAAAGCTGTCTATACTCATATGAAAAAATGCTGTAAATCACTATTGATTAGAGAAATGCAAATTAAAACAATTCTTATATACTACCTCATACCTATCAGATTTGCTAACGTGACAAAACAGGAAAATGATAAATGTTGAAAAAGATGGGAAAAAATGGGAAGACTAATACATTGTTGGTGGAGTTGTGAACTGATCCAGCCATTCTGGAGAGCAATTTGGAACCATACCCTAAGGGCTATAAAACTGTGCATATCTTTTGATACAGCAGTACCACTTCTAAGTCTGTATCTCAAAGAGATCATAAGAAATGGAAAAAGGATTTACATGTACAAAAATATTTATTGCAGCTCTTTTTGGGGTGGTCAAAAATTAGAAATTGAGGAAATGCCCAATGGGGGAATGGCTGAACAGGTTGTGGTATATGAATGTAATGGAATAATATTGTGCTATAAGAAGTGATGAGCAGGCAGACTTAAGAAAAAACCTGGAAATATTTATATGGACTGATGGTGAGTGAAGTTAGGAGAACCAGGAGAATACTGTACACAGTAACAGCCACATTGCTCCATGACTAACTTTCATGGACTTGGCTCTTCTCAGCGATGCAAGGATATGAGACAGCTGTGAAAGACTCACGATAGAAAATGCTGTCCACATTCAGAGAAAGAACTATGGAGTCTGAATGCAGATCAAAGCTTATAATTTGCCCTCTTTGTTGTTGTTTCGTTTTGTTTCTTCTTTCTTATAGTTCCTCCCATTGGTTCTAATACTGATTTACAATGTTACTAATGTGAAAGTATGTTTAATATGAATGTGTATGTAGAGCCTATATCAGATCGAATGCCATTTTGGGGAAGGGGTAGGGGAGAAAGGGAGAAGGGAGAAAATTGAAAACTCAAAATATTATGGAAGTGGATGTTGAAAACCAAAACCAAATATTTGTTTAAATGAGCAACATAGATAAGGGCATAGGAGTTTTTCTTGATATCCTCAGGGGAGAGGAGTAGAGGTTCAGAACTCTGGGGAACTTTTATATTTGACTGGTGGGAGAAATCAGAGAAGATGCCCGAAGTATCAACTGAGAAACAGAAGAACCAAGACAGGTGAAGAGAGAATTTCCTGAATGTCAGTAGCATCACATATTGCTAAAAGCTCATTGGAAATGGGGATCAAAAAGGTATTATTCATTGAATACCTTCAAGATTATTGGGGGCAAAAGTCAAGAGAGGAAGGGATTATAGAGAGAATGGTATTGATGTAATTGAGGAAGTAGGTTTAGGTCACTCTTTTGAGATGGGAAAGAAAGGGCAAAGAAAGAATTTTAGCAGTGCACAAGGTAGAAGCAGGGTCAAGTGAGGCCAGAAATGATTATCTTTGAAGACAAATGGGGAAAAAAGCCACAGAGAGTATCTTTGCATTATTTTGAAGTTCCTATGGAAGTGGGGACAGTTTCATTTCCAATGCCCACAGATTCTCCAATGATTATGTAAGTTGTATGCCCAATGTAAAGAAAATAGCAGAAGGACTATGTCAATCATATCACTCAAAATTTGTACCCATTTTCCCAGTGGTAATTCATTTTGTATGAACTAATCAACTGAAATTTGTACTTATTTTCAATAGTGGTACAATTTTTTTAGTATGAACTATTCAAATGAAATGTAAAATGTGCTCTGTGTATTGTTGGTAGATGCTTATATTTCTGTTACTGATTGTAAATTAGAAGCAGATTGTAAATTAGACAGTGAAGTTAGTGATTTCCATGAACCTAATGTTCATTTTGTGTACTCATGCCTCTCATATTAATTTGTTTTCATTTTTCGAAAGTATGCATTGTTTATTATTGTGTATTGTAGTCAGATATTGTTTGTTAATTTAAAAAAAAGGATTTGACCGAGTAAACATAACCTTAAACAATCTTTTAACAAAGAAACACATATCTGGCATTTTGATGTTAAGTTCAAACACAATTCTTTTGATAAATGTCACCGCAGATAACTATTCAATGTCTGATTATTAACTTCAGCTGAGGTCTAAAACATGAAGGTAATACTTGCCAAATGTGTTCACCACTGTTAGGGAGTATGCCCCACAGCATTATATGTCCCCTTCAGTCAAAGTGTGATTGATCTAGTTAAAGTGATTGATCTAACAATCTTTATACATAAAAGGGGGTATGGAAAATGTCTGTGGCTCAGATCATCCAATAACATTTAGGTGGTCAGTCCATTTGGAACAGGCACTAAAACTGGACAATGAGTTGGGCCAAAAAATGAGGGAAAGGGGGATTGCAGATGGCAAATTGTTCAGTGTTTTTAATGATCTGTTATCATACCAATGATTCATTGGTATGAAGACATCTTTTCATGACAGTTGTTCTCCCAGTCATAGTCTATGGTTATATAAACCATCTGTGGTCATGAAAAGGAAACCTTTTGCATGAGACAGCTAGATAATGAATTAACTTACTAGAGACAGGTGGTACACCAAATAGAGCACTGAACCTTGAGGCAGGGAAACCTGAGTTCGGATTCATCCTCAGCTTCTTCCTGGATGTATCTCCCTCAGCAAATCTCTCTGCCTGTTGAGCTTCCTTACTATAAAATGCGGATCATAATAGTGCCTCCCTCCCAGGGTTGTTATGATCAAATGAGATCATATTTGCCCTTATGTAGTAAGTACTGTACAAATGTTTGTGCCCTCCTTTTTCTCCCCCACCATCTTTCTTCCCTCCTTGATAAAATTATTATAGGAGCCGAAGATTGGTTTTATTGCCTTCTATCATGATTCATTACCTTGTCTCTGGGGCTACATGCTCTATTGTCTCTTTTCCAGTATACAAAGATACTTAGTGGCTTTTTCCCATCTGTCTTCAAAGATATGCATTATTTGTCCTTACTGGATCCCGTTTCCACTTCTAGCTACCCATTCTTTCTTTCCTTTCACATGTGTCTTCAAAGAATGACCTAATCCCCATTCCTCCATTTTATCACCCCTGTGTTCCCTTCTATCTCTAATACTCTTTTATTAAAATGTATTTGGAAAAGAAACAATGTTGTCAAATACTTCTTGAATCATGGTGTTTAAGGAGCTGTTCCATGAGGTGAAACTAAAGTTTAGGATTCTTCAGGCTAGACAGATGAAGGCTGAGTATGATCAAAGTCTATAAAATGAAAGAAGTGGCTAAGGCGAATATAAACTTAAAGACTTATTCACCAAATCCTAGAATACCAAATGTGGCTAGGGAGTATCACTTGAAACTTGAAAATGATAGTATCAGGATAAATAAAATCAAGTACTATTTTAGGTTCAAGTAGATTTTAAGCTACCAGGACCATTTCCTGTATAACTTTGTGTCTTATGAAGTATTTTACTGAGTAGTAGATGATCGGTAACTTTCTGTTGATATGAAATGCACAAAGTGAAATTACATTGAATCAATGTGTAATCTGTGAGGTTGGCTTTTAGCAACTGTTTTTGATGTAAATGATAAAAAAGGTGATCAAACTGTTTTCACTTTAATGATGTTTATGAATGGTTATTACACATTTAATATTCTTCATTGAACAACTTCATTGTTAGAAAGTTTTATTATTCTTGTGTGCAAAATGAAGTGAATATAAATGGTGGATTATTCATTTTATGAATTGCTAAAATTTCCCTTCCTTATATCAGGTAGTTATCTAGAGGCCACGTTTAATCTATCTATATAGTCTTTCCTACTTAGAGTTCTACCTTACCTACCCATAAACACCAGAATCCTTATTTTTAAGAAAATGGAAGGAAATTGATATTAATGAAAAAATAACAAGAATTGTGATATCATATCAAACTGATATTCCATCCATCCCACTATTTTTCCCTGACAGAGGCATCATGGGACATTTTTGTGGGTATATTTATTGTTCTTCAAAGCATAAGCAAAGATTGTGCTATAAACAAAATTAATTTACCTTTAGTAACCTATTAGTAACCTAAATCTCACTTTAATTCATTTAAGCTTTTTCAATCCTACTTTTAAAAAAGTTGTTCATAAGAAAAATTGTGATTCAACACCATATGCTAAATAGGTCCGTTTGATTTGTGTCACTTGCTTTAGTCAAACTAGTTTTGGTTTTCTTTCAACTGAAAGAGCAAATGTCCTATTGATCTCTGCATTTAGTCAGAATGTAAAACCAAATCATTGCTGACCATATGCGGTTCCAGGTCAGTACCAAAAGAATACTGTGTAGGAACTGAAGTCACTGTGGAAAAATAGCTTTAACTCTCCATGCATCCATCTTCCTCAATATGATTATTTTGTCTCCTTCAAAGAAATGCCCAGAAGATTGAGCAACCATTGACCAAATACTCAGCAGCAGATTTTGTTTAAATAGGTGTTAGTGTTATCTTAACCATAGGTTTTAATAAATTTTGTATGATCACTTCCATCTTGTCCCTGGACTGGTAAGTTTTTCCTGCTTAGTATTGTATCTGTATGATTTTTCTTTTGAAAGGAGGATAGTCTTTTATCATTTGTAATAATCTTGCCATATCATTAACTAAAATGAAGTAAAATAGGTTAAGTGCTTTCTATTTTAGTATGCTAAGTGCTCTGGAACCAAAGTATGGACTAGCTCTTGCTTGTTAAGGAGGTAATATGCTGATTGTAATTATTTCATCTAATTGTATTTTGAATTATTAATATGAACTCTTTCATAAAATGCACAGAAAATGATTTCTTTACATTTTACAGGCATATGCAATTTATTTACTTGTCAAATTACTTTCTTTAGTATAATGAAGAACAGCTCTGTGAAGGAAATATCCGAATCTTTGACATTGTTTTCTTATAGGACCATATTTTGTTATTTTAATGACATATTGTGAACATTAATTTCTTTAACCATACCTTTTAAATTTACATTTTACTAGATATTGCTTCAGGAATATGATTATCAGCTAAATTGTGGTCTGAAATGTGATGGTTTTATATCTAGGACAATCTTCATAAAATGTCAAGAAATAGACATTTAGATACATTTCAAAAGACCATACAATTTCTTGGAACAGACAGAGCCCATTTGGGCACAGTTCCCTAAGGGAACATCATAGGAGGTGCCAGGAAAAATAACAAAGGACTAAAGAAATACTTATTCTTCAAAAAATATGAAGAAGAGGGAGAATTTTTCAATAGCTTAGATAGAATGGATTCTTTTTTTTTTTTTGCATTGGCTAATTAATTGCTGTCTGTGATCAAAATGCAACATCAGAGAAAATGAATATAAAGAAACAGAAGAGAGTCCTAAAGGGCAATATAAGGAGTACCGAACACTTGGAGCCAAATAACAGATGTATTTTCCCTGAAAAAGAGGGAACTTGGCTCTCTGAGGAGGAAAAAAGCTGTTTGTTTTCCAAGGAATGATGATGTGGATCCATAGCAGCATTGGGTGGTAGAGCATTGCTTAACATTTGGAAGAAGAGGACATTTAAAAAGATTGGTTCCAGTGGGAATGAGGGAGGATGAGTACAAAATGCATAAAAGAGGTAAAATTCAGTAGCTGTAGAGGTATAGTGGAGGAAATTTGGGCATTGATTTTATTTTAGGGAAGAAAATCTATCTTTGGAGGATCTGTAATCTCATTAATGTGGTGGGGTATGATAGTTCTTCCTAATTGCACCTTATCAGTTTGCTGTCCTGGGAGGTTCTCTCCTATGTCCTTCAAGAAAATCTTCATAGAAGTTTCGTGTACTGAGAGTGTTTTATTCATTTGCTTAAATATCCTGGCACTTTAATGAATGCTTATTGAATTGAATTGAATTGATTGAATCTCAGGGTCCCAACTTAGCTCTTAAGATAGCTTATTCTCTCTTATTCTAGTTACTTGACTGGCCCGTCTCCTTTTCCTGTAACATTGCCTCAATAATAGCAATTATCCTATTTTTCTCATGGGCAAGTTATCTTTGACAGTATGCTTCAGAATGCTTAGATTTACTTTATAACTTTTCATTGCCCTTTGGGTTAACTTCAATTTTGGGTCTTCTGAACTGATCATATGCTGTGAGTTGAGACTATAAGGCATTAGTAGGAGAAATTTGGTTTAAGAGAGGAGCTTTAGCAGAAATTTAGGATCATTAAAAAAAGATCCACGTCAATTTTCCAAATATACTCTAGCTTGTTTTGACTTAATTAAAACAACAACAACAACAATATTTATTAAGTGATTACAATGGGCAAAGAATTGTGCTGCATTCTATCCAAAGATCAAAAAAAAAAAATCTAATACTTCTTATCCTCAAACACCATATATTCTAATATATCGGCCGCTAGATGGCACCATAGATAGAACATCAGGCCTGGAGTGAAAAAGACCTGAGTTCAAGTTTACCTCAGATACTTAATAGCTTGTTACCTCTGGAAAGTTACTTAACCTCTGTTTGCCTCAATTTCCTCAACTGCAAAATAGAATAATAATAGCACCTACCTCTCAGGATTACTTCGAGGATCAAACGAACTACTAATTGTAAAGCACTTAACACAGTTCTTAGTGTATAGTAGGTGCTATATAAATGCTAGCTCTAATTATTCAGGGTAATTTGCCTTGAGGAGAAATGGAGCATTAACAGCTCTAGTGATCACAAGCTTATCTACGTTAACAAACTGTCACTCTCACTTTTCTAAAAATCTCACACCTGCTCTTCAAAGACATGAATTCTCCCCATTAGAATCTTCATTTGATTAACATTGCTTATTTTGTATTCTCCTGCACTGAAAGCATTTCAGAAGAAATTTGGAGATGAGGTTTCTTGCGGGGTAGAGTAGTCTGTTTCCCAAGGATCAGTTGAGGCTTATCACCCCCTTAGTAAGTTCTCTGGCCATGGCAACCCATCTTAGTATTTGAGTACCTTGGTGAGAGGTATCATAGCGTAATGGAAAGAACACTAGACTTAAATTCAGAGAGACCTGGGTTCAAGTCCTCCATATGCCACCTACTAAAGAACTGACCCTGTAGAGGTTTAGTCTGAGTCATAGATACCTCATCTGACAAACGAGATATACTATCTACCTAACAGAGTAGTTATTAGAAAAGCATTTTAGAATTTGTAAAATTGTAAGAATGTGTGCTCATCACCCCCCTATTCCCGTCATCATCATCATACTTTACAATATAGTGGATAGAGAGATGGTCTTGGCATCAGGAAGACCAGGGTTCAACCTAGATTCAGATCCTGTCTCTGCTATATACCAACTGTTTGACAATGGGCAAATTACTGGAATCTGAGTGCTCTAGACATCTCCCTCCCTAAGATTATAAATTGAAGGGAAGATGCCAATCTGCTTTGTTGAGGAGTTTCCTTACTTTGGAGTTTCCTGTATCAATAAAATCATAGGTACAGTCGCCATCCTTGTCCTGTTATTATTATATAATATTTTATATATGCATATATGTAAATAATAAATAGCTACAGTATAATTGTAATATGCATACTTAGTTTTCCTCCATATTTCATATAGATAACTATGGTTGCATGTATTTGTAGATATGGTAATATTCATAGAAAGGCCATAATTCTCCTATGTCTTCTCCCAATGGACAGATTGATTTCTATAGGAAAAGGATCTTGAGACATCTTTCCCCAGATATGGATTTTCACATATTGGGTTATTCATTATCCTAAAGTTTCTGTCTATACAAAGTTATACTATAGTTTTACATTCTCCTATACTGATCTCCTATTTCTAAAAAAAATCACGAATGAAAATTAGAAAGTATTTCTGAAGGACTATTCTTCTTTACTCTTAAATTTTTAAAAAATGAAAGTCAACTTCTAGAATCAATATGGCGGGTGATATAAAAAAAGAAATCAATATTTTTTAAAATCAAAAAAATGAAAAATGGCTTTTTATGTACAATGTTTTCCTCTGTTTTATGTTTTTGGTATTAGAAGTGATTCCTTCTTATTTGATAAAGAGAAATCACAACAAACACTTTAAAAGCAAAGGCATATCTTTTTGGAAATTGAATAGGTTGTATCTAGCATTTCTGTTTGAGAAATAATGCATATTGGGAAGAAAAATACATATGAGAACTGCCCTTAGATTTTGCATGATAGAGGGAAAGTGATTGATATTAGGCTAGTCATTTATGGGTAGCTCATCTGTATTTTATTTCTGGTCCTGCCAGACTGAAAAGAACTACCACTTTTATTAGGGCTGGTGATGTACTCTGTACTTGTAGTTTTATTACCTGTTTGAGAAGCTACAAAATATTGGAGCTCTTTAATAACAAGCGTTTTATGTTTCCTTGTGTCAGCAAATTTCCTAGATTAATACCCTCTATTTGATTGATTGTATCCTACTGTGTTTTTCTTTAAAATATGATTCTGAAGCTCTAATTTATCTAGAAGCTTGTAACTAACTAGCATGAGGCCTTACACATATTTCCTTTCTTTGTTAGAACCATCCGACTTCCTTCTGTGATATGATTAACTACAATGCCCATTTTTATTCAACACACCCCTCAGTGTATTGCTATTAGTTTTACATCAAGTTCAAATACTCTGTCTTTCTCTCTTTCTCTCTTACAAGTTCATAAATTATTGATACTAGCTACCTATCCTAGAATTCTAGAAATCCTTGGGTTGCTGTGTTGTTGCATTATGAAGTATTTGAAATGATTGACAGTCCAAGACAGAAAAAGGAAAAGAGAAACGATATCAACTGTCATATAAGTTAGGGGTACATATGGGGATTTTGTCCTTTTCTTAGGACCAATTTCATCTAATTGAATGTTAGTTCAGTGTGGTTATAGTAAGAAGACATTATATTTTGCAAACCCCAAGAGAAGAATTAAAAAAAAAAAAGGTCATTTGTAATAGAACTATTTGATCCTATAATATGTACAGAGAATGGTGTTATGGTCAGGCACTGGTGATTTGTTGGAATTCTAAAAAGACTGAAGTGACATTTTTCCTCTGTTTTGCCCATTGGAGAGGCAAGTGTGGTAATCTTTAATAACTCAGAATAATTTTCAGAGTGATAGAACTTGGAAGAGCATCATTATAATCAGCTTTATAACACATTTACCATTAACATTGTGTTAGACACCATACAGAGAATATTTTAAAGAAAGTTTCTTTGAATTTTATTTCGAATTCAGACTCTATCTACCTCATCCAGTGTGGTTTATCACATTTTCTTCTTACTGAACAACTAAGAAGTATTATAAATGTTAAAACTTGAAAGGTGAAAGAACATACGTTTGCCTTAAAAAATTACTTAGTAAAATGATGTATTTTAATTCACTTCTGTCACAAACGTTACTTTTACAACAAGTATAATTTATTTCAACAAATCTAAAATGAAGTCACCCTTAAAATTCTTCCCCTGAGGTCTCATTGTGACTTAAAGGTGACCCTCCACATTTATAGGCTATGACAGCAGAGCCCAAGCTCTGGCTGGTCCTACCAAGCTACAGAAACTTATAACATCGATCTAGTGATGTACTCATCACTTTGCCAGTTTGCCAGTTGTACAAGGAAGAATCTAGGCAAGTTTGATAGAATCCATAACCAGGCTACAACATTGTGATGTTTTTTCCACTCACAGTAACTTTCTAAGACCATCTACTAAGTTGTAGATGGTTTTTGGTATATATTAGTGAAGCAAGTACTCAAAGTGATAGAATCATAGATCTGAGAAAATTGAAGTCTACGGCTGACAGTGATATAGATGAGGTTAAAGTATGACATTCTATTTAGCTATTTTGAAATTGAATAAATTTAGAACTTCAATTATACTAATTTGCATATCATTTAAGTAGCTTTTTAAAGTTTCCACATCCCTGTATGTGTTATCTCATTTGATCCTCAGAACAACACTATATAGTAGGGTACTTGAATGGATTTTTGGTCTCACTGATGTGGCTATTTCCTCCAGTGGGGCCAATTGCAACTCATTCATGCCTTCTTATCCTGTGTAAATTTTGGCCATATTTTCCTAAAATTCCTCCATATGGGATCCCCATGTGATATTGCAGGACTTCTTCTAGATTTCAGAAAAGTCAGAGAAGTTCTAATGTATTTCTAGGTGATAAATATCTGTCCTTAATCCCTTCCTTAAATGGAGATTTTGGTATTTTTGGTACATTCATGGGGAGACCGTCTAGTCACAGGGACAGAAGGTATGATAATCTTGTAGAATGATGAGATTTTTCTCAATGATAGGCTTCTTTGGGCATGGTGGAAAAGTTAGAGGAGTCCCAAAATAGCACAGCCAGGTTGGAAAGAAGGAGATGTTTGTTTGGAGCCCCCTCCTTAAATGGCAAGTTAATAAGTCTAGCCTCTAATTTTCATTTTTAAGTGGGAAAGAATGAATAAAGTAGCACAGGATGAACAATTATTTATACCATGGATTGTGACCTGCATTGAGTCTTGCCCATAACAACCATAGCAACTATGATAATAAAATATGATATAGCACTTTGCAAAGCTCTTTAGATATGTTCTTTGATTTTCACAATATCCCAAAAGGTAGGTCCTATTATTTTTCTCATTTTATAGATAAAAAAAACTGAGGCACAGAGTGTCTTACCCAGATATACAGCTAGTAAGTGCCTGTAGTTTCCTGACGCCAAGCATAGCACTCTTGATGCCAACACCAGCTAGCTGCCAGTATGTCATTACATTGTTCCCCCAAAAAACTCATGCTTCTTCCCAATTTCCCTTTTATCATGGGGGTGGGGAAGAAAAGGGATCAGTATCCTTCCAGTCATCCAGATTCTCAGTCTCTTTGTTATTCTTGACTACTCATTCAACTGGAGCGGCTTTCTTAAATTAATTGGGATCTCTTTAATTGCCAAATTAATTTTCTCAATCCTTATTGAAACTTCTAAATAATTATCATGTTGGCCATCTCCTCTTGGAAACTTAAATTCTCCTCCCTAGTCTGTGGGTTGCCTATAAAAATGCTTATAACTATACAGTCTTCTAACTTGTTTAAAAATCTTCCAAACAAAAAAAAATGTGGATTTTGAACTATGAAAATGAAATGCCTTCTGATGAGTTTACTGGAGTAGTTGATTGATATCAGAGAAAATATAAATTTACTAGTTGAATTGCAACAAAAATTCTTGCACAATAAGTGGATGATATTGAAAAAATATGAGTGTCATGATTTAGAAAGTATAACCAATGATACACTTTTTCTATTTGGATCTGTATAGTTTGTGAAGTATCTTTTTCAACTATTACAGTTGTCAAAACCAAAACCAAGTCTCAAAATAAACTGAACTTATAACCATACCTTTAAATTTTACAAAATTCTAATTAAGAAAAAATATTGAAACAGTTCAATTGCACTTTCCTTTCTAAAATAATATATTATTTCCCCCCAATTACTTGAAAAAAACCTAATTTTCAGCATTTAAAAAAATGTTTTGAGTTCTAAATTCTATCCTCCCTACCTTCCCCTGTTCTGAGGTGGTAAGCAATCTGATATAGGATGTACATGTGCAATTGTGTAAAACATCTCCATATTAGTCATTTTGTACAAGAAAACTGAAAGAAAAATGAAATAAAAGAGAGAGGGAGAGAGAGAGAGAAAGAGAGAGAGAGAGAGAGAGAGAGAGAGGAAGGAAGGAAGGAAGAAAGAAAAATAGTATGCTTCAGTTTGTATTCAGGTTCTTTCTCTGGAAATGGATAGTATTTTTCATCATGAGTCCTTTGGGATTTTCCTGGAACATTGTATTGCTGAGAATAGCTAAGTCATTGATGGTTGTTCATAGTGTAATGTTGCTATTGCTATGTATAGTTTTCTCCTGGTTCTGCTTACTTCATTTTCATTAGTTCCTGTCTTTCCAGGTTTTTTTTTAAATCATCTGGCTCATCATATTAATATAATAATGACATTATTCCATTGCAATTATGTACCACAATTTGTTGAGCCATTCTTCCCTTGGTGGGTGTTCTTTCACTTTCTAATTTTTAGCCACTGTAAAGAGTTGCTATATATGTTTTTATACAAATAGACTCTTTGCCTTTTAAAAAAAAATCTTTTGGGGATATAGACCTAGTAATGATGTATGTGTGTGTTCATCCTTTGTTGCCGATGAAGACCATGCCATCAGAGAAATAATGACATGACTTGCACTTGACTTTGTTTTGAGTGAGGGAAGGCTGTGCGTATCACCAGCTTCACTTCTCCTCCAGAGCCATCTGAATCCGGTGACCAGATATTCCAGATGACTGGAGATGACCCCAGCATGAGGCAATTGAGGTTAGGTGACTTGCTCAAGGTCACACAGCTAGTGAGTGTCAAGTGTCTGAGGTGAGATTTGAACTCAGGTTCTCCTGACTCTTGCAGTGGTGCTCTACCCACTGCACCATCTAACTGCCCTGGCCTTCAGGAAATGGCCTAGAGGACCTTAGGAGACAATGATTGGGCAAGACAGTGAGCATCACCATCTCACTAGAAAGAAAAAAGTTGACACCTCCCATCCCATCTAAGCTGTATGAACTCTGTCAAACAGTCAAGATGAGTTTTTGATATTCCAATTTGAGAAAGGGGTATTGCTGAATTAAAGAGTATGTGGTTTTGTAGCTCTTTGGGCACCGTTCCAAATCGCTCTCCAGAACAGTCGGATCAGTTTACAACTCCACCAAAGGCAGTCATACTATTCTGATGAAAAATACCATTGATAATAATCATCATTTAGGGCAAGCAAAAATGATTTTGTGCCATAAATATGTAAAATACTATTTTCAAATTATTTAATCTTTATTTCATCTTTAAAATTTTCTATAAGCTTTATAATATGTATGTATTATACATGGCACATATATATGGTAGTAAATTTATATAATAAAAACAAGTTTATATACATATTTATATTTATAGTTTATAATCAAACTTTTTCTTTAATTGATGGACTATATGATCAAAAACTTTGGAAATCACTAGAATAGAATCCTTTCTTCGCTAAACACTGGACTTCCCATCTCTTCTCCTGACCCACACATCTCCTTTATAACAAACACCAGGTAGTTATTATAGGAGTTGAATAGGAGTATTGATTCATAATTTACTGTTTTCTTTTTCCCTTGAGACTCTAGATCTTTTTGCCTCCAAATAAATGTTGTGGCTTTTGTGGTATAGTTCTATAAAGCAGTCTTTTGAATTGGATCAGTACAGCTCTAAATCTACAAATTAATTTAGGCCTTGTCGTCATTTCCATTGTACTTTGGGGACACTGTATTCATGCAGCCTAGCCATGTACAATGAATCTCTCTAATTATTTTTCTTCTTTTATTTCTGTGAAGAATACTTTATAGTTGTGTTTATGTGTCCTGAATTTGCGTTAGGTTAACTTCCTAATAATTTTGAATGGAATTTCTCTTTTTGGCATTTCTTTCTGTTTTTTGTTAGTATGTACAAAAATCATAACGATTTGTGTAGGTTTATTCTATATCCCGTTACATTATTGAAGCTATTGTCTTGGTTTTGGGTCCGATTCTTTGCTGATAGCACCTGCAAAATAGGGATAATATTTTCCTCCTCATCCAGTACTTAGAATTTTACTTCCTCTTTTTTGCTGGCATTTCTAGAACAATGTCAAACGTGTTAGGTAGTAGTAGTAGTAGGGAAAAGTTCCTTGCTTTATCCTTGCACTTACAAAAAATATTGTAAAGTAAGTATTGCAAAAATATGCAGTTTCACCACTGTAAATAATATGAAATTTTAAATAGATATTCTTAACTTTTTTGTGCCATGGACTACTGTTGCAGTCTGGTCCCTTTTCAAAATAATGTTTCTAAATGCATAGAATGCAAGTAACTTCTCATCTTCCATCAGCCACTGTGCTTGATTTCAACTTCATGAGCATCATTACCCCCAAGGTAAGCTCATCACCTGAAATTTCATCTTCATACAAATTGACTCCATTTGATGCTCAACATCTCAGCCCCCTCAGTTGCCTTTTCCCTATGACTGAAAGGCTTGAGAGTAAAATAATCCTAAATCCTTCCTTTATTAAGGGCTCTAGTTCACTCTTCATTTTCCATTAACTACTCTGTTCAGCATGAATATCATGGTCATCATGCTCTGCACCAGGTACCCTCTGTATCAGGTACCTAAAAAAATACTCCACTTTTTAGCTCCCTTTTGTATATTATCTTCTCCTGTTGGATTGTAAGCTCCTTGAGGGCAGGAACTGTCTTTTTTGTATCCCCAGTTCTTAGCACATAGTAGGTGTTTAATAAATATTTATTGTCTATTGACATGAAATATGAGAGGAAACTGATAAATTTAAAAAACTGATAAATTTAAATAGCTATCAAAATTTTATAGAATAAAGCCTTCATGCACCCAAGGTTACATATACATACATGCACACATATGTATATGTGTGTACATACATATACATGTATACACACCTAAGAGTTTTTTCTCTTATTACCATGTCTTGTTTCAAATATTTTCAGTGTATTTCCTTTTCCTTTTTAAAAACCTTTATCTTTATTCTTTCCAAGCCCAGATAAGCATGAAGTTCAGAATCCCTTTCTTCAATTATTTTTCATTCTCTTAATTTGAGTAACATTTTATTTATGGAACCTTTGGCAAATAGGTATCACTTTGCTGCCTCTCCTTATTTCTTTCACTTTTTAGTCTATTCTGAAATCTTGTCTCCAATTCGTAGACTCTGAATATGCAATATTTCTACCCCATGTAGCTTTTAAAGGCTTGAGGATGGAGAAGTGGGAAAAAAAGTGTTATTCTCTTTCCTCTGTCCCTTTTACCATTAGCACAGTTTTGGATCAAACCTTTTATTTATGCCTTTCTATCTTTAAAAAATAGTTTAGTTTTGTTTGTTTATTTTGAGGTAAAATTTTTTGATAAGTCTCACTCCCCGGAATTTCAATTCATGAGGAAGGCAATGTGATGTCAATGGAGATACTAGTTTCTGTATTTATGGATCCAAATCTTAGCCCATACCTTTATAATCATTAATTAATCTACATAATAATGCTATACTCTTTTTAGAATTTATGTTCCCTGTTCTTTTTTGGACACTGGATTCCATATAGGTCATATACTTGTCCCTCTTCTGGAGTGAAATATATTCCCTGTAAACACAGCTCTCACTTAGAGAAGGAATTTTCCTTTGATAACTTCCTTTCTACATTCCCTAATGTATGTTTTGATGTCTCTCCAGCCCTAGGGTAAGATCTCTTTCCCTTTGTTTTCCATAAGTCATTGTCATTTACCCTTTTCTCGCTCATTTCTCTAGTCAAGTCAAGGCACCAAAGTGATCTCCTAAATATCCAGGCTTGGCAGTAATATATCTGTGGATTTCCCCTATCACTTATCTCTTTCCCTCAATTCCAGACTGAGGTAAGGTTCATGGGTAGATGGGGTGACATGGGTAAGATTAGCAGGTTCTTTACTTAGTCCTGTGCTATTATTTCAAAAGGTCTTATAATGTATTGAAGGCATTTTCCACCACTGAGTCATTTCTCAGTTAGGTCTAAGTCTTTGTTGACCCTAGTTGGGGTTTTCTTGGGAAAGATATTGGAGTAGTTTGCCTCTCCAGCTCATTTTATGGATGAGGAAACTGAAGCAGAAAGGTTTCAATGACTTGCCCAGGGTCACACAGCCAATATATATCTGAGACCAGATTTGAATTCAGGTCTTCCTGATTCCAGGCCTGCACTCTATCCATTCTGCCATCTAGCTTCCCTTATTATTAGGGAGCAGATTTTCTATTGCAAATAATAGTTTACAATTGAGGGAAACTAAGTGGTGCACTTGATGCAAGCAAGGCCAGATCAAGAAGACCTGAGTTCAAATGTGGCCTCATATACTTCCTAGTTATGTAACCCTGGGCAAATAGCTTAGCCTCTGTTTCAGTTTCCTCACCTGTAAATTGGAATAATAATAGAATTTGCCTTCCAGGGTTGTTGTGAGGATAAAATGTGATATTTGTAAAGCACTTAGCATAGTGCCTGAGGCATACTAAGCATTGTATAAATGGTTATTATCATTGCAGTGGCCCGCATAGTTACCTTTATGCAACTGGCAAAAAGATGTCGAGAATGTAAGGTCCTATTGTGCTTATCATTTGTGAATGAAAAAGTATTGATTTGGTAGAGCAAGATACACCTTCATTACTCTCTTCCAAGAAGGTATGTTCTCATCCATCTGCTAAAAATCATTCAAGATTCATTGAGAGATATAAAAATAACCTTGTTCAGTGACTACTTCCTCAAAACCATCAGGCAAACCTTAAAACAGCTTAGAATCCAAGTTGAACACATATTATCTGTGGATGATGAGGCCCTACAGATACAGTAATTTGTGGATGATAGCAAAGGTCTGGAGAAAATCTCACGTCTTATTAATAGTCCTCCCCAAAATAAGGTAATCAAGAGAACATAAACAAGTTACAACCTGTATCACTACTTTCCCATACGTACAACATGTTAATAAAACTCATAGGAATATCTTTAATGAGGGTATTAATAGGAAATTATTGTTCAGTCATTTTTAGTCATGTCTGACATATGAGTCTGGTTGCATCAATCCCTGGGCTTAGAATAAATTCTTTTGTATAAGTTCTTTAACCACTAAAAAGATGTTGGCTGATATACCAACACAGAAACACCAAGGATCTGAAGAATATCCATTCCCCAACTTATGATGTGCAGTTTAAAGGATTACTTACCACCTCTTTCTTCTGTATGTATATTTGAAGTGTACATTGTACAGTGTGGTGGTCCTGAATTAAAAAGAAGGTAGAGAATTGAGTAGATTGCTTCAGAAAATTGCAAAGCTCTTCTGATGATATCAAACCCCTAGAAATAACAGGTCATCTTGTTCATAACACTATTTCACTGGTAGAGTTGTTATGGCTGTAAAATGTGAATCAAAGTACTCTCTGAAGAACTGCAAAGTAATATCGCATGGAAGTCACTGGAGAGGCAGTGAACAGGCTTCAATATGTTACCAATGCGGAACTTTGAGGATGAACAGCAGTAGACCTCTTGAAATGAACTTGATTGTTGAATTGCTAGGATAGACAAAAGTGTTTTGGAAGAGACAAATATAGATGAAATGGGGCCTACGCTGTAGAAGGAAATATCGAAAATTAATGAAATCCCAGTTGCAAAGGCATATGGTTTACAAAACTCTGATTACAAAAGAGTGAGTGTGCTGAAACCCTCAAATGTGGGGTTTGATTGCTTTTAATTAGTTCCCCAGTTTAGTGATTGGCACCTTAGATTTATTTTTAATTTACATCTTAGGTTATTAGTGAGGATGAGCTAGTTTTTAAGTGATTGCTGAGAATTTTGATTCATCTTTTCTAAATGGTATGTATCCTTTGAATAGGACAGGCAACGTAATGTGGTGGATAGGGAATAGGTGTCATCAGCAAGAGTTGGATTCAACTCCTGCTTCATGCACCTACTTGGCTGTGTGACCCTGGCAAATCACTTAACTTTTCAGTGCTGTAGAAACTCTTTAAGACCTTCAGTTGAAGAAAAGGTGCTAATGTACCATAGTAGGAGTTTCCTTACTAGGAATTTCCTGCAGCAAAGAAGCAATAGATTATAAGTATCTGTGTGTGAGACAGATGGAAAAGGAAGTAGAGAGAGAGAGAGAGAGAGAGAGAGAGAGAGAGAGAGAGAGAGAGGAGTGAAGTATTTTTGGACCATTTTATTTTTCTTTTTGTTTTGATAAACATATATATATGTCATCCTACTGTTAATTTTTCATTAATCCATATCTTGTCAACAATAAGTTCATCTACTTGTTTAATAGAAAATAAGTTTATATAGTCTTTCAAAAAAAACATATGTACACATATATGTATATAATATATAGATATACATATATGTAATATGGACATGTGTGCATATATGTATATGTGTGCCTATGTTTTTAAGCATACCTAACTGAAATTCACTTTGGCATATAGTATGAGATGAAATGTGTATTTAAATTAAATTTTTTTTGCATCTGTTTTTTTACGATTTGCCATTTTAAATTATATTTGGTCAGAAATCCATAACAACCACTCTTGTTTTATTGAAGTTGCAATTGCATGATGTATTTTAAACCAATCTCTTAATTTTAATACAACTGTATCTTTTTAAAATTAAATGTTTTTGTAACCAGCATGTGGGTGAATCTTATTCATTAATATATATGTACATATTTTTCTTTTAATAAGACATTTCAAATCATCCATATTTATTGTTATAAGTAAATATATCTTTCTCTTCAGAGTTTTTATCATCTTTTATGTTTCCTGGAGGGAGTAAAATTTAATCTTCTATACTTTTTTCAGTTGTTACAGTTAATGATAGAATTTATATTTCTGTTTTTTAAACTAATACTTTTTCTATTTCCTTGAGATTTGGAAAGTAGAATGTGTGAAAGAAAATAGCATATAATCAGACTGGAAAGGAACGTTGGAACCAAGTTGCAAAGGGCTAGAAATATCCAGTGAAGGAGTTCCTTTATGATCCTAGATATAATAAGAAATGCCTGGAGTTCATTGAGTTAGAGCAGTGACATAGTCATGCTTTATGATTGTCTTTTTGACAACTTTGTAGAGCATGGATTAAAGAGAGGAATTGATTCAATGTAAGGAGACTAATTAGAAAGTGATCAAGATCTGATCTAGGGTGAGGATTGTGGAAAAAAAGAGAAAAAATGACAGTCAGGAGATGTTGTAAAGAGAAGGGAGGAGAATTTTTATTTATGTTGCTTCTGTTACATGCCTGGCACTATAGTACAGTGCTTTACAAATACTATCTCATTTGATCTTCACAACAACCCTGTAAGGTAAGTGCTGTTTTTGTCCTCATTTTACAGTTAGAGAAACTAAGGCAAACAGGATAAGTGACCTACTCTTAAGCATCACAGAGCTAATAAGTATAAGAGACAGATTTGAACTAAGGTCTTTCTGGCTCCAGGCCTACTGTTCCACATGGTTGCAGTTATAGACTCAGAATCAACAAGTTTTAGTCTCTGACTAAATATGTGAGGTCAGGGAGAGTGAGGACTCAAGGAGGACTCCAAGGCTGTGAACCTGAGTGACTGGTGATATCCTTCACAGAAACCATGAAAATCAGAATGAGGAGAGGAGTTTAGGGAAACAGTAATAGCAATAGGCTTAAAATATGTGAGTATTTTTCATAGGAACTTATGCAGTCACTCTTGAGTTCTGTTTTGGGCATGTTGACGTTAAGATAAATGTGAGCATTTTAGTTGGAAAGGTCCAATGGTAGTTCTCCAATGGGTAGTATGCAATAGGACCTGAAGAGAGAAAGTGGCACTAGATATATGATAAGTGGGAGTTAATGGTTTAGAAAAATCCGTGGAAACTGATGTGTCCACCAAGAAAGTAGAGAGAGGAAAACCAAAGGGTCCAGGGCCTAGCTTTGCTGTCCCTCAAAGGTTACAGTGAGAGTATATAATAATACTAATAATCCAGCCAAAAAGACCACGAAGGAGCTATCAGACATATAGAAGGGGAATAAAGTAGTGTCAGAAAAGCCACAAAAGGAAAACTTATCCAGAAGAAAGGTACTAGATACAGCAAAGGATTAGGCAACTAGCATTTATTAAATGCCTGCAATGTACCATACTCTGTGGTAAGACAGAACAATCTTTGCTCTCAAGGAACCTGCAGTCAACTGAGGAGGGGAAAGAATGTAAGCAAGTATGTACTAACAAGATACAGAATAAATTGCATTTTGTCTCAAAGGGAAGGCATCAAGATTAAGAAGGACTGGCAAAAACTTCTTGTGAAAATTAAAAATTTAACTGAGTCTTAAAGGAAGCCAGGAAAACTAGGAGGTGCAGATGAGGAAGGAAAGAATTCCAGGCATGGCAACAGTCGGTGAAAATGCACAGACAGGAGATTCAGTGTCATGTGCAAGGAACAGAAAGGAGACCAGAGTATGTGGAATGAGAGAGTAAGGTGTAAGAAGATTGGAGGGGTAGGAGAGGACTGTTATAGAGGATGTTATAAATCAGAGAACCTTATATTTGATCTTGGAGATAATAGCCACTGGAGTTGATTGAATGCAAAGTTGATATGATTAGCCCTGTTTGGATGATCAATTTCACAGCTGCATGGAAGATGTGTTGAAGTAGGGAGAGATTTAAGGCAGGGAAACCAACCAGTAGGTGATTACAATAATAGAAACATGAGGGGCTGAGAGCCTACACCATGTTGGTTGCATGTTAGAGAAGTGAAGACTGGACAGTTGGGTGGATATGGGTGTGGCAGTGAGGAGTTAAACATGATATCTAAGTTGCCAACCTGTGTGACTAGAAAAAAATGGTGGTATCTTCAACAGTAATAACAAAATTAGGAAAGGAGAGGATTTTGAAGGAAAGAAAATGAGTTCAGTCTTGGATATGTGGAGTTTATGGAATATTTAGTGCAAGATGTCCTATAGGCATGGAAATACAAGCCTAGAGACTGGGAGAGAGAGTAGCATTGGACAAATAGATTTGAGGATCATTAGCATCAAGATGATGATTGAAACTATGTAACTGATAAGATCAATTGAAATAGTATAGATGGAGAAGAGGGCCAAGGATGATCTTCCCTTGGGAGAGTCCTAGAGTTAGCATGTATTACTTGGTTAAAGATCCACCACATGTAGAAGAACTAGATGAAAGCTGTGTCATGAAAACCTAGGGATACGAGAGTATCAAGGAGAATAAAGTGATTGACAGGGGTTATATAAAGAGGTCAAGAAGGATGAGTATCTGGAAAAGGCCATTAGATTTGGCAATTGAGACATAATAACATTAGAGAGAGATGTTTTCAGAAATCAAACTATAATGAATTAGACAAAGAGTGAAAAGAAAGGAAGTAGAGACACCTATTATGGACAGTTTTCTCAGTGAATTTAGTTACAACAGGGAGGAGAGATATAGAATGATAATAGCGATGTTGAAGTTAATGTTTTTTGAGGATGGAGGAGATGATATATGGCCATATCATGAAGGCCAGGAAGGATGAGGATTAAGAAAAGGCCATGAAATGAGGCAATTAGGAGATAATTGACAATCTTGGAGAGAGAAATTTTACTCAAGTAGTGAGATCAGAAACAAGATTTCAAATAATCTTAAATATAAATTGTAATAGACTTAAAATATATCAGTATTTTTCTCAGGAACTTTTTCAGTTAATTTAGACTTCCTCCTCCACTGTTTGTAAGGATTTCTTTATGGATTTTTGTTCATAAATACTTCTAAGCCTTCTTTGTCTTTGAATTTTTTTCAGAAAAATATGGTCACATTTACTAGTTATGATATTTTGTGTTCTAATCATATTTTAGGTGTCCTATATATATTTTATTCTAGCTTTTTATATTTCCTTTGTGAGTTTCAGAATTTTATGATAGTAAATTTTTTTGAATATGTAGTTTTTCTTGATCCTTGCATTTTTTCTTTTCATTTGTAATTTTGTAGTATAATTATTGTCTATGCTGGTGTTCCATGAATTCCCTCTAATTTGTATTATTGCCTGATCTTTCAAAATCATTTTTTGTTCTTTGGTGTTTTCTTAGATACTTATTAATATTATTCTTGTAATTATTGCTTTATCTTCAAAATTTAATATTTTTCTTCCTATCCATTGGTTACTTTTAATATGGCATTACACGTAAGCTTACTCTTACATTTTGTCTTCAAGAATAATTGCTTTTGCTTAGTATTCATGATGTTTGTTTCTTATTGACATTTCCTATAGTTTTTCCTTCATCTGTTTTATTTGGTAGCAGAGAAAGTGTTGAGTTCTCCTTTCTCATTTATCCTTGTATGTCATTTATTGTAATTCCTTGGGTTCAAATCTCACATAGTAAGCACTTAACAAATTTTACTTTATCTTTCTATCTAAACATTTATTCAAGATGCCTAGTGATGGCTCAAGATGCAATGGATGATCTTGGCATCTTCATTGTCTGACCAAGCTCTAAGCATTCCACAGCATCTGTTTCAGCTGCCTTCATAACCATTGGAAAAAATTGTTCTCATCTGCCTATTCTACCAGGGCAAGTTAGAATGTATTCTTATGAAGATTGCCTGAAGAAACTGGAAGGTGGTTAGTTCAGAACAAAAGAAGATAGGGATGAGCACCATCATTGTCTTCATATTTCTTGAGGGTTGTCATGAGGAATATTGATTAGATTTGTTTGCTCATTCCCAGAGGAAAGAACTAGAACTTATTAGTGGAAAATATAGGAAAAGAGGGTTTGGCTCAGTATGAGGAATAACTTCATGACAATGGAGCTGACAGAAAACTACTATAGGCTATCCTGGGGGAAGCAGTGAGTTCCTTGTTTCTGGGAGTCTTTAAGAAAAGGCTAGCAAATAATTTGATTGGCAATTGAAATAGAGGGCCTCTGAGATCCCATCCAATGGGATTATGGATCCTATGGATTATCATTTTAAAAAGAGTAGAGAGTTGGTCTTTATTTGAATTAGAATTGAAAAGAAACTTACAGTGACTAAATAATGAAAAACATTTTCCTAGTATTTGTTGTTGTTGTTTGTCATGTGTGATTCTTCTTGAATTCATTTGGTGTTATGTTGGCAAAGATACTGGAGTAGTTGCCATTTAGCTCATTTTGTAGATGAGTAAATGGAGACAAATAAGGTTAAGTGATTTGCCCAGAATGACACAGCTAGTAAGTCTTTGAGTCCAGATTTGAACTCAAATCTTTCTGACTCCAGGTCTGGTGTGCTATCCAATGTACTGTCTAGTATTTTATAGATCTTTATCAAAGAGCAAAAAGTGATGCGATATTTTTCTCTACTTTGGTCTCATTTCACTCCCTACATCTAATTTAAAATATCCCACTGGATGGATCTGCTTTTTCTAACTTGTTAACTTTTTTCCTCTTAGTTTTTCCCTACTCATGCTATACACAGTTAATTCTTTTAATCTTCTCCCATAAATCAATCTTTCTGGATCATTAATCATTCTTATTGTTCTTTTTAAAAAATCCTTCCCTATATATCCCTTTCCCAAGTACCTTGTAAACCTGATCTTCCCTCTGTACAAAATTTATTAGACATTCTTAAGTGGGCAGAAGATATAAATTCCTTTTTTAGAAGAATTGTGCTTTAATATTAAGATCTTAAAGACTAGTCTTGTCTAGACTGGAGTTTATCCTATTGTATTTCAAAAGAAAACAATGCCAGAGAAGATATTTCTAAGACTTTAGTGCTGATATATGAATAACAATTTAAAAAAACACTTCTAGGCAGCTTTATTTAAAGTCATGTCTTTCATTGTTGTTGAACACAAAATTCAAACACTTTTTTTCAAGTATATGTCAAAACATAGTAGATTTAAGATCTTAATTTCATTTTATACTTGTGTTAATCCTAATTTAATAATGATCCAAAATATATTCCATGGTAGAATATGACACTTACTGGGAATCAATCTATTACTAAAATATTTTGATTGTATTTTATAATATTTTGGGGCAATTCAAATAAAATGAAATAAAATAGACTAGTTGTGAATTCTTACACTTGAGCTCAAAAATAAAATTTATAGGTATAACATGAAGGTATAGAAAGAACAGATTTTTATCATCACATTTTTATTCTAAACTTAAGAAATACCAAATAAAATCATTTCCATATACATATACATATATATTAAAAGAAAAAGGAAATTGTATATGAAACTCCACATCTCACATATATTTTTACTTTTTTTTAAAGTATATAGGAAGTCTATACACCTGCTATCAAAGTGATGATTTCTGATCTCCTCATGTTCTCTGCATTTTTCTTCAAAAAGCTACCTCAGTTATCCTCTTTTATTTAATTTGTTTTCTCTACCCCATCTTTACCCCATCTTGAACTCCTGCCCTGCCCTTTGGGGGAAGGGGGAAACAGAAGAAGCAAAAACATCTTCTAACTACTGGGCATAAGTTAATCAAAACTAATTCCCACATTGGTTATTAAGTAGAATATTTGTCTCCAAAAAAAAAGGGTCATGCATGGGTTTTCAATGAACTCTTGGCATATATAAGGAGAGGCATAAGGAAAAGAGTCAGCAGACTCACTGTACTTTGGTCTGCTAAGGCTGCATACAAGTGGAGTACTGAGTTCAAGTATAGGTATCATCTTTTAGAAAAGACAATGATAATCTGGAGAACATTTAAAGGAGGGAAATCAGATGGTGAAGGGTTTTGTCCTTCATTGGAGGCTTTCAAGGAAAGGCTAGATGACCAGTTGTCATGTAGTGATAGACTCTAATGTTGGACTGAATCTAAGAAAATCAAATTTCATATGTGGTGGAAGCAATATGCTAAGGCCCTGCCCCATACTAGTAAGACTAGCTTTTGATGAAAAGGCATTGAAATTTTCCTTGAAATTTGATTGGCTCAGGAAAGTAAGGCTTGGGCCATTGAGGTAGTTTTCTGGTAACCCAAATACAAAAATCCACAAAGGGTTCCAAATCTAGCTGAGCCCTGATGCTTGACCAGTGGATGATTGTGGATATGCTTTGTCTTTTCTAAATATCTGTGTTCAACATTCCTCCTGTTCTGGGACTAAATAGATCTCTTTTTATTTTTTAAAAGTTTCATGACTGTATCATTTCATTTTAATGTAGAAGTTAAACTAGTTCAGCATGAGTCAGGTCCTGCTAGTAAAACTAGAGATAAATATAAAATCTTTACTTTAAAAAATATCCATCAAGGCATAAAGGCTCACCAAATATTTTTGCCATTGTCATAGAAGTCCTGTACCAAATAAAAATCAAAGGGATATAGGTCATTGGGAGTTCCTGATAAGGAACTTCCTGTTGGAAGAAATGGCATCAAGTCCCAGAATCTTGGAAAGCCATCTAAATCAAATTTATAATCAGTAAAAAGGATTCAGAGTATCTATCTACATAAGAAATCTAAATGGATGACAGAGTTCAGTCAAGATATACAGATGGATAGAAAATCTATAAAGCAGATCTCACTCACTATGTATATTTTGGAAAGATACAAAAAAACATAATGGGGCAAAAATTGAATAGGATGATAAAAGCTGAATGGCTTGCATTTGGAAAATTATTTATGACTTTTAATGAACAGAAAGTTCTGTTATATTCATATCAATGGTGTTTCTGTGATGCTGAATGCCTGTGAGTAATGGGAACATGATTTCAAGAATCTTATTTTCCAGTTATACAAAGGGTAATATGGAGGTGCAGATTTTGTATTAGCAGTGACAAATTATGCAAGAGAGATAGTGTAAAGGCTACCATCAAAAAGATGTATGACTTTGAAATGGAAGTGGGTCAGTGAAACCAAGGGAAGAATAACTAGTGGATAGCCTATATGCTGATTGGAAACGATACAACATCAAGGTTAGAGATAAAGATCCCAAACTTATTGGATGAATTCTCACTGGGGTAGATTTTTTGAGAAGGTGTGGATAAGAATTGCATAGAATGTATAGGAAAGCTTGAACTGGTTGCTGACTGTTTCGGGAGTATTGATATACTGTATTGAGTACCCATGTTTTTGACCTGACAATAAGAGTTGTCTTATATTTGGGTTAAAAAAAATCAACCTCACAACTATGAGCTGGACTTCACAAGTTGGTAGCAATTTGACAAACATTTTCCTTTTTCAGTGAATTGCAAACTTAGTGTGAATCAGTGGTGTCTTGTAACCAAAATGATGTCATTAGTCAATGAACAAAACCAATGGGGTCATTAGCCAAAGAACTAATGGAAATTGAATGCCACACTTGTAATCTCTGCTATGGGGCGATTGACATTGAATTATGACTGTTTGGGATTTCTGAATGGCAGTAGGACAAGTCAATGAGGTGTCCACACAAAGTCCAGCACTAATGTTGTAAGCTCTTAGGAGTAGAAGGCTGCCAAGCTGCCCAAGGAGGGGTGAATTGGCCCAGGTCAGAAATGGAGCAGGTCAAAGCTCTGGCACTTAACATGCATTTTATCATTTGAGCCTTGCAACCTAACCTTTGTGCTAAGTTCCGTAGTTATTATCATACTTGTTTTCCTATACCCTAAAAAACCTTGGCTTGATCTTACTGTCTGATAGCTATCATTTGATATTTCTTCTTCCTTTTGCTGCTAAATTCCTTGAAAAAGTAATTTATATTCAATGTCTCTACTTCCTTTCCTTTCCCTTGATTCTAAATCCACAGAAATCTGACTTCTGACCTTATCATTTAACTGAAGCCCCTGTCTTCAAAATTATCAATGATCTCTTAATTGCCTTTACTCTAATGGCCTTTCCTCATTCCTTATATTTGACAGTGTTGATCATCAACTACTGAACACTCATTCTTCTCTAAGTTTTCATGAAACTGTTTTCTCTTGGTTTTCCTACTTGTCTTATGGTTTCTTATTCAATCTTTGCTACATCTTCATCTGGGTTATGCCTCCTAACTATAAATGTCTCCAAGCCTGTCATGGACCTTCTCTTTTCTCTCTCAATCATGTCCTTTGGTCTTCTCATCAGTTTTAATAGGGTCAGTTTTCATCTCTCTGAAGATGGTTCCCATTTCTATATAAATAGCCCTACTATCTTCTGAGTTCCAATCCTGCATATATAACTGCTTATTGGACATTTTGGACTGGGTTCTTCTATAGGTATCTCAAATTGAATATGTTCAAAACAGAACACATCTTTTTGCAAAAACTCCTTCCCTTTTTTGAACTCCCTTACTACCTGCAAGAGCACCACCCCTGTCCCATTCTACTAGTTTCACATCCCTTGGCATCCTTACCCCACATTAGGTTACCAGCTCTCATAATTTCTACCTTCACAACATCTCTCACATATCCATTCACAAATCTACCACCCTAGTTCATCCCCCCAATCACCTCTTGCCTAAACAGTTGCAGAGCTTCTCTCCTGTCTCCCTCTTTAAAAACAAATGCCTCTGCACATCCAGGATCAAATATTAAGCCCATTATTGTACATTTAAGTTTCTTCTCAACTTTGACCAGTCTTCTTACACTTTACTCCTTTTGTAATACAGTGTAACCTAGCTGCAATGGCCTATTTATTTTTGCTTAAACTTAACACTCAATTGGCCATTACTATTCCTTGTCATTTCTGTTTGCTTGGGATGCTTTCCAATCTCTCCTTTACCTCTTTGTTTTAGTGACTTCTTTCAAATCTCAGTTCAAATCCCACATTCTCCAGGAAGTTGCTAGTGCCTTCCCCCTCTGAGATCACTGTCTATATCTACCTTATAAATTTCTTACAGAAAACTAGTCTTTTCTGTGCTTAACTCACCTTTACAATGGGACTTCTTTGAGTACAGAGACTGTTTTTACCTTCTTTTTATCTCCAAAGGTTGCACAGTTCCTGGTATATATTAAATGCTTAGTAAATTCTTGTTGATTGAATAATTAGAGCATGATTATGGTAATTCAATTCACTTCTAATGTAGACTTCTCATTCGCTTGTTTTGTTTTGCAAAGGGAACAAGCTTGTGGAGACCAATCCCAAATTGAATACTAGTACTGGAAAAATAATGTAATATGTATATACTCAAATGTATATACAGTAAATGTATAGGCACATGTTGGTATATGCAAAAGTTACAGAAAAATTTGTGATAAAATAGCAGTAAAGAGAGCCAGATTATGACTTCCTTACCCAACAAGTATTTGCTAATTCTTTCCTAAGGATTACTGGAATTTTAGGAATATCATGCACTATGATGCTAGCTTCTAGGTAGGGTATAATGTGACAAGAAAAGAATATACCATGGAAAAGGGGTGCAAGGATTTGACTATAGTTTCTGGTAGATAATATTAAGTATGAACCATATTGGGAGGACAAGGGGGAAGTCATACTTTCTATGCACAGGGAAGGGGAAGAAATGACCAAAAAAGTATTTGGTTTAGCCTACCTGGGATGAAAACTCTTACTATCCTCTGCTACCCCAACTGGCCAAAGGGGAGGAAAGAGGTCAGAAGCATTGATCAAGCATCTTACGATTTCTTTCAAGTGTGGTAAGGTGACAAGTCAGTATCAATCAAAACCATCCTTACAGGATAGCAGATAGCTTGATGTAATAGCTGAAATATTTATGCACACTTAAAAATCTTTCCTTGTGTCCACTTGAATAAGCCAGTCTTAAAATGTAAAGTATGGACATTAATGACATCTTTTGCAAAACAAACAACCACAAACACTGTTTGGATATCATACTGTAGCAAAGGGATCATCATTCCAAGACAGATGAAAAAACAACAGAATTTCATAAAGTCTAGAAGTAAGATCTTTGCTGTCTTTACAGCATTAAAGTCATTAGAGAAATGAAATATGTTTTAAGCTCTTACTTATTTCTTTCTTCCTCTCACATTCAGCCAACTCATTTCTTTGGCCTTAATGTTAGCCGTGACAGTGCATTAGCCAAGCTGTCTCAGTCATTCAGGCATTTTATCAGCTCTATGAGGACAGATGCTAAATAGCGTAGACTAAATTGAAATCTCTGATGACTCTCTGGAGACAAGTTGATAGCAAGAGGCACACTGTGGCACTTAAATATGTACCCCTTTTATATTTAACTAGAAGAAGAGGGCAGCTTTTTAGCAAATTGTTTTTATCCATTAACTGCCAAGATTCCCTTTCTTCTTTTCATTATTACATCTTATTTGGCTGGAGAAGGCTAAATCAACTTTTTATTTTTCTGTTATGGAGTCAAGTACAATAGAAAATATACTAAAGTTACCATACCTCTTATCTTAAAATGAAAATATTCAAAAGGAAATGTGCCTAATTATGACATTTAAATGGCCCAATTTTAGACTGTAAGGACAATATAGTAAATTTTAAAATTAGCTTAAATTATGATCCTTTGATTTGTTCAATGACAAAACATCAAAATTGAATTTAAAAAACATTTCAGGTTGAGTATTCCTTTCAGATTAGATCTTGTTTAGATAAAAAACATTAATATTTTCTTAATTTTTATTCCATCTACTAACTTTGGGATCTAGGACAAATTTGTTTTAGTTTTCTGAGCCTTAGTTTCTCTATTTAATGCTTAATAAATATTTGGTGAATAAATTAAAAGGAATATGGATAGATGAATAAAAATAATAAATAACTTATGTTGCTAATTTCACTATTTAATTTACATTCATCACTATAAAATTTATTTCCCCAAATTGTAAACTTAGATACTTTTACTACGTTTTAGTCTTATCCAGCAAATTTTAGCTCAACCTAATAACACCATAACAATTAGAGCTGTCTAAAAATAGAGTGAGCTTCCTTGGTAATAGTCAGTTCTCCATCCTTAGATGTGCTCAAGCAATGGACAAATAGCTTTTTGTAGATACTATTACAGAAATTCATGAGTCCTAACTTTTCTGGGATTACTCTTCTCACCCCCAGTTCCCACAGGTGATTGGAGTTCATAAACAGTAGCTATCTATTTCTCTTGGGGTTCTAGAGGTTCTAAAGGGTTGGATATATTTTCTGATAGTGTATTTTATGAGCTCCCATCCATTGTGCCAAGAAAGGGATATTTACCAAGCAGGAATAGCAAGGACATTTCTTACAGAAAAACAAAACAAAATAATTTCTAGGGCACGCTTTTTCCTTACAAAAGATTCCTGTGGTTGAGTGGGCTTAAGATTAGAGAGTGTGTTTAGCAAAGGGCTGTCTCACAGCTTTGATTTATGAAAGTCTTTTTTTTCCTTTCTGGACTTCTTATGAATTTCTTCTTTGGTGTGTTTCGTTCTCTAAATCATCCTTTGATGATCCAGGCACACTGCTACCTAAGGAAAATCCAATGTTCCAAACTTTAAAAGTTCAGAAGGGTGACATATGGTCAAGGGACAGGGGAGAGATTCTGGATTTGGTTTGATTCAGGCTGGTACTCTGGTAGTTTGTTTGATACTGGAAAAAAATGAAAGAATTGGTTGTAAGCCATTCAGCAGTTAACAAAATCAAATTTACATTGCAGGAGAAGGATTTTCAATAAAGATATCTGTTGAAGTTGTCCAATTTGATTTATCTGCTCACTAGCTTGGTTATATGAGCTCCACTAGACTGGCCTTCTATTAGAATTCTTCTTACCAAACTGGTGTACTGTTTTATCCAAGACTTATAGGGCATGATTGATTCTTTCCCACCAGAAAATGAGACATTTTCCATGGTGTCTTCTGCTTTTTTTTTTCAATATTTCATGTTTCCCAAATGGGTTAAAGAAATGAACCTATCTTGTAATTGTTTTTTCAACCACAAGCAAAGAGATGTTTTTACCTGATGAAGGTAACCAAGCTTAGAGCATCTCAGTTCTATTAGGTGAGGTTAAGGGTTAAGGGGAACCACCTTACAAATACATCAGCTGGAGTGATATTTGAAAACTACTAAAGTTCCCCTCAGCTCAAAGATCACATTTTGAGTTTATATTATTTCATATTCAACAACAGTCTGCAAGCAACAGAGTAACTTTTAAATCTATTATTTGCAAAAAAAAAAAAAAAGAGAGAGAGAGAGAAAAGAAAAAAAGAAAAAAAAAGTATTTGGATCCCTGCGTGATCCCAGTGAGAAAAGAATAGCTTCCCTTGTCAATTACAATGAATTGTTTGTTAACATACCAGAAATAATGTACATTAAGGTGTTTCAAAATTTAAATTATTTATAGGAATCCCAGATTAAATTCCTTCCCTGGGCATTTGTATTGTTGGGTCTTTAAAATACTTTTAACAAAATTGGTTATAAAATCCAAAGACTTTTTAATCTGATATTGCTCTTTTTATTGAATTCCTTTCATGTGTTTTCTACCCCAAGTTTTCTAAATATTTGATTTGGGAGTTTTGATGTGCTATGAAATGCTTGTTAGGACAGTACAACTTTTAGGTCTTTCTCTCCTATACTTATTTACGAGAGATGGGAATGAATTTAGGGATCAATGAGCACAACAGGAACATGAGATCATTTTTAATATGAAATTCCCAGAGATATATGAGCAAAGTAAATTTGATTTAATTTTTCACAACTTCCAAGACTGAAAAGAGAATTTGAGTACATATCATAGGTATATCAGTCTGGACCTCCTGAAAACTGGCAGTTCTTTGTAAAAACTAAGTAAATACTTTATGTGAAAGGAGGAATTTGCCTAAGTAGAAGGAATCTTTCTTCTGAATTATAGAACATGGTATACGTCTTTATGACACTTATTACATTCTCCCTTTAATTTGGAGTCTTTTGTGCATGTCAATAATATATTTGCTATTCATTTCTTCATTCTCAATAGTACACTGTACATACGTCAGGTCACTTTGCATCTGTTGCTCCGACTGGTTTTAGTACCATGGAGCAAGATGCCCCTCCCAGGATGAGCTCATCACTACTGAACTCACCACCAATAACAATAATTATTTGCTATGATAATTATTATAACAATATCCTAATTATTATGAATGATATAAAATAAATAGTTATAATATTATTTAGCATTTACTTTCCCAGGGTCTATTCTGATCTTTTGCTATTCAAATAATTCTTATTGAAGCATCTTACCACAATCAGCAAAAGACTGAACAGTGTAGATATGAGCAGGCAAAGACAGGGATGAATACACATGTTGAGCAGGGGAGGATGTTTAAGAAGTAACTCTGCTCTGCTCATCATTTTCTCTATTTTTTATCATAAGAACCAGAAATTTTGAATAATTTTTGCCATAGATTACAGTTTGATATCTGTCAATGAAAGCCTCCTTTTCTCCTCTTTTTTTAAAAAAGGTAATTTCCTTTGATATTTTAATAAAAATTTTAAAAAAAGATAATATTTGATGTTATTTTACTGAATTATATCAGTCAATGATTATGTAGTAAATGCCTGTTACATTATAAAATGATGATAAAAGAAAGCAAAGCAAAGCTCTTTCTCTTAAGGCATTTACATATGATTTTAGAATAACTCATACTGATATAATACAAAATATTTTCCAAGTAAAGAAAGTTGTTGATGTAACATTAATATAGACAGTATTTTCATGTTTGCTGTATTAGCTCTACTTAGCCATGAACAGATTATGTAGTTCTTCTACACTTTTAAAAGTTATTTTATTATTTATATGACATGCATAAATTAGTTATATAAAGAATAATACAATTCTTTATACATATATAGAATAAAAATAATTTTTAAAATGTATACATGTACAGATTTATATCCTAATAGATTAATTCTGAGGCATTGCATGTATTCCATCATTGTTTTGAATGGCATTTTTATTCCTAGTAATGACTTTTATGTACACATATTCTGGGATTTTTGGTGAGTTTTTATTATATCTCACTACTTTATTATCTCATATTTGTTTTTTATTCACTTTCATTTTCTGAGATAACCATTGTGTTGTTCACAGACATATTTACTCTCACTTTTACTGATATTTATACGATAGTTTTTCTTTGTCATGCTATGACATAGGTAACATTTCAACAACTATGTTGACCAATGATAATAAAATTGGGCAACCTTGAGTTTTTCCTCATTCTTAATAGGAAAGCTCTAAGATTTTTCCTTAATTAAAGTGTTCCTTGAATTTCTATAAATGCTATTTTTGTTTTTAGGAGAAAATCAGTCCATTCTCATGATTGCAAATGTTTTAACTTCAATTGGTGTTATACTTTTTAAAAAAATATGAACCAATAAAATATAAAATTTTGTGTATTTCTATTTTGAAAACATTAATATTGTTATTATTTTTTTATTTAAACATCTGTGTAATTATATGTGTAAATACATACATAAAAACACAAATATTATGTCTAGTATTTTTCAATTTAAAAAATTCTTTCTATTTTTTCTAATTGGGTTTTTGACTCAATCATTTTTATTGAATTTTATTTTTAAGTAACATTTATTTTCTCTTCTTCTTACATCATCTTATTAAAAAAAATCCATCTTATTAAGAAAAAATCCAAGACCCTTGTAACAAATATATGTGTGTTTTTTCTTATACACACATATGTATGTATATTAAAGCAAAATAAATTCTCACTTAGTCATTTCCAAAGTTATGTCTTATTCTGCATATTTAGCACCTCACCTCTTTGTCATAGGTAGGTAGAAATCACGATCATCAGTTCTCCTGGAATCACAGTTCATCGTCTTGATCAAACTTCTTAAATATTTCCATTTAGTATATGTAGTAATGGTATATTATTTAAATCATTCTCCTGGTTGTGCTCACTTTAAGTGTCTGTACTCAAAATCTTCCCAGATTTCTCAAAATCTGTCCCTTTTGTTAGTTCTTACAGCACAATAATATTCTATTACATTCATATACCATAACTTGCCCAGGGATTACTTGAGAGGTAATGCCTTAGTTCACAATTTCTTGTCACTACCCAGAAAAGTTGCTTTAAATATTTTGGTTTATATGGTCCCTCTTTCTCTCTTTCCTTGATCTCTTTGTCATAGAGACTTATTAGAGGTGTTGTTGTGTCCAAAGATATTACAGTCTAACAATGTTTGGGGAATAGTTCCAAATTGCTTTACAAAATGGTTAGCTACTCATTTGTACTATTTTTTCATATGGATATTGATAGATTAAACTTCTTTGGAGAACTACCTGCTCATAATGTAACTATCTATTGGGAACTTGTTCTTTTAAATATCAATCGGTTCCTGATATATCTTGAAAATGAGAACTTTATCAAAGAAGGTATATATCTAGGTACTGTGAAATAAACCTAATTTATGCCAGACTGCTTTCTTGCTAATTTTCCTAGCAGTTGGGGAGTTTAATTTCTTTGAATACTAGGTTACTGCTTTCTGTTACTTTTGTATATTGTGTACCTTAGTTGATTTCTCTGATCTACCTCTCTATTTTTTAATCAGTGAGAAATCACTCTGATGCTAAGTATTTTGTAGAAAGTTTTTATATTTTGTTCTTAGACATTCTTCTTTCACATTAAAAAAAAACTATTTTCCTTGCAATTCTTGAACTTTTGTTCCTCTAGATGAATTTTCTTTTTTTTCTAGCTCTATAAATTAATTCTTTGGTAATTTGGTATGGCACTAAAGGAGCAAATTAATTTGTCATTGTCATTTTATTATATCAATTCGGCCTATGCATGAGCAAGTAATATTTTTCCAATTTTTAGATGTCTTTATTATTGCAAAGAGTGTTTTGGACATGTACTCACATAGTTCCTGTGTGAGTCTTGGTAGATAGATTTCCAAGTATTTTATTCAGTCTGTGGTTATTTTAAATTTAATTTCTCATTTTATTACTTCCTTCTGAGCTTCATTAGTAATATATAGAAATGCTGATAATTTTTGTGGATTTGTTTTGCATTCTCCAACTCTGGTGAAGTAATTAATTGATTCAATTAATTTTACCATTTTCTCTCAGGTTTCTTAAGTAAACCATTATCTACAAAAGTGATAATTTTGTTTTCTCTTTGTGTTTATTTCCTCAATTTATTTTTTTTTGTGACTCAAATAGTAATGGCAATTGCATTTCCTACTCCACTAACTTTGCTGATCTCAGACCTATTCTTCTTAAAGTAGTTACCTTTCAGTGTTTTTTTAGTCTTTTATCTTTTTAACAAATCTTATTTCTCTTTGTAAAAAGTATTTTATTACATCATACTCTGTAACTCGGGGACTACATTGCATAGATAGGCAGTAGCAAAGGTAGTTAAAATATGTTACAAAATTTGGTTCAAATAATAAATGAGAGATGTCAAAGACTTATAGATTATATGTAGGATTTATATTCTATATTATGAATACCTTTCTTGAGGAGAAATATCAGGAGGCACTGGATATTTTGCAGGCCAAATAATCTCACAAAAAAGGCATTGATTTTGTTTTAACAGATAGGAAAATCAATTCTGAGTTAAGTCATTCCTGAATTAGCTGTTTATATAGTCAATTTGTTACTGCTAAGGTAAAAATTAATACTAATGTAAAATAATAAAAGTTAGAAAAATTTATGTGCAACAAATGCATCTTATTTAAAATTTATTAATACTAAAAAGTGAGAACTGAATGGAAGAAAAGACAATAACACTGTTTATAACAATTTTTATAAAAGTTTAACTAAGTTGTCAATTGCCTTTATGATAAGATCAAAAGAATGTAAAAAGTATACTGGTCAGCAACAAGACTTACTTACCAGAAGAATAAGGCAGCCATTGGTAAAATTAATCTAGATTACAAACTGTTTTATAATGTATTGTGGAAAAAGATGATAGAAGTTTCTGAATGTGTAAAAGAGAAAGAGAAAATATTTTTTTGAAAAGAGTTTGAAGAATGCACCTAAGAAAAGTTATCCTATGGGCATTTCAGGATTAAATGAAAAGGAGGAGAACAGACATAATAAAAACTATAAGGATTTTTTTATAACTGACTCTTTTTACTATCAAGCTTAGATGGTGAAATTGCTATCATACTTTAACAGTAGAACATTTTCCTAAATGTGCTTCTTAAGTAAATGAATATGGAGTGGACGAAAAGATCCAGTAAAGAGTTGGACCAGACCTAATGTCTAGGAAGGAGCCCTACATGTTGGGTGGATCCCCTGTGGTCAAATTATAGAAGGACATAGGCAAATGTACAAAGGATGGGAAAGAAAGGATTGGCTGCAGTCTTTTTCAATATATGGATATTCATGTAGATATGATCACATATATATGGATGTATTGGGGGTATGCCTATAAACATAGGATTTAAAATTTATTTTCTTCTCTGTTTATATAAAAATAAAATTTTGTGAATGTTACCTGAATACTTGAAAAATATGTAAATTTCTTCACACACTCTCTCTCTCTCTCTCTCTCTCTCTCTCTCTCTCTCTCTCTCTGCACCAAAATCTACTTTTCTGTTACTCTTTCAAATATTAAGTGTTTCTTACTGATTTTTCAATCTTTTTCAAATTCTGAATTTTTTTCTTTAAATATGTTGGCTGTATCATTAAGTGTATATATGTGTATTCAGCATATAGGAATCATCCTTACTTTTTGGAGGAGGAAACAGAGGCTGAAAAAGGTCAATTTATGCATGATCACACAAATGCTAACTTTTAGGAGGAGAATTTGAGCACAGGTCTACAAGGCTCCAAACCTTCCAACTCTATTCACAAGCTGTGTTGTATTTCCCTTTGGATTTAATTGCTTTCCCTTCTATCTCTACTTTATTGAATATTTACAATACCTATAGACAAAGAATCCCTTTTCTTATCCTTCTTAACTTTTCTGTGTATATATGTATGTATATACATATGTATATGCATATATGTAGTAAAGATCCATAGAAAATATAAACAAAAATATGAAACTTGTCTAGTTGAGTGGATCTTTGATCCTGTCTCACTGAAAGTAATACTAATTTTGCTATTTTGTCTTCCAGTAAAATTATTTCTCATTACTTCCGTATTTTAATTTATATTTTCTATAGATCTCTACAGTTTGTTAAATTCTATTATTATTTTCTTCTACCTTTTGAACTGATATCTTTTTTCTCCTGACATTGGTTCCACCTGTCCACACATTCACGTGTATATCCCAATAACATTGGTATTTGATATATGCCCTCTATATGTATATTCTGGCTTTATGTTCAATACACATGTCTATGCATATTCCCTAGGTGTATCCACTTTTTTTATTGATGTTGTGTGTAGTTGAGAAGCTGTGACCCAGATTTATGGCGGAAATGTTCTATTGTTAATTCTTCTTACTATGCTATTTCATTAATTGCTTTTGCTTTGAACTAATTATGTCTTCAGGTTAATCAGTAAAGGTAAATATATGGCTAAGGCATTTGAAATGAATGTGGACACACAAGGACCTTTCCTTAGGTTAGTTTATTCTATGGGGAAATCACACAAATGTGGCAGAGATTGGGGGGGGTGAGGGTAGGATGTTGACCTGAGTGATATATTACAAATATGAGTTTATATCTGAATAAAAAATTTCCATATCCAGTCACCTTGGACTGATCTTTTGAATCCTGAAGTTTCATGATATAGTTGTAAGTTCTTCATACCCTAAATTATGAAAGACTGATATTCTAAAATGATATTAATGTAAATGAGAAATTTTTATTTTCTATTTCATCAATGACTTTCTTCAACTCTTGTTTTAACTTATAATTTGGTATCCTTCTGGCATTAATATTGTCTCTCGACATGTATCTGTCCACTCACATCTTTCATTCTTTAAGCTAAAATTCTATTACCTATGCATTAGAACCATTGTATAGACCCTAGCTTTCCACAGTACTATTTTATTCTAGTGGCTTTTGGGCAAACATATGGATAAGTGAAAGAAAACGTGCTCAGTAAGAGGAATGCTTTAGATTTCTCTATTTTAGGCACAATGAAAATGTATTTGTTGAGCTTTAAAACAGAACTCCTTAATTTAAATTGTTTTATACAGGTTTCAGAATAAAAGCTGGTAAATTGATTGTGACAGGAATGGTAGAGGAATACTTTCTAAGTGTGTAGAAGAATACAAGGTACATATGAAGAAATATTATAGAATTTACCTTTTTGAAATTTCTAAGTTTGTTCAATAATTGATAATATAGGCTGCAGATAGGAATTGCAATTCAATTCCAATCTGTCATTGGAAATGAATATATCTTTAAATCATGCTTAATGAGTAAAAATAACCATCATTTTTGCTCTAAATAAATACTGCAGATGTATGATCGCAATTGCATATTATAATTTATTGAATAGAAGTGGTAGGAAAGGGGAGAACCAGAACACTGAATTTTACTTTTTCATTGATCATGTATAAAAAGTATTGGATTTATAAAACTGCCTTTGAGAAAAAAACATAGTTTTAACTCAAGACATTGCCCTTTTTCTTATTTGATTCTTCCTAGATAGTAATGAGGTAAAATTGTTAATGGTAGTATTGAACTAACTAGCATGATACTCTATTGCTATTAGATTTGTAATAATTTTTTGTTGAAATGATTTGATTAAATTGAAGTAGGAAGATTTTCTTAATGTTTTCTTCATCCTCTCTAAAGAATTAAAATATTAAGGATAGTGTTCATGAATGATTCACACAAATTCTATTCATCTTTTGTATTTATTTGAATTGAACATGAATTTTCAGTATAATTTCACTGAAAATGAAATCCATCGAAAGAATTGACTTGGAACTCAGAAAGACATTTATCCATTATATAGCTATGAAATGCAACCTGACAAATGGGAATCAAATGGCAGAACTGGCATCATCAACCAAATGCTGATGCATGAATAAAAACTTAATATGAAACATTCATTTTTTAACAGTACTAAGGCAGGTTATATTTATAAAGCAGACAGCCCAAACTGATTCCAACTTTCAGCTCTTCCTAAGAAGCTGATCAGATTAGTAGGTTGACAATTTCATTTATTACAGTTTCTTCAAAGTATTAAATTGAAAAAGTGTTATCTAATAAAACAAGAAATGATCACCATTAAAAGAATCAGAGTAAATTCTCCAATGCACTGTTGTCAGTCTTCTGTGGAGGACTTATGAAGAGACCTATGGGATGAGTAGATATAGCAGGGTTTCAATTTGTACTGGGGAAGGGAGATCACAGATTCATCAAAGTGACACAAAATTTTATATACATGTGTGTGTGTATGAATAAAAACTACTTAGTGATACTATATTTGTATAAAAGTTTTGCTCACTATTAGAGGATATCACTTATGGTTATTTTACCTAGCTACCACTTTATCCCATCATATAATCCCTGAAGTACTTATAGTTTATACATTTGAAAGTTTCAGAACACATCAGTTCTGATGATTCAGTTAGCCCATAGTTAAATTAAGTACAGATAAGTCCATTAATAGACAAATTCAGTTGTTATAGATTTTTAGAAAGTTTGTAAACTGAGTATTGTACGTATGATTTGATATTTTTAAGTAACTGTTACTTCCTTGGTATTTCTGATCCCAGATTGTCACATGAAAAAAAAGAAAAGACTTGAATTCCTCCTAGTGCTGCTTAGAGAGCTATAATGATGCCAAATGCAAATTCTAGACCTAACAGTTAATTCCTATTGTTCCTTAGTAAAACTTGTGCCATTGGCTATTTAACAGCAGTGTTTTAATAGTTCAGATTTAAGGTCTGAACAGCTGAAAATATATCATTAATATCCATTTCATTTCTTAAAATTAAATGATTTGGCTAAATAAAAAATCTGAACACAAAATAATGTGAATTTCCCACTCAAAATAAGCTAGTCTTACCAGCTACACTAATCCTAGATGAAAATACTATGAAGAAATGTTTCAAAATATTCAAAGATGAATTTGAGAGCCTTATTTTCCCCCTACTAATATTATTATTTTCACTGTGACAATGTGACAAACTTCATGATTCAGACCCTAAATTCATTGCTGTATATTCAGTGAATGTGAACATACAAAGTGTTTTGTCATTTATCCAACATTTAGTAGTTTAGTTCTCAAGTACATTTGATTTTATTAAAAGCCTTCCAGGTTTAATGATTGGCCCCACTGTTTAGACAAATCTTCAATGTATTTCTCCCATAGTTGTATTATGATTTTTTATTTCTTATTAAATTATTTATAATTTATTGGGGAGAACACTTAAAGCACAATATAAAAATTTATATTAATTTCCAAATAACAATATTCACTTCAGAAAGCCTAGTAGTATGCTTATTTTAAAATGTTCCATTAAGCTATATGTTGTCCAGAAAATTACTTATTCTTCTCTCCCTGAGAGTACAGGAGGATGGGAGGAAAAAGCAACATCAAAATCATGAAAACCATCTCCAGAGGTGGTAATTAAAGGAAGAAGAAATATTATGTGGTAGATGGAAACTTTCCATTTCAACCTTTTTATAAGTTATTCCCTTCCACATAATGCAGCTTTACTAGACTGGCCACCTTATGATTTCTCACATTTGCTTCTTAGAATCTCTTGTTTCCTTCAAGACTCAGCTCAAGCACCACATTCTATATGAAATCTTTTCTCATCCCCTCCATTCCTCCAGTCCAACTATTTAGGCTCTCCCTTCCAGATTATTTCAAACTATTTTGTTTTTAATTTTTTATATATTCTATATATATGTATATATATATATGTGTGTATATATAGTCATATATGTACACACATATTTATGTATATGTATGCATGTATGTATATATAGTGCACTCATTAACACCCCCCCATAATACACATACACACAATGGAATGTAAGCTCTTTGAGAGCAAAGACTACCCCTTTGTCTTCACAAACCTCCATAGTGCTTAATAAGTATGCTTTGATTGTTAGCTAACCTGATTTTTGATTGTCAAACATATAGTCTCTTGCCATATATTTTTAGAAGTCTTTCCAACTGAGCAAGTAGGACTTTCCAGAACTTGTTTTCCTGGCATAGAGAATGCTAGGTCATCTCCATGCCACAGTGAATCATCAAAGTAGAACTTCGGTTGAGGGGTTCTTATAACTATATTGGGCTCACTTATAGAAATACTGTCATAAAAGAGAGAACTGAAATGTAAAGATAACATTAATTAATATTACTATATGAATCAGTCAAATGAAATTAGTAAAAGAAAAGTATGTCAGTCATAGCATTCAGGGAAAGACAAAAATATTTGACCTTTGTGAAAAGCGTGTGTCATGACAATGTGGTGATTCAGTTCTTTGTATATAGAGCAATATATTTTACTACGTCCTAAATATTCTACTCATCTATTCAGATTTTAGAGACTAATGCATTAGTTGGGTGATGAACAGTCACAATTCAAGTTTTACCCCTGATGGGAATATTATCATTATAAAACATTCTGCTTTTAGATAAAAATACATTGAATTTATTGCTAATTGATTTATGCAAAATTTGTTTTATGGTATTCTTATGCATATTTTTAGCAAGCTAACTAATCATTAGTTAACATTTGTATTAAATTTTTATAATTTATAGTCAGCTGCCATATCCTGAAGGGAAAATGTATTGTCTCCATTTTATGTATAAAAAAGTAAGAGTAGCATCATATATTTCAACAGTTTACCCAATGTTTCATAAAAAAAGTATTTATCCTGGGATCAGCATACACTGTATCTATCTACCTTTACAAATAAAATATTTTAACCTCTGGAGCCATGATACCTTTATTGAAACAAGTCCTTCACTGAAACATATTACTTCCCTCTTTACCACCTGTCTGCAGAAATGAAGGAAATGAAGAAAATACCACTTGACATAGCTTTTAAAAACATTAAAAGGGTGCTATAATATTCACATGAAAAATAATTCTCCCTCTTTTTGCCATAAGGTCTACAGACTATCTGTAAGAATTCTAGAAATTGAAAGTATGAAAAACTCCAATCCTGCAGATTTATACTTGTATAAATGCTTAGTAGTTTACTTGATCCAGGGTAGCCCTCTAATCAACTAAGCAACAACAGCCAAAAGATAAAATGCTTTTGACAGTTTCTAATATGTTTTCAAATCAGATCATAATAGGCTGTGTGTATGTATTTTTAATAGGTGAGAGGCCCTCCAACTGCAGGAGCATTTAAAGAACGACCAACAAAACCCACAGCCTTTCGAAAGTTTTATGAGCGAGGAGACTTCCCGATTGCCCTTGAGCATGACTCCAAAGGAAACAAAATAGCCTGGAAGGTAAGTCAGGGCACAGCTGTGACAGTCAGCTATGCTTATTGAAGTGACATCTCCCACTGCCAAACAAAGTTGGCCGATAAGTAAATAAGCTAGAGTAATTTCTCAGCAAAAGAAGATCCTAGGAAAGCTCTTAGAGTCAGCCATCCACCTTGGCTAACAATTAAATTATAGGTTGCAAAAAAGAAGATGACAGAGTTGCTTTGCCTTAGAGAATTGTCTGCTGCCCAATTCATCTCTATCTTTATGAGCACCTTGGCAGCCCAGCCTGTTTCAGGCAGTCCATCAAATGATGGAAGCGGTGGCTGGATGCAGTGAGCAACGGCCATTTATCTCCCCCAAATTTCACCTTCCTGCAGGACACTTCCAAATGGAAGCTTTAATTACCTAAATGGATAGGTCAAGATTGCCTGCTCCCTGGAAATGCGCAGTAGAATACAAACGAAGGCAGATTCTTATTCCATGGTCGTATTCTCGGTCTGCAGCATATGTCAGCCAGCGTAATCGCTGTCATACGTGCCCCTGTTAGAGGCTGACCTCCGCCGCTGAAACCATTACAGCGCCGACATTTCTCTGACAAAAGGTTAATTGGCTTCAAAATAAATGTATTGCCTAATGACTCCATTCTAATGCGACTGTGTTTCTCTCTAAAAGGCTCACTGATGTTATTTGTAAAAACTTGCCAATCTCTTAAATAACTAGAGAAGGTTTTTAAATTTAACTTGAGAAATGAATGCTGATCTTTAACCTGTTCTTCCTATTTTATAATTTTTGTTATCACAGTATTTACTTTCCTTTGGGGGTAATCAACTAAAAATATTTTCCACCTGAAAACAAAAAGGATAGTAGTTACACTAGTGTGGATGGCATATCAGGTGATGGGAAATAAAAGTGTCATTGTTAAATATCATTCCAGTGAAACAACTAAGGCATTTAATTTAGAAGGAAAACCAGCAGTAATGTGTTTAGCCCTGTATATAGAAGAGTGTAGCCATTGCTTATGTTACAACTAAAAATTCTAAGTATAAAATAAAACTGTTGAAATGATGTCAAATAGTATAAATTAAAAAACTAGGTTCATTAGAATATCTTTGTTTCCCTTATAGTTTACTTTATAACCAAACTGAAAAAAACACATTTGGCACACTCATCAGATAGAGCAATATTAGATTTTTCCATGATGTCTATTTGCTCCTATATATGCTCAGATTTATGGATATAATTTTCAAGCCTTTTCAGCATTCGTTATGATATTTATTTAGCAATTTAAATTCTTTACCCTTTTAGAGATAAAGTAGCCAATAGTCTGAAAGTTATGAGCTTTTAAAAAAGCAGTTTATAATTTTTAAACCAAAAAACTATTTGTTGTCATTAATAAGATTAGGACTATGGAAATTTATATATATATATATATATATATATATATATATATATAATGTAAATGTATATATATATATATATAAAACATTGCATATATAATTTATAACTTTGCTTACTCCCTACCATTATATTGTTTCATGGGTCATAGTAAAATAGTGTATGTTAGCTAAAATGACTTGCACATTCAAAATGACATAGAAGACATCTTCAGGGATGTATATGACCAGAGAGGAAGCCAGGCTAGTCATGTATCATAAGTAAGGAGTGAAAGATAGAAAGCCAGAGTATTGCACTGGCCTCTATTAAAATATTAAATACTAAAAGACAAAAGGCCAAAGTTTCTAGCATGTTGTATAGATCCATTTATTGAATATTTACAGAAAGATATAAACAAGAATCACATAGAATGAGAGGCCATTGTTATTTGTTTGGAAGAAAGAGTACTCACCTGATGAAATAAAAGATTCATTAAGGTATCATTGTACTAAGTATTTTATTTGTAATATATTAAGAAAAAAGTGGTGATTAAGTTGTTAAGACCAACAGGGCAGGCAATCAAGCAACATATCATGAGGGAGAGACGAGCTTATTTGTGCTAAACAAGTCAAACCACCACTAGCACCATTTCGAGCATCATCTCTCTTCAGATCCTGATGGAGTCAGCCTCAAAACCCTGGTAATACCCATGGCACCCAGGCCACTGATCTTGCATTCAGCTCAGCTTCTGTAGCTATCAACCTTGGAATCAATCCTTGTGGTGATACAATAAGGCAAGTGTTTCTGAAAGTCCTGAAACTCCTGCCTTCTCATGAAGCTAACACTCTCGATGGTCCAGGAATATGTTATCACTATGAGAGTGCTTGGCACTTTCAAATGGTTCAACATCAGCAATCCATCTAGTCCCTCCCCACAACCCACCCGGTGGAAATAAATTGAAGATGCATTATTTATTTTATTCTTGTATACTAAGAACCATGGAGGCTTTCCATCTTGTTTGTAGCTGGAACTTCTTGTATGTTCCATCTCATCCTAGTAAAATACATTCTTCCTGAGAGTATGAGATGTCTTGCTCCATTCATTCATTTATTCATTCATTCATCACTTTATGCCTCCTTGAGAGGATAATGGGTGATTACCATAAAAGGAGTAGAAATAGTGGATATTATCAGTATCAGGACTCCAGTTCACTGGACATCTTTTGCTATTTGAGAGAGTAAATGGTCACACAAGATCAATCAACTCTATTTCTCATTTCAGTCATGAACCAGATTCATTCTGTATCCTCCACACCAGGGCTAACCCTGTCATGGCACAGTGTCGTATGAATGCCTTATATGAGCTGCCAGCCAAGAACTCTCAGTAATGGATATTGGAAGATTTCAAACTAATAGGGATGAAAAGCTTTGGTTCTTAGAGTCTGCATATATTTTCTTTGAGCTTTTCTTTTGGTTGCTGCCATCACTTGATTTTTTTCTTGTAAACCTGTTATATTGCATATTTTAACTTCCTGACCCCATTGGTTTCAATCTATCTTTTCTGACTATAACAACCACGACTTTTGTCTAGCATGATATACTCCTAACTGTAACAACATAGAGCTCAACCCCTAATGGGGTTTGTGTTTACGAAAAAGAGGGCATTTTGTTCTCTCCAGACTCCACTTCTGACTCTTTAGATTTTCCTACTTCCTCCCCAGCCACCCCACATCTATGCAGATACCCTTCCCCTGTTATCTTTCTAGGTCTCTTTTATGTGTTGTCTTCCCTCATTAGAATATAAGCTCCATGAGGGCAAGAACTTTTTTTGCTTGTATTTGCCTTCCACGACATGGTATAGTTCCTGGTATGTAGTAAACATTTGACAAATTCTCTCTCTCTCTCTCTCTCTCTCTCTCTCTCTCTCTCTCTCTCTCTCTCTCTCTCTCCCCCCACCCCATACCTCCACCTTGCTTCTCCTTTTTCCCTCCCTTCCCCTTTCCTCCCTTTCTCCCTCCCTTCCTTCTTCTTATGAAAAAAAAAAAGGATTTTTTTCTGCTTAATTCAGGGCTAGTTAGACAATTCTATCTGCCACATAAGAGCCGTAATTGATCAAAATCTTTTATAGCAACTCCATTTTCCATGAGAGAAAATTTTCACTTCTCATTCAGTTTATTATATGAAGGGACAGGGGACCAGACTGGGATGGCTAACTAGAATGGCTATACTGTGACTGGCTGTAGAAGACTTGGCTATGAAGGAGACAGTTCCTATTAGTGATGGCTCCATAAACATGAGAGTGTTTGTCTTCTGTGGCTCAAGCACTCCCCAACACTCTCTAGCAGTCTAGGTCACTGGGCCACAGGAGACATGGGTTATTTTAAGAGCATAGTTGTTTATTTTTAAATAAAAATGATCATACCCCTAACAGAATGTAAGCACCACATACCCGTGTTCTGAGATAATGAAATAAGTGTTGGGCTCCATCCAGTTTAGTTCTTTTACTGATAGTGACCTCCTATATTTAGGATAAGAGCCAAATGCAATAGTATTAATCTATTGATAAGATAACAAACTCTAAAATATACAGATAACTAATAATTTAATAAAATTGCAAAATGAGAACCAAATATGTACTTTTGTCAGGCTGTGAAGGCTCAGATATGTAATCGTAAATGTTTTATGAATATATAAAAGGCTTTCAAAGAATATTATAGGCTTATAAGTTCTCAATGATTATAAAATATAAATGATACTAACTCTATAAAGTAAAAGAAGACAAACCAAGCTGACTATATAATACTTCTTGTATGTATGTGTTAACATAATATTACAGTAAAATTTTGCATACTTTATCACTTTTGATCAGGAAAAACACATATATGTGAATAAGTAAATCACAAGAAATATTTCAGCAAAAAGTATCAATTTTCTTCTCACCTTTTAAAAATTCTAATTGCCAGAATACTTTGTTAATATCTCTGACATGGTCTGTTCTGCTAATGTAGTGTAAAAATGTCCTCAACATGGGAAACTACTTCTTAGTTTCCTTGTCTTATGATTTTCCTCTGACCCTCTATAAGGTTGAATGTTCACTTAACATCCTGTTCTTGATGAATTGTTTTTTTCTCTCTTCTCAGTCTCCCTTGGTTTTATCAATCAATTTAATTCGTGCCCATGGCTTAAAACTCAACCAGTATGCAGACACCCTGCACCTATCTCCAGTTCTGAATTGAGTTTCAGACCTGATTCCCAAATGCCTTCAGGATCTCAAAGTCACCCTTTCTCAAACCTTGAGACAGGTTGCTCTTTTTGTCCTAAAAACTCCCTACCCTAAAATCATATTGTGGATCTAGAGCTTAAAAGAACTTCAGAGACTATTCTAACCCTTTCTGCTTTATTTTCAGTAGCTAGTATCATACATATATTTAGATATTTATTGGATTGATTTGGGTTTGGTCACATAAACTGTGATGCTTCTATCATTATTTGAAGTTTGGAGCAAGTCAGTGCTTATTGATTGCTCTACAAGTGCATAGAAACCCCTTTCCCTGTTTACTACCATTAAGTGGCTGTATATTGCTTGTTATTGTAGGAAAAGAGTAGTTTTCCCAGTATTTTTGACTTGGGTCTTAGAATTAGACAACTAAAACTGACAGGGAAGTAGCACGTTCATTTTGTATATGTACAAAAATACATGCAATCATGTATATGTGTATTGGTATGTTGGTATATGTATGTTGGTACACATGTATATCCTTGTCTCTACATGTAAATGTATATCTTCTGGAATATATATTATATATTTGGCAGGAAGTTTTCTGAACTAGTCAAGAAGACTTTAATTCAGAGTCAGGAAGATCTGAGTTCCAAACCCAGTTCTAATTCATATTGGCTCTGTGACTCTGGATGACTCACTTAAATTATCTGAGTCTCCGTTTCCTCATCTGTAAAATTGAAATGATAATGGCACTTACCTTGTTGTGAGGATGAAATGAGATTTGCATATGAAATGCTGTGCACTTGTAAAATGCTTTATAAATGCTTTCCATTATCATTCAAATAAAAGGGGGAAAAAGGCCACTACGTCTGTAGAACCTTTTCCTGTGGAGCACTAAGATACTTATGATAAAGAAGAAGAAAAGTAGTGAAGTGCTGCTGAGGTTACCTTGGGTTACTTCTACTGTCCTTTGATAATATGATTATTCCATGGTAGAGTTTAGTAATCTATAGATAGACATAACCAGGAAAATGGTCAAGAACAATAAATTGCCTCAAATGTTTACATGCCAATATATGATTTTAACACAAAAAAGTGCAATGTAATTAAAAGAGTTCTGGATTTAGGGGTCAAATCTGCTTTGCCACATACTACCTGTGTGACCTTGGGCAAGACAATCTCTCTGGGCCTCTGTTTTGCTCATTTGTAAAATAAGAGACTTGGACTAGAAGACTTTTTAGGTCCTGTCTGAATCCTAAATCATAAGTTAATATTACCTCATAGATTTCACTAATATTTCTAACCATTGGTTTGTATCTTGCTAGATATTCTATAATGTTCTAGTTTCTATTACTGTTCACTGTTTAATCTCCTTAAGGATAACCTGTTTGTAATTTATGGTGGCAATGAGCTGGTCTTAGGTCACCATTTTTTTCTGTGCTTCTTTGCTGACATACTGCTATGAATATTGTCAGTGGAAGTCCTTTGGTTCTATTTTTGGATCTTGACCTTTTCCATAGGTTTTACACAGTCTATGTAAAAGACTTACCAAAAAGGGTGACAAAAGCCACCATTTATAGTGCTTGTGTAAGTTCTTACATTTTCTGTCCAATATGGTGGGGAAAATAAGCTTATGAATGATAGAACTAATGTTAGATTTTTAAAATTATGATATTAGGATGTAATTGGTCTACTTCTTAGCTCAATGCCATCAAACTCAAAAGGCCTTGAAATTCAAGTCTAAGTCTGCCCATCTTGGTTTTCAAAATTATTTGTCTCTGGTGTTGTTTTTCTTTTCCATTTCATTAGTATATTTAAATTCCTGAGTTTACATTAAGGATTTTCAGTGACCTCAAGTTCTTCAGGTTTTCCCTCTTTAGATTTTAGTGAATTCTTGATATCATCTCTTATTTTATTTAATCTTGGTTTAGAGATAAAGATCTTCCTTAGGATTTCCCTGCATTTGTTAATATGTTGCTGTGTGACTTGGAGCTGAGGATAACATTGACAAAAGACAATATGAAGCCCTTGCCTGTAGGTGCTGGGATCTGTTTCCAATTTTGCTATGTTGTGTGCTGGCACATAATGAAATATTCATGTCTTCATTTCATTTCATGCATACTTACAATTTGACTGCTTTAAGAGTTGGTGCTATCTGGGCTGAAATCTTTTAGTCAGGCATTGATAGTTCGGATTTATTCTAGTTTATTTTGCCTTCTTGCAGTACTAGAACATGAAGAAGCACCACTTTCTCCATTATCCTCTGTGTCAGTCTAAAGTATGATGATGGATTTGAGTAGGACCAGCCTTCATCTCTATGCCCTTCCATCTGTTCTTTGACTCTTTGGAGCAGTTACATCATACTGACTAGATTATTAACTCAAACATTAGTGCCCATTGAGCCTAATTAGTCAGCCTATCACTGTTTCTGATAGCTGCTGATAGTTTGTTCACAGCTACCATAAGGCTCTGAGGGCACGTAAAATCTCTATGGTTCATTACTCTGGGTGGCATTCCCCTACTTCGCTGTTGTTCCCCTTCACCCATACACAACTTAGACAGTGGGTTGAGTTTTGAGGGAGTATCATCCTCATCATCAATCATCATCCTGTTATCTAGTCTTTGATTAGATGAGGGACAGCATTTCCAAATGTACTATTTCAAAGGACAACTACATTCTAATATACTCAAGACATTGGCTATCAAAGAAATCAGGTAACATAAAACATGAATGTATGTTTGTACATATGGATATGTTATATTTAAAGCAAGTAGAAAGACTGCTAGATTTCAAGTTGCAAGACAAATTTAATACATATATAAACGTATATGTATATATGTATACGTTTGTAAGTATGTATATATACACATATATAGGCATAGAAATGTTCCTAGGTAAGTGATTTGACCCCTCTGTGCCTATTTACTCAATTTTAAAACACAAAATGATCATTTTTGCTATACCTATAATATAATGAGGGTTTTTAAGATGATCAAATTAAATTGGATTCAATTCAATAAACAGTTTAATGGAATAATGTATTTAAAGTGATATATAAACCTTAAAAGCTTTATGAATATTTGCTAACATATTAGGTAAATTTTTCAGTATTATAGATACTAATTAGAAGCCAAAGGAGAACTTTCATATCTTGTAGTTCAAAGAATAGTTTTCATTTAATTATTTGATTGATGCAATAATTTGACAATAAATCTCTGGTCTGATTCACTTGAGTTGTCATATCATTATACAAGTGATAATTAGATGTTTAACAATAAGAAAAGTTGTTTTTTAACTTTTCTATAAAATTAATGTTGGAATAATATCTACATTAACATGGCTTTTCTAAAAACTTGAAATCATTTTTGTTAAGCCCCCCCAAAATTATTTGCACTTTAGACTTTTTAAATTGTTTCCATTGAACCATTAAAAAATTGAAAATACTATAAACATCATAAAAATTAAACATGATCTTATTTTTCTTTAAAAAATAACTTTGGTCTATAATACCTGAGAAAACCACCTTAAGATTGTACCTAAAAGATACGATGATTGGAAAAGGTGAACTGGAACAAGATTCATGAAGCTGTAGAAGACAGAACTTCATCAGCCAGACCATTTTGGAAAAAAGTAATCCTTTGTTAATACTAAAGTGCTTTGCTGATCACTATTCATTCTTGTGAGCAGTTGTTTTCCTAAATCTTACTTTAAAAATAAAAAAAAACAAATAAAGTTTTTTAAAATCACAATAAAAATGTTTTCAACAGAAAAGAAGTATTGTGCATAAATTAATTGGCTGCTTAAAGCAGTCAAGAAAATTTCTACAGACAGTAGTTTGTGTGGACACCTATATCTGTATTGAATCACAAGTTTCTAATAATAATGTAAAACTGTTTTCAGTCATTTTTCTCATATATTCTTGTCATTTTAAATATTTTCCAGTTTCTTGCCAGAACTCCTATTCACTTATTGAAATAAAACTATCAGAGTAAACTGTTTTAATTACCATAACTGATTATTTAATAATTATAAAACCACGTTGCTGAATACAATTATTAAAAATCTGCACAGCACTAATTTTTGATATAATTAAAGTTCCAACCATGACAATTTCCTGAACCTTAAGGTCACAAGATTGTAATACTTTGAAATTTTATTTTATAATTCATTCCTCCTCTATCCTCCTTTTCCTAATGTTTTGTAGAAAAAAGAATATGAGTCTCTGCACCATGAAATGAAACACCATATTGATTTAAAAATTGAATAGGCAAATTTACTCAACAGTTGAATAATTTGTTTCACATTAAAAAATAAAGAATGTTGTCTTGTAACTGTTTCAAATTTCTCTTTCTTTTGATAACTGCCAGCGCTTGAGCTTGGGTGCCAGGCCTTACTAGAATTTGTAAAGCAGATTTTTCTAAAGGAAGTGACAGTTTACCTGATTTTTGTAGTATAGAGCTGCCATATTTCAATTATGAATTCCTTTGTGATTAATTAATAGCTGAGGCTTATCCTAGAAGTCTTGGAAATAAGTAATCCTCTGGCAGTTAATTTACTCTTCCTTCACAGGAGGGGACTGCATATACAATTAAAGGCATTCCTTTATTTGATGCAAATTGCCATCTCTTGAAAGTGTATAGAATGAAAATACAACTATGTATCAGAAATAACTTTAATTTAAATTTGCTAAATGACCTCTGAAATCTAGATGAAAGATTTTCTGCTGAATGGGCTGATGCTCCCTGCTGCCCATATAATTTATGTGAGAAATTAGTGTGAATGGTTCACTTTTATGGAGCAGTGCTGCTTGTAGCAAGCCTGCAGAAACAATTTTCCCCCAAGCCTCCATCTGTTCTTCAAACTGGGGCATATGCCATCTCATCGAGCTTGAAAGTCAGCTGATTTATAACTCCTGAAAAGTGCATAGATTGAAAAGAAAGGTCGACTGCTGCTATGTGACAGTGATTTGTTAGGCACTCGGATAAAGACAATTCACATTACTGTGGACCCAAGGGGAAACAAGTGATGTTGTAAGCTTCAGAACTTGGTAGACTGACAACTGGGAGAAAAACAAATCACTCCTCCTTTTAAAGTTAAACAATCAGGACTGTTGGGGAAGTTTGGTAGATATGGGTGGAGTTTTGGGTCAGCATGGGGATATTGTAGCTGAAATATTCCATTATCAATTTGTTTTAGGAAGAAGTAGAATGATGCTCACCTTACACCCTACTGCACCCATCTATAAATGTTGTCATCTAGAAATGTCTGTGCTCATTACATTTTAATTTTTAAACTGTAACCAGAAACATCATTCTTAAGAATTCTTGTTGCTACTTATCAAAAAATTCTGGTTAGGGCCATGAATGGAGCTTTGATGAATTTTCTGAAGGTGAATCTGCTGGCCTCTTCCAATTAGTAATTTAATGAAAGACTCATTCCTTTTACTTACTATTTTCTTTTCCTTTTACAGAGGCACTACAAAGAACCTAAACTCTTTGACAGGTGACAAATGAAATCAAAGTAACAGTGTGACCATAAGAAAATCAATGTTTGTTTGATGTTTTCATTTATGGTGGAGAAAGTGTCTCTTCTGATTTGAGGCTTCTAGAGAGACAATGAGATCTTAGACCCCTTGAAATTGAATGGAGTTTCTTATTTCCTTGGAGAGAGGGAAGGAGAAAGAGAGGGAAAAGTAAACAATTTCAAAAGGTATTCTACTCAACATTTATTAAGTGGTTATTAGTTGCAAGGGAAAGGTAACAACTGAAGACTACTTAAAAAAGCATTCCAGGTTAAATGTTACTTTGAAAAGACTGGCATGAGAAAGGTAACTGACATGAAAATCAGTTGAGATTCATGGATGTGAAATTTAGATTCATATCCAGAGTTTATTTTTAAAAAATCTTCCAGCCATAAAATAATATTGAAAAAATAGAGTCCAGTGCAAAGGAATGATCTCTTTTGAATCTCTTCTACAGAATTTTTATAGTTGCTCATGTTTCTTTTAGCAATATGGTTTAAATCAATGCTATAGGTAAGTTAAAAATTGGTAATACTCACCATAAAACTCATATGGTTTTCAATGAACACTACTCTACATTTCCCTTTCTTAACTGCCTTTCTTCCCTTATGTTAATAGATTTAGAAAACCTCCCATTGTTTCTTTGAATGTTTATATTTGACTTTAAGTAGCCACTGAATAATTGTTTGTAGAATTTTAGCAGTTTTTAGCTTTAAAAAGTTTACTTATAAGGGCCTTGTGGTGAATTTAAGTTGATACAAGGTAGGGGAAAATATTGATGAAACATCATTACTGATAGCTAATAAAATTAAAGCTGGAGAAAGTCACATAACCATGATGACAAAGTCAACTATAAGTTACGTCATCTGATCTCATTGTCTCAGTGTAATCACTTTACTCTTCTCTAAATGATTCTCTATCCCCATTCTCACAATGGCTGTTCCAAAACCACTTTTCTTTCTCAAACTTCTCGTATCATTCGGTGTGCTACTCAGTCAATTACTGGCTGACCTTGCCTCCTACTTTCCCGAGAAAATAGAGGTCATTCACCTTGGCATATCTTTCCCCCTTCTCTACATCTTGAAACCCTGGGTATCGTACCCCACACTTCTGTTCTGCACTCTATGATGGTGGCCCCTTCACTTCTGTTCTGCACTCTATGATGGTGGTCCCTTTTCTCACAAATCATAATGCGTCTTCACATATTTGTGTTCCCTTCACTTCTCATCTTTTTTGTCTTATTGTTCCCACAATTATTTCCTTTGTCTATAATTTGTAATGAGATAATATTTATCAAGTACTTAGCATGGTTCCTGTGACATAGTGGGTACTATTCAACAAATGCTTCCTCACTTACAAATGTCTCCTTATCTACTAGTTTCTTCCCTGCTTCCTAGAAATAGACCTAATTTTCCTTCCCTTTATTAAAAAAAAATCAGCAGCAGATTCTACTAGCCTCTTAAGATTTTATCATCTATCTATCCTCCCTTTCTCAGACAAACTCCTAAAAATGATGGTTTTCTGCCTCTATTTCCTTTTTATTCACTCATTTTTAACCATTTACAATTTATCTTTTTTCTTTTCTCTGTTGAACACAACTTTTTTTTTTTTTTTTGCAATTCACCTTCTGACTTCATCAGTCAGCTGAAACGCCCCAAAATTACTACCTGTGCAACACAGGACAAATCATTTAACATCTCAAGGTCTCAGTTTCTTCACCTGAAAATGAACTCATTAAATTATAACACCTTTCAGGTCCCTGCCAGCTCAAAATCTATGAACCTATGTCCTTATCACCTGAACTTTTGCTACAGCTTCTCAATCCTCCTGCCTCAAGACTTCCTATTCAATCTACCTTCCACATAGCAGCCAAAGTGATTTGCCTAAAGTGCAGATCTGAGCATATCCCTCTCCACTCAATAAATTCCAGTGGCTCTTAGTTCTAGGATAAAATTTCAACTCATTAGTTTAGCATTTAAAGCTCTTCATTAACTGGCCCCAAACTTCCTGTTCAGCCTTATTATACTTTACTCCTGTATGTGTATTTTATGACCTAGCCAAATTGGCTTTCTTGCCATACTTTGTACATTATACACTATCTCCTATCACTATACCTTTGTATAGGCATCCATGCTTGAAATGTACTCCCTCTTCACCTCTGCCTTTTTAGAATACCTGGTTTCCTTTAAGATTCAGCTCAATCAAAACCTAGAGGACACCTTTCCTGGTTTCCTAGTTTCTTCTAGTGCATTTTCCCACAAAGTAACTTTGCATTTATTTTGCATATACTGCTATATATATATATATGGGCTCTCTTAATAGAATCTAAGGTTCTTGAATGCATGGAACGCCTTACTTTCATCTTTATATCCCCAGTGCCTAGGACAGCGACCTTGTACAGTGGGCAGCTAATAAATGCTTGTGATTTGATCACTCCTTGTCCAAAGATTAGACAAAGACGAATCTAATTAATGTTTGTAGATGTTCTAGAAATTGTACTATTATTATTAAACCACTCTCCTCCCCCTTTTTATACTGTCTTAATCACTTTGGAAACAAAAAAGAATTGTATAGGAACAAAGTACATTTTGTCTGAAAACCAATGTTCTGAAAATTCTACTTTGTTGCTAATAAGCCTATCATTAGAAAATTTTAATCAGCTGTTCTAAGTTGTGACAGAGTCAACAAAACATTGATACCTTTGATGTTTTCCATAATATCTGGTCTCTCTAACTCTATACCATATATGTGTATGTGTCTGCATACACATACACATACACACATATACTTATATATGGTTATGGTTTTGCTTAAAATTTTTTGACTGGAAGTGCTTTTTCTTCACATGTACAAATGAACATATACAAATTTAGGCATACCCATCTTAATAAGCCAGGGTTGTGTTACTTTATTAGGATCGTCGCAGAGAGGAAGTCTATTCCCCCTCTGCTGTGGAATCTGAGTTAGCATCGCCCAGATAGAATCCCAAGGAGAAAGGAAAGCAAATAAATATCTCTGTAAACCTTTGACTCATCCTTTTAATGACCCAAAGCCATTCTCCAGGCACTTGCCTAGTAATCAACATGCATCTTATAAGTATTAATTGTGCTTTGCTATTTGTTTTCACCTCCTTAAACCAGTGAAGATATTTTCCCTTTCATTTCCTAATATTAACTTCACAAAGTGTCCAGCCTGGCCCATTGCACCTGGTATCATAGAAAAATCCTTTATATGCCTCTTGTTAACCTTTGGTAAATCAAGAAATAGTCCACTATCATACTCTCATCTCCCTCAACCAATTATTTTGTTCAAAGATCCCACTTTATACATCTGGAAGTAGGCAGCAGATGCTTTGCTTCACACCAATCACCACAGCAGAAACCTGAAAAGGAAGTAGTATATTTAACATGTCAGAGGTGACACTCTTCCTAGATACAAAGAAAAAGTTGGAACTGTAACACTTTAACAATCATATTCTAGACATGGTAAGTTTTTAATAAATCGTTTAATGATTATTCATTGTTGTTAGACTCCAGCTAAACTATATTATCGCAATAGCATTTACATATAAAAGTAGGACAACCAAAAGATAAAAAATGAAACATATTTACCAGTTTCTCGAGTCATCTTTTCCCTTCCAATGGCAGTTTTATTCCCACATTTAGACTCAACACCTCACTCTTCAATGTGTTATATGAGAGAATGGAAATAATGCTGAGAAAATCAGATTTGGTAAGAGCAGCTTGACCAGATACCTACAGAGGAAATAAATCCTGGAGGGGATATAAATTTATGGACACCCTGGAATTAATTTTGAAAGTATCTCAAAGAGATCCCTAAATAATAAAAAAGATCTTATTTGGTATTATAAATCCTCAAGAAAAAAAAAACAACAGAGAGTACACTAGCAACTATTCCCATATTTGCTTATTTATACATACCTATAAAATCTTTATGAGGCTGGTCTACTATGAATTAATGCAATTTAACAGTATCAATTTTTAAAATAATATGAGATCACATCTTCACAGTTACAAATTGAGTTAGAATGTAGAAAATAAAGGACCCGTCTGCTGTTGTTATTACTGATTAAAAAAACAGAACAAAACATTTGACTCAATAAAATAAAACATAGTCTTAAAGCAGGGGTTCTTAGAATGGGGTTTGTGAACTTGATATTTCAAAGATTTGATAATGAATCAGTCAATATGTGTTTGTTAATTACTTATTATGTACCAGACATGTGCTAAGCATTGAGAATACCAAAAAAAAAAAAAAAAAGGCTAACACTTGCTCTCTAAATAGCTCACATGTTGGGGGAGAAAAAATGAAAAATTCTAATGGATAAAAAATAAATACAATGTAGAGAGAAAGTAATTTCAGAAAGCATTAGCAGTTGGGAGGGGGCACAAAGAGATCAAGAAAAGCCTTCTATAGAAGGTGAGAACTGAACCAAGACTTGGAGGAAAACTAGAATATCAGCAGGTGGAAATGAGGAGGAAAAACACACTTTAAGCATGGAAAATATCTAGTGATAAGGCATGGAATCAAAAGATCATTTTTCTATGTGTGCAAGAAATAGTATGTAGGCAAATATCGTTGAATGTTAAAGTATTTGGAGTCAAGTCAAAAGCATTTAATAAGTGCCTGTGGTGTGCCAGTAACTAAGCTAAATTCTAAAGGTAGTAAAGAGTCAGAAAAAGAATAGGAAGATTTCAGGTTGTAAAAGGATTTAAAAGTAAAATATTTTAAATTTAAAAAAATTAATTTTAAATTAGATTAAAATTAATTTCAAATTAAACACAAATTAATTTTAAACTAAATCTAAATTTAAAATTAATATTAAATTAAAATTTAAAAATTAATTTTGAATTAAATTTAAACTAAATTTTTAAAATTTATTAAAAATTGATCCTTGAGGTAATATTACAGAGCCATTGGAATTCATTGCATCTGTGTGTTTAAGAAGGTTGGGGGAGTGACATGGTCAGACTTTCATTTTAGAAAGATTACTTTGACAGGTGAGTGGAAGATGGATTGGAGTGTATAGAGGAGGCACTGAAACCAACCAGAAGGCTATTGCAGTAGTTCAGATCTCAAAAGATGAATGACTTGACCAGGATGATGACTTTGTAAGTGGAGAAAAAAGGATATGTGTAAGAGATCTTGTAAAGGTAAAAAAATCATAAGACTTAACAGTAGACTAGATAGGTGGAACAAATGCAGATAAGGAGTGGAGGATGTTATAGAGGTTTTGAACCTCGGTGACTGAGAGAAAAGTAATCCTCTAAACAGAACAGAGAAGCTTTTGAAAAGACTTGGAGGAAATATAATGAGTTCTGTTTTGGAAAGGTTGAGTTTGAGATGTCCAACAGGCTTTTGGTGACTTGAGAATAGAGATCATGAGAGAAGTTAGTGCTGGTTAAATAAATGGACCTGAGAATCACTCATGGGAACTGATAAGATCACCTAATGAGATTACATAGAGGTTGAAGAGAAAAGAGACCAAGGGAGAGTCATTTAGGATATGTGACCTAGAGGGAAATATAGCAAAGGGGATTGAATGATCAGACAAAGAGGAGGAGAACTAGGATAAAACACTATCATGAAAACTGAGTAGAGAATATTCATAGTAAGAGGATGATTAACAATGTTAAAGATTAGGAAGAAGTCAAGAAAGCAAACTGAGAAAACACCACTAGCTTTGGCAGTCTTTAACTTTTGAATTGATAACTATATTTTATTATAATTGATTTCCTTTGTAATCCTAGCTATATTTAAATGTAAAATGCAAATTCCATGCAAATTTAAAACACTATTAGGAGAAGGAGTCTATAAACTTCACTAGACTGCCACAGGGATCTCTCTATCCTGTCTCTGTCTCTGTCTGTCTATCTGTCTGTCTCTCACATACACACACACACACACACACACACACACACACACACACATGATTAGGAGTCCCTGCATTAAAGGCTTATCTTCAGTGAGCTATCTCCTATGCATGTTGTCAAGCAGGAATCACATAAGATGTCTTAACAGAGAAACCATCTTCTTAAATGTTAAGTAAGACATAAGATATCTAAAGATTGCTTGATAGTGAGGTTCTCCCAGTGATTTATGTATGTGTCTGTGTGTTTGCTGTTTTGCTGATTTGCATTATAACAGAATACTTTATAAAGATGTCTGGCTTCATGAAGTAGCTCAATCTAGAAATCCACATAGGAAAGCCAAGTGAATGAAGAATATACACTCTTCAGATGTTGATGTGCAGCTGAACAGGCAGCTTATTGAATTAGTTCATACACCCTCACACACACACATATAGATAGATAGATAGATAGATAGATATAGTTAGATAGATAGATAGAAAGATAGGTGAATAAACTGAATAAGCATTGCTGATAGAAAATGATCTAGCTCAGAGTTAAATTACTGGAAGAAGGCAGGCTGTATTGCAATTGGGAGGTAAGATAGTGCTTCTAATGATCTATACCTAGTACCTGTCATCAAGTTCATCTTTTTTATAATCAGTAGTTTTCTAATAATGTCATATGGCTACAAGTCATGGAACTCCAAAATCTCTGAAGAGTTGGGTTTTCAGATGACCAGAAAGACAATGAAAGACACATTGTGGGTCTAAGCAGGGTACAGTATATTTATAATAATTAATGTTTATTTAAGAAGTGATTTAGAAGACATCAAGAATATGTATGATTGGAAAAGGAGGTGATCAAGACATTTAGAGACGGGGTAAGAGCAGAGAGTGTGAAAAGTTTTAAGTGGCCTTCATCATATATTAAAAGACCCAGGAGAAGGTCTCTTGTACATTCAGCAGATAGTCAATTGAAGATTTATGGAAGGATGTGGGCAAGAATTGGAAAGGCTGATGAATTATGATTGGATTGAGATCTGCACTGATGAACAACATCTCCACATTGATAAAACTATAGATTCATAAAAATATTGAACTAAGTCAAATATAGTAGTCAGAACTTCATTTATCACACACTCCAGCTATTATGTGCTACTTGGATTGTCCCATTTTCCCAATGTGAATTATGATTTACATCTCCGTTCCCTTTGGAAACTTTACTAAACAGTAAACTTGGGACATTCCTGAATTTACTTCATGTTAAAGACAAAACTTCCTTTAAATGTCAGTTGCCATAATTTATATACCTTAATTTTAATATTAGAAACAAAATAGTAAGCTTCTGAATCTTATTTTAGCTTAATTTTTTCTTTCTCTGACTTTTAAAAAGAATATAAACCTTAAAATATTTGTGATTTGAATAGGAGCACTTCTCTCAGAAGGGCATTGTAGAAATTCATTAATGTTTATGAAGGAATTTAATTGAAGAAAATACTACCCAGTAAGGAAGGACAGCATTGATTATCATAATCAAATTTTTAGAAAGAAATTTCAAAAAGATCCATTGACTGGATCACAGGAGAAGAATGTTTTCAGTTCTGTGTACTAATCCTTTGACTCCCAAATTAAATACATTTGTTGACCCCAAAATATAAGCTTTTATAAAAGAGAGATACCATTTAGATGTCATATTGCAAAGTTGGCCATTTACATGAATCCTGTTTATTTTAGCATTGTAGCAATTTAAGAACTAAAGTTTCATCAAAAACTGTAAAGCCCACTAGTCCAGCACCCCTCCTTTTACAAAAGAGAAAACTGAGACTTAGAGAAGTGACATAATTTGCCCAAGTTCATGTAGGTACTAAGTGACGCAGCCCTCATTCTTACACGACAAATGCCAAACTTTAAAGAAATGAAGTAGGAAAAGCTTCATGCCACTACTAATGTTGAATACATGGCCAAGTTGTTAAAATGGCCCAAAATTTAATATAATATTTAAGTCTAATATAATAATTTAATTTAATATTTAAGCCTAATAGCATAGTATATGTTTGAAGACAATGATACAGTATTTCTTCTGCTTGAATATCGGTAATAATGATGTGAACTAAAATTCATATAGCATTTATTACGTACTAGAACCTGTGCTGGACATTTTTTACAAATATTCTCTCATTTGATCCTCACAATATTCCTAGGAGATAGGTGCTGTCATTATCCTTATTTTCCATGAGAGACAACTGAAGCAAACAGAAGTTAAGTGACTTGCCCAGGTTCATGTAATAAGTTACTGAGGCTAGATTTGAACTCAGGTCTCTTCCAGGGCTGGGGTTTTATCCACTTCATTCTTGAACATACCTTGCATCTTTCTTTTCTCCACACACGCAGACCCAAACCTGGGTGAAGTCCTCATCCTCTATTGTTGGAACTATTTTGATACCCTACTTTTTGGTCTTCCTAGCTCAAGTTTCTCCACACTCCAATCCATCATCCATACAATTGGCAAATAAAATTTCCAGAAGTACAGTTTGAATTGTATGACCCAACAAACTCCAGTGACTTGCTATTATTACCTCTAAAATAAAATAAAAATCCATTTTAGTTTACATTTAAAGATATTTAGTACCTGGACCTAATGTACCATTCTAGACTTATTTCATATTGCTAACCCTATACACACTCTATGATGCAAATGGTCCTTTTCTGAAATGTAACATTTCATCTCTTATCATTTTCACATGTGACAGTCCATTCATAATTCCCCTACCCCTACCATCTCTTGGAATCCCTAGTCTTTTTAAGCACTCAGCTTAAGCATCACCTTCTGCTTGATACTTTTCCTGTATCCCTTCAGTTTCTAGCATTTCTCACTTGTATATACCTATACACATACATTATATGTATATGTATATGTATTGTCTTCCTTGCTAGAATATAAGCTACTTAAGGACAGAGAAAATTTTAATTTTTTATTTGTTAACTTCAGTGCCCAGCATATTAAATGCCTGACATATAGGGCCATTAATAAATGCTTGATAGAACTGAATATAATAGATGTTAATTTTTCCTTTGTTAATTAACCAAAGTTTATTCTTTTTTTCCTTACCACTCAAACAAATAAAAAAGTAAAAACCTCTTGTAACAAATAATCTTTATGAGTCAAAGCAAATTCCTTCTCTGGATATGTGCAAAAAAGGTATATCTCATTCTACATTTTGAATCCATCACTTCTCCGTCAGGAGATGGGTAGCATGCTTCATTTTCAGTCTTCTAGATCTATAATTTGCCATTGCATCAGTTGGAATTCTTAGATCCTTTAGAGTTGTTTTTCTTTATAACGCTGTTGTTCTATAAATTGTTCTTCTGGTTCTGGTCAATTCACAGAGCGCTTTCCAGTTCTCTCTGACATCTACCATTTCATCATTTCCTATAATGCAATAATATTCCTTTGCATTCATATATCATAGTTTGTTTAGCCATTCCCCAGTTGGTGAGCACCCACTTAGTTTCAGAGGATTTGGGGGGCTACAGAAAGAGCTGTTGAAAATATTTCCTACCTAGGAGTCCCTTTTTTCTTCTTTGATCCCTTTGGAGTACATGCCTAGTGGTTACACCACCGAGGCAAAAACAATAATAATAGCTATCACTTACAGAAGGCTTATTTTGCGCCAGGCACTGTACTAACAATTACAACTGTTCGCGCATTTGATTCTCACAATAACCCTGAGAGGTAGGTGCTCTCATTATCCCCATTTTACAGATGTGAGAACGGAGGCAGACAGAGGTTATAGACTTGCCCACAGTTACACACCTAAAATAGCATCTGAAACTGGATTTAAACTCAGGCCTTTGACTCTAGGCCCAGGGCTCTCTCCTCTGAGTCATCAAGCTGTACACTTTTGTAACTTTAGGGCCATAATTCCAAACTGCTTCCTAGAATGGCTGCACCATTCCCCAGCTCCACCAACAGTACACCAGTGCACCTGGTTTTCTGAAGCTCCACCAACATCTGCCATTGAGGCTGCTATGTGGTCCAGTAAAGCATTCGAGTCAGGAAGACCTGAGTTTGAATCACACCTCACACATTTACTGGCTGTGTGACCTTGAACAAGTCATTTTGCCTCATCTGAAGAAAGGAAATAATAGTAGTAACTACCTCACAGAGCTGTTGTGAGGCTCAAATGAAATAATATGTATAAATCATGTTAAAGTCACATATAAATGCTAGCTATTATTATTTTGTAGTTGACTTCATCATCTTAAGTCGGATAAAGCATTGCTTTAATTTATATTTCTCTAATTATAGAACAAATTTGGATTTCTTCTTTTGTAAAGTTGCTATTTATGTATCCTTTGACCATTTATCTCTTAGGAAATGGCTTATTCTTTTAAATTTGAGCCAGTTTTTATTTATCTTGGATATGATATATTTATCAGAAGAACTTAATGCAAAGATTTTCCCCCAATGCCCTTCTAACTTTAACAGCATTGATTTTCTTTGAGCAAAACCTTTTTAAATTTTATGTAATCAAAATTGTCTAGTTTATCCTCCATGATCCTATCTATTCCTTGTTTAGTCATGAACTCTTTCCCTATCTATGGATCTAAAGGATAATTTCTTTCAGTGAACTAATAATGTTGTGTTAGGATGTTGTATGTCTAAATCATATATTTGTTTGGAGTTCGTCTTACTATACCATGTGAAATGTTGGTCTATACCTAATTGCTTCTAGAATGCTCTCTAGTTTTCCCTGCAATTGTCAGATAGTCAGATCTTACCCCAATAACTACAATATGGATCTATGACATACTATGCTCCTGCATTCATTTGCTTCTCTATGTTTTGTACCCAATAAGCTCTACTGATTGACCTCTTTATTTTTAACCAGTATGATTGAAATTTCTGTTTCATTCTCCTCCTCCTTTCCACTCCCACCCCAAGATTCTTTACCTTTATTTCTGGAGATTAATGTTATTATTTTTCTAGCTCTGCAAAATAATCCTTTTGGTAGTGTGGTTTTCCAAAAAATAAGAAAATTAATTTGGGTAATATTGTCAGTTTTATTGTATTGGCATATCCTACCATTGAGTAATTAATTTTTCTCATTATTTGGATATTTCTAATAAAATAGAAGTTATGGATTTTCTTATTTTATAATGCCAACAAATATTTGTGAAGGATCATTCACATTGTAATAGATTCCATCTTAGTTTTAACCTATATATAGGTGGTAAGGAATTATGAACATCTTATAAAGGGAAATACAGTGTCTTTTAGATTGTGTTAGGGGAGCTATAAATTTATAAGGAAAATATTCACTTATAGTAAGCAGTTTAGTGATAGGATAAAATAGAGACAAACCATAAAATTTTGAGGAATGTGTGTAAAACATAGGAATTTAGTGATTGGGAATATAATAAGTTGTAGAAGGAATAAAAATTACAAGAAAATATGTTTTTTGTCATTTTAAAAAAGGATTTTTTGGTATCCCTTTTTGATTTTGTTGTAAAACTAGTGCTACCATCAAAAGTTATCATCATAAAAATTGAGTTTTGTGGGACTGGTTGGGGTCCCTAGAGTGTGTGGCTATGTGGAATTTGACCAAAAAGCATCGGAAGCAATGAGTTACAGTTGAACTTTGAAGGAAAGAGGGTCAAGCAAAGGAAAAACATTCCGGAAGGACAGATTAGCAAGTTAGAGAAGCTCAGAGAAATTTTCTTGTGAGAATTTCAAGACAAGGTTTTGAATGTTAAATGATAGGGATAAGGTCCCTCAATAATTATCTTTTGTTAAATGGCAGATGTTTTTCTATACTGAATTCAAAGGAAAAGAATTTTTAAAAATGATAAAATGTAAAATATTAGAAAATGGATAATAGATAAAACAAGACATTCTAAATGTTAAAGAATATGTGCATCAATAACCTGATTTTTCTTTAAAGACAATTATACATTTTAGGATTGATAACATTTAAGTTTTTAAGAGAAAAAAAATCAGGATCAATGGTCAAATAAGGAGAAAGTCACTGTTTCCATGTCATATGTAAATGTATGCACATATATATGTATACACACACATACACACATAGATATAAATTACTTTCTGTTTTCAACCTGTGTCTTTTTACTCCTCCAGAAAACAGGTATAAAAAGAAACTAAGAGGGCAGTGAGTGCTTAGGAGAATGGAACAGTAAGATGGGAGGACTAAAGGGAGGAAATAGCTGAACATCAGCAATTTCATCTTAATTCCTCAGTGTATGAAATTTAATACGCACAATTCAGTAAAAGCAGTCTGTTCAATAATATTAGCACATTCTTATACAGTACTTTACAGTCTACAAAGCCTTACTGACTCATTATGTATTATTGATTCTGTCTTTGCTGATTCTCTGGATTCATATCCAAACAAAAGAGACCCAGGTGGAAGGGTAGCCATGTTGGCTTGTATATACTTGTACATGCAAGTTTTTGTTTGCAAGTATATGTGGAGAGGAACCTAGTTAATTTTTCTGAGATTAACAATCTTCCTCATTTTATTGGCTAAAATCGCCAATTTCACATATATGAAATAAATTAATATGATTTTGCTTTTAATATTTCCAGATTGAAAACCCAAATGGTAAATAAAACATATATAGGTGAAAGGAGAAGTTTATTTTTTTAATCCTTTTTCCAGAGCTAAACTTTTCAAATCAAAAGTGGTTTGATTCACAAATTACCGCATATAGTAGGTGCTCAATAAATGAAACTAATCCTTCCTTACAATAAGCTTGCATTCTAATGGAGGATACAAGTAGAAACTAAAATGTATATAGCATAACAAATGTAAAGGTAAGTCCAAATATATGCAAAGTTGTTCAATAGAAGGTAGTTTGGGAAGGAAGACATTAGCAGTTAGTGAGATCAGGAAAGACTTCATGAAGACGATGGGGCTGAAGCTTCATCTTATAGGAACAGAGGGCCTTTATGAGATGGAGGTCAGGGGGCAAAGTGCATTACATTTGACTTTTGGGGTCAGAAGACCCAAGTGTAAATTACAGATCTGCCGACTGTTACCTGTACAACCAACTCACTTCCTCTCCCTAGGCTTCGTTTGTAAAATGAAGAGGTTTAACTACATTGTGCTTTCTCGCTCTAAATACTACGAAGAAACTTCATAATTGCTACCAGTTTAAATCGCTGACGTTTCAGTAATAGTATCTAAATTGCCGTTTGATTTGATATGAACGGGCAGTTCTCCAGTGAAGAAATCAAAACAAGTTACAGTCATGTGAAAAAATGCTCTACATCATTATTGATTGGAGGAATACAAACTGAAACAACCTTGAGACATCATTTGATACCAACCAGATTGGCTTAAATGTAGAAGGAAAAGCGACAGATGTTATTGGGGATGTGGAAAATGGGGACTTTAATTCATTGTTGGGGGATCTGTGAGCCGATCCAACTATTTTGGAGAGACGTAGAGTTGTGCCCATAGAGCTATTAAGTAGCCTTTGTCTTTTAACCCAGAAATATCGCTATTAGATCTGTTTCCCAACATGATTAGGGAAAATGGAAAGGAAACTACATGTTGTAAAGTATTTGTAACAACTCTCTTTGTGGTGCAAAGAACTGGAAATTGTAGGGATGCCTGTCAACTTGTTCGCTGTTAAACAAATTGTAGTATGTGTTCGTGATGGAATATTTCTTTGCTATAAGAAATGATGACTTAATTTTGGAAAAGCATGGAGAGACTTTCACAAAAGAATGAAGAGTCAGAGGAGGAAAGCCAAGAGAACATTGTACAGAGTAATAGCAGTATTGTTCTAAGAACTTGAACAACTAAGTTATTCTATTATAAATACCCAAATTAACCTTAAACATCCTATGAAGGAAGGTGCTGTATGAATCCAGAACAAGAACTGCATTACACATACATATATTCATATGTATGTACATAAATGTATTGTGTGTATATATGTATATGTGTGTGTGTATATATATATATATATGTACACGTATATATGCACATACAGATTTGTGTCTAATGGTAGCCATTTCAAAGTTTAGGGTAGAGAAAAGGGGGAAAAAAGGGATCATATGATACCTTTGTTGTATATTTGAAAGGAATAGTAAGTTGTACCTAATGCATCTGCAATTTTAGGTACAGTTCTTTATTTCTCTAATCCATTTTGTTATGGAAATGATTGTTTTGTTTCTTAAGTTTAGAATTAAATAAGTAAATTATAAAAAAGAAAAAGTGAAATCATCATTCCAAAGACACTAAGCTATTTGCATATGCCTATGAACAAAAATAATATATAATATGACTGTGGGGTAGCTATTCGGGGGCAGACTTGAGCCTGACTTGGTTAAGGGTAGAATTGTTTTATATTTATCTGCATGTGCTTAGTGCACCCAAAAGTTGGCTTGACACATAGTGACTACTTCATAAATATGTCTCCCTTAGTAGATCATTGATTGATTGGAGTGAACCTGAGTTTTGCTAGCTAAGGTCTCTCATACTCTCCGTCTTCCCTACTGTAGTCTTACATTTATACTTTTTTTTACTGACTTTTTCCTTGCTACCTACATACATTCCCATGTCTCCTCCAACTTAAAAAAAACTAAACAAACAAAAAACCCTTTCACTTGACCTCTCAAAATAAGTATGTTCTGTATGTATCCTTCCCTTCACCACCAAAATTGTAAGAAAAAGTCATTGGCATGCTTTGCCTACTTTTTTCCCTTTCTTCTGCCTTCTCACGGTGAGGGTAGTAGTTTGTTTTCTGACCTCATTACTCAACTAAACCTGCTTTCTCTAAAATGAATGATTCTCGAATTCAACAACCTTTCTCAGTCTTCATTCTTCTTGCCCTTTCTTTAGAAGTTGACACTAGTGATCATCCCCTCCTCTATGATAGTCTTTTTCTAGAGTTTCATGGCATTTTTCTCTCTTGGCAATCTTCTGCCTATATTCACACACATTTCCTTTGCTGTATTATCCATTCTCTCCATCCTCCAAATAACCATGGGTATCTAAGCTTCTACCCTTGTATCTTTTCATTTTATGCTTCACATTTTGTCACAATGAGAAACCATCATGGATTCAATTAGCTCTCTGAATAATGCTTCCAGATCTAGATACCTTACTCTAGTCTTCCTCTAGAAATCATCAACAACTCCAATTTGGACATGGCCAAATATTTGTGTCTGTAGAACGTTTTATTTGTAATAAAATTTAAAAAGAGTAATCAGAAGAATAGCATGGAAGTTTCACAACTATTATCTCTTCTGAGATCATAGGATCATGGATTTTGAACTGGAAAGGCCCCTAGAAGGGCCTACTTCAAAATTCTCATATCATAATAAGGAAATAGGTGCAGAGATCTCTGAGGTCACACAGGTAATAAGTAAGAGAGGTAGGATCTGAATAATACTCTAAATGTGATGATGATGATGAAAGCATTTGTATAGCACTATCAAGTTTCCAAAGAGCTTTATAAATATCACAATTCTTATAACAATGAAGGAAAGCGTTGATATGGTTAATATTCCCATTTTACAAATGAGGAAACTGAGGTAAAAAGTAGTTAAGGTGAGGGTCACATAGCCAGTAAGTATCTAAGACTGGATTTTAACTCAGGGCTTCCTGACCCCAGCCTTAGGACTTTATCCACTGTACCTCCTGGCTGCCTCACCTCTCTTTACCCTTCACTTTTGATACTGATTTTAATTTGGGGTCTTAGATTTTTGTTTATAGAAACTAAATAATTGGGTCATTTGAAATCAGCCAGTTAATTTGATTTAGAATTCATGTGATGGAAAAGGGATGCTTTAGAGACACATTTTCTTGGAGAAGAAATATCCCACATAGTTTCTGGATAGTCTGAAAATAATTAAACATTATCTGACAAAATTAGTTTTAGCTTTTTCCTGATTAAATAAGTTACACACAAACTTTATTTAAAAAATAAAATGTATATCTACATAATATATATATATATATATCTACATACATATCCACATTATGTATGTCTACATATCTACAAAAATAAAATACATATCTAAAACATTAAATATCTATATAAATAAAAAATATCTACATAATATCTAAAAATGTATATCTCCAAAAAGGCAAAGAGTTGATTTGAGTTAGAAGATAGTCTTTGTTTCTGTAAGTCAGTAGTTTTCCAAATAGAATTTCAGAGTTAAAAGGAATCTTAGAAGTCACTATAGGGTGTCTGACGCATCAGTAGCCTTCAACAGCACCCTTCAATAGTGATCTTTAAGTCTCTAAAATCTTCAGTGAGTGAGAACTCACTCCTTCACAAGTTAAGCTAATTTCACTTTGGGATAGCTTGAATAGGAAGTTTTAATAGTTATTGAGATGTAAGGAAATTTTAGCCTTTGGTCCTAGTTATCCCTTCTGAAGCTATGAAGACTAATTCTAATCCCTTTAACACATGATAATCCTTAACATATTGGAAGACAGCTGCCATGTCTTCCACAAATCTCTAATTCAGGGTAAACATCCCTAGTTCCTTTAGTGGATTTTGATACAAGATGGTTTTAAAAGTTCTTTCATAATTTTACTTACCTTCCTGTCATTGTCCCTTTTTAAATGTGTCCAGAACTGAACATGATGTTCCAAAGAGAGTTTGATAGTACAGAATAAAATGAGATTATAACCTCCCTTGATCTGCGTGGTCTTTTGAGGTTTTTGGAAGGGGTAATAGAGGTAGCTCTAACATCAGCTTCATTAATACAGCTCAGGATCAAATTTGATTTTTCTTTTTTTAATATTCAAGTAACATGTATGTTTTTGAAATCACCTAAAAAGAATGGCAGAATTATCCTTTTAAAGTTGGAAGGGGCTTTAGAAGAGATCTGGTTCAACCCTCTCATTTTGCATATGAGGAAACTGAGGCCCTGAGAGCTTAAATGACTTGTCCAAAATCTGACAATGAATGTTGATACAAGATGGTTTCCAGACCTTTCACAGCTTTGTTTACCTTCCTTTGTATATGCTCTAGCCTATTACTGTCCCTTTTTAAATGTGTCAAGAACTGAATACAAAACTCCAATTATTGTGACCTATTGTCACTCAATTCATAATTTTTAGGTAACTCTCCATAAAACTACTAATTACAGAGGTGTAGATTTAAATAGGTAAATATAGCTTTATCATTTAGAAATTGTCTATGCCAACGAAATTTTTTTCCTATTCAAGCAAAAGAAGAAACTTTAAGGGACAAGATAGAGATACTTGCTTACATAGATACCAAAATGTCTTGTACGACAAAAAAATAATGTAATTAAAAGAAAAAAAGATCAAGAAATGATTGGGAAAAACATTTATGGAAAATTCATTAGCTAAAACATTGACATCTGAAATAATGAGGAGCTGTTAAAAATCACAAAAACTCTGATTCTATAATGGATAAAGGGTCAAAAAAATACAAATAGTTTTCCTAAGAGGAAAGCATGTTAATAATCACTTTAAGTACTAAATCACACTAATAATCAAAGAGATGCCAATTAAAACAACTTTCTAGTTTTACCTGAAAACTATTACATTATAAAAAAATTTAAAATTTTAAAAAATTATAAAAAATTTAAAAAGCAAAAACTCAAAAAGTAATGAGGAGTATAGTGGAAATATCCTGGGCTCACTGTTCCAGAAGGGGATGTGTTACCCCTTTCCCACAAAGTTCTAGGGGTAGCTTGAGGGAGACAAAAAATGCCTTCTTTAAAGCTATTGACTGATCTCTACTGTTTGTGTTCTTCTACCTTCCCCATTTAGGTGCTAGTAGTGCAGTTCCATTTAGCTACTTTGCATTATTTAGCCTTTGCAGAGAAATATTTACCTCAAAGATGGAGTAAAAACAAAGATACATACATTACCCTCCATTTGGGGGAGAAAGTTCTCTCCCTCTCCTTCCTTCCCTCCCTCTCTCCCCCCTCTTCCCCTCTCCATCCCTCTCTCTTCTGTTCTACCTTGTTTTCTGAAGAGAACTGGGCTCATTGTTAGTACAGTTTCTGCAGAACACTTGTTCCCACCAAGTTCATGTCTGTTGCTTCATGGCCAAGTGAGTCCTTGTCTCATCAATTCTGAAGGCCACTCTGGAAGATTATTTCTTATTTCTTGAGGAATTGATGTTGATCTGACTGTAAAACCTGGACATTGGAAACTGGGTGCTAGAACACCTGGATGCTCCCTCTCTTGACTCAAAAGTTTGGGATTTGCAATTCCTTTACCTTTGCCTACCACAAATGTGGAGTGCAAGGATCAAGGCTAGTTTTATGGGGTGACATTCTGTCCTGAGTGGAGAAAGCCCAAAAGCTTATAACATTGTTGTAAGCCTTGTGAGACAATCAGAGAAACAATGGTATAAGGAGCTCACAGCATTGTCTGTCATTAGATGCCATTTTCGCCTATATATTTCCATTAGAAATCTTTACTACTTGTACCAGAAGTCACCACAACTTGTCCTCTAGCCTCTCTACGTGGGGAAACCATCAGAGGCTCTCCTTAGGTTTGTAGAGAAATAAGTTACCTCTTTCATTACTGATGAGCTGTAAATTTGAACCTTTTTGGAAAATAGTATGGCAGTAATCAATAAAAATTACCTCCCCAAATCACATTGGGTCACTTTTTGAACCTAGAATTTCATTATTTATTAAGAACCTTTCCTGAAATTGTTATAAAATAACATCAAAGAGTTATGAGTTCAAAGATTCCTGTAACAGCATTATATGTAATTGCAAAGTAAATGAAAGAAACCTGAGTGACTTAGAATAGAGGGATGGTTGAATAATATCAGTCTATTTATCTGATAGAACACTATAATGCAATTAAGACATAAAAATATGAAGGACAGAAAGAGCTATGGAATGGTCTTCAGGAAAGAAGTTTAAAAAAGAATAGAATACAGAACCAAATACAACCCATAAGAAGAAAAGTCAAAGAGTACGAATGGGGAATGGGGAATGAATCCTGACAGATCTGCATATGGCATGACTGAAAATTTTTTACATTTTACATGTACCTGGTTTAGAGTACACCTGTTTAATATGAATTTAATCTAATTGCAAGTCACTATTAAGCACTTTTAATTAATTACATTTATGTTCTGTGTTATATTTTTAAATTTTTAAGAGAAGATAATCATAGTAAATGTCAGAACCAATATCTGAACCTATGTTTTCTGACTGAAAATTGAGGACTCTTTCCATCAATCTGTGCAGTACCACTGGGGACCTGTAGGATCTTTGGTAGCTTTAAGTCTCTGGTTTTGTGATTTTGGAAATTATGTATCTTGCCCTGACTTTGTGAAGGAAGCCTATTTTGACAGCTTCAGAGGAATCAACTTCAGTGAGTTTCAATGACAAGATGAAGAGACCTCCATTTAACAGCTCCTGTTAGAATTGTCTTGCCTCTTTCCTTATGATGATCTGGGATTTTTAAATTGTCCCTGAGGTAATCACACAAAATGAGTTGCTTGTTGCTTTTTTCTTCTATTTTCGAAGTGGAACCTATCGGAGAGAACAATAACATGTTGTGTAAATAATGCTAGAACCACAAGTTGGAAAGAAAAAAGAAGAAAAGTTAAGATTTTTGTAATTCTACTTAAGAATCTGTCTTTTTTGTTCCTATGTGTTATAATTTTAGCACTTCATTACTATAAGTTATTACTTTTAATAAACTAATGCTTGCTACCAGCTCTAGCTATCAAGTGGCAATTTAGCAGATGATTCATTGTATGTTGTGGAAAAGCAAAATCCCTCTTATTATATCTATCTTACTTATGTGTGGATGAGAGAGAGAGAGAGAAGGAGAGAGAGAAAAGGAAAGGTATAGGTTTGGTACAGTATTAAGCAGTAGACTGTGTTGCCATTACTATGCTCTATTTATAGCTGTTTAAGTCACGATGCAGAAAAAAACCTCCGAATCTTCATGAGAAAAAAAGTTCCCTTGTGAAAACATGTGTAAATTGTTTATATTTTAGTAAGGCCTTTTGCATTTTATTGATCTTTAGCATCAATCATAGCTTCCATTTTTATTTGAACTTTCTGGTCCCAAGCCATGCTCTGATTTGTGTGATTTTTTAAAAAAATTACTTTAAATTGAGCATTTAAAATAGAAATTTGAATCATGATCATTTCAGGAAGATGGGATATAAGTGGATATTGTGATTTGCAAATCTTTTACATTTTCAGGTTCTGATGACACATTTTTGTTTGTTGGTTTGTTTTGCATTCAGCATTATTTGAGCACTGGTAGAATAAACCAAGATATCTGACTAAATGTTTTTACTACTACTTGGGGCTTCCAAGTAGTAGCTCTCTTTTAGTAGCTTTTAGTAGCTCTCTTCATAGCTTGAGTACTTGAATATAGATCAGTTTAAATCATTTTGTGATAATGTGTCCTAGTAATTTTGAAATTGCATTCTTATACATCTTCTTAATGTCTCCTTCTCTTCCTCCTCCTCCTTCTCCTCTTTCTTCTTCTTCCTCCCAGTCCTTATTTGCCTTCTATTGCTCTGGCTCCATTTTTTTTTTTTGCTGAAGTACTCCAGTTAGTGGGGTTGGCCTGAAACATTTATTTAGTAGTTTATGTTGAAAATAGAACTTCCAGATTTTTTTTTGTATAGAAGAAGCTATTACTTGATTCCTTTTCTAGGAATTTCAGCAGCATCAAAGAAAAAACTTGTTGAGGGAAAATGACTAAAAATAGCTCTGGAATAACAAAATAAATTGCATGCTTCAGGACCTATTAGTTACCTGAAAATCAGTGTCAGAGTTATAACCCAAGGCTAATGAATTAACAAATTATGTTTTAATTAAGTTCTTATTCTAATTAAACTCTAATTAAAGAATCATGAACAACTCTATGTTTTGTATATTTGGCCATAAATATTTTATAAGCATATGCAAGGATATATTTCCTTTGTGTAAAAATACATACTTCATCTTTTAAATTTAAAGAAAAGCACAAATAACTGTTCAAAACTGGAGTTTATTATCTGTTTTTATTCTTGGAAAGAATGACAAAAGTATCATTACTAATTAAAATTAGGACTTGGAAAAACAATAAAAAATTTTGTGACACATATGAATAGATACATCTGGAAGAAAGACTGTTAAAGCCACTGATAGATTTCCTTTAGTATGGATTACATAAAAAGTCTTGTGGCATAATGAATGAAATAAAGCAAAATCTGCAGACAGCATTTTTATTCCTTCTTTTAGAGACAAAGTTTGATCCCAAGTGCAAAAAGTATTCATTTTTACTATGTGATTGTATTTAATATGAGAGGGCATATAATGTATTATGTAATTCAATGGAATTAAACAAATATAGTGTATAGATGAAAAAGCAAAATGCTAACTACCAGTAGTTTCATGTGATTTAGATTTAAACGAATTGTCCTCTTACAAACTGATGTCACTGTTCATTAGTGGTGTCAGGTGAAAGAATATGTGCAAATCCATTCTCACTTGTAGAAAAACACCACCAAAAGCATCCTCCTCCAATAACAGGTCCTAACTGTATATTTATATATAAGGAATAGTACCTCTCATGCCTTCCCCCAAATATGGGGCAGTCCTTAAATGCATCTTACATTTGTGTCAAAAAGAAACCAACTTTAGAAGTGCAAGATGTATAAATAATTAGCAGTATGTTGAAAACAGATTTTGGGGGAAGGGGAGTTGGTGACTTGTAAAGCCAGTATAAGCCAAGAGTATAGTATAGTACAAACAACCGAGAAAAAATGCTAATGGGATCAATACATTGTTTCTAGAATGAAAACAGTAATAACTCAAACTCTGACTCAGTAAGACAACTGGATTATTTAATGTTTGACTCTGGGACCCACAATTTAGGAAGGACATAGATAAGTTCATCTTTCAATAGCACTTTTAGATTTGCGGCATTCTCTCATTTGATCATAACTATCTTCTGAGGTAAAGAAATGGAAACTGAAGTTCAGAAGAGAAGTAGTGGATAGAGAACTGGCCTCGAATTTAGTGAAGACATTAGTTCAACTGTTGTGTCTGTTACACGATAGATATGTGGCCCACGGAAAGCCGGTTGAGTGCTCAATGATTTCGTCAACTCCATGAGAGTTTAAACTCTGTAGCTTAAGATGATTGCTGTTGTTGGAGTCGTTTTTCAGTTGTGTCTGACTCTTTGTGACCCCAGTTAGGATTTTCTTGGCAAAGATAATGGAATTGTTTGCAGATAGGGTTAAGTGACATGTCCAGGGTCACAGCTAGGAAGTGTCTGAGACCAGATTTGAACTCAGGAAGTTTAAGGCCTGGCAGTTTATCTACTGCACCATCTAGCTGATTTGAATTGGTTGCAAGTTTCTTCACCTGGAAATTCTCTTTGCCAATGAAATTGTAAGTCTAGTCCCTATCTGTTTTGGGGGAGGACAATAAGGCTGCATAAAGAATTGAGACCATGCCATACTAGGAAGAAAAGACAGCACTGATAGGTCAACTTTTGCCTTATCTTGTTGCAGTACAAGTCCTACTCACATAGGTAATGTGAGCTCCATTCCTGAGTCCCTTAGCTCTCATAGGTCAAATTTACCTTTATCTTGATGTGACTTCCAGGCTGCTCTACACCACGTAGGCACCCTCCCTGTGCCCCCCACTTTCAGCTCTTTTTTAATGTATTATCTTCCCTCATTAGAATGTAAGCACCTTAAGGGCTCAGACTACTTTTATTGTTTATGTTTTTATGCCCAGCATTTAGCATAGTACTGGACCCATCATAAAAGCTTAACAAAAACTTGACCTCCTTGCTTGTCTTTGAAGGTGTTTGATCTGTAGTTAAGAACTGACATGTAAACTTGTTTTACTTAGCTCTGAAGAGGATAACTAGCCACCATGGGTACATTTGGGCCCAGTAGAAGGGAAAATTCCCAAACAGTTGGAGTTATCCAAAAGTGGGATGTGTTGTTTTGGAAGATAGTCTTCCAAAGGTTAAATCTATTTCCTTAAGTCTGTAATGAAAGGTTGGAAGACTCCCTGTTTAAGAAGTTAAAGAGCATGCTTATATTCCAGTTGGTGTATACAGCCTCTGAAATCCCTTCTAACTCTCAGATTCCATGATTCGGTGAATAGGACAGTGAGAACAGAATATTTAATAATGCCATAACACGAAGTGTACTTTCTTTCGAGTGCTTCCTATTATAGTTTAGACAGGCAAAGTTGGTTTTCCTTGTGTTGAAGTAAGCAATAATCTTTTTGATATGGATTGAATGATGGTAAAAGACCAATTCCATGGAAGTATCTCCCTTATTGGCCCATCCACGATGAATGAAATTCCCAAATGATTTTTGGGGATGTCATTCCCGGCCATTCTAAACAATCTAGTTAATCTTGCATTTTAAGGCATTAATCCAATGATGTCTTATTATCTAATAAATTCCTTGGGTTAAGTTATTGGTCTCTTTGGAAGGACCCTCAAAAAGTAAAGTCTTAGTAAAAGTCTGTAGTTGTAAAGCATAAAACTGTTATTCTTGTAACAGTTAAGAGAAATTCCCTGGACAGCTAAAGATTAGTTCAGAGAGAGAGAGAGAGAGAGAAAAGGGTAGATTCTAAAGGGAAGGAAATGATGGATCACTGGCAGGGGAGAAAGAATGTCTTAAAGATAAAGATTGTCTATTTTTACAATTTTCCTCATCTTAGTTCTAACAATTGGCATGTGTGAATCTCTTAATTAGTTTCAGTGACAAAACTGAAATTTTTCAAGTTAAATTTATTTATTTTTACTTTTCAACATTTACTTCCATAAGATTTTGAGTTCCAGATTTTCTCCCCATCTCTTCCTTCCCCCTACCCCAAGACAGCGTGTAATTTGATATAGACTCTGCCTGTACATTTATATTAATCCTATTTTCACATTAGTCATGTTGTAAAGAAGAATTAGAGCCAAGAGGAGAAACCATGGGAAGGAAGAAACAAAAAAAAGAGAGAGAGAGAGAGAGAGTAAATAATATGCTTCGATCTGCATTCAGACTCCATAATTCTTTTTCTGGATATAGACAGCACAAAATTGAAATTTCTTATTTCTGTTGAAGGGGTAAAATCTTCAATCTGTTAGTACACAAATTGATTTGAACTAATCAAACAGTTCTAGGAAAAAGTAGTACTGTTGGGTGGACAATAAATCCTGCTCTTTCACTTCCTGTTCCCCATCCCCCCTGCCAAATCAATTCAGTGTTAATCATATAAAAGTGGAGAAGGAAGAGAAACTTGGTTAAAGTCTACATTGTGTCATGAAAACCAAATTTTTATACACACACATACTTGTACACATATATATGTATATATAAAATATGTAGTTATAGTTACAGGACACCAAATCTTTACCAAACACTGTGTACAGATCTGAAGAGTTTACAAAGACTGAGAGAGGAAATTCCACTTCATCCAAAAAAAAAAAGATTTCTAAAAAGAAGATAGCAACATCTGAATTGTTTATCTGCTATTATATCTTCATGGATGATTCCATAAAATACAAAGAATATGATATAATACACTAATTTTCAGGTGATAAAAATTGTATTCAACCCTCAGTTGCTATACATTTTTCCTAACCCCATGTTGACATCTTTGCAAGAATTACCTATTGTTCTCTGAAATCTCAGTCCTCAATTCTGATGAACATTTTCTGTCTCTCAAAAGCTCTGCTGTAATAAACTGCTTTCATGCTATTTTGTTTTAATGTAATAAAAGTTATTCCATAGAGAGAGAGTATGCCCAGGAGAAACCTGGTCAAGCTTAAGAAAGTTATATAAAGTGGGAAATATCTCATTAAAAGATAATTGGCTGCATAGTAGCAAATGAGGATGATTGATTGAGTCATAGCTAATCATATAACTGAACCACACCCTTAGATTTGTTCTTTAAAAGAGAAAGCAGGCACAGAGTCGAGAGAGGGAAGGAACCAGAGCTGAGAACTAAGTCTCTAGTGCGACTACACAGAGTCATAGACTTCAATCTGTGGATTGAATTTGTGCATCAGTGAGGCTCCTTTAGAGAAAAACAACAACATGATTGCTAAAGATGGATCCACAAGATTGGACAGCAGACAGTAGACAGAAGCAGTGGTGGGGTATTGAGGAGGTGATTATGTACAGGTGAAGGATCCTAAGACCAGATGAGTTCCTGGCCAACACCAAAATCTTGGATGAGGTCCACTGGACTTAGGTTCTGGGACCAGGTAAGAGCTGGAGCTGAAAAGAATAAGGAACAGAGTTGTGATATGGAGAAAAGAATGCCAACAGTAATAACGGTGATGGTGGTTGCTAGCATTTCTAGACTTGCAAAGCACTTGGTTATCTCATTTGATCCTTGCAACAACCCTATGAGGTAGATGCTATTATTATTTCCATTTTATAGATGGGAAAACCGATAGAGGAAACTGATAGATAGAGGGTAAGTGATTTGCCCACGGTCACATGGTTAGTAAGTGTCCAAAGCAATAGCTGAACTTGAGTTTCCTTATTCCACATTCTACTCTCTGTCCACTAGGATACCTAGCTGCCTTCTTGTCCTAACCTTGTCCTCTGCTAATACTGTGAGTTATGTTGACTTTGCAGAACTGGGGAAAAGGGACCAACTTTCTAGTGATACTCAATTTTTTTCCCTTGTGTTGGAGCATTAGTTCTAGTTCAGTACCGCAAATCTGAAGAACTGTATAGCTTCCTGGGAGAAATGGGATTCCCAAACAGAGGAACATTTGACTCTCATGCAGCTCTTAGTGCTTTCTCTTTGCAGGGAGGCCTCAGTCTTAGGGATGATCCTGGGGATGTGGATGTCCTCCAGAGAAGATCTGTTTATTATCTAAAGTGTGAATCCTTCCTATGTTGCAGTTGTTTGGGGTATTTTAAATAAAGTCTGGCTTGTATTTGACATTTTGTTAAATGGAATTGTTGCATAGCAGCTGAAGCCATTTTTATCTTTTTTTTTTTTTAGATACCATATCAAATTTTAATGTTCGTAGAAGTAAAGCTAGGTTTGAATTAAAGGGAAAAAAAATTTTAAAATTTAAAAAAGAAGATTCATGTGTACCTCCAAGGTTGAACCCCATCCATAAAAACCCAAAACCTTAAATTTGGCTAAACCAGAATGGCATGGCAATTATTTTGAAGGTTTGGATTTTGTCAATATGGATAAAAATATATGCATAGAAATCTTAATAAGTTTAATGTCCACAAGTAACATCAGCCTGATATTTTGAAAAAGGAAAAAGAAGCTTATTCTGACATATTCTGAATATGATAAAATTAAAATCACAAAATATAAATTTATAGATAATATTTTCTTGTGTTTTTAAAAGAATTTATTTTATTTTTAATTAATCAGTTGATTAATATTTTTAGACTAGTTTGCTCTGTCTCAACAAGACTGGAAGTACAAGCCAATGATAGGCCAAATTCCAGTACTGACTGTCACAGAAGCTGTAACTTGTGCCATTTTTTGACTTGGACCTTTTCCCCTTTCCTTAGGCAGTCTGGTAGCCCTCTGATTCCAGGGGCTCATCATATTGGTGCCAGACTTAGTGTGGATAGAATTCCTCAAATCAGTCATCCATCAGCATTAGTCTCTCCCAGGAGAAGTGATTACAGGAATAGGCCACCATGTCTGGCCTGAAACCAATCATTTTATTTGAATGTCTTGACAGTGTCTGATATTAGAGGCTTCTGAAAATTTTACTTGTAGGAAAACTAATACAGAAAATATAACTTCAGTTATTTGTGTACAGATATTTTGGAACTATTCTTATTTTCAGAAGGTAGGGAAATAATTTCACTTATCTCTAAGGTAATACTTTAAGTGATAACCACAAATATTTAACAAGTATTTACTAAATTATCTAATAATAAACCTAATAGATTATCAAAAATACTTTTTCCATATATTAACATATAGAACAAATAGGAAAACCCACTGTTTTATTTCTAATGAGCCCAAAGCCTTTGTGTTGATCAGATCAGGGCTGGGTGAAAGCAGAATTGGAAAGCAGCTTTACTGATCTTTTCTTCCTTTTCTATTCTTTTTTCCATTCTCTATGTAGAGTGACATCTGCCTCCTGTAGGGTCCTGGGTCTTTGGTTGCTCAGGCAGCATAGTGGCATCTTCTAAAACTTTATCTCCTCAGATCATGTCCAATGTGGCCTCCATCCTATTTCTCTGTTTCCTTAATCCATCTCTCCACAATACTCACTCATGGTATATCTCTTGTCTTTAAGCCAATCTACCTCTTAGTCAATCTTCCATGCTTCTTTAATATGAATATTTTTTTTACTCCTAAGTTTGTGGGGTTTACAATTTGAATATACAATTTTGGGTCTAATACTTTAATTCAAAGTTATCATCCTCTCATGACTCCTGAAGTACAGTGCCCAACTTAATCAGAGCTGGGGGAAAATTTATTTTTTTAAACATTTTTATTTAAAATTTTGAGTTCTAAATTTTGTCCATCTGTCCTCCTTCCCTTTTTCCCTTCCTGAGATAGTAAGCAATCAGATATTAGTAATACATGTGCAATTATGTAAAACAATGCAAGGAACTTTAGAGGGCATCTCTTCTAACGTCTTCCCAAACAGTAATCTCCTCAAGGAAGTTATCTAGGTTCCTTTTGTAACTTTCCTGTAATGAGGAATTCCCTCCTTTAAGCTTCTCATTCCACTTTTGTTTGGGCTGGTGAAAAAGATAACTTTTTTGGAAGGTTTTTCAAGAAGCCCCCTCAAGTGACATCATGTAAATTACCACTTTTTCTCTTTATGAATAGGATTTGTCATGATGGTAAGATGATGATGTTAAGCTGATATTTATTGAGCCCTTGGAAGTTTGTTAATGAAGATAAATAGAGTGTCCCAAAAGTTTTAGTGTACCTTTAAGCTTTAATAGTTTAATAGATTTTGCTTGAATAATAAAAATTGAAGAGAGCACTAAATAGTTCTACTTTATTAGCCAAAAATTCTTGGTCCCTGAATATGAAATCCAGGAGTGTTTATTTCTTTAATGGCTCTTTATGCAATTTCTGTATTGAAACTCTTTACAGAAGCTATTTTTAGACAATTTATAAAAGAGTATTTTATTCAACATTTGAATGTGACAATGATGACACTTAAATTTTTGTCATTTCCTTTCTTCCTATGAAATGTGTGTGCACACATGTTGCTGTTGGTAGATATGAACTGAAGAAGAGATGTAGAACATTTGAAATACCCTGTACAAGATAGCATTCCTATATTCAAGGTTTCCTGCTCATCTGTTTTGCACAGAATTTAAATATAGTGTGAGTGAAGGATCATAGTTTGTACTTTAATTTTTACTTCTTTCTATTGCATTAAAATCAATCTAAGAAAAAATTATTTGAAATAATTTCAGAAAAGTCATTTAGCATCAAACTTTTCCAATAACTAGAAAAACCTAAATACAGGATTTATTTTAATTCACACATAGCTACTTCCACATCTTATCTTTATTTAATTGACTATTAAATATTACTGGTATTCTTGGGTTAAAATTATTTTGGTGATCAGAATCCATTACTGGCATTTTATGGATCTAAACAACTTTCACCGCATTTACTGTTTTCTTTAATTCTTGCTGGAGTTTGCCCTTTTTAAAAGGAAGTGTGGGGAAGTAATTTCCATTATTTTTTTATAATTAACATCTGTGAAGGACAATATTCTGCATAAATGTTTCTTATCATGAAGAAAAGTATATAGAAATTGTATCATGGATTCTGATTGCTTAATGCATCATGTGCTGTGGTTTTAACATTTAGGGGTTCTTTTTCCCTTCAAGGGACCAATCCTCTAGCTTCTACACATGCAAAATAGTATTTTTGCTTGAAAAAGGAATACAGAAGAGGATTCTAAAATATGCTCTATTTTGTTGGGCATAATTTTGGTCTCTGAATGTGAAAACCAGAGGTATTTATTTCTTTAATGGCTTTTCATTTGATTTCTATACTGAAACTTCACAAAAACTGCTTTTGGACAATTTATAAAAGGATATTTTTATTCAATATTTGAATGTGGAAATGGATACATTTAATTTTTTGCCATTTTATTTTTCCTATGAAGTGTCTGTGTATACATTTGTGATATATTCTTCAGGTAGATATGAATTGAATAGAAAGGGTAATATTTTTTTTCTTCTCCATGAACAAATGCTAAATCAGTGTGTTTACTTCCGTAGTCTTCTATAAATGTCCTATCTGAGGCCTATGAAGAAACTATTAATTACAATGAGCCAATTAACTTTTTTTCTATTCTCTGTCCTTCAACTGTGCCATTATTTCTAGCCAGCCACCTTGTAAATAGGTTCAATTGGACATAAGGGGGAACAATTAATAGACAATAGATAGTATAAATCCATCAACACTATTGAAGAAAAAAGCAGCTTACCACCTATTTGGCAAGAAATGTTTAGAAACCTGGCATGTGATCTGGCAGAAATTAGGCATATACCATTTTATATCATATGTCACAATAAACTCAAGAAAATAACTTGAATATTAAAGATCATATGATAAAAAATTTTAAAGAGAAACATATCAAGTGCCTTTTAAAAGCATCTGTGACTAGGAGTAAATTTTTAATGAACCAAAAAATAGAGGTGATTACAAAAGATTAAACAGATAAGTTTGAGGTGATTACAAAAAAAACAAAATAGGTTCAATTACATAAAGTTAAAAACCTTTTTTATGAGTAAAATTAATGTGGTGTAAGAAGGGAAGCTATCAACTTGGAAAAATTCCTTTTATTAACTATATCTGAAGATGTACAGGGAACTAGAAAAAAATATATGTGACTAAAAACCATGCATCAATAGATAAGTCATTAATAGATATAAACAAACAGCTAGATGGAACATTGGCTAGAATACTGGATTTTTAATGTAGACTACCTCAGTTTGAATCCTGCCTCAGGAATTTACTTCGTTGTGTAACTTTCACAATTCATTGTGTAACCCTCACCCTTAAAGGTGAAGTCACTTAACCTCTCCTAGCCTCATTTCTTCATCTGTAAAATGGGAACAATAAGAGTACTTATCTCTCAGAGCTGCTCCAGGGATCAAATATGATAATATAAGGCAAAGCATGTTACCATCCTTAAAGGGCTGTATAAATTACAAATATCTAACAGTGTCCAAAAGAAACAAAATTGTAAACTATTAACAAATATTTGAAAGAATGCTCTCATTCATTTGTAATAGGATTGTAAACTCAGAGGTCCTCTAGTCTAATCCCCTCATTTTAAAGATGAGGAACCTGGAGGTTACATGAGTTACACTTAAGTGCCAGAGGCAGTCTTTGAATGCTAATCTTCAGCTGCCAGAAGCAGTGTTTATTCTTCTATGCCACAAAAAGAGAAATTATAAATCAAAACAGTTCTAATGTTTCACTTTGCATCCAGTAAATTGGCAAAGATGAGAAAAGATGGGAAGAGTCAGTGCTAGAAGGCTGTGGAAATATGACCACACAAATAAATTGTTGTTGGGGCTGAGAGTCATTCATTCAGTAAATTAATTTGAAACTACGGGGAAAAAAAGATTGAGATATCCACATCAGTTGACTTAGAAATTCCACTGCTGACCATATATCCCAAGGAGGTCAGTTACAAAGACAGGCAGAGAGAGAGAGAGAGAGAGAGAGAGAGACAGAGACAGAGACAGAGACACAGAGACAGAGAGAGAGACAGAGAGACAGAGACAGAGAAAGAGACACAGAGAGATGGAGATGGAGAGAGAGAAGGAGAGAGAGGTGGAGTCAGTCCTATAGTATTTATAGAAACACTTTTGGTTAGGAAAGAACTAGAAACAGAGTAGATGTCCATTGATTCTGGGATGGTTAAACAAGATACGGTACATGAATGTAACATGATATTACTGTATTGTAAGAAATGATAAATATTATGAATAGTGGTATAATCAGTAGGTGTTGCTGTGGAGAACACAGTTGCCTGGCTAGACTAACATTCCTTGCTCTTCATTTATGTCTTCTGGAAGGGGATGGAGCTATTTTCCCAAGCCACACCAGTCTTCTCCCATCTGGCTGACTCAAGGTGTGACATTCTCTTTGGTCACCATCCTATCCTCCCTGACTCCCCTTTTCCCTTGGATCAGAGACTAGAGATATATAATCAGTCATACCCTATTTCAACAAATAATTAATTTTTAGCCTTGGTACAATAGAGTGATCCTCAGTGTACAAAATCCCTTTCTCTACTATTTTATGGAAATTACGTTACATAAAATAATATTAATAAGATAACAGCACAGATCCTTCAGATATAAAATTTCCCAAGATTTAAACAGAGATTTAACTCTATGTTCTAATTTAAACCTCTTCCCTCTCTGCCACAGATCTGTTTTCCTTCTACTATTGTTTTATTTTATTCTTTTTCTTCTTTTTCCCTCTTCTCTGTCTCTCTCTCCTCTCTTTCTCTCTCCATCTTCTCCTACAAACTATGTCCTTTCCCAAAACTATGGGGAATTACTCAACATTGAGATAATTAAAATATATTTCAGATCTGATCTACAAATCCCAGAATTCTAGTCAATTTTTAAAACCTTATTACACAGAGAATCATGGGAAGATATTTATAAACTAATGCAAAAAATTTATAAACTAAGAAAAACAATATGAGCCATGACTGCAATAATGTGGCTGGAAAGAATAGCAACAGTAAACTGTTTGAAACAGAATGCTATGAAATGATAATGAACAAGCCTGGCCCCTTAAAAGAGATGAGGAAAGGAACCGCCCTCTGCTTCTTTGCAGCAATGGGTGACTACGCCGAACATCAGACGTTTTCAATGTTTTAGCTAGTGTTGCTGGACTTCCCTTCATACATTTAAAATAATTATTTGTTGTAATGGAATGTTCTTTGGAAAGGGGAAGGGAAAGACACTGAGAACTGTAAGTTAAATAAATGTAAAATATATGAATAACTACTTCTTTAAAAAGAAAAAGTAAATAAAAATATGTGGCTTATTGATATCAATTTGTTTGGATTTTCTTCCTAGGAAGTGAGCATATTAGTGTTGCTTAACTCTAAATGGATGGTAAATTGTTTGATTAGATGTAATTTTAAAAGAAACCTAGTTTTTATTGTATATGGTAAGTACTTGAGTGTCTGTGAAGTGGAAGGAGATCTTATTTTTTGATTGAAGGTGACATTAATGATCAGAGGTTAGGCTTATGAAGAATACTAGGGGAAAATGTATTAAAGTTAAATTAGCCGTTTATGTAAGTACTTTTATTTTTCACAAGGTGTCAGAAATGCTCCCCTTAGCCATGAGCTTCATCTTTTATTTTTACGAAAATGTTAATATGAATTTAATACTTAAAAAAGTGTCACGTCTGGCATATATACCAGATAAAAAATAAAAGTCAGGTCTTAGATGTATAATAAAGACTTAATAAGAAGTTGTCTCTGTGTGGAGATGTCATACATACTATGAAGTAAATCAATAGACATATTATCTATTTAATGAGTATTTATAGTCTTAAGACATTACCAATATGGAGAGTGAAGGACTTGTTTTGATAGTTCAAAAGATTTATATGTATAAGTACGTTCTCAATGGACAGAAGTTGTAACTCTTCCATACCTTCCTAGCCTGTTTGTTTCATGCATGTTTCCCTGAAAATCTTCCATAAAAGAACTGCCTTAACACACTGGAAGATGGGGTTTTATTTTAATATCTCAGTCCAACATTATGAGCAGTGTTTTACACCCATAGTTTCCCATCTTTGCAAAAAAGCAGGGGGAGATGATTTCTCATACATCTTCTTTGAGACCAAAGTTAGTCATTATCACTTTATATTATAGAATTCAATTTCAGTTGTTTTGTTACGGTTTTTTCCATTTGTTGTCTTTCTCCACTAATGCTTGGCCCACCTTCCTTTTGGACACACATGTCTTTGGCATAAAGGAGAAAGTAAAAAATGGAATGTGAAGTAAATGGCAATATGTGTGAAAACAAAAACATGAAATGAGTTATTAAGGCTGATGTAGTGCCCGTGGTAGATTAAGCATTTGAATCTATTTTCCAAATGAGTATTATTAGTACTTTTTTTGATTAATTACTTTGTCTGGAATTTGAGGAATTATTGCTATGTGCTGTTTTTCCACACCTCCCCAAAATTCCAACTTGGTGTTGGCTATTGTTGTTTTATTGACACATTTGTTTTTATATCACATTCATTTCTCAATATTCCTCCCACTCCCATACCCAGTAAACCTTCCTTTGTAACAAATATTAAAAAAGAAAAATGTAAAATGTTTAGTAAAGTCAACCAACACCTCAACCATGCCAGGTATATGAAGGCGTCCACACCCATGGTCCCCTTTCCCTCCAGTGAAGGTACCTTTTTAAACTCTTTATGATCTTACAATGTTTCATTTCATTGTTTTCTCTCTTTTTATTGTTAGGGGAATTATCCATGGTTTTTTCCTAATTTTTTTTGTTTCCCTCTGCATTAGTTCCTTTAAGTTTTCCTTGTATTTCTAAATAGTTTATGCTCATTGTTTCTTATGATACAGTTAAACTGATATGCTACAATTTGTTTTGGTGCTCTGGTTTTCTCCAAGCACTCCTCGTCATTGTACCCCTGCCTTTGTGGCACAATTTTATGATAGCTTTTATCTCTGTGTTTTCTTACAAAAATCTTTTACCATTGATTGATTTTTCTAGTATGATCTCAGGGTCCTCATGGAAATTATACATAGTCAGCAAGGCATCCCATGACTGTTTTTACATATGTGTCTATGTGAAGATGTTGGTATGCAGCTTGAACCTGAATTGGTATCACCATAATCATAGTGACTGATGTTTTTAGAGTGTTTTAAATTTCACAAGACACTAGGTATAATATATATAGTTTTATTCGACCCTTATAATAACTCTGTGAGGTAGGTTCCTAAGCATTGTGATGATTACTTTTATAAATGAGGAGGCTGAGGTCCATCGAGATTGAACTGGGGCCTCTGTCTCCCCTAAGTTCATGTCAAGTGCTTGTCTATTACACACGATTCTACCTCACCTTTTGAACTGGGGAGTTTGCCAGTAAACTGGAATTGTATTTTTACATCATCTTGACCTAACCATTTAACTCAACTATGTGCATAAAATAGTCTAGAAATAAATCATTCTTTGGGTCAGGTATTTTTCAGTTGGTTATGTAGTAGAGACCTTGCATGCCTCAGAAATTCTGTCACTTAGGTATCATGCCAGTGGGAGTTCTTAGAAGAGGCCTTCTATCTATTCATTTTGACCATATTCTTAACAATGTTTTGGAAACCACCAGAAATATGTCAGCCTGACAGTTTCTAAGCCTACTGGTAGTCAGGTTACATATACCTAGGTTATTAAAAGCAAATGGTTATGGAATAGTCAACAGTGCACATGAAAGTTCTTCATGGGTAGAGCACTATTTCCATGCCCCCCCCCCAAATCATACCTCTAGCCCTTGGGTTCAGTAGTTTAGGTGCTGCTTTCCTTAACCCTGAGAAAGACAGCATGCTACTGCCTTCATCATTCAGCAAGGGAGTCTGATATCTGAGTTGGCCATTATTGCTTCTCTACTTGAACTATCAGCCAAATGAACTTAGCTTTTCTGTGATCAAGCATATGACAGCCTTCCTTAATGGTTTCAGTAAACCTGCTGGCTACCAGAATGTATTAAACCTCATGCTTCCTTCAGTGTCATTGCTAAGCAGTTTGAATTAACCCTTGATAGCCTGACCCAAAATTCATAGGATTAAATGGAACCTTGATTAAAATATTAATATATAAAATTTCATTTCTTAACCTAATTCATGAATTTTCAACTCTGTCTGCTACGTACACACACATCCATGCACACTTACACACACACACACGTACACACACACAGGTTTCATTGAATTCAATTCAATGAATATAGAAACTAAGTATGCTTTCATTACAGAACTTACTTTATGAAGAAGAAAAGTTAAGGAAATAGATCCAATGAGCATATGTAATCATCTCCTAAAACTCTTCCAAATGGCACTTCTAGAACTTAAGCAATAAGGAGTATTGGCATAGCGACTCCGGTCTGGCAACTACAAACTAGAGAAGCAACGAAGTAGAAGAGAGAAATGAGGTTATCCATCTCACAGATCAGTGGGATTCACAATAACTGGCAGCTTGTGAGGACCTTGATCTTTTCTCCAAATGGTTCTGGTCCCTTTTCTCTGCTCCAGTATCAGTAACTTTCTCATTGTAGCCATTTTTTGTCTCATACCCCTGTGTGTGTGTGTATGGTCTGTGGTCTTTGTCACTGGCCACTTGTTCTCTAGCAAGTATTGACTATCTAGTGATAGCCCTGGATATCCACTTCCCCATGGAAGACTGGCATGGAAAGATCTGCAAAAAGAAAAGAGTAAATCAACATGAAGCCTGCTGGTGTACAAATCCAGTCCCACTTTTAATTATCAAGGGGATTCTGCTTCATTGAAAGTTAGAATTCAGAGACCCATGGTAGGAAGAGAGAGGGACAATCAGCCTTCACATGCCATTGTCACTAGGAACCACTCTACATCATTTTCCCTTCTCTCTCTCTCTCTCTCTCTCTCTCTCTCTCTCTCTCTCTCTCTCTCTCTCTCCTTCCCTCCCTCCCTCTCCCCTTGTCTCTGTCTCTTTTTTTAAGAAAAAAAATAGAACTTCAGGCAAAAAAGTGAGGTGGCAGAAGAAAGATTTAACTCAATTTGTCAGAAGGCAGAGAGTGAAAAAAAATGTAACTGAAGAAAATTGGAGGGAAAAGGACAGCTCTGCTCTTGGAACTAAAAAGCAAAATTTAATCCTTTTTAAAAAGGAAGAAGATAGATTCTCTGACAAGGAAGGATAAAGTATAAGTCAGAAGTAAGAGAAGATGAGTGATTGTAATTCATTATACATATTTGTTTACTTGCAAACAAAAATAGATTACCTTATTGTCTTCCTTGGGTATGCATCTGAGACATAACCAGAAACCTCCCAAGACTTGCCCACTTCAGATGATGTAAGTTATGGAGTAACTGGTACTGACAGAGGGAACGTAGAAAGTATTGCCAAAGACTACAAAATAATGTCTATAGAGATACAGGAGAAAAATTGATTTGGGAAGTCAAGGTGATATCTAAGAATGAGATTCAGATTTCTGAACTATGGATTAAAATAGAAGAATCACAAATTACTAGAAATGAATGAATTGTGTACCTAACAAAGGCTGGTAAAATATATGTACATTTGGCTAGTGTCTTCAATATTAAATCAAAAAGATTTGATTTTTTTTTAAATATAGAAAAGGAACAGCAGTTCCTAAGTATATATCCACTAACCTAGATACTGTAGATTAGTGGGTCTTAACCTGTGGTCTGCTAACATTAAAAAAAAAATGTTGATAAACATTTTAGTGACTGATTTCCTTTGTAATTCTATATATTTTATTTTATGCTTTAAAAAGTATCATTCTGAGAAGGGGTACATAGGCTAAACCAGACTACCAAAAGAGTCTGTGACACAAGAAAAGATTAAGAATCTTTGTTATAGAAGGTAACTTCCCAGAAATTCACAGGACATAAAATTCAAGAAAGGAAGCAGTAGTCAAAAGACTCATGTCCTCACATATCTATACGCAAATTCCCAAAGTATAGGCAATAATCAGAGGAACTTGAGGTTCCAGCATTGAGGGAAATTTGACTTCACAGTTATTACCAAGAAGGGCGGGCTTAAACTCATGACTAGAATATGACTGTGGATAGATATACATTATTCAGTGAAACAAGTAGAAGCAGAAAATGGAAGTGAATGTTATTATTTAGGTAAGAAAATATAGGAGACAAAGTAGGAAAGCAAGGTGAAGGGAGTCTGGGTAAGGATCAATGGAGGGACAAAGAGAAGTCATCAGAATGTGTACTGTAGATTCCCAGGGCAGAAAGAAAATATTTGCAAGTGGAGACATTTAAAATTATTTTACATGGAAATAACCAAGCATTATTTCAGTATATTTATATAAATTGCTACAGATGGCATCAGCACTTCTCAATCAAATGAGGCTTTTTTCTATTTAGTAGTTAGGTAAGGAACTGTATTTGATATTTCAAAAATCTTAGTGTAGTTTTAAGCTCTTAGAGATTAAAACTACTCTATGACTTTTGGTATACCTGATATATGAAATAAACAATTGCTTTGATGTAATATACATGGTTTTTTGAAATAGTGTGATTTTACTCATTAAAAGCATCTCAGTTTTCTCTGCAGAAATTCTTGTCTTGCCCAACATATTCTGCTTGTGAGCTTTTATGATATCATTTCAACTTATCAAGTTTCTCTACAAGTAAAGCATTTGTACAAAGCAAATGCAATGGCTTTCCCTCTCCATTAATAATAGTATTTATGAATCACAGTGCTAAATGTATACAACAAGGATTTATTAAGAGTTAACTATATGTCAGGCACTGTGTTCAGTACTAGAAATACAAAGAAGATCAAAAATATTCCCTGCCTTCAAGAAACTGACATTCTAAAAGGGATAGAAAACATGGTAACTAATTATGTAAATATAAGCTATGTACAAGGTAAATTGGAAGTTATCTCAGAGAGAAGACCCTAGCAGATTCCATTTTCTCAATTTAAGCTTTCTGTATTTCTGCTACTTAAACTGTCTCTAGTGTCTCTACTTATACTAGTTTTAGCTAGTCCTGTGGACTTTTTCTTTGAATCATTTATGTATCTTTCCATCATCAAAGAATGTTAGTTTATTTAAAATAGACACAAGTAATTTAGACAAATTTAGCTTTAATTACAACTAAAATTGTAAATGATTATAAACATTCCTGAGTTCAGTTTTTTTAAGTTATAGCTTTATTACATTGCACTTACCAAAATGAATGACATTGAGAAATATAAAAAAATATAAATCACTTTTAACTTTAACACAGAGGTTGTCTGATTTCAAGTTCACTTATTTCATATTCAAAATCAGCCAACAGTTTAAAAACAGCTCACTTCTGTAATGAGTCTAATGCTGGCTAATAGCTCTATGTTGTGTCCATGTGAAAAGTAAATGTCCTGACCCAAATTTGACCTCATTTGCATATACCTGTTAGTTAATTGCTGTACCTCATTCACTTTCAACTGTAGTGAATTTGGCATGTTAGTCTCAATTTTGTTAACTTTGCCTTTATCTTTGTTGAAAAAAGTGTATATTTTTATACTTGACTAAAAATATCCAATAATTTTGGCCATTGTTTCCCATCTCCCTGAGAAGGTTTCTTGTTGTCCCCTTTAGGGATGTAAAATGTTCTACAATTTGGGAAAAAAATCTGTTTTAGACAAAGGTTACATTACTCATTTTCAGTTGTATTGTACAGGAAACTCTTCTTAGGGTGAGATGATCTCTTTCCAATTTGATGTAGTACTATAGATGAGGGAACATGTGCAGCAACATGGACTTGGGAATTTGCCAACATTCTTAGGTATCAGTGAGTAGACTAATCTGGTTGGAGTGGAAGGTTTGTGTTGAGGAGTCATGGAACATAAGATTTAATGTGACCATAGGATCCTAGTTGGAGAATTAGAACTAACCTCCAAGGTTATCTAGATCAACCTCTTGAATTACAGAACTTAATGCCCCAATGGTTAAATGACTTGCCTAAATTCATACAAGGACTAAGTAGTAGAGCCACGATTTGACTATAACTCTTCAGATTCAAAATCTGGAGTTCTTTCCAGTCAGGCCCACTCTGTCTAGTTAGGGCCAACTTACAGAGAGCATTGAATGTCAAGAGGAGTTTTACTTTATCCTGGGGGGGAAATGATGAAGGATAATGACCAGAGGAATGACACAATCAGTTGATCAGTGTGAAGTTCCATTATGCTAGGCACTATGCTGGGCACTTTGGGCACACGTGCAAAATATTAAACAATACATTCTTATTCACAGTGAACTTATATGATGAGATGTAGGTTTAGAAAAGCTTATTACACAGTGGTATGCAGAAAAGTGAGAAATAGGGCAAAGAATTCAGGTAGGAGATTATGGTAGTAATTTGGGTATAAGTTGATAAAAGCTTAAACTAGCATAATGACAGTTGTATCAGAAAGAAAGGGACAAATAAGACATTTTTTGAGGAGGAATCAATAGCATTTCACATCTAGCTGAATGCAAAACGTGGAGAAGTCACAGATGTCCCCAGTGCATTGAACCCAACAAATGAGATAATCATGCTACCATTGACAGAGAGGAAAATTGGAAGGTAGAAATAAGTGATAAAAGAATTCTTATAAATTGTAGAAGACAACAAAATGAAAGAATACAGAGTCCCTATAAATTTAGGAACAACTAAGCTATATAAACAGAGGGAGATGCATAAAGATGCAAAACTTTTCAAGTGTTCAAAGATTATGGATCATTTATCAAAGTCACTATGTTACCAATGATCTCATGATAGGCATGAAGAAGAGATAGCAGCTACATGCAAATCAGTATCAATCAAGGAAGCCTTGCATACAGTCAAAAGGTCTTAACAAAATAGATTAAATTATGTATCCTATTGAGTTATGTCACTTGTCATCCTCTTATGGACCTAACTTTGTGAAACAAACCACATAGAAACTATTTTCTCCTACGAACTCTGTCTGTTTTATAAGTGGTTACCAACAGGTGAATGTTGGGGTCTTTCAGTTTGACTTCATAGACCCTCAAAAAGCAGAAGCCACACCCAAATTATCAAATTCTCTTTCCTATAGACATGATTACTTAAAAAAACTATTGTAATAACAATGAATTATTATAACAGTAATAAATTATCACTATTATAGTTAAACTGTTATCACAATGAATTATTGCCTATTTATTCATTTAAATCATAACACATAGATCAAGATTTAAAGACACATAAATGTGTAGCTATAAATTGATACTTTGTCAATAAAATCAAGTATATTCAATTATTACTTAATTAAACTTTGCTTTTTTTTAAGGTCCTGTCTAATTTTGTTTTTCCTTCCTTAATAGTATTTTTTCCCAATTATATGTAAAGATAGTTTTCATCATTCATTTTTGTAAAATTTTGAGTTCTAAATTTTTCTTTCTCTCTCCTTCCCTTCCTTCTTCCCCCTCCCCAAGGCAGCAAGCAATCTGATATAGTAAATTTTGCTCCTTTAAATAAAATTTTTACTGTTTCTTACCTTGAACCTTGTTTTTGTACAAAGCTTCTCGAACATTAGAGGTTTCTCCCAACCCCTTAGACCATTTCAGGGCTTGAGATATCAGAATAGGCTTATGTCCTGTAACTGTTTGCAGTTTGACAGAGACAAGGTGTTAATTTACTCCCTGTTCCTTGATCTAATTCATCTTAGATTATACAGGTAAACTCACTCACCCTTTAGGGGAATGGTTTTCTCTCTCTAACAACCAATTCTCCATATTGCCCCATTGTATCATAGATCAAGAAATGGAAGGGACCTCAGAGACCATTCAATCCAACGCCTTCATTTGACAGATGGAGAAATCAAGGTATAGTGTCTGAGTCTAGGTTCAAATTCAGGTCTCCCTGATATACATGCATATACACGCATATCTACATACATATCTATAGTCATGTCTATATACATACATCTATACATGTATGTATGTGTATGTATATATCATTTGCTTAGAGATGAGTTATATCCATAGGAGTAGATGAGGTGACCCAAAGAGAAAGTGTATGTAAGAGAAAGCAAGCCAAGGTCAGAGCCTTTGTAGATACCCACATACTAGGCAGGAACAGTGAGATAAAGCAGAAACAAAGAAGACAGGAGAAACAGGAAAGGGCTGTATCAGAATCCAAGACAGAGAATATCTTGTGGTCAGTAATGTCAGATGGAACAAAATGGTCAAAGAAACTGAGTAGGGAGAAAGGAACTTGGTGTTTTTTTTTGCTCTTGAGAGATCAGTACTGACCTTGGGAGCAATTTTTGAAAATTGTTGAATAGGTGTCACAGTTTTAAAGGCCATTAATATTTCTTTTTCATATTTGTATGGAGCATAATAAAACACTGGATACTAACTCCAGCAGATACACAGCACACTGGCTATTCCCCAAGTTGTACTGCTCTTTATTTTCATATCAACCTCTCTCAGTCACTGGTTTTGTTCAAGAAACATCATATCATCTATAGAGGTGCCTAGGTAGTGAAATTGATAGAGGGCTAGGACTGCAGTCAGAATGAATTGAGTTCCAATCTGGCCTCAGACATGTATTTCCTTGTGACATTGGGCAAGTCACTTCACCTCTGTTTGCTTCAGGTTCCTTAACTGTAAAAAAAGGAATACTAATAAAACAACTTTCCTGGATTGTTATAAGGATCAAATAATGTAATATTTGTAAAAGCATGTAGCCCAGTGCCTAGAACATGGTAGACACCCAATAAATGCTTATTCCCTCTTACTTCCCTTTCCTGTCTATCTCTTATGTCCCTTCCAGATTTAAATCTCAGATCTAAGGTCCTATGATCCTTGTTACAAACCACTTGAATAATTTATTATGTATTTTTATAATAGTTTTGTATTTCTACTGCTTTTTAACAAAATCTATATAAATTATAAAGATGGAAGTATAGAATTTGTGAGCAGTCATGCAATATTGGTTTATAATCTTAAACTCAAAGTCGAGAAATATCATATGCTCCATTAAATTACTGAATAACCCTACTTGTTGTTATTCAGTCATTTTGGTTGTATCTGATTCTTTTTGATCTCTTTTGGAATTTTCTTGACAAAGATACTGGGCAAGTCCCTTAAGCTCTCTAGGGTTCCTTATGTGAAAAATAATGGGAGTGGGGAGGAGTCCACAATCTCAAAAAGTTCCTTCCAGTTTTAACATTGTCTGATTCTAATGAACTCAAATATTTATGCCAGTGGTGCTAGAGCAGATCGTCTTGACTTATAGACTATTTGACCACTTACTTCAGATTGTGGTCATCATCGTTCATGCAATTAAGTTCATGCCTTGATTGATATGTTTGTCAATAAGATGAGTATATTCAATTACTACCTAATTAAACTTTGCTCTTTTTTAAGGTCCTTTCCATTTTATTTTTTCCTCTTTAATAGTATTTTATTTTTTTCCAATTACATGTAAAGATAGTTTTTAACATTCATTTTTGTAAAATTCTGAGTTCTAAATTTTTCTCCCTTCCTTCCTTCCCTCCCCTCTCCAGCAAACAGTCTTGACACCTAGAACTACTGTAACTATTATTAGAAACCTCACCATCATAAAAGTTGCCCTCCCCTTTTGTGTTTTCATCACAGGTCAGTAATATGGCAACTAGATGGTGGAAAACGGCTCCCTGACAACTCACGTGGTTAATTAGGGCTAGCATCTGATTATAATTACTGAGATTTTTCCATACAACTGCAACTGAACTGTTTCGTGAGGGATTTAATGTCCCCTTCTTGGTTTTAACATATTGTATTACTCTCAGTTGCTCCTCTCCATGGTATGAGCACAGATCCATTGAGGACCAGAATCAACATTCCTGTCCTGGCTATTTCTATCCTTCTCCAAATAGCTGGACCATTGGATCATCCCTTTGAGTTTTCAGTTTCCCAAGTGGTTGTTTATTGTCTGTCACTCAGGCAATCTAATGTTTATCATCCTTGAAAAGAGACTGGCCCAGAGTCTATGTTTATTATAAATTTTCCCCTTAAACAGCCACCTTTAACTTTTTCTGGCATTCCTTCTGTGGCATGCAGTAAAAGTCCACGTTTTATACTGCATTCTTTCCATTGAATTCGAAGTGATTATAGAAGCTTCTGTTTTTTACATTTGTTCGACTCATAGATACTGTGGGTAGCATGATAAAGTTAAACTATTCTATCCAGATCATTAGGGGTGACTCCTTGTAGATGACTGTCGTGTAGATATATTTGAAACTAAATCAGGTAGCTTTGTGTCTTTTGGTCCGTCTCCATCTGCGCTGTTAATATTGCTTGAATTGGGGACTAAGGGACACATACGACGGCTTCCTTGAGCTCTTAGGCAGGAATGTGGGCTTAATTTACACTGGATCAACACAGCTGTCAACCTATTTTTTCTTTCTTTTTTTCTTCTACTTTTATAGATCCTAACCTCAGCTGCAAATATCTGTGGTACAAATTGATTAAAAGACTTTAAAAGAATAAATACAGTTTTCTTGGGTTATAAGTTGTTATATGCAGCTTCAACACGTCATCTTAGACCAACTGGGAAAAAGGCTGATTGGAGGTGATAGATGTGTACTGTGGTAGAGATTAACGTTATCCAAAAGAGAAATTGTCTTAGGAAGTAATGAATTCCCCTTCATTAGAGACCTTCCAACAAAGATCAGTTGATTACTTATTAGATATAGTGTGAAGGAATTATGAGTTACTCAAAATGGCCTCTGGAGTTCTTCCAGCTCTGATATTCTGTGATTTGTGTATAAATTTTAATTATAATAAAGTGAACATACTCTCTCCTTCAGGGAATAATCCTTGTTATAAATAACTCCTATTTATAGATTTCTAAAGAAGTTTTAAAAATTATATTCATCTGAGAGGCTCATACCCAATACACTACAGTTTTTTATGGAGAGCAAATTTTATCCTGTTAAATTATTTGTTTTCATGCTCCATGTCAATGTATCTCAGTATATAGAAGAGCATTAAAAAAAGCCATAACAGTATAAAAAAAAAACTGAACATGTATCTCATTAGAAAAATGCCACTTTTTAAAAAAGTGAGAACATTTCTTGAGACTAAGAATTTTTGAATTTAGAAGACTATATTTCTAACATATTACTTGCTAAAATAAAGTAATTGATTAGTTTTTAATGTTTCCTTTTTGTTACAATATGAAGAACTTTGTCCCAGAGCACACAATTTAAATAATTCTTCATATTTTATGTTTATTTCATGTTAGAATTTTATTTCTAACTAAAATATGTGTTTAGAAATGAAGAATTTAACCTTACCTCCCCATTTCTTCTCTTTTCAGTTAGTTTTTGGATTCATTCCAGCATCTATTTCAAGGTTCTCCCAATGGATTTTAGATGATTAGATATTTAAGAGAAAAAAAAGAAGAAAAAGTGTTGTTACCAGTAGGTGGCTCACTATGAATGTGCTTGGGACAGTGTCAGAAATGTCACCCCTCCTCCACTTTGCCTTTGTTTTCAATCTCTGCTGCTTTGAGCTTTTTCTACAATGCCTGAGTCATTTACAGGAAAAAGAAGAAAAAACCCTCGCCTTTGAGATCTAGAATAGCATAAGCCTCCATCTTACTCAGAGGACAGTGTTCTCAAGCGGTAGCCTAAGCAAAGAGTTCTATTTTCCACACACCACTGCTTGTTTCTTTTGTTTCTTGTGTCCTTGGCAGAGGCTGAAAGAACTAGGCCTGTAATACTTGGGCCCTGCTGTGTCACTTAAGGAAATAATAAGCCATTGTCTTCATTAAGCAACCCTTGTTTTAGCAAACAGAACCCAGATACTGGAAAGGGAACATTTTTGAGGAGGGGGGTGGTGGTGGTGATGGTGGTGTAGAAATAGAAAGGAGCATGCTTTTACAAAATGCCCTAGAGAAACGGCTTTGTTTCCCCTGTTTTATAGCTACTTACAGAGAAGATTCATATTCAAATGGGTTGGGGTTGTGAATCTGTCGTTTGCACATTCTCATGCACCCAGGAAGGCTATGATTATGGCTAATTACCATGAGGAATGAAATCCTAACAAGGGTGCTCAATCAGATTGCTGTTCATGCATGAAGTAACGAAGACTAGCCAATGGAGGTGTGATTTTGGTAATTACAAACAATGTGGCTATTTAACAAAAAAAACTTTAGTAAATCTGCTCAAGACAAAATAAGGTCTAATTAATCACTTTAGGCTTTGAATTCTCCAGATGATCAGCTTGCTCTGTTTTTTTTTTTTTTTTAGGGTCTTTTTAATAGACTAGATCTAAGGAATGAGAATGCTTCCTTTTTGTCCATACTTTCATTAGTTAGAAGAATGCAACAGTTTCTAGCGTTCTGAGACTCCCTTTGTGCCAATCATGTTGGAACCCGCTTTTAATGCAAGTTGACAGAATGTTAGAAAAAATAAACTTGTTGGTATTTATTCCTGTCATTATCTCACTGCGGGTATGTGTGTGGGTACTGTATGAAATTACTGGAATTTTTAAAACAATTACTGAATTTAGTCAACGAATTGAGATTGTCATTACAGAATAAATGTAACTGTGCTCATCTTTTAGCTCTTGCATACGCAGGCATGTTTTACGTTCTAATCCAATAAGTAAGTTTGAATTCTATTTTATCCTAATTATTTGGTTCTCTCCATGAAGACAAAATTGAAAAAAGGGAATATTTTGCAGTTCAATGCAAGACAGCAAAAAACCTTGGAAATAGGGTTGGTGTGGGCCTGACACTGTCAAAGGGTGATTTTTTTTTTAACTCTAGGCCAGTTTCTCTGTACCTTAGTTCCCTCATCTGAGAAAGTGGATTAATGAAACTGACAGGGTCACTGCGAGGAATGCACAATGAAAGGCTAGTCAGATAATAGTAAGCATCAAATTATGCAGTCCTACATTCCCTATAAATATTTAGTAGACTCAGTCCTCGCATCTCCTCCTCCCAACTTACCACAGTAGTTTTTAGGTACCAAGTTTTCATTATTTTGTATTATCATGTTGGATGAACTTATAGAAAAGGAGCATCTCAATTAAATTAACACAACTAGAGATTTAATTAGAGGTTGTTTCCTTTGAATATGCTTTGTTGGCCTTAGGGCTAATAGATAGTAGTTGCATAGCTATTACCTCTCTTCCCTGTCTCTCCCCCGCCCCCTCCCTTCATTGAAATCTAAATGGAAAAAGATTTTATGCCAAACTATTAAAACTGATCTGTAAAATGTTTGTAGATGTTAAAGCAATTCATTTACTACTGACATCTAGGAAAAGAAAAATTAAGTTTCTAGAGTATTACTGGGAAAGTGACCTCGCAATTTTGCATATATTTCTTCTGTTAATCTAATTCAAATGAATTCCACTGATGAGAAAATAGTAAATAATTGTGTAAGAAAGTTTCTTTAAAGATCTCATACAACAAAGCAACCATATTTACCTTTTGGTTGCTTCACAGAAATGTGAGTCTGTCATATGTCCCAGGGTAAACTTGATTATATAAAGTATATATGATCCTTTTCTGTCAACTGTATGTAACCAACAGTCAGTTGAAAAAAATACGTTGAATTAATATATTACTTTTTCTACCCTGTTTCAAGAAAAAATAATATTAGCAACTTGTTTCAAAAAGTATTTTTTTGTATTTAAGAGTTTAATTCAGCATATCAGAGAGGAAAAAGTCATGAGTGGTTTTTTTTTTAAAATTCCACAGCATGGGATTAATCGAGATTATAAGCAATTTATGGTTTGGTAAAAGGGAGCAATCATCAGATCACTGTTTTACTGCTGTCCTTGAATACTTTACATTTTGAAGAAAGTGGAAGATGGTTAAGACAGATGAATTCAAATAGTTGCTTTAGAGAGTATGTGCTTAGGCCTTTTCTCTCCTTATAACAATTGAATATTGTGCTTCTGTTCTTGCTTCCTAAACACATCAATACAGATGCAAATAAGGTGAGACCAACTCCCTGTAAATCAGCTGTCAACTTGCATCAGAGAAAGTACAAATAGGCAGGCAGAAGTGCTTCTCATAAAAGTTCTGCATTTCCTCTATCCACAGAGAATATTTATATTCTTTACAACTGGCAGCAAAGGACACTTAAAACTGTAACTTTGCACTTACCTAAAGTATAATATGAATTAAATGATTTCCATGTGTGAGACATTTACCAAACTATAAATTGTTTGTAGTACCTATGATATACTGTGGAATTTTGGAGAACACACTCATAACTGACCTTCAACCCCTTTCCCCCCCAACTCCATTCCCCCATAACATATATCTTGGTACTTCAAGTCAATTTTATTTATGTAAAATTATATGTTTGTCTACAAGGGGGATTAATGTAGTCCATACCCTGCTTAAACTAAACCAATTAACGTTTGAAACAAGTTCTTACCATTTACGTACGTTAGAAATTCTATCATTCTAATAGAGGCAACAATATTTTGACTTATTCAATCAGCAAACATTTATTAAGTGCTTACCTTCTATGTGCCAAATCCTGGGATAAAAAAGAAAAAGTGAAAACAGTTCTTATTTTGAAGGAACTTACCTTTTAATGGGAGAGATCAATTAGGAAGTTATTGATTTAGTTAAGGGTATGAGGGCCAGAACTCCAACCCAGATGTTTCTGAATCCAAGTCTAAACTACATTTCACAATAGTGTATATTTTAACTCTTTGTAAATCAAGACTTAACTAAACAAAATTGCTCATTCTCAACCATATCAAACAAAAGAGAGCTTAGTATTGTAAGGAAAGCTAAATACAGTGAATAAAAAAATCCATCCATCAACAAGCATTTATTAAGTGCCTACTATTGACCAGACTGGGCAAACAAAGACAAAAATTGACTTAGAGATAATTGGGAGAAACAACATATAAGATAGATACAGAATAGATAGAAAGCTATATACAACAAAACAAATGCTTTACAGCTAATTGCCTTATTTGATTATATGCTCCTTATGGATGAATCTATAAAGACTGCTTAGAAAGTTTTCCATGGCCTATTAAACAAGATAAGCAAAAAGAAATGACATACATGTACCTTAGCTATTTTTCTGTAACCCCCAAAATTATAACCAAAATTGTTGTACTCAATTGAAAACAGTTTTGCAATTCTGACAAGAAAGAAAAGTAAGGTCAATAGATTTAAATCTTCTTGTTAATCTGGTTATATAAATATGTAAATATGTATGTGTATTATATGTATATGTGTGTATGTATGTATATATATGTATGTGTGTATATATATTATATATATACATATATATGTATATATATAATATATATATAATTGGTGTGGGTACTCCCTTCACTAATAGGGAACATTAACTTCTCTGTTATCTTTGAGAGTTATTGTGGCCTCCAAAAGTGTCACTGTCAGCCTGGTAATCAGCTTCTCAAAACTCAGCTTGACTGGTTCTTAACCAAAAAAAAACAAATTAGTCTCTGTCCTGATCTGCTCTCGGCCTTTCCAACTTGGTTGGGTTTAGCATAACTGGTTTAGAAGCCCTCGGTCACTACTATACCATATTGAGACATCTGAGCAGAACTTGGATGGAGCAAGGGAGATCTGTGGAGATTGGTATCTCTAGATGCAGTTATATTCTCTCTTCTAAGCTCCACTCCTATACTACTGTCTGGCTGTTGGACATTTTCAGCTGGATGTTTTGTAGTCATTTCAACTTCAATGTATACAAAACAGAACTCGCTATATTCCTCCACAAACTCCTCTTCTGGGATTTCCTACTCCTGTTGAAGATACTAATATCCATCCAGTGACCAAGGCTCATAACTGTGAGGACTTCATTAACTGTCAAGTCTTATCCATTCTTCCTTCACAGTATCTCATGCATCAATCTCCCCTCTGGTCACACGGCTACTGCCCTCTCTCTCTTGGACTATTGCAATAGTCTCTTATTTGTTCTCCCTTTCTCAAGTGGCTTCTTCTCCTCAGTCTGTCCTCCGTAATAGGAAGATGTGTGGTGACACCAGTGATGATCCTGCCAGAGTGCCGAACACAAGTCTGATTGCCTCACTCCCTTTCTTGGTCAATCCAATGGCTTTGTATTAGTGGTAGTAACAAAGGCAATCTTTTCTACTTACAGTTTGATTCAAATCTACTTTTCTATTCTTATCATACAATTACTCCCTAGCCAAACTACCCTTCCTGCTACTCTTCATACATGCTGGAACTATCTCTCCTATGTTGTCTATCTTTTCAAAAGTTGTCTCCCATGCCTAGAATTCACTTCTTTTTCCCTTTTACCTCTAGGACCCTTCACTACTTTTATAGTTTGATTCAAATACCATCTTCTAATTGGGCTAAGATGTTAGTTCCTCTTCCCTGTGAAATTAATTTGTATTCACTTTGTATGTGTTTTGTGTTTACGTATCTCTTATTTCTTCCAGTAGGCTGTGGGATTTGTCACCCATCAGTGCCTGACAAACCATGCACACTTAATAAATGCTCATTGATTAATTGATTCAATTAATTTTATCATTAAACTCTCCAAAATCATGTTCCTGTTTTGATAAGGAAGCTAGTATTGTCATCCTCTCTGTTGTTTGATGATTGAGAGTGGGTAGTTTTACTTGGTTAAGTCTTCTGATTTATAAAGCATTACTACATAGACAGACGATTGTGGTATAGTGAAATGAGGTCAGGTGGAGAAACATCTGAGTTTGAGTTCTGGCTCTGCAACTCCTTACTTTTACCAATAACCTTGTAATTGAGCTCCATTTCCCATCTCTCCATTCTTCTCCTTCCTCCACACAGCTGCCAAAGTGACATTATTAAAACACAGATGGGAACATGTTATTTCTCTAATCACAAATCACATCACTCCATGTTTCCTCTAGAATGATATACAGATTCTCCAATAAGGCATTTACAACCATCTGAAGCGTGGTTCCCACTTACCTTTTCAGTCTTCTTTCATATTGCTCCTTTTCCTCCATTCTCGTTCCAGTGAGCCAAACACAAGAGGGAATACAAATGACTTTTTGAAGAAATAGTATTGCTCTGCCAGTGGTTAAAATGTGGATTCTCCTCACCTCTGATTGAGTCCCTAGCACCTCTCTAATCACAAGTCGTCAAGTTCTACTTGACGCATTTCCTCATCTATCTACCAGTTCTTACTAGTCTCTAGTTGTAACAGCAACATTAGCGGCAGCAATGGCAGTAGTAGTCACATTTATATTGTGCTTCAAAGTGTGCAAAACACATTAAATAGATAATCTCATTTGATCCTTAGGATAATCCTTTGATGAAGGTGCTATTATTTATTACTATTTATTAATATAATATTTCTCATCCATAAAATAGGGTTCATATGTTCTCTCTTACGAGGAAAGTATTTTGTAAACTATTGAGCCCTATAAAAATATGAGCTAAGGAGATTAACAATGTAGAATTTTGACTTGGCAATAAAATCATTTAGCCATGTTAATATTTTGGCTCCAAATATGCATCAAAAATTTTTGGTGCCTCTGAATCATCATTTTAAAGACCCTTTGGAGACTTGTGGGAGCCAAGATCACAGAATAAGCAGTAAATTGCTATAACTCTCCCTCATTCACCTCCAAACCACCATGAAATTGTACCCCAAAACAAATCCAGGAACAGGCAGAACCAGCAAAAAGGAGGAGTGAAATAATCTTTTAGTCCCAGAAACTTGGAAGATCACCAAGAAGGATGTGTCTCACTTGGGTAAAAGGGGAACACAGGACAGAATGCATTCCAGAAAGCCAGCAGCAAGCCCCACCTCAACAAATCAGCAGGAGATCCTGATCCCCTGTGTGGGAAAGCAGGCAAAAGCTGACATCAGGACCACCCACACAACTCTGCATAGCCAGAGCAACAGGCAGGGTCCAACTCTTATAACTGCATCTGTTTTGGCATAACCCTGGGGCAAACAGGCAACCTCCAGTGGCCAGATTGTCAGGTCCTTCATTGTATTTCTGGGGAAACATAGGTCTCACCAGCCTCAGCACATGACAGACTCTACCCCTGGGACCATGGGTCAACCCCAAGAATGCTACCAAACCCCTGTGACCTCCAACAGTGCCAGCCACCCCCTCAGACTACCCTTTCAGTGCATCACCAGTCATGAGGGGCCCCTGTGGACCTCAGGGCAGTGTCAGTGCAACACCAGGTAAACAGCCAGGGCCTGCAGCTCTTGGAACAAGAAGCCTAAGAGACTGCCCTTTCCATCCTGGGAACAGAGCTCAAATTCAAAAGGAAGAAAAAGAACCAATAAAAGATGAACAAAAAACAATAGCAACCAAAAAAATAATCTTAAAATACAAAGATTTTATAGTAACAGGGAAAATCAAGACACACACTCAGAAGAGGTCCACAGTGCTAAAACATGCAAAAAATGCAAAACCCTAAAGAAAAATGGGAAGTGGTCTCAAGCCCAGAGAAAACTCATGGAAGAGTTCAAAAAGTTGCTTAAAAGTCATATAAGAGAGGTAGAGGAAAAATTCAGAAAAGAAATGAGAGTGATGAAAGAGAATTATGAAAAAAAGAGTCAATGGCTCAGAAAAAGAAAACAACTGTTGCAAAGCAGAATTGGCCAAAAGGAAAAGGAGATACAAAAATCCTCTGAAAAAAACAACTCTTTAAAAAGTACAATTGGCCAAATGAAAAAGGAAGTACAAAAGCTTACTAAGGAAAATAATGCCTTAAAAGTTAGAATCAGGCAAGTGGAAACGAATGACTCTATGAGACATCAAGAATCAGTCAAACAAAATCAAAAGAATAAAAAAAATACAAGAAAATATAAAATATATCATTGGAAAAACAACTGACCTGGAAAATAGATCCAGAAGACTATGTCACAATCATTGGACTACCTGAAAGCCATAATCAAAAGGAAGATCTGGATAGGATCTTTCAAAAAATTATCGAGGAAATCTGCCCTAATATCCTGGTCCCAGAGGGCAAAATAGGCATTGTAAGAATCCACTGATCACCTCAGGAAAGAGATCCCAAAATAAAACCTCTAAGGAGCATTATAGCCAAATTTCAGAACTATCAGGTCAAAGATAGTGCAGGCCACTACTGCAAGTGGCCAGGAAGAAATAATCAAATATCAGGATGCCACAATCAAGATTGCAATAGGATTTAGCAGCTGCAACATTAAAGGATTGGAAGTCATGGAACATAATATTCCAGAAAGCAAAGGAGCTAGGGCTATAACCAAGAATCACCTACCCAGTGAAATGAAGCATAATACTTCAAAGGAAAAAAAAATGGTTATTCAATGAAATAGAAAGATTTTAGGTTTTCATAAGGAGAAGACCAGAATTGGAAAAAAAAAATGTTCTCCAATATCATGACCTAAGAGAAGGCTGAAAAGGGGAAAAAAGAAAAGTAAACATAAGGGATTCAATGGAACTGAACTGTATATATCCCTACATGGAAAGACACTTGTAATTATTGAAAATTTTACCATTAATAGTATAGCTAGAAGGAATATACATAGAAGGTATGGGTATTAGGTGAAATTGAGGGAATGGCATAAAAGAAACAATCTAAAGATGAGAAAGAGGCATACACTGGGTGCAGAAGGAAGGGGGAGGTAGAATTGGGTAAGTTATTTCACATAAAGAGGCACAAAAACCTATTATAGTAGAAGGGAAGATTGGAGGGTGGTTGTTAGACCTCACTTGATCCAGTATTGGCTCAAAGAGGGAATAATATACAAAATCAGTTAAATATAGAAAGTATCTTACCTGACAGGGAAAGTAGGAGAGGAGATTAAGTAATGATGGTGGCGGGAGACTGACAGAAAGGAGGGCAGATCAGGGGAAGTGGTAGACAGAAGTAAAACAGTGGTGAGGATGGAAAGATTGAAAGAGAAGAGAGTACAAACAGGAGGAAAAACAGGATGGAGCAGAATATACAGTTAGCAATCATAATTGTGAATATGAATGGCAGAAAAGCTCCCATAAAATGGAAGCAGATAGGAGAGTAGATAAAAACCAGAATCCTACAATATGTTGGACATGAAGCAGGGAGACTCACACATAGAATAAAGGTAAGGGGCTAGAGCAGAATCTGTTACTCAGCTGAACTAAAAAAAAAAGCAAAAATAGCAATCCTGATTTCAGAAAAAGTAAAAGCAAAAATAGACCTAATTAAAAGTGATAAGAAAGGAAACTACATCTTGCTAAAAGGTACCATAGAAATGAAATAATATCAATACTAAACATATATGAACCAAGTGGCAGAGCATCCAAATTCTTAAAGGAGAAGTTAAGTGAGTTACAGGTTCATGACCAAACAAGAGATAGAGAGCATTTTGAAAAAGAGGATTTTGATTAAAAAGCTTTTGCACATCAAAACTAATACAAACAAGATTAAAAGGAAAGCAAAAGCTGGGAAATAATTTTTACAGCAAGAGTCTCTGATAAAGGCTTCATTTCTCAAATATAGAGAGAACTGAGTCAAATTTATTAGACTGTAGGCCATTCCATAATTGACAAATGGTCAAAGGATATTAACAAGCAGTTTTCAGATGAAGAAATCAAAGTTATCTAAAGGCATATGTAGAAGTGCTCTAAATACCTTTTGATTAAAGAAATGCAAACTAAGACAACTCTGAGTTACCATCTCACATCTATCAAATTGGCTAATATGACAAAAAAGGAAAATGATAAATGTTGGAGATGTGAGAAAATTGAGACAGTGATACATTTTTGGTTTAGTTGTGTACTGATCCAACCATTCTGGAAAGCAATTTGGAAATATACCCCAAAGGCTATAAAGCTGTGCATACTCTGATCCAACAATACCACTACTAGGTCTGTATCCTAAAGAGATCATTTTAAAAAGAAAAAGGACTTACATGTGCAAAAATATTTATAGCAGCCCTTGCCCTTTTCATGCTGGCCAAAAATTGGAAATTGAGAAATGCCCATCAATTGGGGAATTGCTAAACATGCTGTGGCATATGAATGTAATGGAATATAATGGAATACTATAGTGTAATAAGAAATTATGAACAGGCAGATTTCAGAAAAGTTATGTTTGAATTGATGCAAAGTGAAATGAGCAGAACCAGGAAAACATTGTACATAGTACTGAAAATATTATGTGATGATCAATTATGAATGACAGCTCTTCTCAACAATACAGTGATTCAAGACAAGTACAAAGGAAAATGCTATCCACACCCAGATAAAGAACCAATGAACTCTGAATTGCAGATCGAAGTATACTTTCTGAATTGCGGATCGAAGTATACTTTTTTCACTTACTTTATTCTTTTTTTGTGTTTTTTCCCCTTTGATCTGTTTCTTCTTTTATAACTGTGCCTAATATGGAAATCTGTTTTACCTGATAGAACATGTATAACCTATAGTAAGTTGCCTACCATATTTAGAAGAGGAGAGGGAAGGAGAGAGAAAAAAATGGAACTCAAAATCTTGTAACAATGAATGATAAAAGTTGTCTTGACATGTAATTGGGAAAAAAAGACTTACAAAAAAGATATCCTCATTATCGTGTTGTTGTGAGGGTCAAATGAGATTATATTTTAAGGTGATCTATTTTTTTTAAGTATTACATACATTATATAAATATAAATGTTATTATATAAAAATATGAAAGTATGGATGAACCTTTTGCTGAATCTCAAAAAAGTGCTAGGAAATAACTTTATCTCTATTTAAAAATCTTGCTTATCAGTTTAAATGCAGTTTGATGGGTTGTATTCTGATTTATCTGAAATTTATGACATACCAAGCTCTCTCAGAAGGAAGTTTATATCTGATTTTGTGTGTAACGTTAGCTCCTCAAAGTACAAGTTTTAATAATTTCTTTATGGATGGTGAAGCTGACCTTCTAAGGAATTATTTATCAATGGTAACACAGCCTTTGAGTCGTTGGGAATTAAACTCATCTTCTATTGTCAAATCCATGCTATCTTGCCTTTACAAATTCTAAAGAAAAGGAAAAGAGATTGTTTTATCTGTGAAAGACTTGAGAATTCTGATCAAAATGGGGACCAACCACTTATTCTTCTCCTTTCTGCTATCTTTATTGTTTTCTAAGATCATAGATTTAGAAATAGCTGGGGGACCTTGGAGCTCTTTTATCCAAACCCTTAATTTTACAATTAGGGATATCAAAGATCAAGCAAATGATGTGACTTATCCAAGGTGACACAAAGAGCAAATGACAGATCTGGGATGTAAATCCAGGTTCCCTAAATATAGAGGCAACATTCTTCAATTCACCATACTGCTTTTCTCTTTCTCTTAAATCTTTTGATGCTCATCTCCCTCTGTTGATTCTGTTTTTCTTTTTAAATTAGACTTGTGAAGGCACAGAAACCCCCTTATTAATTTCAGTCCCACTTATAATCTACTTATTTCTAAGTCTTGGCTTTCAGTATGTCATTTTTAGTTTTTTCTTCCTGCCATTTTCAATATGTAATTTAATTCCTCTATTATTTTATAGTCATCTAAACATACTTTCCCTACAAAATCCAGGATTACTTTAAAAAAAATTCTACCCATCTCTCTGCCAATTTCTTCATAAGTTTTTTCAGCTTGATTTTCACAGTGACATAATAGTCTGGCAAGAATGACATTCATCTAAAATGTTAATCATTTCACTACATCATCACCAGGGAGGTAGGAAAGCACTTTCATCTAAATATCTTTTTTTGTGAGAAAAAGAGCAGATAAAAGCCTGCAGTTCATACTCCTATCCCCTATATCTCCTTTTTTATTTTATGGTTGGACTAGCCTTTTAGAAATTTCTGTGTTTTAGCAAACTGAATTTTCATTAAATTAAAAAAAGACACTATAGGTTCAATGTATAATATTAAATACCATCACTTACTAGAACTCTTCCTTTCATAGTATTTCTTGTCAGCTTGTCTCATAGTAAGAACTTAATAAATGTTTATCTGATTGACTCTAATTTGTGGTATTTGAATAGAGAACTTCCTTTCATTTATTTACATCCTTGACTTGGTACAACAGCATGTCCAAACTAGTAATGTTTTACCCAAACATTTTATTCTCAATACATGGGACAGCATCACAGATACTTTAGAAACTGATTGATAATAGACAAGTCCACCACTGTTCAGAAGTTGAGGCCTTTCCTAACCAATTACATTTGGCATTTCAAGTGAATCTATTAGCAGTTACTGTTAAATGTACTTGCAGAACACATGTATGACATTCCCACTAGGACAGTCTAAAAAACCCAGAAACCCACAGAAAAGGCTCAATTTTTGCTTTGGACTACATGAATGTTTATTACTGTCTCACCAGGAATTGACTGGTTATTTAGTACTCTTGCACCTGCTCTAGTCAGAATACAGTGTAAAATGCAATCTATTGGGCAGTTGTAGATAATCCCTTGGCTCCTACTGAAATTAGAAATTTTTATGAAAACACATAGGTACATTCAGAACAGTGATGTATCTCTGCTGAGGATACTAATTTAAAAACTTACATTAGCCTCCTTTTCAGGATCTAACTGAAATCACATATGAAACTACTATCATATATTGGCTTGCCATCATAAATTTTAGGATCTCTTCTTTTACGTTGAAACATTTTATGTTTCTCTAGAAAATGTGGATGACTATGGTATATTTAAACTTTACAAAGAGGACTGAGAGCCCTAGATTGTGGATATTTAAACCTGTGATACCAAAATATTTTTGCACAGTCTTGAAATTTTTGATTAGCTATGCCAAATATTTAAGTCATTAAAATTGTAAGTGCATTACATACAGTGCCAGGAGAGTGATGAAGCCAGCTTGAACCAGCTCTTGAGAACTCATTGTTAAATTTTCAGTGTGAGCATTTGAAGCCTCAGAAAACAAGAAATACTAAAAATAAAGGCTTGATTTATTGTTTTGTGGATTGTCTAAACATAAGAAAGTGATGGAGGATATGTTAATGATGTGGATTAAACTTAAAAGTATATTTTCTGTGCTCTTTCTTTCTTTTTGAGAATCAGTTATTAAACATAAATAGCACAAAACTCTGACTGTGATTTCCCTCATGCTCAGGGCTATTTTACCCAGGTCTCACAATTAGAGCTCTTTCAAAAGAATTCTGTCACCTCAAGAATGAATTCAGTTTGCTTCATGTAACTAGTCCAGTAAAGGCTCAACTTTAACTGAGTCCCACCTAACTAGTTCTTAGAACCATAGCATTTCAGAGTTAGGAGGGTATCTAGTTTAGCCCACATATGAAGAATTATTCCTCTGTGAAATTTTCTTAACATACCACCTCCACTGGAATACCAGTGACTAGGAACTTACTATCTTAACAACCAGTTCATTCTCCCTTTAGATAGTTTAAATGATCAGGAAGGTGATTTTTTTTTTAATTTTTACACTGAGCAGAAATCTGTCTACATGTAATTTCTATGGTCTTTGTATTGTCCTCTGTGTGTAAACTGATGAAGCATAATCCCTCTGCTTCATGATAACTCTTGAAATAATAAAGCATGACTGCTCCTCCTCCCGCAATATGCCTTCTCCAAGCTGTATTACCTCCGAACTTAACATGCTTTCAACCCTTGTTCAGCGTTGTTATGTATCTATCACCTAACCACCCTTTACTGTCCTCTTCTGTACAAGCTCCCAGTCTCTTAAAATGCCACCCCAAACTGAAAATTACAAAATAGATGTGATCTGACCAAGGCTTCTTCATGCTGCCATTAATGCAGCCTGATCACGTGAGTTTATTTTTGTGTGGTTTGTTTTATCTGCCATAGCCTCTCATCAAAGTAGAGCAGAAAATCTTTTCCATGCCCTACTTTTATGAGAGCCAGGCAAGTTGCAGAAAGCTGGCTGATTTTTAGAATCTGTTTTAAAATGTTCATGGAATGTCCTGAAGTCATTAAAGAAGTAACCCAGTCTCCTATGCCTTTGATACTGAAGATGTAAAATGATATTTAAGTCTAAAGATCTAGATGCATTTTACTATTTCTGATCACCAAGGAAATAGGTTGATTCCTGGGCCTTGATTCAGGAAGACCTCAGTTCAAATTCAGCCTCAAACACTTAATGCCTCTGTGACCCTGGACAAGTCACTTACCCTCTGTTTGCCTGTTTCTTCAATTGGAGATAATGGATACAATGATAATATCTCCCTCCCAAGGTTGCTGTAAGGATCAAATGAGATGATGTTTATAAAATCCTTAGCACAATACCCAGCACATAGTAGGTGCTAAAAAATTCTACTTATTATTATTAATCATCATTACTATTGTCTAAGCAGAATATATTTTATAAGATTGGAAAGTGTACAAATACATTTTAGAAATTTTTTTTTGGCAAGAATAGAAAAAAAATCTTAAGTTTTCCAAATAGCCTATAGTTAATCAAAATTTTAAGGAAACCAAAACACCTCTTACCCTGAGTACTCTGACTGTTCCAAGTTTTTAGAATGAAGGGTGCAAGTGATATCTTAGACCATAAAAAGTGTTGTTTTTGAAAAGTATTGACAATTATAAAAGGTGGCATTCATCTAGAGCATTAATATTTACAACATGCATTTCATTTGGTCCTCACAAAAACACTATGAAATAGGTGCTTACCCTCATTTTAGAGATGAGGAAACTTGAGACTCATAAAGGTTGTGTCTAGCTCATTTTCACATTCAAAGTGTCAGAGGCAGGGTTTCAGCTCAGGTCTTCTTGTCTTCAGGTTTAGCACTCTCTCCAGTAAGCCACCTAACTGACTCTTCTCAGCATATTTATACATAAATCACCCAAAAAGAAGCTCCCCAATGTGTTTGATATTTTCCTTCCAGTCTTATAATATGTTGTGGCCACCAATGCAGTAGTTAGGGTGTCAGTCTATTAGCACCTGCCTCGCTCTTTGATTGTCTGATCTTCTTGTCACATGCATCTTGGATTTCTTTTATAGCCAAGGCAACCTTTATTTTTAGAATACAACCTTATTTGTAAAGCATTATGGAGGAGGAGGAGGAGGAGATGGATGGAAGAGCGAGTCTAGTATTGATCATGCTCTCATAAAAAATGAAACTCAAAATAAGGAAAAGGAGTCTGTGGAAAGTTTGATGCCATACTCAACTGAGCCAGATTGTCTCAGAACACTTATAGAAATAACTAGATGGAAGATAACAAGCAGATATGAAATGAAGGAACTATTAGGAACTATGCCAGATGTTGTCAATAAAAAAACAAAAATAAAATAATCTCTTCCCTCAACGACCTTATATGCTATTGGGACTGACAACATGTATAAAGAAACTTGGCAGATTAGGGAGAAGAATCGCCAGCCACTGAAGAGAGGAATTAGATGAGGTCTCAAGTGGAAGAAAGCTTTTGAGCCGAGCTTTGAGGGAACTTAACGTTTTTAAGAGGTAGGGATGATGCCTTCCAGAGATGGTGGTCAGATTTTATAATGGCAAAAGATGGGAAGTAGAATGTTTTGTGTGGAGAACAGCAAGAAAGTTAGTTTGGCTTAACCATAGAACAAATAAGAAGAAGGGCAATGTATAAAAAGACTTGGAAAGTATATGATAACAGATAACCTTCGTGTAGTACTTTGCAATTTTACTTTAACTCATTTTCTCCTTATAACATTTCTAGCTTTTAGGTACTTATAGGTATTATCTTCATTTTAGAGATATGGAGACTGAATTTCAGAAAGGAAAAATGACCTGTTTACAATCACAGAGCAAGTAAGAGGTGGGATTCAAACTAACATTCTCCTTAGAATGTAGTAAGTAATATATGGTGTCTGGGATGAGGGAAGAAATAGTCATTTTGTACCCTGACATAGTTAGACCACACTTGTGTACAATTTGGGGTCTTCTATTTTCAGAAAGAAATTTGCAAACTAGAATATGTCCAAAGTGCGGAGCAGGGTCGGGGGGAAGAGGATCAAATGCTGATGAAAATATCAAATTTGGATTGGTCGGAGGAAATATGCATATTTAAGCTTTAGAGGAAAAGAAGACTTGGAGGGATTTGGTAGCTATTTTCAAATATTTGAAGAACTGTCAAAGGGGTATCAGTTGGAGAAAAACTTCCTAACATTTAGTGCCATCCACAAGGAAACTAGATTTATTTGAGAGATAATTTTTCAAATCAAGACTGGATAACCACTAACTAGGAATCTTAAAGAACTTGCTGTAATACTCTTTTGGCCTCAGTCTCTTGTGTAAAACAAAGTAATTATACTAGATGTTTCCTAGAATTCCTTTCAGGTCTAGTATTATGTGTACAAAGGACACAAAGATGAATAAAATGTGGTCTTTGAATTCAAGGAATAGTGTTATTTTTCTGTATCTTCTTGTGCCTAGCATACTGCTTAGCACATAATAGGTGCTCAAATGTATTTATCGAGCGATTTGGAACATTTGACCAGATTTCCTTGACCTATCATCGTTAGTTGATGATGAAACTGAAGAACTTCATAGAATTGCTCAAGTGCAATGTTTAGTCTTTAAAATTTTAAATATGTAATTACTCTCCTAAGTTAAATGCTATCAATTCACTCAGTGGAACATAATTGTTCACCATAAGCATATTCCTGACTCTTTTTAATTGCCTAACAATGATTTACATGTTTTCCTATCGAGAATCAAAATTCTAGATGTTCTAGGGAAGAAAATTCTCTAAGCTACAATACACAGATTGAGCCGTGTAGACCTGCTCGGATTGCTGCTTCCTTCCATCATCTTTCTTCCAGTGTCTGCTCTCTCTATTAGTGTTACCTCTAAGCTGTACTTATACAGAGTTGTGCATGCCATAAAAGCATCTCACACAAAATATGCAACTTCCATTTATATCCTTGTATAATTGCAGATAAATGGGAGCAGCCCTAGACAAAATATGACATAGGAAAGTTTTGACTTACATGATTCCAGTCTTTTCATTCTGCATCCTTCTTTCCTCTTCTTTGTAATGCCCCATGATCTCGTCATATATCTAGTCTCAGCAAGTTTTCTAATCCTCCATCAAAGTAGAGGAGTGGATATTAGTTATTTATGTTTTAGTTGAAGTGAGTTTCAGCCCATACATTACCTCTCCCTGGTATTCATTTTAAGTAGCTCAGTACATCTGACATTTCAGGGATTATAGAACAAAATCATACTGTATCTACTCATAAAACTGAATATGTATGTGCATTAGCCACTGTAAATTTCCAGAATGGAACAGTTACTAAGACATAGAACTAGGACTTTGTTCCTCTAAAGAGGATGAGTTGGGGACTGACCAAGAATTTAGACGCTAGAGGCTTATTCATGAATATGTTTTAGGAGTTCCTGTCCCAGAGTCATCAGCTCCTTTCGGCGGCAGTCTGAAGACCTAGAGCCCAGTTCATTTCTAGACTGAACCCCTCCTTTGTGTTCCCTGACCTAAAACAATAATACAGTGAATAAGGTTTACTATACCTGGCCTATCTTTTTATACACAGTCTCTGGGTTATCTAGGGAATGTCTTAGCCTCCCAGTAAGTAAAGAATTGTTGTTGGGTCACTTAATAATGCACAAATTAACATTATGCAATCATCATTGAAGGATGACACAGCCTCCCTCAGCTCTTCCTTAATACCTGAAACTAATTTCCACTTTCGTATCCTCCTTTATGGAATCTAAATTGACCTCTTTAGATGCTGAGCTTCAATCACTGGCAAATAAAAGAACTAAATTACTCTGGCTAGGACCTCTAATGCCCCTCTTTTTTATATACCTGCTTACAGATAGCAACATGATCAAATCAAGACCATCATTGGCCAGTATTATTTGAGTGCCCTTATGTAAATAGCACTTTTATATGAGGCATCTTTGTAAAATACAAAGAAGAAATAACAAGAAGAATAACAAAAGTTAATTTCCCAACTATGAGAATTTTTTAAGCTTGTCTGTCAAACATTTAATTTGGGAATAATGAAGGGGCTACTTGTTCGTTATTAGTTTCATGTTTGTTAATCCTTATTTTATGAGATTTATTTTTGTAATGCTTAATTTACTATTCAGTGTATTGTCAGAAAAGGAAGAATTATTTTTATATTTTGTGAAGAGATAAACAAGTGTCTAGAGCATTATACTTTGTCTTTGCTAAAGGAATACCACAGTTAAAGGAATTCTTGTAAGAGATCTTTATGGTCTTTTTGTTTGCCACAATGCATTCATTACTGTTTTTGTAAGGAGTATGTTGACATTTGTGGAATGACATTTTATATCATTTCACAGTTTGTGGAATGGACAACTAAAGTCCAAATAATTTTTCAGTCAGTTTGCATGCTGAATCAAGTTTAAATTTCTACAAGTCTGATTTGATTATTTCTACACAATCCTTATAAGATTTCTCAAAGATTAAATGGATAAGATAATTTTTAAAAGTGAGAATTTTACCTGAAATTATTATAGAGTTATAATTTCCAGTGTGTTGTTACATTGTACATAATTACTTGATTTTTAAATTTTATTTATTTATTATTTTAATTGTCTTCATTTTGAAAACCATTTTAAAAAACTAGACTTTTTGTGGGGAGAAAGAGGAGGGAACCAATAGCAGGAGCAGCATTTACCTATGTAAACTACTGCTGTTAGGGCTTTACTATTTCCCTGTAGAACCTCTGCATCCTCGCCAACCTTTAGCCTTAAACTGAATTCCATCAAACTGTTCTCGTAGAATTTGTTTCTCTGTTTCACTGTTGAGGGTTTGTTGTTTTCTTGATTTTGCTCTTTGCTGAACCATGTCAACTTTTCTAACATTCCTTTTGAGGTGTGGGTCAAGTATAATATGGAGATTCTGGTCAGTAGAGAGAATGACAGAAGAATTTCCTTCTGGACCTTTTCTTAGGATAATTCCAAAGCAAAATTAAATCTTTACCTCTACCTTCTGAAAGCCAGTGATGCAACTTTTTACTACAGTCTGCTTCATAAAAAGCTAAGTGGTCTTTTATAAATGTTCCCTACCATAACTGCAGTAGTCATTCTAAATATTTTACTTTCCTAGTATTTAGAACTCATGGAATATAATTGTACTTATTTTATAATTTGTCCTTTAATCAATATTCAACATAAATACATTTTATTCACATTTTCTATTTATATTTTATTAGTCAATTTTTATCAGGCTTATAAAGTTGAAGTCATAAAGATCTATTATATATGTTATATCGTCATGTGACTTCCTGCCCAAAAGCAAAACAGTTAAAGCGTAGTTCAAAATATGGACATAAGGAAAAGAGTCATTCAGCATTTATTCTAGTCACATCAACAGTCTAAGAATACCAACAAAGGCAAAGAACTGGCATTTCCCACTTCTGTATTTCATAGTGCTTTGAGATCCTCTTTGAAGTACAATAATACTTTGCATAAAAGTATACAGTTTTACATATTTGGTTTTATAGAGCAATAACTTAAGAGTCTGGCATATGTATCTTCTCCTAAGAAATAAGATTAGCTACATATTCCTTAAAATGTAGAATTCAGTATAGAATTCATTTTGTAAAAACAGAAAAACCAAATTTGAATATATCTACAAAAGGAAGGGAAGTTGATATTAGAAATGTTGGTATAGCTACTAAATATATAAAACATTAACAGATTACTTAATCTATTATTTTATTTATTTATTTATTTTACTCGGCATCCTGTTTTTACTATACTTAAAAAAAAATTTCATCTTTCCTCAAAAGAAACACTCCCCTTGCTTCGCTGGGGGTCCGTTGGGGTGGGCATCATGTGGTCTGGGCCTTAATCTATTATTTTAAATTCATAACAGAAGAGTATAGTTTAGCAGTCTTGTGGCAGGTAGTATTTTCTCTATGACTTGAATACTAAATTGTCAAAATATGTTTACATTTTTACAATTAAGAACTGAGATCAAAAGTCATTCTTAAGCTACTTATTACTCCATGTTTTTAAAGACAGGTAATTATTAATAATTTCTTATCCATTAAAAAGTTGTGTTTTCAGTCAACCAATTTTTTAGTGTTTTGGAAGCATATGTTGATGGAGTTGTAATCAGAATGAGTTCCAATTTAAAACATTTTAGCTTTTATTAATGGAAGGGGAAGGGAAAGAGAGAAAGGGAAAAGAAGAGGAAAGAGGAAGAAAAAAGGATCCTGGAAGTTTGTGCTCTTTTTTTTTTTTATTAAAAAAGATATGTGATCAAAAGAGATTGGAGATCCCCACCTTAGAGAATGGGGATGGTATTGTTAAGAGTGTGGATGCTGCTGACCCTGTCATAGATTCAAACTTTTCAGTATTGTCACGGTCAGCATCTTGGGCACCTCTCAATTTAGCCTGCTACACAACATTTCCCCAGTGGCACAAGCAGTGCCTGCAATAAAAGGAACTGGAAAACCAACCAAGCACACCAAGGCTTCAGAGTTACATTGTTCTAGCGCAAGGATTTTCTGTTTGACTCTTACTATTCTCTCTCCACTTAGGACAGAATCCCAAACTTTGCATAGTGGTCCATTTTAAAACCATTACCAGCCCAGAGATTCTAACTTTGCCTGCAAGCAATCTTCAGAGATGAAGAGAAGATGCTACCTTCATCAAAATTATTGGCAGTAGCTGCTAGCTATTTGTCTTGTCACTATGACTTGGTAACAGATCTTAAAAAACTTTCATGAATGTTGGAGCCTTGTTTTCTTGGGTTTGGGAATGGCTGATATAATGAACTCCTTGGTAAGAAAAATCATCCTAAAAGTATGAATGCTTTTTTCTGAAATTTATAGCCTTATAAATATATGGCACTTAGCAGAGTGCCTTTTTACATTGAGAGCTTATGTGATTTATTCAGGGCCACACTGCCAGTAAACACAAGAGGCAGAACCTGAACCCAGCTCTTGTGTGGATCTAAAGATGGGTCTTAATCTACCATGTCACTCTTCCTGTCACATCCATACCTGTTGGTCTATATAATCAAATTCAATTTCATGTTCCTGTTCCCCAACCCTATTCCCATTCTTATACAGAACTCTTAAGTGATTTCAGAGGGAGCTTTACATAAAGAAAGTTTAAGTGCTTTCAAAAAATCTGTTCAAATGTAGGACAGCACCTTATTATCTTTCATTATTGCAGTGATTATGGCCTCAAGGTCTGAACATCACGAGGTCATAGACTCTCAATTTTACTTGGTATATTCAGAAAGATAATTACTCAATTAGAAAGTGAAAGTACAAAAATGAGCTTAATATGTAATAAAGACATCTGTGATGCAACTCCAAGCTTCCAACTAAAGTTTTAATTCCAGGATGACGGACCAAGGACTTGTTCTCTCTGTTAAATGTTCTTTTTTTCTACTACAAATATTGCTTTTCCTCACCCCATTAAAAAATACCTCTAAAATTCTGAGAACTGGTTAGTTCTTGCACCTTCCCAATGTATATAGCTTACTTATTCCTATACTATAACCAAGAGAATTTTACATAAACTATAAGTGAGCATTGACCTTTTCACTGATTTACATTTTAGGATTATTCAATCAGACATCTAGTAGGTGCTTTCTGCATGGTCAGCACATAGGCTAGGCAGTCATACAAAGACAAAAGTAAAGAAATCTTTACCCTCAATGAACTTACATTCTACTGGGGATTATTTAAGAAAATGTGTTATGCTGCACCAACACCTGGTGTTAGTTAAAAGTAACACAATTAGGTTGCCATCTGGTATTCTTACATAAAAGGAAAAGCCACAATATTTTCCCCTCCCTTCTTCCTAATTTCCTTAATATTGTCAAGGGGACAACTTTCTTCTCATCACCCAGGCTCACAAGCTATATATCATCCTTACCCCTTCACTTGTAATTGCTCCTCATATCTAGTTAATTGCCAAATGGTCATTTCTACCTTTGAAACAGCCCTCAAATGTTCCTTTCTGTCTTCTGACACTGTCATCATCCTGGTGTAGAACCTTATCAGCTGATGCCTGGGCTATTATAGTAGCTGGCTGGCTGATTTGTGTCCCTAGAACTTAGCCTAGTGCCTGCCGTATAGTAAGTACTTAATAAATGTTTCTTGACTGACTATTCTGTCTTGAATTTCTTATAACTCTCATCATAAAATTTTCAGTAAATCAGTTGAAAACTCATAGAATTTTAGAATTAAATTAGACTTTAGAAATTGTGGATCTGAGCACCTTAATTTTACAAATGAAAGCTGAAGGCCAGAGTAGTGAAGTGATTTGTGAGAGCTCATTCAGATTTAAGTATTAGATCTGATATTCAATCCTATGTCCATGGATTCCAAATTCACTCTTGTCCCTATGTCATGAAAACTGGGTTCTGTTTAGATTTCATTTTTGAGAAATGGGTGGTATTTCCATATGTGAATTTAAGCATCGGGAGTCATACTAACAATATTGATTGCTAGAAACAAGCATAGGGTCAATAACATAATGCCCTTCTTCATTGTTTTACATCATGAGTTAAGAGTATAGTTCTATATGATGTCCAAGAAGTAAATTTCTACTTCTATCTAGTCAATTTTTCTTTACATTGACCGTGTATTAATTGGAGGGGACTTGAACTAAACTTACATTACTCTGTACTTCTCCCCTTTGAATAATTCTGCAATAAGATGCCAATTATCCTTTTAGCCTTATGTCAATACCATGTGCTGTAGAAGTTCCACAGCTGTAATCCATTGGGGTAAAATATCTGGAGATGAAATTTCCTACAGGTAGACTTCAAAACAAAATCACCTGTTATATTAATACAGGTAATCCTATCTCATCAATTCAGAAATAAGGTGCCAACCCAAATCATCACTCAATGAATTTTCTCTTTTTTCAAATTGGTCTATTTCTCTCCAGACACATTGTAGCATAGTTTATCCACCTATGAATACATTCAACTTTTAAAGCAATATTCATTTTATTCATCTCCTTGTTGGAATTGAAACCTCAATTTCTCTTAAGGACATTCCTTATATCTTGTATCATTGTTGGCTACTCCTTGCATTCTCACTTGAACAGAGAACTATCTATAGGTGGCATAATCCATACTCACTAAGGTCATTTACAGATTGTATTGTCCCACTTCATTTTTTAAAAATCTTCCTTTCTTTGATATCCGTGCAAACATTTTATATCGTCTTCTTACCATCCCGATTTTTGTTACTTTCTGACTCTAGAACATTCTGCTAATTGCAAATATTGAAGGGGTTGAGGGGTGGGGAAGGGAGGAGGAACCTCATGATTGTATGTATATGTGATGCTTTGGGACTAAGGACACAATCGATGGGTCCCTGTCTCTTTATTCCGAAATACTTCAATGAATATACTATTCTTATCCCAATAGTATCTGCCTAAAAAGAAACATTGCCAAACCAGTTATATTAACCTGCCTGTAAAATATGAATGCATTCCTTATTTCTCACTGATGGATTTCTTTATAGAATTCTAATTGCAATGGGCAATTTTCTATCCAATCATTAGAAAGTAGCCATCACCATAGTAACCATAATGAGTACTGTACCATATACTTCCTCATTATTTTTAGTACCTTTTGCTACCTGTGATGTAAGATGAATTTATTTAACTGTTTTAAGAGTAAATTTAGACTATGATTTTGAGTTGCTTAATACTAGTAAATTACATAATGTTCATTGTTTAGAGTTCTCTGAGATATTTTTAATACCAGGGAAATTATACAACTATGGTAACTTTTATACATAAATACCTATTCCTTTGAATAAAGATATAATATTGTATTGTGCTTCAAATGCTGAGACCATTTTATAAGATACTTTTAAGGAGAATTGTGAAGTCATTTTGCTTCTTAATAAATTTTAAACAGTTGTTATAGTAATTTTTTTAAAGTGACAATATTTGTTATTCTGAGCCAGTTTTATCAATTAACTAAGGTTGTCCAAGTATAAAAATTTACCTACTTCACAGAATTGTTGTGAGGAAAGTGTTTTGTGAACCTTAAAATACTCTATGAAGGTGTTACTATAAATTTATTTTTGGCTTTTTCTATTTTCAATTCAGAAATGAATTTTTGAATATTAAGGGTTAAGTGTTTTATTTCTGTGGTTTTGTTTGGCACTTTGAACATTTATGTCAAGTGATAATGCATTCTTTTTTCTCTAAACTATGATACTTCAGACAAGAAAAACATAATTTAGGATATTTAGGCAAAGAAAAAACATTTTAAAATACAAAATGAGATGGTTCTTGAATGATTTTACACCTGTCTACTTTTTTACATACTCTCAAATACAATTAAAATTTTTTTGGACTCGATTCATAGTGTCTATATATTTGTCATTATAGTCTACATATATGTTTATAAATATCCATATATATATATATATATATATATATATATACATAAACTTGTATATTTACCATATGTGTATATCTAAATATGTGAATATTCTTATGTATAAGTGACGTTCATACAAGTTTCAGCTTCAAACACTGAACTGCTTTCAATTTGTTGTCTATCACGGTTCAAAACATTGAAATTTATATAACTTTGCATGATACTAAATTTGAGTGGAATAGTATCATATTTAGTGAAAATATCTTGCTGTACTTAGACTTTTAGAAACACTATTGCTATTTTAAATAGTTCCTTATATAGTAATAATTTACTATATTGCATACATATGCTATATTCTTGAACTTTGTATATAATAGAAACTATTATATATGTATATACTACATAATATTGTATGTCTAGGGGAGGGAGGGGGGAGAAAGGGGAAAAGAGAGAGAGAGAGAGAGAGAGAGAGAGAGAGAATGGGTTTGTCTGTGTGTGTGTTTGACAGACTATGTGAATATCACCCAGGCTGGAAGTATGAAGCTATTTACAAGCCAGTTTCACACTCTGATGCACAGGGAAACTTTTCCATTTTCAACTTGGTCCACTTTGCCCTTCTTTAGGCAACATGGTAGGTCTTCATCCCCAGCAGCTCGCCATTATAAGGCCGAATTTAGTGTGGACACCGCATTGGCTCAGAACCTCCATGCTCAAGAAATGCACTAGCCTCAGCCTCCTCAGGAGCAGGGATTATAGGCATGTGCCGCCATTCTCAGTTATATTTAATATTAAAATTTTAGCATTACTTATATATTCATTCACCAAGTGTTGCTTTTCTTGTGACATGTAATTATATATAAATGAATTTCTGAAAACAGAAATATCTAATGTAAAAAAAAATCCAGGATTTTATGTGATGTTTTTCATAAAATAAACACTGAGATGATCTATATTAAATATCTTACATAATACAAAAAAAAATTCAAAATAAGTACATTACTACCATTTATGGCTGAAGAAATGTATTATAAATAATTAGCATTTGTTAGAAATTTTATCTGTTCTTACTAAAGTCATAATATCAATGATGAAAGAGTAAAATTTTGTACATTCATGTCTCCTTCATGTCATGTTCAAAAAGTTTGGTGTCAAGAAAACTTCTTTGAAAAATATTATTATATGTAATATATGTATGTAAATATATACATATGTGTGTATATATGTATACACATATGTACACACATATAATCTCAATATGTTTGGTAATTCAACGGCAGTAACTATTTAAGCCAGTTTATTAATTTGATCAATTTTCAGATGAAACCAGTGCAGTGATTAGAAGCTAATCTAGGATAATTCTAGTCATTGACTTGGATACAGCAGTAGAAACAGTTCAGTAAAGGAGCCTGATTTGAAGAAGAGCTGTGACTAGATAGAGGAAACTTACATCCTGCACCTTCTCCTGGTAGAAGTCTACTTTGGATGTTATTATTTTGCCAAGTTTCTTGCATTTTGCTACATAATGCAGTAATGCCCAAGATGGGGAAAAGATTTTATAGTCAAGGTGCATCTAAGGCGAAAAATACAGAGGCATGAGAAAAGAGGAAAGAAGGAAGGAAAGAGGACACAGTGAGGGACAAAATGTGTTGATATAAGGAATTTTGGAAGGTCTGTTGCCAGGAAAGATGTTAAATTAAAATCTGTAGTTAATCTTTGTAGTGATTTAATCACCATATAGAGAACTATATTGTTTGTTTCAGATAGATTTTTAATAGCAGAAACAGTGATTCTAGGAAATCAAAAATGTGATATCACAACGAGTAATGTAATTGCTATTACCTACTTGTGTAACTCTTCAGAAAATATTTCAACTTTTCTCATCTTGGTTTTCTTATTTTTAAAAGAATGATAATTAGACTAAATGAACTCCAGGGTCATATTCCACTGAAAACACAAGACTTTTTTGACATGAACTATTGTCTAACTATCTCCTCTAAACCAGTACTTGTTGAATTAATATTTTCCCTAGAGCAGGTTGTTATGCTTATCTGAAGTAAATCCAGTTTTACAACTACCAAGACTTTTTGAGTCCTGGTTGTGTCATTCAATGTTTTAGCTATCTCTTGATATTCCATGTCTTCACCAAAAAAATTATAAAAATGCTGTGTAATCTAGGCCAAAGACAGATCGCTGTGGGTTTCTAATAGAAACCTCCCTCCAGGTTAACATCAGTCCATCCACCAACTTAATTTTAGCCAATTAACTATTCTCAACCTATCTTACTATACTATCAACTAGTATATATCCCCCAATTTTGTCCAAAACGATATCTTTTTTTAACCCTACTTGAGGTTTTGTTGATATAGAAATTTCCATCAATCAGTGCATATTGTACCCACTATATATATTAGGGTCTTAGACAGTTGCACAGAGCACTGAGAAGTTAAATGACTTCCCAAGAGTTTCACAGTCCATGTCATGGGCAGGTGTTCCAAACTCTGAAACCTAATTTCTATCTACTTTTCTATGCTTAATTTGTCTTCTTGTATTCATATCATGAATCACAAAGCTGATTCTCTCAATAGACTTGATCAAGTATATATTAAGACATTTTATCGGAAGCCTTCCTGAAACCCAGATATATATATATATATAAAATTTGTCCACATCATTCCCAAAGTTAGAAAATTAGTTCATCAGATCCAATCAGAAAAGAAAATGAGGTTATTCTGCCAGCTTTTCTTTAATCAACCTATTCAAACTCTTGGTGATCACCTCAAACTATTTTAAATATTCATATTTAATCTTGCATTATACCAAGAATGGCATCAAAGTCACTGGCCTATTGCTTGAAGCACCTAGTTTCTTCCCCTTCGGAAAATTTGGACCTTATTTGCTTTCTTCTGATTCTATGGCAACTCATCATTTGCCAAAGTTCTCATATAGACCAATGATAGAAATATGGCCATTATAACTTCAGGTTCATCTGGATCAAGTGAAATAAAGATGCCAGTCATCTTTTACCATCTTCTCACTATTTGGGATTTAATTCCCTGGTAACCTTTTGTATTCCATCACTCTAAATCTGAATATTCTTCTTTGTAGAGAAAATGGAAACAGTTTTTAAAAATAGGATCACAGAAGAGTCCTCCCTGGTTCTCTAGCAATCACAGGATAATAACCCACAGTTTACTAAGCACTGAAGGGGTCATGAGTGGAAAAGTCTAGCCCAACCTATGCCTACTCAGGAATTCCTTCTGTTGCATTTTCAACAGTCTATATCAAGTTTGTTTTTGGAGACTTCCAGTGAGAGAAAACCAAAGGTCTCCCAAGACAGCCCATTCAGCATTTGGACAGCTTCAATAAATGCAAAGTTTTTTTCTTTTCAAATTTCAGTCTGCTAAAACTGGGCAACATTTTTTTTTTACAGTGTCAATGATAAAGGCCTCCTTTCTAAAATATATAGAGAACTGACTCAAATATATAAGAGAACAAGTCATTCCCCAATTGATAAATGGTCAAAGGATATGAACAGGTGGTTTTCAGATAAAGAAATAAAGTCATCTATAGTCATATGGAAAAAAAATGCTCTAAATTCCTATCAGTTAGAGAGATGCAAATCAAAACAACTCTGAGGCACTACCTCACACCTATCAGATTGGCTAACATGACAAAACAAGAAAATGATAAATGTTGGGGAAGATGTGTGAGAATGGGAATATTATTGGTGGGAGTGTGAACTGATCCAACCATTCTGGAGAACAATTTGGAACTATATCCAAAGGGCTGTAAATCCATGCATACCATTTGATCTAGCAATACCACTTCTATGTCTATATGTCTTCTATCCCCAAAGAAATCATAAAAAATGGGAAAAGGACCCACATGTACAAAAATATTTATAGCAGCTCTTTTTGTGGTGGCCAAGAATTGGAAATTCAGAGCATGTCCATCATTTGGGGAATGGATGAACAAGTTGTGACACAGAAATGTCTATAAGAAATGATGACCAGGTGGACTTCAGAAAAAGCTGGAAAGACATATATGGACTGATGTTGAGTAAAGTAAGCAGAACCAAGAGAAGATTGTACACAGCAACAACCACATTATGCAATGACTCACTTTGATAGACTTAGCCATTTTCAGCAATACAGTGATCCAAGACAGTTCCAAAAGACTCATGATGGAAAATGCTATCCACATCCAGAGAAAGAACTATGAACTCTGACTGCAGATTGAAGTACACTATTTGCTCGTTTGTCTTGCTCTTTCTTTCTCATGGTTCCTCCCATTGGTTCTAATTCTTCTTTACAACATGACTATTGTGAAAATATGTTTAATATGAATGTATATGTACCGCCTATATCAGATTGCACGCTGTCTTTGGGAGGGGTAGGGGAAGGAGAGGGAGAAAATTTAAAACTCAGAAGTTTAAGGAAGTGAATGTTGAGAACTAAAAAATATTTTGTTTATTAAAACACAAATTTAATTAATATCTGCTTCCATGAAAATTCTTCCCATTTAGGGCTACTGAATAACAAAGGTAAATTTCATTAATCGATTTTAACTTCGTTCTTATTCAAGGGGGATTAGTATATTTATAGTGGTTTAGGAAGATTTTGCTTTCTTTCTTGTATTTTTCTTTTTCACTTGTCTTCACTGTCTTAATTGTCTTCCTATTCTTCTTTTCCTTTTTCTCCTTTGCCATTGCCATTGACATCAAGGGCTGTACACCCAAATGTATCATCTGGTCATTGTACACTTTCATCACATGTGGAGTACAGGGCCATTCTCTTTTGAATAAAATAATAAATTATGAAAATTCTGCATGTCTTTTGATAAATGAACAAAATAATAAAAAATATTATCATTGACATCATTTTTGGTGGTGGAGTGCCATTATCACTTCCTGTTATAGCAGAGCACTTATTGAAGTGGTTCATTATAGAAATTTTCAGTATCTGATGTCCTTTATAAGAAAGGGGGTACTGGCTCTTTAGATGATAGCAAGAGTCCTTCTGTTTCTACATATGAATGTGGGTGACTCAAGGTCAAATGCTGCATTATAGTGCTACATAAGTATTACTTTTCATCATATTCATTATCATCATCATGTGTTATCCCTTGTCCCACATTGTGAAGACAGGCAAATGATTATCTTCTGACAAGCCTTGTGTCACTGGCAGTTAACATTTCCTATTGACAACAAATGAACATTTTCTTCTGAAATATGCCAAATAGCTATTTTGGTATGTGGACACACACACACACACACACACACACACACATATGTATATGTATCTAGGGCTGCTAGATGGTGCAATGGATAGAGTGCTAGACCAGGAGTTAGGAAGCCTCATTTTCCTGAGTTCAAACTTGACCTCAGATATGAGTGTAATCTTTGACACCCTGTTTACCTGAGTTTCCTCATCTCTAAAATAAGCTGGAGAAAGAAATAGCAAACTACTCCTGTATCTTTGCTAAGAAAACCCTTCAAAAGGTCAAGAAGAATTGTGCACAACTGAAAATGATTAAACAAAAACATGTGTATAGTGTCTAAATGAACTAGAGTGAGGCAACTGCAGGTTTTACCCAGATCTTCACAATTTAAAAGTCACAGCAATTTTAAGTAATCATTTTAGAAGACTGTGAAAAATGGAAATTTGCTACATTTACATTTAATGATGTTTGATCCTTCAGAAACAGATAAACAAGTCAGCTTAACAAATAGTTATCAAGGACTAGTTAAAATTAAAAGTACTTTATAGCATTTGTAGCATTTATTTATATATAATATTTATAGTATATATAGCCCAAATTTAAAAAAATCCAAATAAAGGTCCAAATAAAACAATTAGTTAAAAACTAATAAATGCTACTTCCCCACAAATGGCCACATAACAGGCAAACTCCTCCTTGTATCAGCTCTTTTCTGGTCCTTCTTGTTTCCCCAAACCACGGATTGTCCTGCAATGGCTTTACAATGTCCTGAGGGCACTAGTGTTGCAGGGTTTCTTTTCCCATTTAACTGAATTTGTCTTAATTTCTTCCTATATTACTTTCATGAGAGGCAGTTTTTCATAGGGTACATGATGCTAGCTTTAGAATCAGGATGATATAGCTTCAAAACTCAGGTCTGATGTTTACTAACCATAAGACCACCAGGAAGTCAGTTAACCTTTTGAGATTAGGCCTTTCTGCTAAATTATAGAAGGATTTGCACTACTTTACTAGAGGAAGGTCCCATAGCTATAAAATCCATCAAGTATTTATATACTGTTTTCATAGCATAAATTATAAAATTGATTTGAAAGTACCTTTTGTGCTGCTTACCTTGGGTACCAAAATCATTAGTCACTACATTGTACCTGTGTAGTATTTTTTTTTAGGATATATGATTGAAAGGAGTGAAATGCAGAAATGAAGGCAATCAATGTTATATATTTGTACAATGAATTTTATTTTTTTTTATTTTAGGTTTGTTTCTTTACATTTTAAGAATGTGCTCCGTGAAACAGAAAGTCCATTTCACACTGTTCCTTTTCATTGGCAGTATTGCATTAAATGTAGTAGCTTGGGTTAGAAAGAAGAGTTTTTCCTTTTTCTCCCTTAGTGAATAATTTAGTACTTTATATTGTTTCTGAGTAAAGAGTTACCATGAAATGGGTAAAGATCATTTCCCACAACATGAAAAGTGTGCAATAATTATTATATTTGCATTGGAATCCTTTATTTCAGAACATTTATTGAATTTTATGGTATTCAAAAATATTCAGGCGAAAGGGTTATAGAGCGTTCACATAAAGTCAACATTAAAAATGTGTACAGAATACAAGGCAATGGAGGTGAGAGCACTAGCAGTTGGGGGAAGGGTCAGAAAAGGCTTCATGCTGAAAGTAATGCTTGACCTGAGTTGTTTTTTTAAAGGATTCTTAAAAGTAGAGGTAAGGAAAGGGTGCATTCTAGAAATAGAACAGTGCAGGAGCACAAATAATGGAGGTGCTCTCACTTCTGTTGTTTGTATCTATAATGTGTCCATATGTGCTCATATTGTTTCCCTCAATGGAATGAATGTAAGCTCCTTGAAGGCGGGGCCTATTTTTTGTTTTTGTTTTTTAGTTTTGTGTTCCCAGTGCCTGAGACAGTACTTGGTGCATAAATCCTTGTCGATTCATCTGTCAGAAATGGTTACAAACCATTCTTGGAAATAGGGGGCAGCAAGAAGGGAATTTTGGCCAGACCATAGAAAACGGGAAGAGAAGTATTGTATAATAAGGCTGGAAAGATAAGTTAGGACTCTATAAATGTCAGACAGAAGAGTTTGTATTTGATCCTAGAGGTAGGGACCATTGAAGTTTATTGAGTTGGAGGGTCAAGTAGCCAGACCCATGCTTAAGGAAAGTCATTTTAGTTAATATGGAGAGAGCATGGATTGGAAAAGAGAGAACTTGAGGCAGGATGACCAGTTAGGGGCTATTAAAATTGTCTAGACAAAGGATGATGAAGTGCTTGAACCAAGTGGTAGCTATCTGAGTAGAAAGAATGGAATAAGATGTCAGATAAAGATAATCATACTATATAATATTCTATAATTTTCCAAAATTCTATATTTTTTATTCAGATATTACCAGTTTTTCTCTGCCATTGATACATTAATTTTTTTCTCTCTCTAGAATTCTGCTTTCTACTAATCTCACTATGAAAAACCTTCTTTTCCCCAGATAGTCTGACAAATTGAAAATACAGCTCTAAATGTGGCAGTAGTTTAAAATAGAACTCTTTTGCATCACAGTATCCTAAGTTGCTGTTTTAAGCAATAAAAATGTGTTTTATAGCTTGTTAACCTAGAACTCATGGATATCCTTTCTGCAATAACGTATATACATCATTGTTTACTGTCTAAATCAGCCTTGTCAGAGAAGTACTCTCTAGTGATTTTTTTTAACTCAGAGTAAACTGATGTATTCTGTGTTTTGTGATAATCTTGTCAGGCATAGTCCTTCATCCTCCTCTTTATAGTTATATATACATATATATAAGTAACAGAATATTGTAGTCTTTAGCTGATGTGAGCATTTTATAGAAATTTGTACCATGTTTGTAACTACTACTTCTGTCATTGCCAACCAAATATATTAACTGAGTTTTATAGGCTATTTGAATTGCTTCTAAGTTTTTCAATGTGCACTTATATGCTTTATGTTCATTATACCAACATATTGAATGTTACCTTATTTGAGGTATAACATAAACCATCAGTGGAGCCCAGTTACTATGTACTTTAACATAATTTAGCCAAGTTTAGTGAATGTTATTCCCCCCAAAGCATCAATAAACAATTTAATGTTGACATGGAATTTTATAATCCAAAAATAAAATATATATAACCTATTAAGAAGACCTAAGTACATCTTAAAAATTGGCAAGCATTTTAGAGAGAAATGACTAGGCATTATAGCTAAGATACTAGTTAAATTAGAAGATGAAAGTGTATATTACTTTGAGGGAGAATTGTCATAAAATTGCAACTCATGATATTGAAGAGGAAGCCTCAACTTTAACTATTACTTTTGAAACTCCTAAGATTGACATTTACTTCGGGGTCCTCAAGAAAAATGAATAGTGGATGAAAAGTATTTTTGCAGGCATCAGGTATATGACCTTGTAAAAAGCACTAATGAAAATAATATCGAATTGAATACTCAGTAGATTCTCTTCCTTATCTTCAGTAGATTGCCTTACCAACTGTGTCCTAGGGCAAATCATTTGGTCTCTAAAAGAAAATACTTCATATGTACAGAAGAAGAATATTATCTTCCCCAATTTTATGAATATAAAACTATGGTGTGCCTATGTTTGGAATACTGTTTTCAGTTCTGGTGATCACTCTTCAACAAACATATAATGGAATAAGAGAAAGATGATTAGAAAGATGAGAGTTATTACTGAGCAATAATAAAAGGATGGGTTAAAAAAAAGTTGGAACATGAGTTAGAAAAAAGATTTCTCCATGAATGACAGGGTTGTGCTCAAAAATTTGAGTAAGGTAAGTTTAGAACAAATAAGAAATAGGATGTCTTGTAGTAAGGAATAAACTTGTAAGTAACAAGCACCATAAAATTGCATCATTATAAGAAATGAAAATGGAAGAGAAATCAAGTTTTATTTTTAAATCACCAAGTCCCTTGGAATGACTTTCAGCAAAAGAAAAATAGTCTATGAAACACTGTATCAACCTCTTTGTTTCTGTGTTTATCTAATAATTTGTACTTCTATGAATACTGACTCTGAGAAAATAACCTAATTCTACTTCTCAAATTGAGTGAGTCTGTGAATTGTAAGACTGTCATCTCATCCCAAGAAAATTTAGTGGTGAAACTGGAAAGACAACTACAGATGATGGGAAATGAAACAGATTTGTCAACTACACATACTTCATTCTCTTTTTATCACTGATGGTCGTGGAACCCCATAGCCCATTTGGATTCCAATAGCTCAGTACCTAGAAATAGCAGAAGGTGAAGCTGAGAAGAAATGTGATTTACCCTGACTGGACACATAGAGAGGAAATCCAAGTTTAGGTTTATACTATCCTTTCACACAGGAAAGACTAACTGGATGGAGAATATCTAACACAATTGAGGTTCCACTGTTGTATGATAGCAAGGCATGGCACCCAACTATCTTTAAAGAACTAAAGATAACATCACCCAGAAGGCAAATGAAAGGCATGTGCTAGATATGAGCAGGCTGTGGCATGCAACTAATAGGAAACTCAGAAGAAAAACTGGAATGAAGGATTACATCAAATAATTGTAACTTGTTGCTATTAGAATTTTTAACTTCCTAGTTTTAATAAATATGGATGTGGTCATGCTTAGTTCAGCTTTCTTCACTCTTCAATAATTCATAAAAGTCTTCCCATATTTTTCACATATATCATTTTCATAATTTTTCACATATATCATTTTCATAATTTCTTATGACTTGATAATATTTTGTTTTGTTAATATACCATAGTTTGGTTGCTCATTCCCAAATCATTGAATAATTATGTTTCAATATTTTTATTTTAGATAAAGGACTGCTAGGAATAGTTTTGCCCAGGTAGTCTACTTTCTTATCCATGACCTCTTTGAGATGTAGTACTAGTCTAAAGAAGAACCACTGGGTTAAAGGATAAGCAAATTTTCATAATTCTTATTCTATCTTTCTATATTGTTCTTCAAAAAAATGGATCAGTTCATAACTCTATTAATTGATGTTGCTAAGACATTATTAATAATGCTGAAAGATCTTGGTGAACTGGAGATATGCTGTAGGACTGGAAAACTACAGGTGTCATCTTCAAAAACAGTATTTTAGAATCTACAGATCACAGAGCAGTAAGCTTAAATTTTGGAATAATATTATGAAAGGAATAGTTTATGGGTATTTGTAAAGGGAAATAGTGATCACAAAAAACAAGTATGGCTTCATCAAGGATAGATATTGCTGTTACTTTTTTTGGAGGTGGGGAGGCAAGGCAATCAGGATTAAGTGACTTGCCCAAGGTCACACAGCTAATAAAGTATCCTGTGTCTGAGTCTAAGTCTGGACTTGAACTCAGATCCTCCTGAATGCAAGGCCAGTGCTCTATTCCCTGCACCACCTAGCTGCCCCAAGGATAGATATTACTAGGCAACTTCATGTCTTGAATCATTTATCAAATAAATAAATCAGAGAAATGTTGTAGACCTAAGTTTTGGAAGTGTCAACAAAGTATTTGACAAAATCATGCTATCTTTGTTGGCAATGCAGAAAAGCGAGCTTCGTGATAATACAGCGAGATGAATTCAGAATCAATTAAATGACAGACCCAAAGGAATATTGCTGTTGGGTCAGTGTCAATTTGGAAAGTTGTCTCTAGGAGAGTGTGTCCCAAAGGTATCTTTTGTACTGTACATTTTAACATTTTATCAATAATATAGGTGATTGCCTAGATGGAAACCTTGGGATATTTATGTGACACAAAACTGGGAAGGATAATTTTTTTGGTCACAGTCAGAATTTGAACAGATTCTGATCATTTGGAATAATGGGATGAACCTAATATGATAAAATTTAATTGGGATAAAGGTAAAACTCTATATATTTGGTTAATATCAAGATATTCTTAACCCAGAATTCATGAGCAAGTTTTAAAAAAAAATCTTGATAATTATTTCAATATAATTGCTTTCTGTTGCAGTTCTGCATATTTTGTTATATGTACTTTAAAAATATTATTCTAAGAAAGGGTCCATGGGTTGTTAAGTAGCACAGTGAGTAGAGTATTGAACCTGGAGTCAGGATGACCTGAATTCAAATGTAACTTACTAGCTATGTGACCTCTGTATATCTCCATTTCCTCAACGGTAGAACAATAGCACCTACTTCAGGTTTAAATGAGATAATGTTGAAAAGTTTAGCACAGTGGAAAGCCAGTCAAATGGATAGTCTACAATACAAGGTTAAAGGTTACTGGTTCAAATTGAAAAACAACAAATTTTCTCATGATTAGCTAATGTCATATTCACTAGATTTCCTTTTTCTAAGTGGTATTTTACGATCGTGTGTGTGTGTGTGTGTGTGTGCTAATCTTGAGAAAAACATTCAAATAATAGAGAAAATTTTCTATGAACTTAAGATCTTTAACCCTTGTAGATTTATATGAATGTCAAGAATGCCAATATCTAGCCAATATTACCAACTCTTTAATCTTTATTTGGTATCAAATGGACACACGTTTCTTATTTGGATCACATGTACTTTGCATTTCATAAAACTTCCTTAGTCGGATACTTTTTCTTGGCATAATGAAACCTTAGCACTTCTGCCTGAAATGGAGTAAATCAGATGTTCAGGTTAGTTTTGTATAATCCTTCAAAATCTAATAGGTTCAAACTTGTTTAGAGCGTAGATGAAACCTGTAGCGGCACCACTATGTATGAACTACCCTGCTCCTTCTTTCTGAAACCCAGACGTGCATACTGCATATTCACCAGATTAGCCTGGAGTTATCTGAACTTGACATGAAGCAACAGGCTTTCAAAGCATTTACCTGCACCACAGGTATGTGTTTTGGTTGATTTCTCATTGAAATTGCTCCAACTTTTGCTAATGTGGAAGAGCTGGCTCTTTACATTAGTTTGCCTGCTCTGAGTGAACTGTTAAAATCTAAACCTTGTTTTTCTTTTGTTTTAATATGATTTTTGTTTTAGGTTACTGATGTGGGCTTTTAAGATTAGATGGAGGAAATTAATAACAAAATATCCTGATTTATTCCAGCGCCCCTGGAATATTTCTACACATTGTTTAATTTTCTGAATTTTTATTCTTATTAGAGCACCTTAACTTACTAGAAACTCTTGTTTTGCCATTCTTGACTGAATCAAAGAGAAAATTACCTACAAAGGCATGGTTAGCTATGTCAAAGGGTTTTTTCCCTCAGTTCATTCTAAAGCCATGAACCTCTCTCTGTTCCCTTTCAATATAGATTAAATTGTTTTGTTTTCAAATATGTATTTTTGGCAACTGTTTAAATAATGTCACAGGCTTCTTTTTAGTTTTAGCTATGGAATTGAAATCAATAGACAGTTGTGATTCTTACATTCACTGATGTATTCTTTATGTCAGTGATTCTTGTGTAAGTAAATCACCTATGCTATATCAACTCTAAGGTATTTCTGGCCTTTCATCCTGCAGAAGTGCAGGGATCCTGGACTGTTTCTGCATGTGTCTTCTGGACTGGTGCTTCTGTGTCAAGGTCAGGAGAGGCAGATATATAGATATATATCTCATGGTTCTGTACAACAACTACCTCACAAACTTTCCCCAGTTCACTCTGGAAAGATGAGTGGCAGTTCAGGGGATAGAATGCTCTGAATTTCTAGATAAACTCTAGTTCGATTCTTTGCGCTTTGTCCATTTTTCTTGAAGCTGTGAAATTTCTTAAGAGAATAATTTGCGCTATTTCTGTTGGCTTTTGGTCCAGATTTGTAATTTTATTAGTTTTCTTGGTGAAGAAATTTCCTCTACCAATGCAAGTTTATCAATCCAGGAGTACCTTCTCAGCCCCAGGCACCATGGTATGGGCTGAGAATTCATATACAAAGGGTGAAAAAATCCATACTCTAGATCAGCAACTATTCTGCAATTTATAGAGAGGTAGCTATGACCATGATAAATTAAGTAATTTGCCAAGGGTCACAAAGCCACCTTATGCGGTTCTTCCTGACTACAAGGTAGGCTCTCTATCCACAATACTGTGTTACCTCTTGTTTCTTAAGTAAATGGTATAAAATTTCAGAAATTTCCATCAAATGAATCAGGGAAAGGGTAGGCTGGGATGAGGAGCATGGTAGCAAAATCCAGAGAAGCAGAAGTAGAGCATCAGGAGAAGAATGAGGGATGGATGACCTTGGCCCTTCCTTTATCCAATACCTTTTTCTGTCAAGGTGATCAGGAGCATTACCTTACAATTAATAATGCTGTGGTTTTTCTCTGTTTCATGCTTTATTCCTACTCTTAGCTTCTCAGATTTATCTGTCCATTTCCTTTTGAATAAGGTATTGTTATAGTCTCCAGAGCCATATTCCATTCACAAGTACCATCATCACTTGTCAGCAGTATATGAGGTCAAATTTTTCTCCGTGAGTTAAGATCAGTAGTCCACTCTGTCTATTGCCTGTATGTTGTGAATTCCTAGATAGAGATCTGACACTATGTGTTTTGTTGCTGCCTGTCTTCTTTGATAGAAAGGAATTGTGATGGAGTAGGAGGTAGATGGCCCATTGCACCATAAGTCTTCTCGAATCATGGATGATCATTGCATTGAACAGAGCTCCTAAACCTTTCCAAGTTGTCCTTCTTTCATTTTAAAACCCTCTGGGTTTGACTCACAAGAATATAGATATATCTAGTTTTTATTGCTCCTTGTTAGGTAAATTCCATCCTTGGCCAAGAGATGATGTCTGAACCACAAAGACTTGGAGTCCGAGTCCCAAACATTTTGGCTGTGTGACCCTGCATGAGTCACTTAATACATATGAGTATTCTAGAAAACTCTCTGAGGCTATAAATTACAGAAAAGATGCCAATCTGTCATAATGGAGTTTCAGTGAAATCACAGGTCCAGTATTCTCCCCACGTCTTGAATATTGTCTATTATGAATTGCCCTTCATCATATTTACCATTCTTTCTACGTATCCTTGCTGTAATATCAAGCCTGGAATATATGTATGAACAATTTTCTACTATTTTATTTTAATTAAATTTTATTTTTTCAATCAATAAAAATCTGCCTTTTCTCCTTTCTATCCTACCCTTTTCCCCACTTAGAAAGAAAACAAATCCCTTTTTACTAACAAGTAGAATTAAGGAGAACAAATGTCTGCAATGGTGATGGCCAGAAAGAAAAAGTCTCACATTGTCTGTGCCCTCAAGGTTTTTTCCTTCTTTCTTGTTCTTCTACTTCTTCTCCTCCTCTTCCACTACTTCCTCCTCCTCATTCATTTTCTTAATTTTCTTCTTAATCTTATCTTCATGATTTGTAGTATATTCTTTTTAATATTCTAAAAGATAGAATAATATTTGCCCTTTAATAATGAGCTTAATTTTTTAAATTGCCAAATGCCATTGAAATCAAAGTTTGGTGAATAAGGATAAAATCACTGTAGGATTGTAAAGGAGTTTGGGTTAAATATTTTCTTGAGTTCTTGCAAAATGATACTGGAGTGGAGAGTATTTGGGAAATGACAATGTTGTTTTTTTTTTAAGATATTCATAAATTTTAAAAGAATTAGATTATGAAAGAGTTCCAAAGAAGTTATTCCAAAAAAGTTTTGGTTTGTGCCGTTAGTTTTGGAGGGAGTTTGTACCCTCTCTATGTGATTACTTTGACTAACATGCATTTAGGAGTCTGAGAGAGCCAAGTGGACAGGGAAATTAAAGGAGATATCTGGGCCTCAGCAGGCAAGAATAAACAAGGTACTAATTAGATAACACTTTTGCTTTTGTACTGTGCTTTTGAATTTATAATGTGTCAGGAATGAACTAATTGTCATTTAACATAGGTGAGTCTTTCTACTCCGCCATCTTGGCTCCACCCCCTAATTGTCATTTAAAAGCAACTAATCAGGTAATCTTTTCCTGTGTGAAAAAAGTCAAGAATCCTATTTTAAATGGTGTATCATTCAGGAAATTCCAGCAAATAAAACCCTAGCTATAAAATATCACTTAAATATAGACAAGAAAGAAAGCGGGGGAGGGAGGAATAGAGGGAGTGAGAAAGGAAGCAAGGAAGGAAGGAAAAAAATTAGTTTTCTGGCTTTTATACTTATAATAAGGATACAACTATTGTTTTTTGAAAATTATTTTTGTTGCAGCATATTCCCTTGACTTTATTACTTTTCCAACTCCATGTGAAAAATCACCCTTCAATTTTACCATATGTATATTCATATGTTATCCTTACAAAGTAAATAGCCATGAATTTGCATATTTCTAAGAGTAATTTGGATGGTTTGCAATCCTTTTTATTCTTCATATAAAAAATGTTACAGATTGTCTTTCTTCATAAAGTTCCTAAATTTTGTTATGGGGAACATTATTTGAATTATCACTATACTTTCTTTAGTGCATGGCTTTTAAATCCTATCTTTTTTCGTGTTGAAAATTGAAATTTTATTTCTAAGAAATGAAAATTTTTTTGTTTCTGGATCTGATGTACCATTTTGTGGATGGCATAATCAAACAATGGAACATCATTTTGTCTTGTTAAAAATCAGTATAGCCTGTTGTTATAGTCATCAAGTACACCAAATATGCATACAATACATATGTAAAAAAAAATGAACCTGTGGCAGTTTTGTGCTTTGTTAGAAAGTTAGAAATAGCATAGTGTTTACCATCAAGGTAAAATATGAGGTATTTCTTCTTGACTTTTTAGCTTTTTCCCCCCCATTTTATATAAATGATCTTTTAGGTACATACTTGTTGAGTGTTTTTGTAATGACAGTTCCAAAAGGAATTGATTTTTTTTTCATTTGACCTTGTTGAAAGTATTTTTGTCTTCTGATACTGTTTTTCAATTCGAAGGGCAATGGAAAATTTGGGGCATGAAACTAAGATATTTTTTTCATAACACAGTTTTCAAGATATAGAATTATCTGCCTAGCATAATGTTCCTTATTGTTATTCCTTTCTTCAGTTGCCAGGACTGGGACTCATTTTGCAGTCTTTTCTTAAAACACTAAAGTGTTACAGTGAAAAGGGCATCAATTCTGGAGTCAAACACCTTGATTTCAAATCTCTGCTTTGCCACTACTGATGTGACCTTTGGCAACCTTACTAGGCATTTTTTCGTCTGTGAATTCATAGGATTGGAGTACATGGGGCCTTTGAGGTCCCTTTCAGGTCTATATCTACCATCCTATGGCTAAAATTAGGGAGGTAAAAATTGCAATAATTACAATTGCTTGAAATTTCTTATAGGAGGCCATTAAAATCAAACGCATAACAATTAAAATCAAACAACTAACAAATAAACAACTAACCTCTCTAGGCTTCAGTTTATGCACGAATAAAATGAGGGAATTGGAATAAATGATCTAGATTTTGCTTCCAGGTCTGGCTACTATGAAATTTGTTGGATATTATTGACTCACGTTGAGCTTACTATCCACTAATTTTTTAATTTTGTTTTCCAGAAAACTTGTTTTGTCACTTGTGTTTGTCAAACTGATTACTTGAACTCAAATATAACTCTTTATATTGCTACCTACTAGATTTGATTTTAAAAATTTTAGATTTGGGCCAATGTTCTACTCTTTTTAGATCATTTTTTATCTTTGCCCTGTCAGATCAGTTGATAACTACCCTTCCCAGGTTTGTGCTACCTACATATTTGGCAATTATGCTATCCATATCATTATCTAGATTATTAATAAAAACCACTTAGCAGAGAAAGCATAGACCTCTAGGGCACTCCAGTAGAAACCATTCTAAAGAAATATCGGATCACTCTTATATACTCTTTAAGGTCAGTCATTCAATCAATCCAAATCCACTTAACTACTGTCATCTCAACTTCCTCTTATCTCCACATCAAGTGTTTTACTAAAATTTAGTAAATTACTAAGTTAACTAATTCTCTGACCTACTAGTCTAGTAGACATAGGGGCTATACCTGTGATTTCAAAACTCAAAGTATTTTGACACCAAGTTGAGTAAAACAAACAAACAAAAACAATACACCTAAACTTTTGACACCTTCTCCTCATCTTATAGTCTTAAAAGTTAAGTGACTTGCTTAGGGTCACACACCAACGAAGGTCAGAAGCAGGACTTGAACCCCGGTATATCCTTGACTCTGAAGCTAACTTTATATCCATGAGGCCATGTTACTTCTTGCCATGCTGTTTGCCTAATCACCCTGGTGAAAAAGGAAATGTTAGGTTGGAATGACCTGTTCTTGATATAGCTGTGCCAGCTCATTCTGAGTACTACTTTCTGTCCTAAATATTCAATAATATCCCGTTAAAAATCTGTTCTAGAATTATACTAGGAATCCAAATAAACTTACATTTACCCATTCTACTCTCTTCCCTTTTCAAAACATTGGATAATATCCATCTTTCTTCAGTTCTGCATGACCTTTCAGAGATAATTGATGGTTTCTAAGCATTCCCACATGCCAGCTCTTTCAGACATTTTGGTGTCAAAGTACTTTTAGAATTTTGATCAGCTAAAGAGTCCCTTTATTGCCTATGAGGTTACAAATTCTATCAAATAGATTCATAGTACTCTTGTTATCTGTCTTAAAAAATAATAGGGGTATAGATTTAGAGATAGAAGGAAGCTTAGAGAATATCTAATCCATTCCCCCTGTGTTATAAATGAGAAAACTGAGGTCTAAAGATGATTTGACTATATCTATACAGAATACATAACAGGATTTGAACCCAATGAGAGTGAGTGAGAAAGGATTCTCACTCAAAACCCAGTGTTCCTTCCACTATATTAGACTTCTATCTTTCTGTTTTCTCCCCTCTCAAATTCCCTTGAAACATCTGTGATATTTGATATCTTTTATGAGTGCAAGTTTTATTGATCTATAATTGTTTTCTGCAAATCACATGTACCTTCGTCTCTTTTTTCTTCTTTTTTGTTTATTTTTAAAATTTTATCAGTGACTTTTTTATATTAGTCATTCTTAGAAATATGCATTTTCCTGGCCCTCTGTCTCTCAGTCCACTACACCCTGACCCCCCTCCTCTACAACTCTTCCTTTTGTAACATAGGAAAAAATAAAACAGCTATGCAAAATGAATACTTATATAGATTTTGGCAAGTTAGGCACCATTATACAACCATATTTCCCTATTTTTCCAACAAAAGAAGAGAGGTTACTTTTTTCTCTCTTTTCTGGCATAAAAGTTGAATCTTTATAATTATACAGTGTTTAAGCTTATTTTATTGTTTTTAATTTACATTATCATTACTATATAACTTCATAAGTCATCTTTTGAATTTTTCATTATTCATAAATAATAATATTACATTTTATCCATGCATCCCAATTTGTGTAGTCATTCCTTAATGTATAGAGGTACCTATTAGGTTTAGAGTTCATAGCTACTATAAAAATTGCTGCTGTCAGTATTTTAGTGTATATGAGTTTTTCTGTCTTTGTTATTATGAAGCGGTGAAACATCTAGATTGATAAGTAAGAAAAATTTGGTCACTTTTTTGGTGTGTGAAAAATTCCAAATTATTTTCCAGAGTAGTTGGCTCACAAAACAACTCCACTAAAAGTGTTATACTGTCCCTATGTCGCTGTAACCTGTGTAACACTGACTATCATCTTTACCAGTTTCCTATCTAAAAGGTGAGTCCTCCATTGTTTTAAGTTATTTTTCTTATTACTAATTATAATTACATAATAATTTACTATTTCTTTGAGAACCATTGGTTAATATGTACTTAACCACTTAGCTACTGGGGATTATTCTTGATCTTATATATTCAGTTTAATTTCCTCAGTGAGGAAGGAAGCAGAACCATAGGAAGTCTATAGACCTCTTCTCAGCATAATGTGGTTTTTTTATTATTAATTTTTTTATTTTTAATTTTCGATATTTACTCCCACTAGATTTTGAGTTCCAAATTTTCTCCCGTTCTCTCCCCTCTGCCCACCCCAACACAGTGCACATTATGATTACCCCTTTCCCAATCTGCCTCCCTTCCATTATACCCTTCCCTTCTCTTATCCCCTTCCCTTCTATTTTCTTGTAGAGCAAGATAGATTTCTATACCCCTGTATGTCTTTCCTATTTACCTTTTCATGCTTCTCTTGATTCTTTTATTTGAAAGTCAAATTTTCTATTCAGTTCTGGTCTTTTTATCAAGAATACTTGAAAGTCTTCTATTTTATTAAATGATCATTTTCCCCCCCTGAAGTATTATACTCAGTTTTGCTGGGTAGGTGATTCTTGATTTTAATCCTAGCTCCTTTGAACTCTGGAATATCATATTCCAACCTTCCAATCCCTTAATGTAGAAGCTGCTAGATCTTGTGTTATCCTGATTGTGTTTCCACAACACTCAAATTGTTTCTTTTTGGCTTCTTGCAATATTCTCTCCTTGAACTGAGAGGTCTGGAATTTAAGTACAATATTCCTAGGAGTTTTCCTTTTGAAATCTCTTTGAGGAGGTGACCAGTGGATTCTTTCAGAACCTATTTTACCCTCTGGTTCTAGAACATCATTTTTCCTCAATAATTTCTTGGGAGATGATGTTTAGACTCTTTTTTTGATCATGACTTGCAGGTAATCCAATAATTTTTAAATTGTCTCTCCTGGATCTGTTTTCCAGGTCAATTGTTTTTCCAATGAGATATTCCTTCTATTTTTTTCATTCTTTTGGTTTTGTTTTATAATTTCTTGATTTTTCATGAAGTCATCAGCTTCCATCTTCTCCATTCCAATTTTTAAGGAATTTTTTTCTTCAGCAGACTTTTGAACCTCCTTTTTCATTTGGTCAATTCTGCTTTTTAAGGCATTCTTCTCCTCATTGGTTGCTTGGACCTCTTTTGCCATTTAGATTAGTCAACTTTTTAAGATATCATTTTCTTCAGCTTTTTTAGGGATCCCTTTTAGCAAGCAGTTGATTCATTTTTCATTATTTTCTTACATTGCTCTCATTTCTCTTCCCAATTTTTCCTTTACTTCTCTTACTTGATTTTAAAAATCCTTTTTGAGCTCTTCCTTAAGCTGAGACCTATTCATATTTTTATTGGAGGTTTTGGATGTAGGAACTTTGACTTGTTGTCTCCTTCTGATTGTATGTTTTGATCTTCCTTGTCACCAAAATGAGATTCTTATAGTTTTTTTTTCTTGTTTTTACTCATTTTCCCAGCCAATTATTTTACATTTGAGCTCTTTGTCAAGGTAGTTCTCTGCTTCCAGTGGGGGGGGGCAGGGGGAGGTGTGCAGTCAGATGCTTGATCGTCCCACAATCTGTGAGCCTAGAGCTCCGGAAACAGCTGCTGCCACTGCCCCTGATGCTGCTACCACTGCTGAGGGCTCCTCCTCCTTCTCCTCCACTACCCTGTGGCTGGGGCCAGACCACTCTGTTCTCTCACACAGGTCCAACAGGTTTTTTCCACTGACCTTCCAATTTGCTGTCAGTATTTTGGAGTCAAGAAGTCTGGACATGGCCACAGGTGTCAGTGATTCAGTCTCCTGAGGACTGCTCAGATCTGGTCTGTGCTGGACTGCGCTCTGCTGCCAGCCTAGTGCGATTGATGCTTCCTGTAGACTTTTTAGGGTATGTTGGGCTGAAGATTTCTTCACTCCTGCATTCTGTGGGTTCTGCAGCTTCAGAATTTGTTTATAGTTATTTTTTATAGGTATTTGGCTGGGTTTGGGGGTAGAATTCTAGTAAATCTCTGCTTTTACTACATCGTCCTGGCTCTGCTCCTCAGCATAATGTTTTAAATGCATAAAATAAAATATGTAAGAAGACAAAGGAAACAAATTATATTGAAATGCAGCTAACAAAAATATTTTATAAAAGTGCATGACTCCAGGTTTATGAACAATTGATCTTTTGAGAATGCTTTTTTTAATGAAATATACTATTATTTTGACTATCCATCAAGTACCCCTGTGTAGTTGAATTTATATGGCATTAAATCTACAAGTAAATTAACACCATAATTTTTGTTATATTTGCACAGGCAAAACAAGAAAATGGATAGTCCTTCAGTACTTAGGTCATCCTTGCTTTTTATAGGATGCTTTATATTGGAATTTACGTAATGTCTTTGTAGATTGACTAGTAGATGTTTTATTCATTTTTTAGTTTTGCTGAATGAGAGTTTACTTTCTATCACTACCTCCTGTACTAATTTTTTTTTACATACAATTGCTAATGATTTTAAATGATTTATTGCATCCTACTACTTGACTTGAAATTATTATTTTTCTCAATTAGATTCTTTCTTTGTTATCTCTGGTGCTTTCCAAGTAAGCCATTATTCCATCTTCAACTTGGTAAATTATGTTCCCCATTTGCCAAAAGATCCTTTTATGTCCTTTGATAATTCTTCTTTATCTTTTCTTTAATCCATCAAACCAATATCTTTTTTAAAAGCCTACTGAACATAAGAGAATTTATTTAATTATTTAGTGTTTTCTTGATTATTGTATTTATTTGCCATTCTTACGTTTCTCTTAGCTAAAATATTTCCGAAGAAGAAATACTCTGCTTTCTGTGGTTCCTTCTCCTAGAGTACCTTAACTGCCTTTTTTTGGTTAAAACTCTATCTTTTTGTATCCATAATAAGGCTTTATTTTAAAAAATATCTCATTCCAATCTTTTTCTTAGATTTTATGTGGATCTGTGGTAATCTTGGCCAAATCAATGTTCCTTTGTAGTTAAAAGCCTTTTTTCTTTTGGATATTTAGCAAATTTTGTTACTAGGCATTGAAATTTTGAAATATAATTATGACATGCCAAGCATGTACTTTTTCTCTGTTAACAATATATGGATTTAGTCGATCAGTGTTTTATCATCTGCATTAAAAATTTTAGGGGTACTTTCTTTCACTATTTTCTACAGAAAATGTTTTAATTAGGTTTTAAAATTTTTATCACTTTTTTCCTGGGAGATCAGTGATCAATAACTTATCTTTGTATAAGTTATCTGTCAGTTATTCTTTATTCAAAGTCATTCACTTTAGCTTGATTGTAATTTGTATATTATCTCAAAGTCTTTCTCTTTTATCAAATTTTCTTTCAATATTGTGTTTTAAAATTCCAAGCGAATAATTCTCTTTTTCAGGGGCCATACTACTTTTTAAAAAATTTCCATCATGTGTTTTGTCACTTGCCCTTTAGTTTCTTATTTATTTCTGCAATAAGAACTCTGATTTCTGAAGTAGTTTCAATCATCATTGTCATCATCATCATATCTAGAATTAATATAATACTTACCGTTGCCAGGTACTGTGCTAGGAACTTTATACATGTTATCTCATGTGATTCTCACAACAACCTTGGGAATTAGATGCTGTTATCTAAATTTTGCAAATGGGGAAACTGAGGTAAACAGTGATTAAATGACTGCCCATGGCCACATAGCTAGTAAATGTCTGAGGCAAGATTTGAAATCAAGTTGCCCTGATTTATACCTACCTGCCTGTAATATATACTTAGAATAACAGATCATGGAATCATAAGGCATTGTAGAGTTTGTGTATTCCATTCCCCTAGTTTTATAGTTGATAAAACTGATGCTGAAAGTGGTGAAATGTCTTTCCCATAGTCATGCAACTTCTTTTCTGCATTGACCCTGGAGGCTAACTATTCTCAGTGTCCTCAAGTTCTGGGGTGGGAAGCCCCACCTTTGTCATTGTCCAAGAGAAAACTCAATGGGGAAGAGGACAAACTACAACTAAGTTCATAATCCCTTTTCCCTTGAGTGTGCATGCCCCTTCCCCTCTAGCTTGGGGCTTTCCTGACTTTTCCAACCCCTTCATCCATGCCATAAACCAGTTCATGTGATATCTTTTCGTCAATATGACTGTGAAAATTATTTTCTAACTTTTATGAGGAAAAAGAATTTTAGTCATGAGTTACTACCATGAGGGGACCAGGTAGGGTTACTATAGATAAATCTTGACACATGAGGCTATGAGGTTGTTTGCTTATGCTCTAACTATAGTACAGGACTATCTAAGGTTAGAAAAGTAGATAGGAAATTCCAATATTGTAGGTCTTTTGTTGGTTTTCAATATATTACTTTTTATATCGTTTCTATTTCCTTATCTTGTTAAATTATCTTTAACTATTATAAATTTATACATATTTCATTCTTTTGTAATTGTTGGTTTGGGGAAACTACACTAAAAAGAGCTACTCTGCCATTCTGCTTTCATGTGATCTGTCTTACTACTTTTTAATAATACCTTTTGCAGTATTTTTGATATCTTCTAGTTTTTGGACAGGTTTTTAGACAGATCCATGGACATTACATATAACAATTTACAGTTTAGATAATTTGTAATTAATTTTCTTGACCAAATTATTTGTTATTGGTAGGGGTTATTGGCAATGATTATTCATTCAAAAGAAGAAATTAATAAGGAAAGCTCTTGCTTTTCTTAGTTAAATTTTACATTAATTAGAACTTCTCAAACCAAAATGAAAGCTCTGACAGTTTTTGTAGTCATTTATTTTTCAACATTATCTTTAATTTCTTGAGGCATAGCACAGTGACGAGAGAGGGGCAGCCTTAGAGGCCAGAGAAGCTTTGTGTGAAGCCTGACTTTGACATATACAAGCTGGACATCTCTAAGTTGCTCATTTAAACTCTCATTGTCCGACCATCTCCCCAAAACAGATGTGTTTGTCAAGCTGCATCTGTGGGGAGAATTTCCATGCTATCAGTTTCTTAAACCAATAAAATCACAGATCTAGCTTCAGAAAGTAAAGAGTAAAATACAAACAAAACTTTAACTTTACTATTATCCCCATTTGAAGCTCTTGAATATAAGCAGTCTCTAAATAAATGCCAATATTTGCATTTGACCTAGACAAATATTAAACTGGTATTGGTTTTTTTCTAGCTTTTTTCAATTTGCTGTATGTTTCCCCATATAGAGTCTGATATACTCATACACTGTATTTATATAGTAGAGATTAACATATTGAGCCCAAGTCTCTACTAACCCCAGATTAGTCTGGTTGTTTAAGTAGAGTATTTGAGCTATGTTGCTCATAGCTATATGTAACAAGAGGACTCCGTGTGAAATGCATTGCCAGAAATTCTTCCTTCATGTAGATTTTGTGTACACTCATAGAGCCATGTAGTCATCAATTAAGTGAAGAACTCAAACATCTTTTTCACCATAGCTTCCACCTTGTAGATAATGCTGCCTTCCATATTCATTTGCCCATTTTGCCATCTTTGCATGCTTATAGAATTGTAGGTGTCCTACTCCTAAAAATAATTTGACAGGCTGTGCTATCATAAAGAGCATTAGTAAAAGGCTACACAAACTTCTTGAACAGAGTAATTGATTTATGTTCCCCACCATGATATACATCTGCATTGATATCAATTTGTTTTCATTAGCTAAGACAATTAAAATCAAGAACTAAGTTATTTTAAGCAAACAGCTTCATTTTAAATTCATTTATTTCTGCTTTGCATGTAGCACAGCTGCATTATAATGTGATCAAGCACAATAAAATGTGCTCTATTGTTTATGGATGGAAGAATTTTACAATTCAGGTAGATGTACAATTGTACCTAAAGTGTTTTAAAAGTAAATGTATATGATACTTTGTTCTCTTCCAAAAACAAGTTCTTCTGAAACTAGTAAAAGTATAGGTTGTCTATCTTTTCTTAGATTAGCCTTGATTAATATACATGTATATATACATATATTCATACATACATACCTCTGTGTGTGTGTGTGTGTGTGTGTGTGTGTGTGTATTGCTAAGGCTGGTCCCAAAGAAGAGATATGAGAATATTGTCCTTCCCATCATTATTCAGTTTTTTGAATTAAAAAAAGAATTATTCTCTTTATATTTCCCTCTGTGTAACACAGATCCATTTTTATCATGCTTGGCATTTGTTTTCTAAGGGACTTTTAAAAGATTCAACCACATATCTAATGATTTCCTTGAAAACTTTACTCTGATAGGCATCTCCCTAAGAGTGACATCTTAAATTTCATGAGTGAAAGTATTCTAAGACTATGGAACTCTCTGACTGTACTTGTCAAATAAGAGTTTCATTCACTTATTCATTTTTGTTTTTTTCTTTAGTTATGAACCTTCAGTCCATTGCAATATATGACCCAGTGACAGTGGTGAGAATAACAGTGATAGCTACTTTTTACATGATATTTTAAAGTTTGTAAAATGTTTTCATTGATTAATTTATTTGGTCCTCACCATTACCTTATTGAATACATGTGATTATAATGGCTATTTTACAGATCAGGAGACAGAGACCCAAATAGGTTGTGACTTGCCTGTGTTATATTATAGTGTCATCTTGTCAGTAGCAGGGATGGGATTTAATTCCAGGTGCCTTTCAATAGCTAGAAAATGCGGTGAATAGAGCTGGAGTCAGGAAGACCTGAGTTCAAATAAAGCCTCAGACACTTACTAACTGTGTGACTGTCGGTAAATCACTTAGCCTCTGTTTGCCTCAGTTTCCTCATCTATAAAACGCAGGTAATAATAGAACCTACTTTCCGGGGTTGTAGGAATCAAGTGACATGGAAATGCTAAGTAAGGTGTTTATCTCAGTGCCTAGCACTTAGTGGGTACTATATAAATGTTTACTGTTCTGTTATTTATTTTGACTTCAAGTCCAGTGTTTTTGCACTATATCATACTCCCTGTCTACTGGTTAATAATATTCAGATTACATAATAAACATTAAAAACTTATAGAAATACTTTTGTTGCAAGCAGAAACAAAAAGTAAATAATATAACTTCATCAAGAGATAATAAAAACTGACAACAAGTATGTCACTGGATTTGTTATGTGTACCCCAAAATTGGTTTACCATCAGATAGAACCTAAGATCCAAAATTAGAATCAAAATTCTCTTTCTTGGTGACCTCTACATCAGGTTTTCAGAGAATCTTCAAATAAATGACTCATTTCTGTGAATTGTTTATAAAATTGTACAGATTTATGATGGCCCTATGTTATCAAATTTTCAAACAGGCTCCTTCAAGATCAGGTCATTTTTTATTTTTTTATTTTATTATTATTTTTATTTTATATATTATATATTATTATTTTTTAAATTATCTTTAAGGCCTTGACTCTAGATTATGCAAGGAAATGGTAAAAATGGTGCAACATTTCAGTTCAAGCTGCAGAAATTTAATACTAACTACTGAGTAATTGATAAGAGTGATCCATCATCAAGAAATATCCAGTAAATCAGAAATTTGCTATCTTTCCGGAACTTATAGCTGAAACGTTGCCTATTACTAGTACAAATAACAAAATCTTAGAGAAACCACAAATACACTACATTAGAACCAGATATTTCTCACAAACAGAACTATTGCCCATTGTTGCTTGGATATATAGCATTGATAAAAAAATTTTTTTAATGTATTCATAGATGTTACCATGTTGCAGTTCAGTCACATCTGACTTTTTGTGACCCTGTGAACCATCCTATCCATGGGATTTCTTTGACAAGTGTACTGGAATGGGCTTGCCATTTCCTTCCCCAATAGGTTAAGGCAAACAAAGGTTAAGTGACTTGCACAGTGTCACAGAGTTGGAAAAGTATCTGAGGCCAGAACTGAACTCGGGTCTTCCTGAATCCAGATCCAATGCTCTTATCTCCTGAGCCATCTACCAGGGACCATACCAAATACTGAAACTCCAAGCTACATGAAATGACAAACTTCCAAAGGAGATACCCAATAGGAGAAATCAGAATCATGTGGGAACAGACAAAGTAAATACTCTCCTCTTAAAGTTGTTCTGAAATTACTTTTAGTGAAAATACAGTTAAAAGTTTGAATCTCAATACTTGCATTCCATTATTTAAAGCTGTTATTTTATCCAATTTGTCCTAGAACAGGTTTTGTCTAAATTTTACTGAAAGATGTGCAAACAGGAGGAATAATGATATGATAATATTTTAGCTGGTATTAATGTCAAATTAATAATAATTTTGACAAACTTTCCAAATAATAGAGTTTCTAGAATTTTAACATGATTTCAAAGATGTTCTTACATTGTGTGGTCTTTGTACTATAAGCTAGATCCCTTGTTAAAAATAATCTAACACTATAATAAACCTACTGTGGCATAAGTAATCCAGTTATTATTTATGGTACTATCTAAATGTGCCCATGCCATTGCGTGAAAGAAATCACAACAGGTTTTTTTTTTAAGATAAGCAGATTGTTCAAGTGAAAAAGATTCAATAAATCAGAAATCAATTTTCTCCTCATTGTATATCAAAGTTAATTGTCAGAGGTGTAATCCATTAATCATCCTGGATTAAATTCGTTTAAAAAGTGGCCTGTTAGAAAATTTGATAACATTTTATTTTAAGTATCCATTAACTAATGCTAAATTATAGTGTTAACGCTTCTGGAAGGACATGTGACATCCACATGAATACCAAATGAACTCATTATTATCTATACTATTGTAATGAATGCCACATCAACTTATAATGATATACTTAAAATAAAGTGCTCCTGAAATTTTATGTCCTCATCAATTGTAAGAATGAGACATGAAAATAGTTCACTGGGACAATTGTTGGTGCAAGATGAGCTCCTTTCTTCTATAAGCCTGTGATTGTGTTCCCTAACAGTGTAGGCAACCAGATGATGATATAAAAGCTGGTAAAATAAGTTTAAGAGTTAGAATCAATGGATGCTTGTTTGGAGAATAGGAAAGAGTCAAAAATGAAAATGGATTTCCTTATCATTATTTTAACATTTTCCTACTTAAATTTTTTCAGTAAATTGTTACATAATTTATGTGCTTATAATTTATTGTTACGTAATTTATTTCAGTAGGATAGAGAATTTGTGCAAACTTAATATGACTAGTAAAATGTTCATTCTGAAAAATCAAACTTATGCAAACTTAATATGACTAGTAAAATGTTCATTCTGAAAAATTCAACTAATATAATTTTCAAAGTTGAGAAATCATCTTAATGAATCATCATGTAAATTTCATTTAAATATCATTCTTGCATAGTATCAATAAAATATATTAGATTTCAGTAGATTCAGTGTGATACAGTAGAAAGGTCGATGGATTCAGATTTTAAAAGTTTGTAGTTGAGCCCCAGTTCTGATATTTTCTATGTCAAGTTGCTCAAGGCACTTCTGTATTCTGTACCTCCATTTCTTCATTTGTAAAATGTGAGAGTTGGAATAAATGGTCTTTAAAGCCCTTTACTATTAAGTTCTTTTTGTTGTTCTAGGAGCTATATTTTAGAAATGTCTGTAATATAATACTGTGATATATTATACTATTGCCTTGGTAAGACCATTAATATCTATCGTATCACCCAAATTAAAGGTGTTGGTTACAAAGTAGAAATTCAAAATTGAGGACCCATGTCTAACATTAGAACAATGTAAGTGTATTTATTTTTATTGGAAAATGGAAAACATTGACAGTGGATACACAAACATTTAGATTAAAAAGTAAATATCTAACAAATGCAAGCTTGTTAAAGTTATGTAAGAAATTTGCTACAGATGATACATTGTCAGAAAATATACCAGTATAGCATAATGCACCCATCTACCATTGAGGTAGGGGAGTCTTCATAAAATTTGCTTCCATGGAAAAACTTCCCAGTGAAAACTGAAACTAATGTAAGCTCTTAGATGAAGATAATTCAGTTTCAGTTAAAGAGAGAACTTCCTTAAAATTATAGTATGTCCAAAAATGGAATGAACTGCCTTGTAAAAGAGTGAGATGCCCATCATGGTTAGTATCCTAGAACAATATGAATCACCATCTGTTAGGGATATTATACAAGGATTTCTGCATTTGCTAGAAACTTGGACTGAATAATCTATAGTTTCCTCCAGTTCTAAGATTGCCAGTTTCACTTTTGTGAGTGGTGTTCATATAATGACAACAAACCTTTTTTAAAAAAATCAATTTTTATGAAGCAGTTTTTAAATTCTTTTTTAAGAGAATCCAAAAAGTTGCCTACTGAAAGCGATCAGTATTAATGGAGTAGACAGCACATTAAATAAGTCTGTACAGCTGTTTTACCAGAATATGTGGCTCTATATGCCAGATTTACCGAAATCTTCTAATTTATACTTAATTACATATAGAAGCTGCTATTGAACATTTACTTACTACATTTATGTGCTGTAATATTTGGGTACTTTGGTAGATTTGTGATTTCATTAGTGATATAGATTCCTAACACACTGTATTTTGTATGATTCTTTTCTGTTTCCTGTAAATCCTCCATGGAAAACCAATCCCATACCTTTGGGGTTTTCCTTTTGCTCATTTAGTATCTTGGTAGTATCTTGGATCATTCATCTCTTTTTTCATGTGTGATATACTTGGTATAAACCAGGAACTGTACTGGTTGTACATTGTACAAAAGTACCCCTGTCTCAAGGAACTTATATTTTAATAGTTTAATTTTTATACAACGTATTTATGGGAATGATAGAGAAAGGTGTGTCTAGGGGGTTTCAGTATTGTGAGGTGGTTCATAGGTGAGCCAACTGATGTTCATTCCAGGAACAATGGTAATAATGCTTTGATTACTGTGCATAAAGTCAGAGAGAGAGCAAGTAAGAGGATGGAAATGAAAATGGATGGATAAATAGGCATGGCAACAGGAAAAGTTACAAAATGGGTGAGGTAGGTGACTGGATGGGAAGTGATGGCTTGGCCTGGGGGCTTGTTGAGTTTGGGCTCAGGTCATGCTATTCTATTCTTATATTCTTTCTTTTTATAAGAAAGTTTAATCCATTTACATTTAGAATTACAATTTGAATGTTTATATTGTCCCCTCTTAAAATATTATATTGAAGTAATATTGTTGTTTTTCTTTCCTATTCTCCTCCTTCAGATCAGCAATTACTCTCTAGGTTAGTTTTCTTTATGGTAGTACAAACATAGTTTTTTTCCACCCCTGTTCTCCTTGCCCCACACCTTCCTAATTCTCTGCTATGTCCCAAATACCTAAATGGTACTTTTATTATATTCTTTTTAGGCATTATTTTTATTTTCCCCCTCATTTTCTTATCACAGATAAGAGTATGACATAGAATCTTCCTTTTTCCAACCACCAATTTTGTTAGTTTGAAAACATCCATATATACTATTCCATCATAAAACATTTTTCGTTATTTTCCTTCCCTTTTCCTTAACATGGTAATATTTAAAATCTTTCATGATACTTAAATTATTCAACTTACAAATAGATATTCTAGAATCCATTTTTCCTTTTATAGATTTTGTTTTATATGTTTTTTTCTATGAGCCTCATTAAAAGTATGGCTTTAGTTACACTCAGACTTTTCTTCCTTCCCTATCCTACCTATCTGTTTAGACATAACATTTGAATTGTTTTTCCAGTAGTGTTAATGAATTTCATTTCATCCATTCATACTCCCTCCTAGTTCCCCTATTTGGCCAGTTTTCTTATGGGCATTACTATGGAAAATTTCCTGACTTTGCTTGTAAGAAATAGTGTTAGAGATATTACGTGCCTGAAAAGGAGGTGAGCCAAAACAATTGCTGGACATTGCCTCAACCTCATCAATACAGAACTCTAATTAAACTAATTCAACTTAATTAAAAAACCATTTATTAAGGACTTAACAACATGTGCCAGGCACTGTTAGGCTGATGAATTAATAAATAATCCTAGTGTAATAATAGTGATAATAGTTAACATTTTAGCATTTTGTTTTGGTAATTGCTTCATATATATATATATACATATACATATACATATACATATAGATAAAATTATGCTCTCACTTTTAGCAGAGTATACACCTAGAGCCTGGTCTAAATTAGTTATCAACATAAGCATTTTTAGAGAGTAGAACAGAAGGTAGAGTTCATTAGTCTATATTTAAATTAGATCTTATTCTCATTCTTGATAATAAGAACAAAAGATAATATTTTAAAATTATATGGAAATGTGAAAATAAGAGCTATTCATAATAGATACCTGCCTAAGGGGGTTTACAAGAAGATAGTTAATTCCCCAAATGGCATTTCTATTATGCTTTATGTTGATGTGGGTATTTGAAACTCACACTTTTGTTCAGGTACTTGGGTACTCAGCAAGAGAAAGAACTTCAGTACTATGCTGAACCACAAACCAGATATTCTTTTTGCTGAAATAAGAACCAAACTAAAGTTTCAGAATGTACACAATTGAATTTATTGAAAACTGAAAGCATATTTTGTAAACTTTGCAAACAAGGCAGTAAGGTAGAGGAGTAAATAGACTGGACCTGAAGTGAGGAACTCCTGAGTTCAAATACAATGTCAGACACTTGCTGTGCAACCCTGGACAAGTGTTGTAATTTCTATCTACCTATTTTCCCAGCTGTAAAATGGAGATCATAATTTTACCTGTCCCTAAAAGATTAATGTAAAAATGAAAGACAGTAATATTTGTAAAAAATTTAGCATAATGCCTAGCACATGTTGTCATTCAGTTGTGTTAAGTCATGTCTAACTCTTCATGACTCTGTGGACCATACTGTTCAAGGGATTTTCTTGGCAAAGATACTAGAGTAATTTTTCTTTTCCTTCTTCAGGGGATTAAGACAAATAGAAGTTAAGTGACCTGCCCAGGGTCACACAGCTAGTAAGTATCTGAGACCAGGTTTGAACTTGGGTCTTCCTGATTTGAGGCCCAGAATTTACCCACTGAGCCAACTAGCACCTGCCTAACACATAGTAGGCACTTATTAATGCTTGTTCTCTTTTCCTTCCCTAGATAATTGATATACTAACCAATATTAAGTCTTCATACCCAAAAGAAATAGTTAAGGAAGTATGTGAGATATTGCTCCTATTAGCCCAAATAGGAGGGATATATCATGTGCGTACTCTTTTCATCATGAAACCAAGGGGTGAGGCAGAGAAAGGAATTTGGGTGAGTAATAACTTTCTAAGGATCAGGGGAAGTAAGCTTGAGGAAATTGGGGAACATCAAGAACAAGGACACTAATAATATGCTATAGAGTATTTAGTCTGCTCCAGGCTGCACAGAACTAGGACCAGGACCACTGAAGGCAGGAGGGTGATGGACATCTCATGGATAAGAAAACTGAAGACGAACTATTCTTGCCTCCTCCGGTTTTTGTCTCTATCTCTTTCTGACTGACTTCTTTTCCTCTTCTTTCTCTTTTTTCTCTTCCTATTCCTAATGTTCCTTTCCATATTTCCTTCTGAATTTCTTTTGCAATTATCTTTCCTTCCTCTCTATCCAAGTATATGTTTTCCTCCCATAATGATATATTTCTTTACTCTTTCATCTACCATGCATAGATCGTTAGCAATTTATATAACAATTTTTGGTAATTTTTTCCAATGCATTTTGTTTAAAGAGAGCCATATTTATTCAATTCATTTCAATGGGCATTATTTCTGGGTGCCTTACAAGGCCTGGGGTATAAAGACAAAAGTAAAAATAATTCTTTCTCTCAAAGAGCTTATATCCTACTTGAGGGGTGGAGAGAACAACACATACACAGATAAGCAATTCCAAGATATATCCAAACAACTGGAGATACCAGGAACATCCTGTTTTTTGGTGTTAGTGTCATAAAAGGTAGCCTTTGATTCTTTTCATCAACAATGAAAGTTCCTTTTAGCAACATAAGTCTCTTAAAAATGCTGTGTACTCTGAAATACTGTGAACTTTGATTTGTGAGATGTAATTTATAACAAAAATAGAATTTCAGTAGTAACTCATCTTTTCTGGAATTACACTAAACAGGATATATATATATATATATATATATATATATATACACACACATGCATATATGTAATGCATATGTGTATATAATATATATATATATATATATAATAGTGCCCAGGTAAATTCATTAAAATAATTTATTCTTTTTTAAAACCAACATATTCTTTTTTTAGAATCTTGATGTTGTAGAAAGAGCACTGAATTTAGAATCAGAAAATCCGAATTCTATTCCTCTGCAACATGGCTAAACTGTATGACTATAGGACAATTACTTAGCCTTTCTGAGACTCAGTTCCCTGATCTGTAAAGTAAGGCTAATAATATTCATTTTACTTTGTTCAGAATTGCTGAAAGATGAGAGGCTTCCATACCTTGCAGGGTGTGCTGTAACACATCGATTCTCTAGGTGTGCCCGGAAACCCTTCACCATACCCAGAGACTTCCATATTCTTTAGTCCTAATCCCAAGCTATAGATTGCTGCCTTCTTTTCCTGGATATGTGTGAGGATGGTCATCAAAACAGCTTTATCTACCAATCTACCTCTTCTGCTGTGAGTCCCAAGGAAGCAAAAAATGTGTCAAGGAGTTGGAAGAGGAAAAGGAGAATCAAAGGACTTCAGAGTTCTGGGCAATGGGTTTGAAAGCCTGACTGCCAAGCCTGCTTATAGATTGTGTGCCGTGATTCCTCACAGCAAAAACATTCAGAGCCATGGAGGGGGGAGAAAACTTTCAGAAGCACTATTACATTTTTATAAATGTGGAAAATGTAGGGAGAAATCACAAAAGCAAACAACAGATAGCCTAAAAGAGATTTCCTAGAAGACTGGATTTTATATTGGGTTTAGAACAGAGGCCATCGGGTATTAATTTTTCTTGTGGTTGTTTGTGGTTCTTTGTATTTTGAGAAGTTGTAAGAGTGGAACAAAACACTTTTGAACACCTCATGTATAATTCAACAAATGACAAGTCCATCTGTAGTATGTGCCAAACAACTATGACAGAGCATCAATATGTAAATTTAGAAAAACATATCAACAACTATCATTCCAAAAAAATCAAAGCAATTAAATGAGGAGGGAGAAGGGGGGAAAGAAATAAAAGCTTTCCACTTAGAAAAGTATAGATTCATTTAGGAATATTTTCACTTAATTGACTATAAGATACAGCTGGAATATACTTTGCTTTATTTTTTACTTATTTGATAAAGTCATATGCACTGTGATTATACTTTTTATTGAGATATTTGAAATCTATTGCCATATTTAAATCATTAAACTTACATGTAGATGTTTAGTTCCCCTTCCAGTGCTTTTCACCTTGTGAAGTTAAGCAGTTACTGAAGCAGTTGAAATCAGTATTCATATTTTCTAAAATTCTGTTAGTGAGAACTGTAATATAATGTCAGAATTGAACCAGAAACAAATTATTAGGTTGTTTGGCATGAATCCCTGCTTATAATTACATCTAAATGATCCGTTTTAAACGAAGTACATATTTTGATACCTTCCCATTTAAGTTTAAAATAAATCTTTTATTTCTCCCATTCAATCCTGATAAACGCCACTTTTATCATTTCTCTTTTCTTAAGTTCTGGATTTCTCCCTTCCAGAATAGTCATAGCAGTTCCTGCTTTGAGCTCATATGCAGTGAATGAATTTAAATTGTTTTTTTGTGAAGTTTTGATTCCATGAAATAGAAGCAAACAAAATAAGGAAGGTTCTATAATTCTCTTTGTAATAAGGAGCACTAGCCTGTGGTTAGAGCCAGCCTCTGTTTATCTCCATTGCTCTGATTGTCTTAGAGAAACCCTTTCTGTAGGGCATTAAAGGGAAAAAAAGCAACTATGTTAATTCCTTATTCAGACCTTCAGCAATAAGAATATAGCAAATAGAGTAGCAGAGTGTGCTAGCGGAGAAGATTTAGAGAAAAGGAGAGCTCAAAAGTAGAGGAAAGGAAGAGGACTGAATAAAGTTCTTCCTCTGATTTTAACCTGCCTGTTCAGCTTAGCCAGCTAAACAACCTAAAAATTCCAGTGCTCCAAAATCAGTAATAGTCATATTGTTTGACCTGTAGGCATCTATGAGGGTCATGACTTTTCTTATACTACTGGAGTATTTGGATGAGGGTGAGGTGATATGTGTCAGTGATTGAATTCTCATATGTACATCGACTTAACATAAATAAAATTAAAAAATCAAAATGGCGTCAGCCACAGTGAATAGTCTTTCTAAAGAAATCTGTGTTTAATATATTACATTATAAGCTCTTTGTGGGCAGGGACTATCTTTTACCTATTTTGTATTTCTTGAACTTAGCACAGTACATATTGGGAGCTTAATAAATGTTTATTGGTTTATTGTAGTACTGAGGAATATCTAAACACATCCTAAGAAAACCCCTTATAATTATGTGTATAAATTAATTTTAGATATGCGAGCCTTCTCTGCCTTTACTTCAAATTACTGAACTCAAATTGAACTTACCATTTTTCTTCCCAGTTCCCTCCTTTTTCTCTTAAGTATTGTTCATGGCAATATCATTCTCCCAGTACCTCAGAATTATCCTTGGTTCCTTCTATCTAATTGGTCACCAAATTTTATTAGTCCTCACCTCTGTCTTGTTTCTCCCATTGTTCCTGTTGACATGAACATGATAGGTAGGACCTCTCCATTACCTTTTGTCTGAACTATTAGAATAGCTATGCTCCAGGTATTCCCACCTTTAGCCTCTTTCTAGTGCAACTCATCATGCCAATTGCCTTAGAATTGTCTTCCTAATTCAGATATTTGAAATTGTTACTAACGTATAGCTCACCTATATTCAAATGGTATTCACAGAAGGATATGATGCCGCTGAAAGGATCTTGGCTAGATAAGTGAGAACAGAGAGTATGACTATTGCCAAGTAGGTACCTTGTGATGTTAAAGGAATACATCTCCAGGTCTGTAGCATTCCTGGTGCACAGCCAACTGTGGATGTACCTATCCAAGTCTTAGAATCTATTTGAAAGTTACAAGATGAATCCTTGCCAACTTTTTGTGTAGTTAAAGCCACCCAAAGAGAAAATTGAGAGAGAAAAGAGATTAAGTGATTCACTCAGTCACCTAGCCTGTATGTGTTCGGCATAGGACTTCCCTGATGAAATCAACTCCCAATCCATTACGCCATATTGCTTCTCTGTATGAAATCAGAGTAGTACTGGTTACTCTTCCCTACTCAAACTCAATGGTTGAATCCCTGGGGAGATGACTAGTATAGGTTTAAAGTTAGGGACTATTATCCTAAAACTATAGTTCATCAGTCTCAGCCAGTGGATTTACCATTAATGGTCAAGTGACAGAGCAGCTCAAAGAAAAGGATTTACTAAATAGCATACAGTGATGAATAGTAACTAAGTACTCTACATCTGAAGGTGAGACACATTCTCCCACAAAGAGGGCACATGCATATGATCCAGAAGTAGAAAAGCACACATTTAGAGAATATATGTATTTTTTACTATTATTGTTTTTATTCAGTCATTTCAGCTGTGTTTGATTCTTCATGACCTCTTTTTGGGGGGTGTCCTTGGCAAAGATATTGGAGTGGTTTGCCATTGCCTTCTCCAGTTCATTTTGCAGATGAGGAAACTGAGGCAAAGTTAAGTGACTTGCCTAGGGTCACACAGCTAGTAAGTGTCAATAACTGGATTTGAACTCATGCCTTCTAACTCCAGGCCTTATACTTGATCTACTTGGCTATGTAGCTGTCCAGATAATATACATGGACATCATATATGTACATTTATGGCCAAACAAATCACACTTCTCTCCCTGTGGGGCCCCCTATGCCTTTTCTATCTTTATGGTTTTCTCATACTGTTGTGGGAAGGTCACTCTTCAGCTAGACTCTCTGGGCCTATTCTCTGCTAAGTTATGGTGTATCTCCTTCTAGCAGATTTACTTTGTCTCCACATGACATTGCTTAAAGGAGGAATAAATCTTCCCACCCTCCAGCAACACTAGCCCCTGAACTTTCTCAGATGAGTTGTTCAGATGATGAGGGTGCCCTATATTTCCTTAACACTACTATATTTAAATAACTTTTATGTGTATTATTGCAATTGCTCTTTTACAATGTTCTTATTTTATTGGTATAGTCCATAAATACACTTCATTTCAGATAATAAATATGTTCCTTCAAAATCATAAATGAAATTCTTATCAATTAAATAATATTTTCAGAAGAGTATGGAATCTTATAAAGCAAAATGTCCTTTTTAATAGTGAATATTCACTTCCTAAATTATCTTTTGTGTAAATCCACACATAAATGTACTGAATTTGATTAAAGTTAGATTCACTTGTATAAAAACATTTGCTAAACCTCATTGAAATTATATCTCAGCAGTTCCTGTAGCAGATTAATTATATGTTTTATTTTGAAGTATTTGCTCTATTTAAAATGTATTAGCCTTTTGACTTAATAAATATTAAAGAGAAATGTCTGTTTAGATGCCATTGCCTGAAATGACTATCTTAGGGTTCTCTCTGAATTAAATTTCTATTATTTTTCTCAATTAAAATACTTGAGAGGAAATGAGTGTCTCACTTTATTGTAGTGTAAAACAAACTACCCAGGAACTGTGGGGCTTAGTCAGACCTAGCCCAGATCAGGAGTGTAGCACTTAGCTTATACTCACCAGCTTAGCCCCTTCCCATCAAAACCTGATTATAGTCAAGACCATCACAAATAGCAAGGAAAGCAATTTCTTCAAGCAGAGTAGCAAACAAAAAATAGATATGTCCTACAGACCAGAATATGCCAAATAATACATAAGTAGATGAACTCCTAACCTGTGAATGAGATAAGATTTCAGCTCAAATCAAGAGAAATAACAATTTCACCCAGGTTGAGTCTCACTAAACAATCTGTTGTGCTGCAAGTAACAGAGGTGAAAGGAGTTCATGTAGCAGGCTTCCCATGTATATTCACAGTTAAGAGAATTCCCAGGGATATTCAGAAATTCTCTCCTCTAAATGTCTAGAGTAAGGGGGAGAAACCTGCCATCTTGAGGCCACATGTGGCCCTCTAGGGTCTTGAGGTACAGCCTTTTGACTGACTTTTCACAGAACAAATCCTTCTAATAAGATTTTTTCTGTGAAGTTCGGATTCAGTCAAAAGGCCACACTTGAGGACCTAGAAGGCCACATGTGGCCTCGAGGCTGCAGGTTCTCTACCCTTGGTCTAGAGTGTCTGCTCCTTAAACTGATATGCAGCTTTGTATTTAGCATTCTCTCAGCCAGTTAAGAGTCACATTTTTTCTCTCTTGTTTTCAGCATGTAGTGCAGGCCTGTCCCTCTTCACATTCCTACGTGAGATTTGTATGTTACATACAAAAGAGTTAGCTCTTTGGTGTCTGAAGCATGTAGCAATTTTGTTTTTTTGATGCCATTAACCATTCAATTTGTTGTCAGCTAGAGGTGAAGTGTTATAAGGAGGTGGTAATGGGAAAAACCTTTCTTACATTTTTCTTCAGGAAACTAAAATTGTTGGGTTTTTTGGGTTCAGATAAGTATTTCTAATAATTATCTAATTTTGAAAGAAGTTTCATTTAAATAGTTTATATTAAAACTTCAATTGAATACAATATATATTTCTTTACTAATTTTGCTGGAGAGACTTCAGGGACAGAGCCAAGATGACAGAGTAGAAAAGTATTCAGCTAAGTTCTCCCAACATTCACCTCCAAACAACTGTAAAATAATACATCAAATCAAAATCTGGAGTAGGAGAGCCAACAAAAGATCAGAGTGAGACATTTCTCTAGTCCAACTTAGGAGGTCAGAAAAGGAGATCTATAACACAGAGGCACCTATGTGTGTGAAAAACCAGTGATGGTAGTAACAGAAGCAGCAGCAGTTTTGAGAGCTCTCAAGGCAGAGGCAGTAGAGAGCTGTATCAGAAAGAGATTACATGATACCCCTGTGCTAACACTGGATGCAGAACCAGATGCTATTTGGCAATTCCATTGCTTATACCTACATCTTAGTCACTGTTGAAGGGTAGAGAGAGGCACTTGCTTGGTAAGAGAGGCACAAAAATACTGAAGAATATAATATCTTAAGAAATAGAATTGGCCCAAGGGAAAAGGTACAAAAGTTCACTGAAGAAAATAATTCCTCAAAAATTAAAATAGGGCATATGTAAGCTAATGACTCCATGAGACACCAAGAAACAATAAAACAAAAAAATAGAAGAAAATGTGAAACATTGCATTGGAATAACATCTGACCTGGAAAATAGATGAATAATTATTGGATTAGCTGAAAACCATGATCAAAGAAATAGCCTAGACATCATACATATTTCAAGAAATTGAAGAATCTGCCCTGATATTTTAAAACTGGAGGGTAAAATAGAAATGGAAAGAACTCATTGATCAACACTCATAAGAAATTCCAAAATGAAAATTCCTAGGAAAAAATATTACAAACAGTTAGAAACAAACAATTTAGATATCATGGAGTCACAGTTAAGATAACATGAAATTTAGCAGCAACCACATAAAAGGAGCAGAATATGATATTCCAGAAAGCAAAAAGATCTGGAATTACCACCAAGCCAAGCTGAGTATAATCTTTCAAGGGAAAAAAATGAATATTTAATGGCACAGAGGACTCTCAGCCACTCCTGATGAAAAGACTGAAGTCAAATATAAAATTTCAAATACAAGACTCAAGAGAAGCAAAAAAAAAGGCAAACATGAAAGAAAAATCCTAAGTGACTCAAAAAGTTTAAACTGTTTACCTTGCTGTGTGGGAAGATAATTCTTGTATTTTCTAAGAACTTTATCATTCTTAGGGATTCTACATAGAAAGAGGGTATGGCACACACTGTACATTGATCCCACTATACAGTGATAGTGATGTTATTTTGGTCCTCTTTGAGTATGAAGGACAACAAACACATAGAATGAGATCTAGGAATGAGTCTATTATGCTGAGATGATGTGAAAACAATGGATGGATGAGCAGGAGAGATGCCCTGGGAGAATAGGGAAGGGAGAAGAAGAATGGGGGAAATTATTTTTTACATAAAAGAGGCATGCGAGGAAAGGCCTTTAACAGTGAAGAGAAAAATGGTGGGTATGGGGGAAGGCACAGTGCTTGAACCTCACTCACATTGAAGTTGGTTTAAAAAGGAAAAGTTATATACATTATAAACTTAATTGGCAACAGAAATCTATCTTACCCAATAGAGAAGTGATGGCAATAAAAGAGAGGGGAGATAAAAGAAGACAATGATCAGAAGCAAGACTGATGTTAGGGGAGGGACAGTATAAAAAGAGAAAGAAAAGAATAAACAGAAGAAAATAGGATGGAGGGAAATATGCAATTATTAATTATAACTGTGAATGGGAATAAGTTGAAATCACCCATAAAATGGAAGCAGATGTAGAATGGATTAAAAATAAAAATCCAACAATATGTTACATACAAGAAGCACACTTGAAACAGAGACACACAGAGAGAACTAAAATAAGGGGACAGAACAGAATCTATAACACTTCAGCTGATGTAAAAAAGGGAGGGGTAGTAATCATGATATCAAATAAAGAAAAAGCAAAAATAGATCTAATTATAAGGATAAATAAGAGAAACTCTATTTTGCAAAAAGGAATCATAAACAATCATAAACAAACACTAGTATCAGCATTAAGCATGTATACCAAATGATGTATCATCCAAATTCTTAAAAGAAAAGTTAAATTCAGTACAGGAGGAAATATACAGTAAAACTAAACTAGTATGGGATGTCAACTTTCCCCTTTCAGAGCTAGATAAATCTAACCATAAAATAAATGAAGCGAAGGAGATGAATAAATTAGAAAAGTTAAATATGATAAACACCTAAAGAAAAATGAATTGGAATATAAAGGAGAATACCTTTTTCTCAACTCTACATGGCACCTTCACAAAGATTGACCATATATTAGCTAATAAAAACCTCATAACAAAATGCAGAAAAGCAGAAATATTAAATTCATCCTTTTCAGATCACAATGCTATAAGAATTATGTCTAATAAAAGGATATAGAAGAAAAAATTAAAAACTAATTGGGAACTAAATAATCTAATCCTAAAGAAAAAGTGAATCAAAGAACAAATCATAGAAAGAATTCATTTCATTAAAAAGAATGACAATGAGACAATATTCCAAAATTTGTGGAATGTAGCCAGAGCAATACTCAGGGGATAATTTGTATCTCTAAAAGTGTATATCAATAAAAAGAGAAAGAAGAGATCAATGAACTGGACATACAACTAAAAAACAGAACAAATGAAAAATCCCCAATTATCTATCACAATGGAAATCCTAAAAATATCAAAGGAGAGATTAATAAAAAATTGAAAGAAAAAAATTGAACTAAGAAGTTGTTTTATGAAAAAACAATAAAAGATAGCCATTGGTTAGTTTGATTAAAAAGAAAGAGTAAAACTGTTACTAGTATCAAAAATGAAAAAGGTAAATGCACCACCAATGAAGATGAAATTAAGGCAATTATTAGAAACTATTTTCCCAATTATACATCAATAAAACTGACAAGTAAGTGATATAGATGAATATTTACAAGAGTAGAGACACCTCATATTAATAAAAGAAGAAAGAGAATACTTAAATAACCCTGTCTTAGAAAATGTAATTGAACAAAGCCATCAATGAACTGAGAAAAATTTCTCAGGACCAGATGGATTCAAAGTGAATTCTAGCAAACATTTAAGGAACAGTTAATCCTAATACTATATAAATTATTTGAAACAAAAAATGAAGAAAGAGAAAGCATAGAATACTAGAAAACATAGGAATCAATGGAGTCTTTCTTAAAATTGTAAGTGGTATCCATCTAAAATCAAGAGCAAGTATTATCTGTAACAGGGATAAACTTGAAGTCTTCCCAGTAAGATCAGGAGTGAACCAAGGATATTCATTATCACCACTATTATTCAGTATTGGATTAGAAGTACTAGCTATAGCAATAAGACAAGAAAAAGAAATAGAAGGAATAAAAAATCGACAATGAGGAAACAAAACTGTCACTCTTTGCAGATAATATGGTATCCTACTTAGAGAATGCTAGAGAATCAACTCAAAAACAAATTGAAACAATTAACAACTTCAGCAAAGTTGTGGGATATAAAATGAATAATTTCTTTATACTACCAAGAAAACCCAGGATGAAGAGATAGAGAAATTCCATTTAAAATGACTATTGAAAATATAAAGTACCTGGGAGTCTACCTGCCAAGAAAAACTCAGGGATTAAATAAACACAATTACAAAACACTTTCACACAAATAGAGATCTAAACATTTGGGGAAATATTCATTGCTCGTAGGTAGGCCAAGCCAATATAATAAAAGTGACTTCCTATCTAAATTCTATTTACTTATTCAGTGTCATACCAATCATACTTCCAAAGAATTATTTTACAGAGGTAGAAAAAATAGTAACAAAAGTCCTCTAGAAGAATAAAATGAAAGAATATCAAGGGAATCAATGAAAACAAATGTTGAGGAAGATAGCCTAGCAATTACAGATTTCAAACCATACATTACAAAGTGGTAATCATCAAAACAATCTGGTACTAGATGAGAAATAGAGTGATGGATCAGTGGAATTGATTAGTGACCATGGTAATGTAGTGTTTGATAAACGCTAAGATCCAAGGCTTGGGGGTAAGAACTCATCATTTTACAAAAATTACTAGGAACTTTAGAAGGAATTTGGCAGCAACTAGGCATAGTACAACATCTCACATCATATATGAAGATCACTTCAAAATAGGCAAATAATTTACCCATAAAGGGTAATATCATAAAGAAATTGGGGTACCATAGAAAAATGTGCCTGTCAGATCTGTAGATAAGTGAAGCATTTATGTCTAAACAAGCAATAGATAGAAAGGATTATAGGAAATAAAATAGATAATTTTGACTACATGAAATTAAAAGGTTTTTGCACAAACCAAAATAATTAAGCCAAAATTAAAAGGAAAACAGGAAACTTGGGGAAATTTTTTTTTGCAGCAATGTTCTCTGATAGAGACATCATTTCTCAAATATATAGGAAACTGAGCCAAATTTATAAAAAAAAAAAAAAAGAATATGACCCATTCCCAGTTGATAATTGATCAGAGGATATGAACAGGCAGCTTTCAGAAACAATTCAGTGCTATCAATAGTAACGTGAAAAATGCTCTAAATTACTGATTGGAGAAATGCAAATTTAAACAACTCAGAGATACCTCCTCATACTTATCAAATTCACTAAATTGGCAGAAAAGAAAAATGACAAATGCTGGAGGGGATGAGGAAAAATTGGGGCACTGATACATTGCTGGTTGAGTTGTGAATTAACCTAGCCATTCTGGAGAACAATTTGGAACAATGCCCAAAGAGCTGTGGAGCTGAATAGAGGGCTAGGCCTGGAGTCAGGAAGACTCATCTTCCTGAGTTCAAATCTGACTTCAGATACTTACTGTGTGACTCATGAAGAAAAATGCTATCCACGTCTAGAGAGAGAACGGTTGAACTCTGAATTAAAATTGAACATATATTTAAAACTTAATTTTTTTTTATTTTTTTTGTTTTCTTTTGCAGCAGAGCTAGTATAGAAATATGTTCTGCTTGATCTCACATGTAAAATCAAAATCAAATTGCTTGCCATCTCAAGGAGGGGGAGGGGAGAGAGAGGAATATTTTAAAATAATTGTTAAAGTGTTTTACATTTAATTGGAAAATATTGAATGAAATAAAAAATTTAAATAAAATTTTTTTACAAACCCTAAAGTCATTATTTGGAATCTCTGATGATTCATATAACAAGTGCAACATCCTTCTGTTTTTGTTTTTTAGAAAGTAGCTTTTAAAGTAATAGGATGGCAAACACTAAGATATTTTGCTTTTGGTTGCATTCATCAGTTTGGGGATAGGAAGTAAGAGTTAGGAAACTGGAAGGAAGTAGAAAGAGTTACAGTGAAGATCTCAGCATTCCCCATAAACATGGTTTCAGGAGCAGGGTGTTTCATTGCTATTTGTAATATTTCTGCTGATAAATCACAAGAAAAAATGCATTATGTCTTTTATAAGGAAGCACAGAAGAGGAAATTTTAACCAAACAAAGGCATCGATAGTGGTTCTATGTGCCTTTACCTGAGTACACTATAAGGATATTGACTTGTTGACTTTCTGCTTATATGAGAGAGTACAGAAGAATGGATTTAATCTTTAGCTATGGTTCATTCTGTATCTTTATTTCAGACATTTATTCTTTTGGTTTCTTTGACCTAGCCTTTTACCATTAGATAAGGATAAAGAATTACTATAATAGAAAACTGTAAGGCAAGCTTTTGTTGTAGGCCAGAATTGAACTCATTTAAATTCATATTTTTCCCACATTCACAGTTCAATATTCAAAGTTAGGAATCTATTAGCTATACTGATTACTATATTTCATTGCTATACTGATTACAAAAAGTTTCATAATTTAATTTTGTCCCTTTTAATGCAAAATATCCTTAAAAATAGCATCCGGAAAATCCATTAAAGTCTAAGAAATTGGGTGGTCCAATTGATAAATAGCACTTTTCCTTAAGGGGAGCACAGTTCAAATCCAGCCTCCAGAGAAAATTAAATGAATTTGATAGCATCAGTTGATTCTGTCACGAATAGTAGCCTGGAATACTGAACTTTATGAATAATTCCACAGTTAGACATGATTGATAGTCTTTGCTCAGGAGAGTCCCAGCACTGAACTAACATGCACACTAAATTGTATCACATCTTTAAAGGAGATAGCATTGCTTAGTAAGGGCTAAGGTACTTGAAAGGGGCATGTTAAATAACATGTATCATCTTCAGTCTGTGACTAAGTAGAGAATTACTATCTTTTTTTCCCACTACCATTTACTTTACTTTCTTTTACGTGGTACAACTTAATTTTTAGAGGTTTTCTTTTTTTGTGCTACTTCAAGACTTTGAATTTCCTTTATAGTATTTTATATGTAACACATTTGTGAATTTACTTTTCAAAGTAATTTATTATTTTATTGTAATGATAATAAATATCTAATTTGTGGGTGTAAAAAATTGCTAGCAGAGAGGCCTAGTAAATAGGTATAATTATAGTATACTTTTGGAACTAACTTTTTTAACTCTTTTTTCTTAATTTTAACATATGAACTTTAGGAATTTAAAATCAATAGCAACAATTAATTTTCAAAACTCAACTTTTATCTTAAAAACCATAGTGTCATTTTTATTTCATGAAACAAATAGTTAAAATGTATCTCAAAATGAAGACTAAGAGGTGTGTTTTGTACATGTAAGATGTGTATGTCCATATGGGTTATCTAAATGTGGCTTTTAGGGAGGCATGGATAGATATCTCTAATGTCTTGCCTACGCCTCTCCAAGAAAGGCTTTGGTTTGTGCTTGGAAGGGAGCAGAATAAGCAGCCATAAGGTTGTGTGTGTGTGTGATGAGAGAGAGACAGAGAGAGAGAGAGAGAGAGAGAGAGATCTAGTATCCCCTTCTCAAAGAACTCTCTCTTCATATATATGTGTGTGTATGCATGTGTGTATATACATGTGTATATACACACAGAAGTATCTGCCCTAAATAATTTATATATATATATAAGTGTGTGTGTATACATATCTATAGACATATATACACACATACATGTGCCCCCATATGTATGTGCATATATATAGTATATCTATTGACTCTAAATAAATATTGCTGGTCTAGGGGCATGAATTTCTTTTAAGCTCAAGACACTTTCCTAGAAACTACCTTTTAAAGGAGGAAGGCATCCACAACTTCAAGTGCAAATTTGATTCCTTCAATTCAAGTTATACATTTACCCAAGCAGATAACAGACAAAAATCAGAGTTCTACAGATTAGAAAATACACAGTTCTTTAGATGGGTTCAATCAGGAAAGGTCCTAGTCTCACCTCAGAGGAAATTACCTGATATCTTCAGAGAGGTAATCTGACATAGCTTCTCCTGCATATTTGTCATATCCATAGTTTTGGTGGGGTTCTTTTATGGCTCGCTCTTTCCTGGAATTGGTCCCAAAGAGAGTCTTGAACAATACAAACAGGAATGAAGAGAACCCCTTCCCAAAGCTCTTATACCAACTCTACCCCTCATATATAGGGTCAAGTCATCATTCTCTCCATCAATCTATTCACACCAAAGCAGCAATTCACTGAAAAGCAAAAACAACCCAAAATACTTTCATACTTAAAGCTCAGGTTAAAAGAGATTAAATATAAGCATTATACCTTTAACCTCTGTATTATGCTGTTTAAAATTCTTATTATCAGTTCTTTGTAAAACAGTATTTGGTTTGCATTCTCAATCCAATTTACTTCATTTAGGATGTGTAGAATGCTTGTGTTGTACATTGTGCATAAATTAATTCAGTAACAGTAAAACAGCTCTCAAATACTCCTCCAAAAGTATATTAATTGAGCAAATTTAAGCTTTTTAAAAAGTGAAACTGCATATGAAAATGAAGAATACTCCACATTTATTTAAATTCATTCTAGGAACTTGGCATTTAGGTGACCTTGAGATTACTCTCTAACTGACAGCCAAACTCACGTATCAGGTAGCATTGATTCCTCTTTAGCACTGCCTAAACTTCAAAGAATACTTGATTGACAGAACTTGTTCTTTTCCCCACTTTGTCCCACTAGCAAACGTCAATCACTGATGATTAAATGGGAAAGGAGAATGACAAGACATTTTATTCACAGACATAGATTCATTTGGGCATCAACTTCATAGAATGCATGGTCCAGATATAGACAGTGACTCTACTGAAAATACTTAAAACAAACACTAAAGAAAAAATAGGTAGATCAGGAAAGCAAAATCATCCTTTAGCAATTCTTTTGATGTAGGTATTTTTATAAATTCTAAGTGAGAGATAGATGAATAATTAAAAATTATTAACATTTTAACATTTTAAATTTTTAATATTTTAACATTTCTCATGTTTATATTTATTAAATTGACAGTAAATAAAAACACTAATATGTAATTGTAGCACATTTTAGATTTGAGAAAAATTATCAGCAACAGTCATCAGGAAAGCATTAGTCAAGAAGGCTCCATTTAAGTTTTCTCTAAAAATTCCTTTTTGTTGTTAGAGTCTTAAATACATATTCACCACAATTTCTAACATCATTTGAATGAGATATTTTTTATACATAGAAGGCAGAATGGATAGAAGATGAGCTGTGCTCAAGTGTCATAGACTCACATTCACTGGCTAGATGGCCCTGGGTTTCTCCATGCTTCAGGAAGCTCTCTAGCACTATCAAGTGAAAAAAGTGTTCTGACTTGCACTGGTTGTGTGAATTTCCTCATATCAGAGCTCCCTGTATTACTGAAATCATACTTACCATCTCTACTATCTGTTCTTCATCATCATTATTAGCGTCTTCTTCATAAATAAAATCTATTCAATTATCTTTGAAAAATACTCACTTTAAAAATAAATATTTTAGGTAAAGTGTAGCTTTTTTAAAAAAGATTTTTAAAAATTAAGTAGACTTTTAGCCAACTCAACATGAGAATTGTAAAACATTGGACTATGTAAATTGCAAATAACTTAATATTTATATTCTTCATATTTATTCATACATTAGATAAGAAATGAAAAGCTTCATGGTATTTAGTTCCCAAAAGATTTTCAACTTAAAGTGAATTAGTCCAAAGAACAAAAAGCACTTTTTATATAACTGCAAGCACTACTGCTGCTACAAAAACCTAAATTACTACATTACGTCTCTAATGGACCCAGCTGTTCAAATGATGTCCATCTATTCACTGATGTGATTTTCCTGAAAATATGATCTGCAAACAAACGTTTTGATCCTTAACCCTGCCATGTATTATTGTTAATATAATTTAGGAATAATTGTTGGCTAGACATTTCAAAACCAGAAACTAAGGATACCAAGTACCCTCAACTAGGAAGCCCAGGCCCCTGCCACCAATTCCCCATGTTAGCTAGGGAAAATACTTTATCCCTGTCCTTTGTTTCCTTGGTAATAAATTTATCTGGAATTGGTTTAGATGGTTTCCAAGGTTCCTGTAGGATTCTGTGGCCAAAAATCAAATAAGTATCGATAATCTCAGGAAAATGAGTTTGACATAGTGTGTGACCTGTTATGGTAAAAATCATAAAACTGTCTCTGAAAGCTTTAACAAACATGCTTGGAACATCCGTGTATAAGACACAGTTTTTGATAGATTACAAGAATATTAACTCACAAAATTTAAAATTATGTTATTCCTATTTAATGTTCTTATATATAAGCCTTTCATATTATGATTTAACATCCTACCTACATAGATTTTCTTTCTCCTCCTCTCAACTATATAAGGAGGGAAGCAATAGAAAATGAACCAGGACAGAAAGAAAGGAAAGTAGATAACAGCAGATGCAAATGCAAATGCATTGGGGTGAAATAAGCTGAAAAGAAGCTTAAATAGAAGAGAGGTAGAAAAAAATTAATTGTAGTCTTAGGCACCTAGTTTTACATCAGTAGACATTTTATATTATGAGATATTTATAAATATGTTATTTCCAAAGCAATATTCCTAATGTGAAGGTATGACCCATGATCCTTCCCTGCTCGAAAAACTTCTTTGGGCCCCCTATTACCTCTTAAAACAAATGTTAAATTCTGTTTGGCATTTAAAGTTCTTTATAACCAGGCTCCAACTCTAGGTTTGTTCTTTGTCATTCTGCTTGCACGCTTTGATCCAGTTGGGTCAGTCTTTTTGTTTCTCTTCACACACAGCTTTCCATCCCCCATTTCTATGCTTTGAGTGGGTTCTGCTCCACATCTGGAATGCCCTCCCTATTCACCTCCCCCCTTAAAAATCTCAAGTTTCCTTCAAAGCTCCTACGTAAAGCCTTTTCAGACTATTCCCCCTTTTTGATAGTTGATAGTGCCTCCTTTCTAAAAATGTCCAGGTATTTACTTACTTTGTGTATATTATTTATATTATAGCTTATATATACTAATATGTGGACATATTGTTTCCCTGACAGAATATAAGCTCCTTGAGAACAGGGATTGTTTCATTTTTGTCTTGGTATTTAAAGAGTCTAAAATATCTGTCATATATTGCATGCTTAATAAATGCTTAGTGGTTTATTGGTTCTGATACAGTATCATTAAGAGAGGTTATTTCTTTCCCCAGATTACATTACAGAGGAGAAAGAACAGAAAAAAAATCACTGATGATGGAATGAGGAACTAATTATGGGAATGGTACTTTTAAATATATAAACCCTTCCCTGGTGCATAACATGCTTCCTTCCCTTTGTTTCCTTCTCATCCTTATTTCTACTTGGGGATCAGTAACATTGTGCATCTGAGCATTAGGAGGATAGAAGGAAAGTCCCTGGTATGCATCTACTTCACTTTCATATAACTTAGGATTTGTAAGACAAACAATATAAAAACACGTCTGACTTTTATTCTAATCTATCCCTATGCTCCCTAGGTTATATTGTCTCACTCTTATTTTTTTTAAAAGTAAATGTCTTTCTCTAGCAAAGGAAAATTATTGCATTACATCCGATAGGCAAATTTACATAGTAGGAAATCAAAGGTAAGAGACAAAAGAAAGCATTTTAGAGCTAGGAAGGAACCCTGGAGATTTGCTGTAGAATCATAGAAACTTGCCAGCATGTCTTTTCCAGAGGTTAGGGATCATTCTCTTTCATCATGATGTTTTTGTATTAGTATTTTATGTTTTTTTTTCTGTTCAACTTCAGTAACTGAGTTACTCTTAATCAGTTTTGCTTCATATTGAATATTCCCACCCTGTGCTAATTTGTTAATATAAAATATCTGTTTGAACACGATCCCCTCTAACGTTGAAAGAGTGTTAATCAAATTTAAAAGAGTTTATCTTTTCTAATAAATCTGTAATGGTTTTCACTTGCCCCCCTTTTCCAGAATTGGTCTGTTAGATCTTGCCCTCCAGGTTCGCAGATACCCTGAGAGTCTGAGGAGTCCATTTTCTTTGCCAGTGGCTTAAACCTCCACCAACTGTGATTTTCTCATTTCGTGGGGCTTAGTAACATTGCACCTCAGTTGCACTTAATATTTTTTTGATTTTTACAAAGGAATGTTTACTTCAAAGGTATGATAACAAGAGCAAATGTACAGCTGTTTCTCCCCAAATCTCAGGATGTAATCTTTCTACTTCACCTCAGTGCTCGGAAGGGGACTTGGCATGCAGTTTCACTCAGTTCCCTGCAATGTCAGGTCCAAAGCCAGGATTGCTCCTGGCTTTTGCTAGTCTTGAGTTTCTGACCTTTGCTCCTCAGAGCACAATGCTGGGCTGGCTGCAAACCTGGCCTGGCTTCCTGAATCCTTGTGGCTCATGCTTCTAACCTATTGTTGTCAATTCCACTGTCTTTGCACCTAGAACAGAAAAGAACAAACACAAACACCAAAGACCTAGACTCATTTCTTGTCAGTGGATACATCACCTAGGATAACTCCATGACCCTTCCACCTTAACACATGGTTCTTTCTCTGGAAATCATTAATGAAAGAGTCACCTTGCTCTCTGAGATACAAATACAGCAAAAGCCTTAACCTGAGTTAAAAAAAAAACAAAAACTGAACATTAGGTTTTCTCTTCCAATTCTCTCAACCATGTGGTAAGCCAACAAAGAATATCCACTCATTTTTGAGCCCCCCAAATTCTCCAGGAAGTAGCTCCTTAATGTCCTTCATATGTATGACAGCATCCTAGCAAATTGCTGGAGTCTATGCATGTCAACATTCGAACTCCTAAGTAACTATTAAGGACATAGCATTGTTGCATTGTTAAGGGCCATAATTTGAGTTGATCTAAAATGGTGTCATCAGTATCATAATTCCTAAAGGCTTTTATCAAAGGCTCTTTGTTAAAGAGTGAAAAAATGTTACTAATCTGCAATTCATTTGCTCTTTTGTAGATTTTTTGCTATACCAGCAGGTTATAGGAAATCTCACAAGCAGCCCCACAATAAAATCAGTGAAAATAATTTCTTTTTCAATTTTTCCCCTCTCCTTCAAGTACTAACCAAGTGATCTACAAAACTCTCCTTCTTTCCTTGACCCTTCTGCATTTAAGGGACTAGGAGAAAACTGGGTTTGAAGTTTGGCTCTAAAAATAACTTGCTAAGTTTTAAGACTCTCTGACTGTTGGAGGTGAGAATCAAGGCAAAAAGTAGGTCAATATCCAGGTAAGGGATGTTGAGGTTATAAGTCGCCAGGAGCAAACCAAGGGTCTGAAAAACAGTAGGTCAAAGCCAGAAGAAAGGGGGCAGTGAAGCAAACATGGGTGAGGCATTTGAAGATCAGAAAACAAGGAAGTCAAATAAAACAAAGAAATTATGCCAGCAACTAGAATGAAGACAATGGAATGACTAACAGTGTGTTGTCAGAGACCTTTTCATATATCCTGCTGAATAGGAGCAGTCCAAGATTCTCAGGTGCATAAACTAATTACTAGAAAATAGATGTGACAGAACCAGGACACAGATAGGTGAAGTCAACATTTTTGAGGGTTAGATATCCAGCTTCTCCAAAGTGTACTCTCATAGGGCCCTCAGCAATGTCCCTGAGGCAATTGTCACCAGTCCACAACTCACTTTACACTTCTCTCTATTCCTCTTCCCTCCTTCTCCTTCACTGACTTGCTGACATGGAATTGGTTTTATGGATGAGGGTCAAACAATCCTCTCTCCAAATGGGACAGCACATTTAAGCAGACTGTCCTCTGTGTTGTTACACCCCTCACAAAGCGTTTTTGTCTAATGAAAGATATCTCTAGTTAGTTATGACTCTGTCCACATTTGAAAGGTGTGGATGTAACCATGGGATGATAGTGAAGGCAAAGCAGGTACTGGGGTATATACACACAAATACACCATATTGTGTCTCTATAGGAAAGACAGTCTTTGGAACACAAATGTTCTTCTCACTCCTCTCTCACACAGTTCTGGCCACTTTCATGTTATACTTACAAGGAAGGTCCCTTTCCCAGGAATAGGAGGTTGAATCCCCTTTGTGGAATATGGAATATGTTGTACTAGGCTTAATCTGAAGTGTATATTGTAATCACTTAGGTCCCATCTTTAATTTAACTCTGTATTCCCTCTGGAACACTAATTTAAGATCTTGCTTAAGTATTTTTTTTTCCAACCCAGGTGGCACGGTCTCCAAAGCTTATCTCAGATACGTGGCTTCAGTTATCTTTCTCTGCTCCCTACATCTGTGGCCAAGAGCCTTTACATAGATAGAGTAGACTGAGTAGAATGTTATCAGGGAGGTGTTCCTCCAAATTACCTCTCAAGAAATACAGATGTGTTGTATGAGCTCCTGAAAGCTTCTCCCAGAAAGTCAGCAGCCACGGCTCCCCAATAAAAATCTCTCAGGGAAGTAGAAAGGTATACCAGGTTTCCATAACTGAGATACAGTATATGTTCTCCACATACTATGACCATCAAGAAAAAAGTGGTGATTTGGCAGTCACATAGCACATACTATAACATAGATTTTGATTAAATACTTTGTATAACCCAACTCTGGTAGCAGTTTCCAGAGCTTATCTTTGGTGTACTATTTCAGGTATGTTTCCTTGCACCATGTTTATTACAAATAGGCATACCTAAGTGAAATAGCCTGTACTTTAGGCCCGATGTTTCTTATCTGGAGTACATGGACTTCAAAGAGGCTTGGAAAATAGATCATGAATTTGTTTTTTTTAATAACTATTCCAATAAAATTGTAGCCCTGTGTTTTTTATCAATTTAAAAAATATTCTAAAAAGGGGTTCATAGACTGCCAAGGGAGTTCATAATACGAAAATGCTAATAACTTTGCTTTAGGAGAAGCTTTTCTCCCCAATATTTTCCTCCCTGGTGGCCCTGCCTGAAATTCTACCAATTAACAATTCACTTCAGGTTAACAGGTCCCTTGGAAGGTTGAGCTGGCTATATTCATACATCACTGCAGATTCATTAATTAGAATGTTCTGCAAATACTAAGTTAAACCGCACTATGGGAATGGGAATTTTAAGGAATTTTGAGTTGAAGAAGAAGTAAAAATTGACACTTGAAGGAAGTATTGACCTGTTTGGGGAACCAAGCAGGAGGTTCTGACTCTTAAAGGACAGTCCAAGACAAGAACAGATAGAATGGTATTTTAGGTTGTTAACATACATGAGGGAACCAGAGAATGGAAAATGTGGTTAGTGCCACTTAACTTCCTCCATAGTTAAATATGTATATGTGTGTATGTGTGTATATATGTATGTGTATATATACACATATGTGTATATTGTGTGCATATATGTATATAGCGCTACTTGTGTGCCATTAAACCCCTGATCATGATAACACTTTATGAGAATGATAGTAGGGTGCAAGGGGGCTGAGGTGACAAATAGCATATGAAGAAAACTCACCAAATATGAACTTGGGCCCTGGGACCTCCATGCTAGTTCTTGTAACCTACAAAGTCTAATATTCTTGCTCTGAGACATTTATTTAGAAATTGGACCTTGGGACCCATTCTTCCACTCTGACCACACTCAGAAGGAACATCTCCCTATCCACCTCTTGCATTCATAGTGATTTCCATTCTACCCATGGAGACAAATTTCTTCCTGGTACCAAGAAGAATTCTGTCCCCTATTTCACTCCTGTCATTGATCTCTATCACAGCCATGGCAGTGACAACAATGCCCGCAGTAAGAGGGGAGCACAGTGTATCAGATAACACTTTCCATCCTCTGTGGCTCACTTCAGCTCTCACTTTCCTATGTATTATAGGAAAGCTACTTATATGTATAATAGGTTCAAAGTTGGTTGTACTGATCTATATATAAATAGATAGGTAAATATAGATATAGGTATATTACTTATATAAATATACATATACATACACATATCTATATCTTATTACAGAATTACAGAATATTACAGTATTACAGAAATACACATAGAAAAACATAGGTTTTGAGCTTTAAAAGCTAAGTTTGAAATAGTACTAAGATTTCTGGGACACTCTGTATATGTCACTTGTTCCTACTCTTTCCCCTATTAATTGACATGTACAGTTTAAAGGCATTTGTTGAATATTTTCCATCATGAAAATATGGGCTGCTAACTTGTGACAACAGATCCATCTACATATGTTAAATATCTGAATCTAAGGTACAGAGCCATTGAAATTGTCTAGTGAACACTTTTGTTTAGTGAACACTTTTCCCTTTATTTAATGCTTTCTCTGTCTCCCTAGCAAGCATCTGTATTGTCACTTGAGGAAATGTTGCTTTAAATAAAGAGCCAGAAGAGCAATGAGTAAAGGCCCAGACTCTAGCTTTATCTGTAAAAAGAGTTAGGAAGGGTTGAAATTTATTGGGATTGCAAAGGTAGAAAAAGCAACAGGACAATAGTTTAGGATATAATTAGGATTAGCTGAAAAGATATTAAAAATTATATGCCTAAAGGACTGAGCAGTAAGATTTATTATATGGAATATAAGAAAAAGAAATATGATTTGGTGTTGGGGAGAAGTTTCTTACATTAATTCTTTAAATATGTCATTTTCCCTCTATAACTTCCTATTTTAACAATTACACAGTTTATACAAGTGATATAAAACAGTATACTATATTGCTTTTTGCCAAATTTTAGAGAGAATAATTTGATTTATGAATAAATGAATCATTTAAACACTATCCAAAATACTAACTAAAGAAAATAAAATCATATAAAGAGATAGCCATCATATGTAAAATCATGGATTATGAGAATTTTGGCCCGAAGATACAAATACTTTACAAATTTAATAATAATGTTACCATTACTATTATAATACTGACATGTGTATAATACTTTAAATATATTATTTCACTGGATTCTTATCTCTGTAAAGTAGAGCAATAGTATAGACTTCACATTTTATAATGGGGAGTTGAGACTCAAGGACCAAGGCATTCCATATGTGGAAGAGAGAGAAAGCCAGTTTAGATGGACAGTGTGGTAAGGGAAGGGAGTGATGTATAATGAGTCTAGAAAGATACATTGGTTCCAGTAACAGAGGACTCTGTATTTTATACCAGGGTAATAATAGTGAGCCACTAGTGTTTAAGGAGAATAGGAATAACATGGTTAGACGTGCTTAAGAAAAATCACTTTAGCAGCTGTGTATAGAATGGACTAGAGTGGGGATTGACTTGAGGGTGGAACACTAATTAGGAAATCATTCCAGCAGTATAGGAGAGAGGTAATGGAAGCCTGAACTAAGATGAAAGCTATGTTTACAAAGGTACAAAGTGTGCTCAGAACTGAATGCAGTACACCAGAAGTACTATAACTGGAATAGAATACAAGCCAGACTATTAACTCTGTAATACTAAGCACTCTGCTTCTGTTAATGCAGCCTCAGGTTGCACTGACTTTTATGAATTAGGGATATTATAATATACCTAATTTATGCTGAATTTATAGTCCACTAAAAAATCTCGATCTTTTGTTGCATGTATCATTTATTGTTATGTGCTTCCTCATCCTCTCCTTGCACAGTGGAGTTTTTGAAGCCAAGTATCAGACTTCGCATTTATCCCTAAGCTCCATCAGACCACATTTGACGTATTATCCTAGATTTTCAGCCTCTTTTTTGAAATCTGACTTCTTCAATTTATTATCTAGCTCTCTCAGATTCACAGCCCCCAATTTGATAAGCCTACCATCTCTTTCTTCACTGAACCACATGGTACCAAGGACAAATTTCTGGAAGGTCTCCATGGAGGTTGACGTCAATCCTTTATAAACAACTTTTATGGTCCAACCACTCAAACATTTAGAACACCACCTAACCAGATGATCATCCTGCCTCTTTTACTCCACCTTGTCTGCAATGATAGCATGAGAAACTGTCAAATGACTTGCTGAGATCAATATATCCTGTATCTATGGCATTTCCTTGGTTTACTTCTATAATAAATAACCTGTTAAAGAAACTAAGCCTTATGAGGCATTACCTTTTATTGATGAACCCACAACAGTGCTTCATAATCATTGCTATACTTTTAAAGTAGTCATACACAATTATTCTAATAATAAGTTTTAGAATTTTGCCGGTAGTTGAAGGATCCATCTTTCCCTTGTTGAAAATCAGGACATTTGCTTGTCTCCAATTCTTCTGCTTTCCATGATTTCTCAATGTTTATACATTCAGTTGTTTTTCAATCGTGTCTGACTCTTCATGTCGCCATTTGGGGTTTTCTTTGCAAAGATATTGGAGTGGTTTGCTGTCTCTTTTTCCACCTCATTTTACAGATGAGAAAACTGAGGCCAGAAGACTTGCCCAGGGTTACATACACAGGAAGTGTCTGAGGCCATATTAAAACTCAAGAAGGTCAGTCTTCTAGTACTCTATTCACTGCACCACCTAGCTACCCCCATTGTCAATAACTGTCTCCATCCACACATTTTTTACCCCCAAAACATCTGCCTGGTAATTTTAATTTATTGAGGGAAGCTAGGATCCTCTATTACTACCTCCTTATTTATTTTAGACTTCTCATTTTTTCACTAACCAATTTTTTTAATCTCTTCAGTCTAACAAATACCCTTCCTGGTAGAGAAAAGAGAATCGAAATAAGAAGTGAGTAGTTATACTTTATTTTTGTTATCTATCATTTTATCCATGCCACACAAGAACCTTTACTCCTTCTTTGCTCTCTTGGTCCCAGAATAGGTTTAAAAATATTTTTTTTTGCCTTCACATTCATCACTACCTTAGGATCATTCTGACTTTCAAAGTTCCTAACATTACTGTTACTACTAAAAGAATTATCCTCAGGTACCTGCCCTTGACTTGGTGGTCTTTCTATGTTATTTAAAGATCTAAATTGGTCAGCCACATTGGTTGGTTATCTAAGTCCTTTTCTTTGGATTTTGAACCTTTTTTCTTCAATTTGAGACTGTTTTCTTCATAGATTTTAGGCCATAGAATCCTACCTGTATTTTCTCTGAATTGTTTGAAATCTGCCAGAGTGAGCCAGAGGAAACTGGGAAGCTGACCTCATTTGGTCAAATTAGGAGTAGAAGTCTTTGTCAAAGAAAATCTGTCCCATGTTTAGAAGAGTAGCTTGAAGACAACACTATTTCTTCTTCATTAGTATAGTAGCAAAGGAGGAAATAAAGACTTTATTAAATTCATACTCAAACTTTTATTCTTTTTACTGTACCTGCTTTAAAGCCATTCCTTTAATGAATGACATTTATTACTTCATATAAAATATAGTATTTTTTATATTCATTTCTTTCGTTTAGTACTTTGGTCAGTAATTTTGTATATAACATAAACCAATGATTTTCCTTTTTTTATATGATCCTTCTTTACCTCCCATAATGTTACTGTCTTATTTAGCAATACAAATGCCTTTTGAGGGAATTGGGGCGGGGAGGCAGTTGAGATTAGTCAGGTGATTTTCCCAGTCACAAAACTAGTAATTGTCTGAGGCTGGATTTGAATTCAGTTCCTGCTGATTTCAGAGCCCTTGCTCTATCCTCTGCGCCATCTAGCTAGCGGCCCCCTACAACCGCTTTTAATAACAGATCCAGTGAAGCCAATCAAACGAATTAAAAATAAAATGTTTTATTTAGTATTCGATAACACAAGTGAATGGGGTACAGTACAAAATTCTCAAAATTCTTCACGTTAAGGAAGTCCAGCATTTTGTCTACGAGGGAAGAATCGTTATTGTGAGTTTTATAAACATTATTCTTAGAGTTTGTATGTGATTCTCAGAGAAGGATGATTTCTGTGGTAGAGGGATCCCCCAAATGAGGAAACTGCCTGCACCAAGGCCGGGTGGACCTTTCTCTGCAATTTATCCTTAGAAGAATTGCCTAGAGCGCTGACAGTTTATGATTTTGCTGAGGGGAAGTGCCAGAGATGGGATTTAAACCTGTATCTTCCTAACTTCAAGGCAGTTATTACTAAATTATTTGATAATTTTTTCAGTGTTTATTTGAGGATTATACACACTATATTTTTTTCAGTGCCTATTTCTCTCCTCTGCCTTCCTGACTCAGGCTGTGAACATTAAATTGAGTTAAGTAGGTAAATATATGAACACTGTATATCTGTATCTCCTTAAGCTTCTTGACTTAGTTTCTTTCTCTGTATCCAAACTTTTTGGTTCATACCTATTACTTAGTATATAGAGTTCAGAATTGACTATGTGTGGTTGTTTAAAACCCAAGTTAGCTTAGACATATTGTGGTTATGCAATTTTAATTAGGCTGTTGTATAATTCACCTCATCCAGAGTTAAGGAGTCATTAAAAAAAGAATAAAAGAAAAAAGTATCTGTCTGCCTCACGGGAATGTTGTGAAAATTGATGATATATTTGTAGTTATATGGTGCAATTCTTCTGAGCACCTCAAAGGATTCTATGAGGTAGTGCTTTTTTTTACTGTCAAACCAAGCTTGAACTAGTCTGAATGATACACATTTCAGCGTTAACTTCCTGCTTTTTTTGACAAATCAAATTAGTGATGTTTCAATATGACAGAACTATCACAATGAAGGGACAAAATGGGGAAAGAAACATGTTATCCAACTTTTATCCAATCAAAAGAACAGAGTTTGTAGCATTCAGAAAAGGGGGGTAGGGAGACACAGAGGCCTACCATTTTATATGTAAATTTAAAGTTTTAAAACAAAATAATGAAACTTGCTTCAGTACTTCAAGTTATGGATATTTTTATTCACAAAGCTTCCAACTTCCTCTATGCCATAAAAGATGAAACTATGAATTCTTCATCATTTGTAATCTACTTTGCCATGATGGTCTTCTGTGATCTTGGTCTATTACTGAACTCTTTCTAGCCCAGAAGAAGTTGACAGAGTTTGTACTTCACTGGGAAAACACAGAACAATTCTAAGTCTCCTCCATGCCACAAGAAGGGCAAGGAAATAAGCATTTATAAAGTGCCTACTATGTGCAAGGCACTGTGATAAGTACTTTTTACAAATATTTTCTCATTTCAGCCTTTGGAGTAGGTCTTCAGTAAAAGGATAACTAACTCCTTTTGGAACTCATTAAAGTGAGTTGTATATAAACGGTGCATTAACTTCTGTTAGTTCACTCATAAAGCCCCAAGTTTCCATTCAGCTATAAAATTCTGTTATGCTTTTACGACATACCCAGTATTCTTCATGGACAACTAGGTGGTACAGTGCTGGGCCTGAAGTCAGGAGAACTAATCTCTCTGAGTTCAAATCTGGCCTTAGACACTTATTAAGTATGTGACCTTGGGCAAGTCACTTAACCCTATTTGTCTTAGTTCCTCATTTATCAAATGAGATGAAGAAGGAAATGGCAAACCACTCCCTTTTCACTGCCAAAGAGAACCCTAAATTGAGTCATGGAAAGTTGCATGTGACTGAAATGACTGAACAACACCAAATATTTGCCATAGGACAGCTATCATCTACCTTGGAAAAATTAACTTCCAAAGTGGTTTTCAGAGATGTGTGAAGTCATTTTTTTTGCCTTGTTCCTACCTAGCCTTAATCACTGAATGGGCATCGCCTCAAACAAAGACTTGAGAAAGACCTTAGCTTAAAAAGGCCAAGGTCTCCCATTTTATCTAGGGCCATCTCCATATGTCTTACCATTGATGGTTCCAGAGGAAAAAGTGAGGCTGGTGACTTTGCAGAGCCCTGCCTCCCTGAAGTCCAATTTATTTGCAAGTCAAGATATCACTTTCCTGATGTCTTTGGTACTCTTCAAGAACAAAGGGTATACCTATACAATAAAGCTGTATAGGAAGATGATTGAACTCAAAGTCTTGAGGTGCCAGATGCAACTGAGAAATTCTCCTCTTGAATTAGAGGAGAGCAGAGATTTTGGATGGGGTGTGGAAGAAAGGCATTCTCCTTCCTAAGCTCTTAGATAATGTTTTGATATTCTGTGGTGGTGAGAGAGTCAGGCAGTATAGTCAATAAGTCAAATTATATGTTAATTATATTCTACTATATCTCACTTAGATTTTCTTCTTCATAGTTAACTTGGTGTTAATGGTAAAAAACTGGTCTTTTTCCCACATGACATTAACTTAGTGGGAGAATTGGACCTACATTGGCAATAGCCTATTGGGTTACCCATTTTATACATGAGGAAAGTCAAGCAGAATATGAAGGGATTCTGACAAAGAATGAAGGGGCTTCTCCTCTTTCTAGCCCCAACCTATTTTGGACAATCAATGTCCTATTCCTATAGCTCCAAACTACTTTTTAGCAGAAGGTCACTAGATTCTAGTGCATACTTTTAAAAACCTTGAAGGATTTACAGTATCCTGTTTCTTTGCCTACTCCCATCTCCACCCATAATGGAATGAATCAGGCTGAATGGTTATCAGACTAAGTAAAGGGTTCTCATTAGTTTTCTGTTCAAAGAAACTTCAAAAATAGCCCTAAAACATTGAGCAGTATCTTTTCAGCAGCCTCTTATCTCTCTAAAGTTGTTGGGATAGCAGAATTGAAGTAGCCTGCCATTAATCCTTGTTTTTACCGCTATAAATCAAAGAAATGATCACAAGTAGTCCTTTTCAGATCCCAAACAGGTAGAAATTGCAACATAAAACAAAATTTAATACAGAGACTGAACCTGTCACCGAAGCTGAAGTAATCAACAAGAGAAAATAACTGAGTTGTAATTCAACAATTGTTACAAAACCTATTAATCCTCTAAATAAATTATATTTTCTAATCCTCTAAATAAATTATATTTTCAATATTCTCTTATTTCTAAAAACAGGCCTGAGACATGACTTTATACCCTAGCTGCCTCCTGTGACAATATGCCCCTGCCTACAATTGTTATGTAGCTTTCTTTTGCATCGACAGCTTCCGTAAGACAAATTTGCGCTGTGAAAACTGAACTTACTTCACTGTCACAGAACATTCTTAATCGGAGCTCTTTTATTTGCAAGTTTCACTTGACAAGAGTTTCTGTGAGATAAGGAAGAGTAATAAAGCATTGGACAGGAGTCAAAGGATCTAGATTCTGTTCTTGACTCTGATATTGATTTATGTAACCTTCTGTCATTTCGCCTACATGGGCTTCAATTCCACCGTTTATAAAGTATGGATTATGAGCCATATTGTCAAGCTCAGTAACTCATTCAGTCAGTCATAAATGGGAGACCCTAACCTACTGAAATGTGTCACCTTTTTAGAATCTGAGGAAGTGTGTATTTGTAAAGCTCATCAAGTACCTTAGAAGGCGATCTCTGAGCCAAAGGGCTTGTTTTTTATTTTTTGCTTAAAAAGTAAAATGAGTCCCACCAAAATCTCCCTTCTAACTTTCTTACAATCACCTTCTTGAGACCATAGCTCTCAGAACTGCACATAAAATCTATAGTTTCTCAGTAAGTTTAGAAAATCTTGGTTTGAAAGTGAGAAACAACTATTTAAATTGTATAATCAATAGAATCTGTTTCCTAATAGGACATGCACCATGAAATCAAAGAAAAGTGTAATCTTTTTCATACAAGTGTCACTAAGAATTAAATCAATGAATTAGTTATTTATGTCAAAATCAAGTTCCCTTATGACTTGTTGAAAATGTTCTATAGTTCAAAAGGAACTATAGAAGCACCCTGGCTTTGGTTCTTTCCGAATAAGTCATTTAACTCCCCTGAGCCTCAGTTTCCTCATCTGTAAAATGAGGAAGTTGAATTAGATGAACTCTAAAGTTCCTTCTAGCTCTAAAATATATGATCCCTTGTCTATCGTTCCTCTCTCTTATGCTATGTCTGAAAGCCTCTGTTAAAAGTGGGTTAGAGACGACTGAGATATATGGGATAGGTAATTCCTGCTCCTTTTTTCCTCATGCCCTCTAGCCTACTTTTCCTTCCTTCCTTCTTTCCTTCTTTCCTTCCCTCCTTTTTTTCTCTACCTGGTTTGGCCTTGTTGTTACTGACATTGACCTGAGGGAGAAGATAGGCTATCCTGAAACAAGAACTCCAGAATAATTGGGGAGACCTGGGTTCCATGACACTACTAATTTGCTTGTGTGATCCTGGGCAGATCATTTCGTCTCTTTGTAGATGTTATATCATCCAAAAAAATAAGAAATTAGGGTTTCATGACACTTAGCTACAAAACACTGCGCTAAGCACTGGGGATACAAATACAAGTTTAAAGAACTCCTTGCTCTCTGGGTGCTCCCATTTAAGGGGGGAAACAAATCATATGGAAAGTTTCAGCTGTGAGTCAGATGGAAAAGTCCTAAGGTCCTTAGGGAACAGCAACACAACAGATACTCATGCTTCTTTTTAGAAGACAGTTACACTGATAAAGTCATATCAGTTTCTGATATTGAAGCATTTGTTGGTGCCAAGATATTTGTAGATGAGAACTTTCCTTTCTGGCTCTTTGGCAGCTATGCCTTCTAGCGCCTGCAGGCACCGTTGCCAGGCTTCCCTGGATAATTAGCTAAGGGTCTTTGTCTGGACACACTGTTATTCCTAAGACTCTTGGTTAAGGTCCTAGGCTGTCTCCATCAGGGTATAAGCAGAGATGATCAAGGTGAAGGTAGTGGTTTGACTTGCCTGTCACATGCTGCCTCTTATCTCTCCCTTAGGATGCTTTTGCTGCTTCAAGTACAATGAGTATGTGTGTTCAGATTTAACCGAATCCAATTTTACTCCTTGCTATTTGTCCTTTTCCCCCATTTGATTCATATATAGGAAAGTTTTAAAATATCACCTCAGTATCTATTACTGTCTGGCCCACATCAGAGTTCTTTTAGTTGGCTATTTATTGCAATCAAATTTTTTCTAGACAGTATGATCCCAACAAATGCCTCCTGCTAGTATCCAGCTATATATCCATGCAATAGAATTGACCCAGGTTTATCTATGCTATAAATCAAGATCTAAACAGCTATAGAAGATTGAAATTATCAATCGAAGTCATGTTCATCCTCAGACTCTATAACCCATTGAAATCCAAGTGAAATATTTGCACAGGTTGAAAGATGAAGAAATCCTGTAACAAAGCTATTGAAGTTTACTATTCAATAGGAAATTTGTACCTTCTGTAGATGGTGGATCCTGGCTATGCAGAAAACCAGAAAATTATCTATAAAATATTTGCTTCAGTTTGAATCAGTAACTAACATCTGTAACAAACATACTGTGATGCAAAATAATATTGGTTGATATATGTATATTCTAAAATTATAGCAGATGTTACAATTAGGAATTTTCAAATTAAATTCTATTGTTAGAATGCAGTACTTCTATTTTTTGACTTATTAAAAAGTAGGTGTGGGTTTTTTTCTGAGAAAATTCCTTTGTATTTTATCATTATGAAGTATTTACATGTAAGTTCTATTCTGAGCATACTCCTTTTCTGGTCATTTCACAAAACAAGTTGGCATAGCCGAACCACCTAAAATGTTACAAAATCTACCAGACAGATTGGATACAAGGAAACATGTAAAAGAAGACACAGAAACAACCATGTAAACGTATTATTGACATTCAAATTTTAAAATGATACTACTGATAGAGATGGCAGTAACATGAATCAGTCTCAAAACTGTAAGGGTCATTCAACCTAGGCCATATTTATTTTGAACTTTAGAAAGAATGTCCATGTGGAGCATGTGGAAAAAACCCATTTGTGCCTCCTGTAAGATGAGTTTCTTTGATGGAGGTTACCCCCCGTATGAACTTATTGACTCAATGTTATAGAATGAGCATTGGGGAAGGAGCCATCCATTTTAACACTGTTTAGAAAGGAGATGGTAGGCCTACTTGTTCGAGTCTCTCCTCTGCTTTTCTTACAGAGATTCTGAACCATTTGACAGTGTCTTTGATGATAATTTGATGATGATTTCAGTAGTATATGCAGAAGCAGTGGCCAAACAGTATGGAGGTCACTTCCCTGGATGAGAGTTAAGGGTCATTGGCTGGAAGCATTGCTGTTCTCTCCTCTGCTTTCCTTAAAGAGACCGGAAAAGGAAAACAAAGTTAAGAGCAGAGCTGAGGGTACTGGGAACTATTTTTGGCTTTCTGAAGGCAAGTTCCAGGGGAGGAACATGCTCTCAACTATAGGGTGGCTGTGAAGCAGAACCATTTGGTCCTTTCCTCTAAAAATTATGACTTTTCAGTCCAAAAGATTGCAGCTGTGGGAAGAGGTCTAAAAGGACATTTCTAGAAAACACAATTAATATACAAATATGACCCTGAAAGCGGGGGGCCCTGTAATCCTTCTAGTTTCCTAGGCTCCTAAGTTCCTAGCATGAACTTCAGTTCCTCATTCTTTTTCATTTCTCTAAGTTGTCCAGCTTTGTTATTCTGTCTCACAGCAGGCCTTGCCTCTGACTTCTTCTCTCCACTTACACAGCTGCCATCTTAGTCTCTTGTTTCTCTAATCCGTTCTACACACTGCTGCTAAAATTCCTTAGACACAGATCTGATCATGGGACTTCCTTACTCAGCTCACTTCTGTGGTTTCCTGTTGCCCAAAGAATGAGGTCCATATTCTGCTGTTTGGCTTTTAAAATTCTGTAGACCCAGGTTTCAAACTATATTTCCATACTCATTGGATATTACTTCCTTTATTGCACACTGCGATCAGGCAGGCTGGCCCTTCCTTCCCTCTGTTCCTTACACATAAAATTCCATCTATCCTATCCCTATCTTCTTACTAGCCATCCCAAATGCCTTGGATGCCCTTTTCCTTACCCATGACTGAGACGTCCCTCCCTTATACACAAATCTCAAGCATTGTCTTCTGTCTGAAGCCTTCTCTGATTCTTTCAACTCGTAGTGCCATCTCTCCCAAACTGCCTTGTATTTAATTATTTAATATTCTCTTCTATTTCTGAATCTACCACGATCATGTGGTTTTGTGGAAATGGGACTCCAGGGAGAGTTAGAATCATGTTGATAATGGGTTATTGTGAGTCCCATGTCTTTGTATTTTCTTTCAATTGGAATAAAAGGTATCATATGCCCACTGTGCTTAAATGGGATTTGGGAATGTTTTTGCACACATCTGTGGAATCTTAGATTCAAAATATATTTGGAAATTTTCCCAGAGGAAACTCTAGATGGTAGCATAATGAGACCAAAAAGAAAAAAAAAAGCATGATTTCAAATGAAATGATGTATGTAAAGGGCTCAGCAAGCTTTGTAGCACCAAATCAACATTGACGAGATTGATCCATGTAGGTCCAGAACTTGGGATTTAACTTAAGATAAAGGCCAGGTCATTCACCTCTGAGCCTATACTCAAAACCTCTGCAGTTTAGTAGGACATGCCAAAGTTTGTGCTCTACCAGCATTGCCTTTGGGAACCCTGTCATCATCTCAACAATGAAGCATTAGAGTAGAACTTTAATGGGGTTGTATTTATATGCACATAAATTTAAAAAAAAAACTGAAAGTAAGACCATAGTTCACAAGTATGAAAAGTCAAGTTGAAGAATATTATAAGCACTACTATGTGCCAGGCACAGTGCCAAGTCACACTTAAAAACAGAACCAAGTAGAAAAACAAGAAAAACAAAAATCAAGAAAATCTGATGCAGAATTTAGACAGCAAAAAATACAAGTTGTAGAGCTAGGAGAAGAAAATTAATGTATTTAAAAATTACCTTTATAAAAAGATTTGCTGTTGGGTTCCTTTAAATTGCTAGCTCTCCTACTGTATTTAGAATCTAGTTCAGTGTATAACATTTTGGTTAGCATGGTACATTTAAGGAACATGTATCTTGTGGAAAATGAAACACTACTGAAAAATATACCAAAAGGAACATGTATCCTGTGGAAAATGAAACACTACTGAAAAATATACCAAAAAAAACTTCTTTGAAAGAAATACAAATGATTACCTTGTATTTTCAGCCTTCTGTCTACTCTCTCCTTACTTCCTAAAATGGTAAAACTGAGACCAGTAACAATTACAATAATAAAATATGCTTTTTTTTGTCTTGTGATTTGGCCTCAGAAAATTAAACTCTGGTGCTGCATTCCCGTTCCCCGAACTCCACCGAAATCTTACTGCATAGATAATAGTACATTATAATAGTTAATGTGTCTATCTTGAGATGACTTGGTTATATTCAGAGGAATAGTCTGATGACTCCCCTATGGTTGCTTCCTGACCTTTTCTATTTTTTCTCCTAAATTTCCGATTTTCAGCAGTCAGACTTTTTACAATGCTTTGTAATGATTCTACACTAAGTAATGAACAGCAGAGACTGCAAGGAGTTAATCAGCAAGCATGCGTGAAGCCCAGCCACGGCCTTGGCACTGTGCTGCTTGCTAGGAATAAAAGTAGGAAAGAATGCCTACCCTCAAAGCGTTTGCATTCCAGTAGAGGAGACAAGAAGTACGTATGTGCATATGTACGAAATAAATGCAAAGAGAATCAATTCAAATACATACAAAGAAGAGAGTGCTAAGGGAGTTTAGGAGGGAAAGCACTAGCAATGGGCAAGATCAAGAAATCTTCTTGTAGAAAGTAGTGTTTGAGCTGCTGTGGCATGGTAGATAGGGAGGACACACATACACAAACTTGTATGTATAATATATACACACATGTATACCACGCACATATATGTATATATAATATATACACACATATATGTATATATAATATATACACATATACACCATACACACACATAAACACACATATATAATATATACACACACATAGACCACATACACAATTACACACACACACATATATGTATATATAATATATACGCAAATATACACCATACACACACACACATATACAGAGCATTTAAGATAAGAAGTAGATGAAAGGAGACTTTAGAGGGGATAGCCCCAATAGCTAGGGTTGGGGAGAGGGAACCAGAAAAAGCCTCCTGGAAGAGAAGGTGCTTGAGAAGAATCTTAAGTACACCAGATGAGATGCCCTAAGGAGAGTGATCCAAACATGAGGAACAGTCAGTGCAAAGATAGGGAGTTGGGTGATTTGGGGTCATATGTCAGGTGGTAGAGGATTTGCAAGATGAGTGAAAGGGAGTAAAGAGTAACAATGGGCCAAGATGTGAAGAGCTTTAAAATCTGCACAAAGGAATTTACATTTGAACACAGAGGAAATAGGGAGTCACTGGAGTTTATTGAGTAGGAAGGGTGTGTGTGTGTGTGTGTGTGTGTGTGTGTGTGTGTGTGTGTATGTGTGTGTGTGCATGCGCGCGCACATGCAACATGAGCTGATGTAATATTTAAGAAAATCTCTTTGACAATTACAAGAAAGGATAGATTAGAGTAGAGAGAGACTTAAGATGTTAAAGACATTAAACAGTCCATTCAGTGAAGTCAAAGACAGGATCTTTATCAACCAAATTATTTAGTCAGTTTTTTTTGTATTATTGTAAGAGTGGAAAACGTGTCTATCAAATGGGGATGGATGAACAAATCTTAGTACAAGAATACAATGGAATGACAATGAGGAATTCATTAAAATATGCAAATGACAGTAACACAAAAAGGAAGCCAGTCTCTTATTGATTGTGTGATCAGTCATCTCTTTTTTTAAAAAAAGCATTTTTCCCCAATTGAGTGTAAAAATAATTTTTAACATTTGTTTTTGTTTTACATTCCAGATTCTATCCCTCTTTCTCTCCCTATCCCCTTTTGAGATGGTAAGCAATCTGATATGAAACTCCCTGTTTTTAAGTAATATTTGTTATTCATCTGTATTGGGGCAGCTAGGTGGCACCATGAGTAGAGTATTGGATGTGGAATCAGGAAGATCTGAGTTTGAATCCTGGCTTACTAGACACTTATTACCTGTGTGACCTTGAGCAAGTCACTTCTTTCTCTGTTTCTTGGTTTTCTGATCTGTAGAATGGGCATGATAACAGCAGCCCCATCCCAGGATTGTGATAAGTGAAAGTGAGATAATATCTAGAAAGCACTTTGCACATCATAAAGTACTGTATAAATGCCAGCTATTAGTATTAGGTGATGGAGAGTAGGTACAGAATGTTACAACACTGTCAGATTTAGCAGTTTTTCCATTAGTTTTAGTTAACTTTTTAAAAAAAAAATCTTTTATAAGTAAGAATTCAGATATTGGAAGTTGACTGTGATATAAGAAAAAAAGTCATCAAACACAAAATAGAATGATGGCAACAAGTGAAAATAAATTATATTTATATATTTTAATATCATTAATTTGGTGGGAAATTGTCCCCATAAGCTTAGGAGCTTCTCTTAAGGACGTTTCAACTGGGAGGAAAATTCAATTGAGAAAATTTGTTCCTGGCTTGTTTTCTAAAAGCGCTCTGACCCCAATAATATTTCTCCAAAAGAACTTGCATTACTTTTTTTCTGATTACTTGATATAATTCCATATTTGAGGATTATATAATGTCTTTCTGTGTTATTAACAGTATCTAGTCATAGAAAAAAAATTGTTCTTGACATACACAATCTTCTCAGATCTCCAGCAGAATGTACGGATGTGTGCAAAAAGATGAGAATGACCTTCCCCCCAAATATTTTGCTTCTACCAATAAATGAACTGATGTGTATCATGGCCAACTATATTGAAATAAGCATTAACTAAATACTTAAAGCAATATTACAGATACATTTTGTTTTAAATTTCCTTGGCAGCAGGCATCTTCCTGTTATTCACTACTTATTCCATTGTTTTGGTAAATTACTATTATTAGCCTCTAAAGGTCCATGCTTTGCTAGAAAGATCATTTTAATGCTTTCCTCAGAAGTATAGAGAAAAGAAAATTGTTGGAACTGGCCTCCATGGTACCCTGAAGCCCATCAAAGTTTTGCAATCTTTGGGTTTTTGTAATGTAATTTTCCACTGTTACGAACCAATTTGTATTCTGTCTCCGTCACTCTTCTATGTGAAGACACATAATGCATCATTACTCTAGTCTAGCTTTCAGTTTTCAAGAACAAAACTTAGGTTTGCACTTTTAGCTGATTGTTAATAAATATTTGGTACAAGAATGAGTGCTAGTTTTTATACTTGTTAAACCTGATCCAACTTCCTCATCCTTCTAAGCATTTTAAATACATTTGAAATATTCTTAATTTTTTTTATTCATCTATGTAATACATGAATATATATTTATGTGTATATACATGTATATATATGTATGTAAAATTCTTGTAGGGTCTTCTTAGGAAATTTGGTAATAAATTGATAACCTTACATGGAATCCTTTAAAGTTCTTTTTCTTTTAGTGGGCTATAGTTATTCACTTTGTTTTACCTTTTGGAATAGATAACTGGTGCACTACAGAACATAGAAGAAAGGTAAATGCACCTTTGGATTTCAGTTTTGAACTTCTTACGTAATACTAATCAGAAAGATTATTGGTGTTTAAAATAAACCAAAAGACATTACTAGCTCTTCTGTAGAGTTTCAGCTATTTTCTAGGGCATAAAAATGATAAAATTCACAATATTTGGAAGAGATAATAGTTTGAAATGTTTAGAAACAATTAAAAACTGCCAAAGAGTTTAGCTATGAAAGGTTGCTAAAGGTTTAAATGTTTTCTAAATTTATGTTTTAGAAAATCTAATACATTTTAGAACCCATTCTATTTTAGAATGTATATCTAGGACATTTTGAAGCTGAATCAACATTTGCTTCCACTGATAAGCTTAGTTGTAGCCAATAATAACAAGAGTTTGACTTATTTCAACTGAGTTAAAAACTGACATAAATAATATCACTTCCTAGTATAACCTAATAAATAATCAATAAATTTAATAATTTTTATTAAATTCAGCACTTCATGTAATTCAGATTGATAAAGATTTCTCAAATCTTGTTCTCACCAAAAATCTGATCATTTAGTCTTATGCTCCTAGTTGATATATTCTAATAATTTTTATGGTGATTTTGATAAATAAGCATAAGTTCTCAAAAAAATCTTTACCTAAGGCCATTCCTATCATTTCCTAGTCCCTGAAAAATGAAAATGAAAAATTATCATCCCAGTGTATTTCAGGAAAGATATTAATATCAAACTGCTTACTACCATTGAAATTCATTGAATCTAAAAACTAAAAAAGTCTTTTTTTCCCCACTAAGGAAATAGTTGTCATCTTAATGTGATGTTTCCTGTTGGGTTAATGTATAGACATGTGTATATCATGAACCTTATGTGAGAGCTCAAACACTCCTTGATGTGCTAGTCAGTCAAGAAACATTCATTAAGCTCCTACTACATGCCAGGTATTGTGTTAAGCCCTGTGGATACAAATACAAAAAAGAAAGAGTCTCTGCCCTCAAGGATCTTACAATTGAAGGTGGGAAGACTTTTGTTCATTAAAATACATTAAAGAAACTAAAATTTCACTTTTAAAAAGGAATAATTTTTTTTCAAGAGGGCTTTTAATCAAATCTTTCCCCTTTCCCTAAAATATATAGCTGTTTTCCCAGTCTTATTTAATGAACTAAAATTGAATGGAGAAGCTAAAGAAGTCCAATTGTGGGTGTAGCCCAGATAAAGAAATGAGGAGCTCTTTGACCATTTCCCTTCCTTAAATGGAGGTTAAGAAATTAATGATTCTACCCTCCAGTCAGAGGGGTAGAGGATACTGATGAACTGTGATGGTGTGTCAGCTGCCTACTCCCCAGTGAGGGTGCTCAGGACAAGGAGCCTGCAAGCAGCTTTCTTAAATAGACTTTTAGGTTGCTATAGTTGTCAAGCTGCTACTCCTTGTTTTTTTTTCCTTTTACATTTCTACTTGCTTCCAAGAAATTCTGGAGCAAGAAGAAGGACATGGGTCTAGTGACTCATTCCCCCTACTGCCCATGGCTTCAATTCAGCTTGCTTTCAAGCTTTGCACAGTACTGACTTGCTTACTTTGGTGAAACTTCATCTTCTGGTGGAACCTAGTTCCTGCCTGGGTTAGTTAGGCTGACCGCCTTCTTTCCTTTTTCCATTCCCAACCTCCACCCTAGGCCTCGTGTCTATGCCAGGACTCTAGCCACCTTCACTGAAGCCAGAGAAAAGAATATGCAGGCATTTTTTTCCTTCATGCTTTTTTTGGCCACTTTTTTTTCAGTGGCTCAGTACGTAGAATGTGGTCCTAGGGCTGTGGTTGATAGGGCAGGGAAGGGGAAATTATGAAATAAATCTTTAAAGAGTGTACTTTGATGAATGGTCCTTAAGCTCCATCCTTGACCCTTTTTGGCAAAGTCAGGCTTAGGGAAACAGGCTTCAGTTGAAAAGTGACTTTCTTCTGCTGTTGCTGTTTCTGCTTCTTCTCCTTCTCTCTTTCTTCTTCTTCATCTTCTCACACTAAATTAAAGTTGCTATGTGTTTTAGGGCAAGGGAAAGGGTTTGATTAAAAAATCCTTTGCAAAAGAAATAAGTTCAATTATTTATTTTAAAAGTAAAGTTTTAGTTTCTTTAAAGTGTTAATGAATAATATCGCTTATGGTTAATAATTTGATAAATGTTTACCTTAAAATAATAAAATGATTTGGATATATACCTTAATGAACTACAATTCACACACTCATGGTTTCCTAAGAACTTAACAGAGAAATAGGTTTAAAAAAATTGGAAGAATGAGAAGAAGTGATATTAAAAACTTAGATTTATCTTTTTCCCCAAAATGTAAAAGAATATCACATTTGGTACCCAATTCATTCTTACAATATGCTATATAGAATGAAAAAATCAATTATCATATTCCCTATTCAATTTTTAGATAGAAAAACTGAAATACAGAGAAGTGACTTACTTGAAATTTCCTGATTCTATCTTTAGTTTCTTGCCATTTGATTCTATTGTCTCTCTTAGTAATTATTATGGACTTTTATTGGCTAATTTGTTATTCATGAAAAGTCAATTAAAATCTTAATCTTTTGTCACTCTAGGGTGAATGGTAGCAGTAGTATTTTTCTTATTGACTTCCTAAGATGAATTTGACATCACTGTTTGCAAATCTATTTCCTGAATTTCTTTCAGAAACTTCCCTTTTATTTTCTTAAGATAATGCTAAATTTGTTTGAGTGTGTTCTATACATTTACATTTATTGTGTATATATTTTTATTTATTTATAAACATACATCTTTCCTCTTACCTGACCTAGCTAAGAAGTCTGTCCCTTTTATATTTGTCAAATGTATATTGACTAATTAGTAGATATCTTTTTCCTATTCTGTTTGACTGACTATATATCTAGCTGCTAGTGATGCGGTAAGATGGTAGGAGAATTACTTTGGTTTATTTGTATTGTTAGAGCTTCAGGATTATGAGGTCCTTTAACAGATGTGTCTGGAAATACCCAATTTTAGATGGATATATCAATATTTATTAAGTACTTCAGTATTTTTAGCTATAAACCAATCATTTAAATTCTCTGGTCTTCAGTTTCCTCATCTGTTAAGAGTAGAATGTCTCTGATCCTTTCATCCTTTAAACTTCTACGATCCCATAATTTTATCCTGAAAAAAATTTCAAAATAAAAGAATTGAACTTTTGAAAAAAATAACAGGCAAGTGACAGAATCAAACTAGTACATTTTGTAGATTAATCTGAGAATGATTTGCCAATTGAAAGGAAGAGGGAAAGTCCGGGAGAGCTCTATTGTTATGGGGGAAAGATGATACAGATCTAAACTTCAGAGATGGCATTGGGAATAGAAACAAAAGGATAGATGAGGGAAAAGGTTATGTAGGAAGAATAGATAAAACTTACACATGGAGATTCAAAATAACTTCTAAAACAATTTCCAGTTCTAAAGCTGTCATGTAGAGACAGGTTATTATCCAAGATAATCCTATTTCTTGTTATTGTAAAGGAATGATTGAGCCATTGACAAAGAAGATCATAGATTTAAAACTGGAGGAGACCTTAGAGAACATCTAATTCAACCCTCTCATTTTCATATGTGGAAATTGAAACCTATAAAGATTAAATGATTTGCGCAAGGTTATACTACTAGTAAATGACAGAACTGGAATTCAAAACCAGATGCTCTAAGCCCCAATCCAGCCTTCTTTAATTTTGTGCCATACTAGAAGGTTCATAGTGAGGAAAGTGTGAAGGAATATGAAGTTCTAGATGACAATGAGATTAAGCAGTTAGAGCCATGGAAATTATCTTGGGATAGCTAGTGTGGAAGCCTCCCCAAAGATGGAACCAGACTAGCAAACTGTGATACTGTGTATGTCAACAGTGAGAAGTAGGCAAGGGCAGCAGTCAAAACTCAGTAATCAGAGCAGAGGAATAGTCTATGTCAGGCAGACTGGTACAGGGATGTTGGCAACATAACTTCCTCAGTAGAGTGAAATCAAATAGGAATTTTTAGTATGGATAGTAGGATAGTCAGGTCTATGGATCTCAGGCTCTGATCAAGACCATGAAACTAAGAGGTGGGGAAAGAAGGCAGCACCTAGATCAAACTCAAAGGCAGTAGAGAGGATTTCTTCCATAGGGGAGAGCTATGAGACTTGGTAAGTGCATTTTAAATGGATATAGTTTTAGGAATAAGCTTCAGACTGCTTAGGCTACCTAACCCTGAAAAGAATCTTTTTCTCTATTTTAAAGGTGATCACAGGTCAGAAGAGATTTGTTTCTATGAGGGAATTGTCTTTTCTTTTTCAGTAAGGAAGTCCACCACTATCATCTCAGGCTTGACAGAATGGTTAGCCCAGAAACAAAGTAAATGTGGAATTCCCTGTCGTAGTTGTCTATCTCACTCCCCACCAGATACTTCATTCCCCTTTACACCCCAAGTACTAAAAGAAAAAGAAAGGGGAATTAGATTGGTGAATCATTTGTATAGTATTATAAACATTTCGACACTGGGGAAAGGGGGTGGAGGTCCATTTTGCCATCTTTTCTCAAACAGTATTCATCAAGTTCATTTGTATTTAGTCATCAGAGGTTCGTATTGGCCTGAATATTAGTAAACCATGTCCCTGAATCCTCAGATGACAAGATTATTTAATGGAGACTAAAATGCACATGGACTTTCTGGGCAACGCGGTTACGTAGGAGATAGAGTCCTAGACCTGAGTTCAGATTGGTCTCAGATACTTAATAACTCTGTGATCCTGGACAGTCTCTTTGGACAGAAGTCATGGGGTACTTCAATTTTCTTATCTCTCAAACGGGGATAATAAGAGCACTTACCTCCCAGGGATGCTGTAAAGATAAAATGATATACTCGTGAAATGCTTACCACAGTACCTAGCACATGGTAGACACTTCATTAGCATTCAGTGTCTATTTAGGACATTTCTAGTTCAAGAAATACTTGTTAAATTTGCTGCAAGTAACCTTGGTTAATTGGGAATATAATATTCATTCAAAATCCTAAAAACACAGGCAAACGTATTTCCCTATTAACAGGATGAAATTAAATTAACTATCAGTAACTGTTCTATGTCCTATTGATCTCATGTGACCTAATTAATGTCTGATGCATCTGAGATGTTTGCCAAGTTCTGTAAGAAAGAAGTTTGCATCTTATCTTGTGTATGATCATAGCATCACAGATTTGGAGCAAGAAGTGATGTCCAAACCTTCACCTTATGATTCAAGAGACCGAGATTCCTGGAAGTTAAGTGACATGTCCGAGGTTAAATAGGTAGTTAATATCAGAGATGGGATTTGAATCCATGCCCTCTGATGCCTGTTAAGTTACAGATATTAGTGTCCCCATTTTATTGCTGAGTACTCTGAATCGCCAAGAGATTATTTTCTCAAGGTCACCCAGGTCTTGTGGTTCCAAATACCATTCTACTATACTGTCCTGTGCTAAAAATAAGGTCTTAAGAAAAGTAATTAAAGGTGGTCTTAGAGGTAAGATTGTCCTTCTCCTAGATTCAATATGTGTACCGTACTAATGATAGAAACTTTACCTTATTGCTAGAACGATAAGACAATATTCCTAGTATCCCAGTGCAGACTGTGCTTGCTAAAGATTCCCTTATGCCTGTTTTGAACTCTTGTCTCTTAAACCCTCCTACATACCTAGTTCTGCCATAAGAGACAGCATGGCATGAATGATACAAAGGTCTTGGAGTCAGGAAAATTTGTTAGGCTACAGTGTGGGGTGTGTTGGTAGAGAGAGTTCCTAGACCAAAAGTTCCCTATGCTGAATCATGCATTCATGCATAATAAACATTTTTATTTACTACATACTTTGTTTTTCTCATCTAAAATGAAAACCATTAAAGTATCTAAGATGCTCTTGCATACTTGACTTTTAACCTGACTAGAAATTTCTGACTGGCATATTATTAATCCTGATGATTCACGGTGTGCCCCTGGTATTTTACAGTCTTTAGTATTAAATCTTCCATTTAGAAAACTGCAAATGGAGGTGTGAACTTGAAGCACTACTTATGAGCATTAATTATGAAACATAATTATAAACACACATGCCTACATTAGTAATCATTTTGCAGCTTATAATTGTACCAGATACCACCAACTGAAAGTACTTGTAACATCTTATGGATGAATTCATTTAAATGGACTGCAAAAGAATAAGCAATAGGTGCCGAATGCTATTTAAATTAATCTGATCATTAAGATCCTTGTACAGAGTTAAAAATTAGAGCTAGAAGTGATTTGAATAATTCTAGTTTAGGCCAAGTAGATGAGACTCATTTCCCACAAACCAACCTTATCTATATGGATTCTGGTACTATACTGGCATCTGGTCCAAAATGAATCAGGTTTTAGAAATGTAGTGAGTACTCTCCCAGGTCCAGGACAGATGAATATCCCTCTCCTCTTTTCTTGAGATATCCCTGGGAGATTTGGGGTATCATCATTCTGATTCTATTGTCTCAAACCCCCATTCTGGGGACATTCCCTGCATTTTCACCCACAACTATCACTGTAGTTCCCTATAACCAAATAACATCAATTAGCTTTTACTAAAGGATATTTGCTTCAAAGATATAGTGAAAACAGAATTCAGTATTTTTCCCAAAAAAATCTCAAGGGTTAATTCTTGAAGAGAATTGCATGCAATCATCAAGCAATTAAAAGTGCCTGTTCTATGCCAGGCTTTGTGCTAAGTGTTGAGAATACAAGTACAAGAAAATAGAAAGACAGTTACTTCCTTCAAAGAGTTTAGAACCTATTTATACATTATATGTATACACACACATGGGTATGTATATATGTATGCATGTATTCATTCGTCCTGTATTTATTCTGCATAAACACAAGCATATACAGTGTATACATATTAAATAGAAGGTAACTAGAGAGGAACCACAGTTTGATTCAACGCCTAATTTGTGCAAGGTACCATGCTAAATAATAGGAATTAGATAAAATTTTGGAAAGATACAGTCCCTGTCCTCGTGGTATATGTAATATATGTGTATATATAATGTATAGATATATTACAATCCTTACATATAGATATATTGATACATCTCTATACATGGATGTCAGATATAGGCACATCCATACATGTATATATTCATACATACTTGTTTCCTTATTCAAATTTAAACTCCTTGTGAGGAGTGATCGCTTTATTCTCAGTATTTATATTCCTAGTATCTAGCACAGAGTCTGGCACATAGTGGGCACTTAATGGATACTTGTTGATTGATATGAATAAGTACCATAGTTTATAGGAATAATCAGAGAAGACTTCATGGAAAAGGCAAAATCTGAACTGAGTCTTAAGAGATGATAGTAAGATTTACTTAGGTAGGAAGAAAAAACTATCCAGATAAAATGAAATTAAATTAGTATTGTTAGGGACTTGTTCAGTCATTTCAATCATATCTGGTTCTTCATGCCTCCATCAGAGGTTTTCTTGACAAAGATGCTAGAGTGATTTATCATTTTCTTCTCCAGTTCATTTTACAGAAGAGGAAACTGAGGCAAATAGGGTTAAGTGACTTGCCTACAGTCACACAACTAGTAAGTGGATGAGGTCAAATTTGAACTCAGGTCTTCCTGACTCCAGAATGGGTACTCTATCCACTGTGCCACCTAGCTGTCCATCTTAGGACTTAGAATCAGGCTAAAATACCTTTGATTACAACCTGTTAGAATTTTGACTTGATTCATATTTTAAACCATAAGACCAGAGATAGAAATAAGAGTTCACTAATAAAACTTTTCCTGTCAGTGAAAATCAGCAATTCATCTGTTACCTATTTGCTTAGGAATTTGGCTTGGATGGTGGTAGTTTAAATGACTTGCCAACAGTCAAATAGCTAGTATATGTCAGAGGTAGGACTAGAACCTAGGTATTCTTGATTTTAAGACTATCCTCTGTCTACTATACCATATTCATTCTCATTAACATGTATTAAGAATTTTTAATTTACTTTGTTACCTATCCCATAGGTTAGGAACCAACATCTTGACAATAATATTGGAGTCCTACAAATTCTTGGCAATTTATTTTACATGACAACTTGGAAAATTTTATTTTTCCTTTTATTTGATTTTCAGTGGAATTTAATTTCATGAAAGATCCTTATTGTAGGTATTTGCAATAATAGACAGAAAGCATTCATTCATAAATGAAAATGTTGGAAAATTGCATTGACAAGGTTTTGTTGATAGCTTGTTCTATCCTGAAATGAAATCCCTGCCTAATGTGCCAAGACATCACAGAAAGTACAGTATACTCTTGGAACATTGTTTTTAGCCCAAGGAAACTCACTCATCCAGGACACCCATTGATACTATACTGATATAATATAATTACCCTATTATTCATGAAATAATGTACTTAAAGAGAGTAATACATCCTGCTGTAATCATTATAGAAAGTTATAGATGAAAAGAGACATCTCTAAGAGTTATGTTGAGATTATAGACAGCCATAGTAGGGATTTTTATAAAAGACTCTGAGAGAAAAGTAAAATGCATTTTAGGTTATTATTTTGAATTAAGACAATGTGGTTTTATCTTTGAAATTATTAGTATTCTTGAAAAAGATATACTGAGGTTGAATCTACATGATACCATATTTATAGGATAAGAAACTAATATCCAAGGAAGGCATTATCTAGTTTGTTACTGTGAAATTTCATTGTTGTTGAGAAATCACTTCATAGCAGAAAAAAATTCACATAATTTTCATATTTATTTCTGCTATACTGAGGGAATTTTCCAAAGAAGTTGGCCGATTGGCTATCAATGGACCCCATCTACTCAGATTTCCAAACTGACTTGCCTCTTATATGTTCCCTCCATCCTAAGAGTTAAAAAAAAAAAACCATTGAGCAATAATCAAGAATAGTGAAAGATCCTTACAGGAAGAGGCAAATTTCTCCTTCTGAGTATTGCAAATATTTGATAGGGTGAAGTCTATAAGCTAGACTATGACTCTGGAAGGGTGAAAAGAGGTGGGCAACACTGTTGTATATTTTGAAGATGTACTCATTTGAACAAATCCAGGAACTAAAAGGAGAAAATGACACAGAGTGTTTGGATGAAAATCAATGAAGAGAGAAACAGCAATAATTTTATCACAATGGACTATACCAGAGACCACCAAGATAGAAAGAGAAAGTAGATAAGATTATTAAGAAACTAATCACAAGTCTGGCACATCATCACATTATAATAGCAATGGGAAGATTTCAATCATTCAAACACCGGTTGTGGTTCACTCTTAGTTAAAAGCAGAGCATCTAATAACTTTCTGATTTGCATTAATGGTTATTTAATCCTTCAAAAGATGGAGGAACTAAGAAGGGGGAATTCTATTTTGCATCTATGCGTTATTATTAATAGAGAACAACTCATTGCTGTAGTGAAAATGATGTAGAGGAATAGGTGTGGGCAAAAATTATCCCTTCTAAACAAGAGGAAATACGGACATAATATGGCATATAACCTAGATTGTAGGAAAGGAGATTTCAAAGGATTTCATAAGAAAGATAGCATGGAATAAAATGCTACAGGGGAAGTCACTCCATGAGAGGATGGAAGATGATTAAGAATTCAATTCAGAAGACACAAAAGAAAGCAACTACAATGAAGAGGAAAATGTAATGTCTGAAGAGATGCACGGGAAACTCCCAGAACAACTTAGATATTAAAAAGGAATGCAGAGAAAATAGATATGAGAGTAGATAAATAGAGGATGAATATGAGTTTGGCACAGTCCTATAAAAAATATCAGAAGTTCTGGAGCCTATAATGAGCATAGGCTGGTGATGGAAACCAACAATAAAGGAATTTTGAGATTTTTTTTTTAAAGAAATGTTTGGAGAAAAATGAAGATCAAAGCAGGGAGAAGGGAGAACAGGATGATAACTGACAACAAAAAGAAGAAAGAATTAATTCTAATTTGACTTCTGTTTTTTCTAGCAAGACTAATAATAGCCTTTGTACTGGAAATGATGGAACAAAAATGAAAAACTGGAATATTTTACTTAAGGTAAGTACAGTGATAAAAAGAGAACACCAAGTTACCCATAATGAATTCAAGTCAAGTCAAATGAACTACCTCCATGGGTACTGAAGAAATTGGCATAATTTCTGAGCTACTGTCAGTAATTTTTGAAAGTCCATGGAAAACTGGAGAGCTGTTAGATTGAAAAAGGGAAATATTATTTCAATTTTCGAAAGAAAAGAAGAGAAGAAAATTTGTAAACTATAAACTATTAGCCTTCAATTTGGTTGTGGTAGCTGTGTTCAAAAAATTGAAAAGCTTCCATATGGAGGAGGGAGTATATTTCTGTTTGTTTCTAGGAGGCAATAACCAGGAACAATGGGTAGAAAATACAAGGTAGAAGATTCAAAGAAGAAAATTTAAACTGCATGTCAGGAAAAACTTCCTTATAATTAGAGCTCTGTAAAAGTAGGGTGGACTTCCACAAGACGTAGTGGGAGTTGCCTGTCTCATTTCTTGGAAATATTCGAACAAAGATGACTACATTTTAGGCATTTTATAGTAGGGATTTCTTTAATGTACAAGTTAGAAAGATGGCCACTTAAGTCCCTTCTCAGTCCAAAATTCTATGATTTGGTGATTGTAATTTATTGAAGAAGAAGTCAACACCACATTGATTGCAAATTACATAGTGGGGAGTTGATATCTACAGAAGCTGAAGATGACAGTTGTAATGCCAGCCTAAAGCCAAATGGGGCAGACTGGTCTCAGAGAAGGTTGCTTTCAGTTAAGGGACAGGAAACTTGGTCACAGTTCATCTTTTGTGAACCATCCAATAACACATTTTCCTGGCTTGATTCAGGTTATCACTCATGCTAAATCATTTTTTGTTCTACTTTATAGTTCCACAACTCTGCCCCAGAAATCCTTTCATTTGTGGGTAATGAGAGATCATTTAATCATATACTTGGCTAATCATGCAAACAAATACTTATATTCTGTCTTTGAAAAACATTTTTTAAAAAATCTTCCTTATAACTTAATGGACAAGTCTCTTCTATTATTTAAACCTATTTTCTCTAATTTGGGGGACAACAAATCAGTAATTTCACAAAACTTTGCAGAGATTTAAAATAATTAAATTTTATAGTCTTTTATAGTAGTTAAGGTTTTTCACAGAACTGCAGAATAGCACAATTGGAAGGTATCTTAGATCGTTCCTAGTATAATCTTTGCAAAGCATAGGAAATACATTTATAATAAACTGATTTTCTATTTTTTTTACATGATATATATGTGTATCCTAACTTCCTATAACATTATCTGTATTTGGCTGAAATAATTATACTGAAGGGAAACGTGGTACCTTACAAGGGAACCTATTCATTAGTCAGGGGTAGGGGGAACTTTTAAATGTTAGGAAATTTTTCTTGACATCAAGAAGAAATTTCTCTGCAACTTCTTTTCATGGTTTTCAATTCTTCCCTCTGGTGCCACACAGAAGAAGTCTCAATTTTCATCCATATGGTAGAGCTACAACTTCTTGAAAATGACCATCATGCCCTTACCTTATAAAGCAGAAAAATCCTCAGTTCCTTCAGCCGATCATCTTGTTATATTGTCTCCAGTCCTTTCTCTACCTTGATATTGCTCTAGACATACCATCTTGTCTATGTTCTCCCTACAATGCAGTAGGGAGATTGCAGTACTACAGTTATGATGTGAACAGGAAGAGTACAATGAGTGACTATCCTTTCCCCAGATTGAAAATTATTTAGTCACATGCAGACTCATTAAAAATTGATGAATAGCCATAGGACAGTTTCCCTAATGAAGCTTTCATAACCACTTTCACTATAAAGAAACCAACACTTGGAAAGATGACATTTGCTTCTCTTGATAATTAGAACAGTGAAATTTGAGAGATAAAAGTGACTTTAAAGGTTAAAACATTGTAGTCCAACCTCTTCATCAATGCTGGGTAAGGGAAAGATTATTTCAATCACTTAATCAGAAACTATTTATTTAGTGTCTGCTCTGCACTAGACCTCTTGCTAGGTGATGAGAATAAAAAGGTAAGAAAGGAAAGAAGAGAGAAAGAATGAAGAAAATAAAAAGAAAGAAAGAACCATGCTCTTTCAAGTAGTTTATGTTCCTTTAGGGGAGACAACAGTGGAGTTTTTTATTTATTTACACACACACACACACACACACACACACACACACAGACAAACACACACATATATACATATGTATACAAACACATTATATATATATATATATATATACACACACACATACACACAAACACACATATACACAACATACATATTTATATATATACACATATATCATATATATGTAAAAGACATACAAAATAATGCAACATAGTCAAATAAAAATCAGGTAGGTAGGCACTAATACATGGCATGAGGGACCAGAAAGAAAATGAGTGTTTCAACCCAATAATGTGATTAATTTTCTCCATGTGATCAACTTAACTTTTAGGTGCTATTTTGAGGTTTAATCCATTATGTTTCTTGTCTGGTATCCTTCAGTTCCTGAGTATATTTGATGTTACATATTAGCAATACTAATAAATGTATGAGGTAGCTAGGTGGCTCAGTGGATGGAGTGCTGGGCTTGGAGTCAGACTCATCTTTGTGAATTCATATATGACTTCATATACTTCCTAGTTGTGTGGCCCTGGGCAAGTCATTTAATCTTGTTTGCCTTAGTTTCCTCATCTCTAAAATGAGCTGGAGAAGGAAATGGAAAACTCCTCCATTATCCTTGCCAAGAAAACCCCAAATGGGTTCCAAAAGTCAAACACAACTGAACAGCAACCTAAATGTATGGTCCGTATACCAAAGGATGGTGAAGATTTGTTCTCAAAACTGTATAGTTAGTCCATTTCTGTCACTTCTTAAATCTGTTAACCTCATATGATCACATGGATGTGAAGGATATCAGTAAGTCCATGTTAATATTTGTTCTGTTGCTTTGCCACATTTTGTTCTCCATAATAATACTTATAAAAACAACGTACTTAAAATTTGTTTTAGGTAAGGACTCTAATTTCCTCTGTTTTCTGTCCTACTCTTACCCTCAGCTAAAATAATAATACAATTTTAATTTCTTAGCAATTCATCTACACAATTTTCAGAAGGATTTTATATAACACCTCTGTTAAGACCCAAACATAAATCAAATAATTAATAATAGGAGGAAAATAGATTACTGGGAATTAATAGGGGCAAATATGTGACAGTTATAAAGTTGGTTTATATTTATAAAGTAGGGTACAAGTATGGAAATTGAGTATCTTTTCCATTATGCAGAATACCTTATTCTGGATTCATTTTCTAAGATTTATATCATAAAATGATTACCACTTTGTGGTGATTCTTTGCAACCGAAAAATCAACCTGTCAAGTTTATGATCATCTTCCTTCTAAATATCAGTGTGATTGGTTTAGCCTCACTCTGGTTTCATCTAGGCTTACTCATACATTAGAAGTGAAAAGAATATCCTAAATAGACACTCAATGTAAATTTTTTTTCTCTCTGAATCAAGAAGTTTATGCCAGCTAAACACTTAGGGAACTATCCCTTGTTGATCTCTAATTTTCAAGACACTAGAAAATATCTTTTGATTTTCCCCCAACATATCCCCCACTGGCCTAAGGGTAAACTTGATTTCTCAATTTCTTATAAAGCACAATATCTACTTGTTTGTTAAATATTTTTTTTATAAATTGATAAAAACAGATGGAAATGGGAAATTTACTAAGATACAAGCAGACCCACTGCAAATTTACCAAGAGAAGCAAGAGAAGATGTTAAATATGCCATCAAAATATCTGAGAGAAATTTATTATGTCCTCTTGGAAATCTATCTTCTGGATCTTTAGAGGCTGATCAGTTCTTAAGATCTAGACAAATGCAAATTCAGGTTCACTATGACTTATTGGGTTAGCTCTTTTCCATAATGAGACTTATAAGATGATTTCTTATTTTGGATATTTTAATCACTTAGAAAAGTTGAAACATTATTTTCCATAATTTCTGAAATTATGCTATATTCCATTATGCTTTGATGTGACATGGAGATTTCCATAAATAGAAGAATATGTGTATCTTATCCAGCATAAAAGAATAATGCTTTATTGTAAAGGGAATGGTCATCATTTTTACAAGAATTGTAACTGAATTTTGTCCTTTTAGAATCTCAAATAGAATGCTGTTACAGCTCATTATATTTAATTTTTCCATAAAAACATCAACTTCACAATAATCAGTGAAAACATATTTCTGTGATCTTTAGAATAGATTTGTATTTCTTTCATGTTGGATTTTTTCCATAATTTTTCATCTATGTTTTATGATATCTTTGACATTACCAATAATAGATATTATTAATGCAATTAGTCCCTTGATTCTTTAAAGTAATGAGCAATGAGCTAATTATATATGCATGTGACATATTGTCAGTGATTATACAACTATGATAGAGTTATTTACACCTCTGAATACTATACAAAACTATGTATATACCTATGAATTCTGAATGTATTTTATACCTCTGTATACCTCTTTGTGTATATATTTATATATATATGCATGTATGTATGTATTTATATATGTGTGTGTGTGTGTGTGTGTGTGTGTGGTGTGTGTATATTTATATACTCCTCTGAATTGAACTTTTATAACCTTTGGAAGTAGAATTTCTGCCTTATATTCTTAGAAAGCCATTGTAAATCCTTCAGTAGGTTAGTTGTTTTAAGATTATATTGTTCTTTTGTTGTATATTATTTTAAAAGTAAAAGAAATGATTGGGGAACAAAGGTCAAAAGATTGCACCTTCTCTTCCAGTGAAATGCAACCAACACGACTAATTTTTAAATCCAGAGGATAGAAGTCTTCTGTCTTAAAGTCTCTATATCTAGTAAGATATATCTAGTCTCATAAAATGCCATACCAATAGGGATAAGAAAGTTTTATTTAGAAGCTTTAAAAAAAAACACAACACTTACTGACCTTGTTAGTGTTTTGGACCCAAGGGCATTTTGAAGAGCTGAGGGATTTGATTGCATTTCATCGAGTAAAAACATTTTAAATCCCTGTTTGTTTCAGATTCAGTTTGCAACATGTTAGAAGATAGTACATATTTCTAAGGTAAATTAAATAAAATAGACAGAACTATATAGTGATCCACTGTAATCTAATCGGTCTTGCTATACCCTAGAATGTGGAACTCTGTGTGATGTAATTGTGAGGTTTTCAGAGATAATCAAGTGATGTTCTGGTCACCTTCTGTGGCAACTATTTTTACTAAAAACTGCCTTTCATTTTAACCTTGAAGTTTTGTTTTTCATATCACAACATTGTTTCAAAAGCATCCCAATGGATTATGATGGTTGTACTTCTTTGATAGCATTTGAAAGAAGGATTCAGTTGTGCTGATAAGGGAAGTCAAAGTTCTTAATGGAAATTGTGTGACCCTATAGACAGTCATTATATGTAGTATTATGAATAATGCATACTATTTAAGGGATTTTTCCTTTGTCATTCTATGAAAATGCTTCTTTATCTAAGACTCAACTCAATTTCTAACTCTTCTGGGAAGCTTTCACAGTAGAGTCAGGAAGACCTGAATTCAAATTTGACCTCAGACACTTATTAACTGTGTGACTCTGGCCAAGTCACTTAATAAACCATGTTTGCTTCAGTTCCTCATGTGTAAGTAAAATGAGTTGGAGAGGAAATAGCAAACCACTCCAGTATCTTTGCCAAGAAAATGGGGTCATAAAGAGTTGGACACAATTGAAATGACCAAACAAGAGGCTGCTCTGATCATCCCTAATTGAAGTGAACTCTCCCTCCTTGCAAATCCTTTAGCAATTTTAAGTATCATTCATTTAGCATCGAGAGCACTGACTCTGATCATAGACCACCTCCCAGCTCTTCTTTTGAAGTATACTGTATTACCTATGTGACCTTTGACAAGTTATTTAACCTGCCAAGGCCTCAGTTTCCTCATCTGCAAAATGAAGTGGTTGGATTAGACAGTTTCTAAGATCCCTTCCAGCTCCAAGTTTAGGACCCTGTGATTCTGTCATCCTAACCATGGCCTACCTTACCAGCAAGTCAACCATGAGCATTTATTAAATACTAACTCTAGGCCTAGGGTTGTCCATCTATCTTACTACTTTGAAACTTCGAAGGTTTTATGATCTCATCTCTTGCCTAGGACAGCTCATAGACTTACTCTCTTACCCTGTTCTGACTTTTCTTCCTGTTCTTCTTTCTGTACTCTGTGGAAGGTCTACTCAATTCATTGGAGACCTTCCTCTAGATCTTTTGATATTTCATAAATAGAAGTGTGACCCTTGGGATTTCCAACTTCTGCTCTAATTGCTTGATGACCTACCTCTTTTTCCAGTCATATATGTCTTTGTTGATATCTTCTAGTTTTTTGTGCTACAAAAATTACTGCTATAAATATGTTAATACATCTGGGGCCTTTCTTTTAATCATTAATTTCCTTAGAGTATAAACCTAGCAGTGAAATCTCTGGGTCAAATGGTATAGGCACATTTTAACTAAAAAGAAAAAGTACTTTTAAAAGTGTTTTTGTTTTCTTGACTTTCAATGCTAAAGACAAGAAATGGGGCCTTTTTTTAAAGCTATGTTGGGGAAAAGTAAGTACCAGAAAGCATAGGACTGTTGTTAAAGGGGATAAGATAATGACAGTGAACAAAAGAGAGAGGATAGACCTATTTAACTTTTATTTTGCTTCTCTTTTCTCTGCCAAGGAAAATCTTTGGAATGGAAATAATAGAATAAGAATGGCTTATAGGGATTTGAAACCCAGGATAAATAAGATTATAGGAAAGAACCTAGATACCCTCAATTAATTCAAGTCAACACACCCAGACAAAGTACATCTCAGGGTCCTGAAAGAATGGGTAGATGGAATTGCTGAGTCGGTCGATGATATTTTAAAAATTAAGAAGGAAAGATACTTGAACAAATGGAGACAGGTCAGTGTCCTAATTTTCAGAAAAGGATAGAGAATGCAACTTAGGAGAATTCAGTCAGTCAAATTGACTTCAATTCCTGGCAAATGTCTAGACTTTGTTAAGGAATTAGTTTGTAAACATCTAGAAAGTGATTACTAATCTCTATCATGGTTTCATGAAAAACAGGCTGTGCCAGACTAACCTTATTGTAGACCTTACTCTAGGCATAGGTTTCAAATCAGTAGTACTTCAAAGCACAGCATCTCTGTCACTCCCTGGACTCAAAGCTCCTTACTTTATTACTTCTTCCTTACATGTGTCATTTTCCCCTTTTAGAATGGAAGGTCCTCAGAGGCTATTTTTATACTTGGTTCCCAATGATGAGCAAAATGTCTGGCACAAAGTAAACACTTACTATTTTTTCATTCATTCATTCCTCTTTGTTATCTGGACATCCAACCCATTCAAAATCTAATTACACCTTCATCTCTCGCCAACATTTCTTTGTTTTCTCTAAAACTGATCCATGAAAGACTTGGCCAAATGCTTTGCAAGGCAAACTATACCTACATTTTCTTGATTTACTAGACTGATAGATCAAGGAAATACATCGGATCTAAAGAGGTTATTAATAATATTTTGTTGTATCTGACTCTTCACGAACCCTTTTGGAATTTCCCTGGCAGAGGTTCTGAAGGGGTTTTGCCATTCTCTTATCCAGTTCATTTATAAATGAGGAAACTGAGGCACACAGCTATGACAGATTTGAACTCAGGAAAGTGAGTTTTCCTGTGCTCTGTCCACTGTGCCACCTGGATGACAAATAAGACTGATAGCTGATATTTACAAAGAACATTCACTCATTTGATCCTCATTAAGAGCCCATTAGGTCAGTGACATAGAGGACTAGGTGATGGTGTTAGACTTGGAACAAGAAAGACTTGGACTCCAGGTAACTAACTCTAGGTCCTGAGCATGTCTCTTTAACCTCTTAGGCTCAGTTTCTTCATCGGTAAAATGGGATATGATCAATATCTAAATCATGGTCTTGTTTAGCACGTTTTGTTCAGTAGAGTGCCTTGTAAACAAGTGCTGGCTGTTAGTTGTTAGCACTATCATTATCAGCCCTATTTCGCAAATGCAAAAGCTAAGATAGAGAAAGGTTAAGAGATTTGCCCCAGATGTTATGACCACTTATTTTCAGAGGTTAGATAAAAAGAACTGGTGATACTTACTTGACCTGGAGAAAAGAAGGTTTAAATGGGGCTTGGTGACTACTGAGATATATTGTATCTGAAAGACTCAAATATAAAAAGAGGAATCTCTGGTTGTTCTATTGTGGAGATTTTCCTCTTGACTTCATTTTTAAGTACTATTTCTATTTCCATATGTAGTATATATGGTACAAGAATCTTAAGAATCCATATGTGGCTGACCCATTGTCATTATCATATATTAGATGGTTATAAAAACTTCAACTGTCATTCCTTTCTGTTTGGTATCTTTTATTTTCCTTCTACTTTTCTGTATGCATGTTTGGGGGGAGAGGTCTCCTCAACTTATTTGTAAGCTTCTTTTCTCTTCCTCTGATTTTAACTGTTTTGTGAATAGTACTACTCCCAATCTTCTGTCATCCCACTCTGTAGTCTGCTGTAAATGATCTATGCTCCAGATTGGTGTTACCTTTGGCAGTCCTGTCTTCCAGCTTGGTAGGATGATCAAATCTTTGATGAAAGAGACAGTTTCTGGACTGTTCTGTCTACCTCACGTTGATGACTGTTATTCTTTAGATTGTTATTTACTTTCTCATGTTTGATGTAAACCTGTTTAAACTAGTTATGCTATAGAACATTAGCAACCCAAAGTGAATAGAATTCAGATCTTTAGATCAGTTTAGTGCAGTTCAGCACATCCCATATTTTTGTTCTCAGTAGCCCATTATACTCCTAAAAATAATCAAGGACCCAACCCTTTGAAGATCTTTTAGAAATTAAAATATCTTAGTATTATTATGAAAATAGTTTCAACTTCATACGCCCCCTGAAACATCTCAGTGACCCTGAAGAATCCCCAGACCTCACTTTGAAAACTGCTAATATAGAGAGTTTCTTTCCCCATTCCCACCTTCACTGGCAGTCTGGGTACCAGAATCTGGAAAGCAGCTACTGTTTCCTCAAAGTCTAGAGTTGTTCTGAGACACTGGAATGTAGGGTCATATTTCCAATGCTATGGTTCCTGGGCTCTCATCAATGTGCTTCCCCCCCCCCCATAATTATCCTTTCAAGTCAATTAGTTAGTCTTAATTAGAGGCATTTATTAAGGTGATATAATAAGCCTGAAAGTTTGAGACATCCTCTGCCAGAAGTACACACAGAGTTCAAGGGAAAGCACATATGACAAAGGGCTAATTCATAGATCTTCTTTCTGGATTCCTCAAGTTGATGTTCTGGAGTATGGAGTATCTTATCTTCTCTACCTTGTAGAGTGATGACTGCCTCACATCTAAGCTTTCTTGAGTTTCCTGTGACAGTCACTGCTCCTCTGGGTAGAATGTTAGCACATTGATAAAAATTATATATTTTTTTGTTCCCTAACATTCATTAGGTTCTTGACCAGTACCAGAGGACCAAAAAGAGCTCAAGGCCAAAGTCTTGTGCCTCTCTGTCCTTAGGTAAATCCTCTTAAGGGCTTGGTGATATGACTACACCCTCACTCCCTCAATCTTACATAGGAAATAGGAGCCATAGGGAGATGCACATGTAGATACACAATTTAATTCAACTCAATAAATATTTCTTTATTTACTTTGTGCATGGACCCTGCTCTCCTGGAATTTATACTGCACTGGGCTAGAGCTGATTCACACAAAAATGACGTTTTCATTATTGTATCTGTGATTTCATCGTTGTGAAGAGCTCTTAGTGAGTAACTTCTCCTAATGAAAATTGGTACCTTCTTTATAATTGTTAGTCTTAGAGATTTTTCTGGAGGCACTGAGAGGTTTAAAGGCTTATCTAGATTTTGTTGTTGTTGTGCCATACCACTGTTCAGTCATTTTGGTTGTGTTCATGTCCCAATTTGGGGTTTTCTTTGCAAAGATATTAGAGTGGCTTACCATTTCCTTAGTTCATTTTACGAATGAGAAAACTGAGATAGACAGGGTTAAGTGATTTGCCCAGGGTCGCACAACTAGTAAGGTCTGAGGCCATATCTGAAGTCAGGAAGAGGCTTCTTAACTCTAAGTCCAGTGCTTTATTCACTACATCACCTAACTGCCCTAATATATGCTGTAAATAGGGCTTAAACCTAAGTCTTCTAGATTTCTAGGCCAGGTTTCCATCCAGTGTACAATATTGCCTCTGAAGAATAACTTAAAATAATGCAAAAATACTAAGAATACAAGATAATGTTTGATGAATACTTAAGAACAAAAGACTATGAGGTCTAAGGGTGAAAGGTCATTACTACTTGGAAGGATTAAAGACGCTTCATGGAGGAGGTTGCATTTGAACTTGGGCTTTTGTATTTGTACTTGTATTAGAAATTTGTACAGGTACAAATACATGTGTTTAGGTGTGTTTTCCTGGTATAGGATTATCATATAATATTATCAAAACTAATTTTATATACTTCAATGAACAAAATGAAGAATTCAACAGAATCAAACAAAATGTTGTTTGAGCTAAAAATTATAAATGTGTAAAATATATTTTATTTCACTAAAATGAATTACAATGTAAGAAAATATTATAGGAAATCACTATAAATTTATCTTCCTATAGCTAGAAGGATAGATGGATTGTCTTTTTAGTTTACATACACACATACATGTGCGTTCCTGAACTCAATTTAATACATTAAAGAAAAATTAAAAAACTATGTTTTAATGGCTATGCATCTTTAAAAAATTCAGTACTTTATGAATAAGCAAGTGAATCTTTAAGAATTGCCATCCTGAATTTTCTAGACAGACACACTAAAATGAAACTATTTGTTAACATCATCATTTTTCACTAGAAATGCCATGTTGCACTGTTTATCAAGGAGACTAGATTGACTTTCTTTGTATTTTCAAATGATTGGTATTTTTTGGAAAAGGAAGAACTGCATTTACATCAAAATTACATTTAACAACCTTTCAAACAATTGAACTAGAAGCAGGGGGGGGACAACTCTAACAAGAATCACAGAAAATGTTGCTGAAATTTTAGAAAGCACTGATATATCCATTAGTTACACAATATCTTTAATACAGCATCCAATCTGAAGATTATTAGGGATAGATAATGTGCTATTTTTCTGTTATCCTGAAATAGCCTTGAAATACCAATTTTCATTACGTAAAACAATACCCCACTTAAGAAATGCATTTATTTATAAATAAAAATAGTGGAAAGTTCTAAGACTATGCAAAACTCATGCTTGCTATGCTTTTTAAAATTATTTACAATTTGTTTACACTGATATAAAGTGACATTTTGGATCCTTAAAGAATTTCTTAATTCTATAAACTTTGGTTAGACCATAGGATCATACAGCTACAGCTGAAGGGGATACCAGAGGCCATCTGTTCCAAGCTCTTCATTTTAGAGGCTTAAGGAATAATTGATTTGAAAAAATTGAGTCCCAGGAAAATTATAGCTTGTCTAATGTCACAGAATTAGCAAGCATCAAAGAGAGATTAGAACTCAGTTTCTCTGACTCTAGAGTCACTGTTTTGTTTTTTCCTCACTGTATCACATTGTCTAGATTAAATAAATACATTCTTAAAGAAGAAATTGTCAGAAAGTAGATAGAAAATGATAATGAAAATAAAGCATAATTCATTATCTGATCTAGTCCTTTGTCCAACAACTAGCTAAATCATTCTCAACTGTATTGGGTTGAATTTGTAATTAGTTAACCTTAATTTGTGTGAAAGGGCAGAACTAGATAGTTATTTCTTAATCTCTAGTAGATACTTAATAAAATATATGAGATTATCATCATAGGAATACAGCATTTAAGGAAGTTATTTATTTCAAATTGATGTGTTTTGGAAATGTTGACTTTGGTTTTGGCAGTATCACATTGAATATCAGTCCCATTACCCTGTAATTAACACATGTAAAATGCCCTGCAAAACTTGAAGTGAATTATAAATGACATTTATTATGATCAAACATGATTTTAATTTTTTTAAACTTTGAGAGAAATTGGAAAAAAAAAGACAAAGACCTATACATTCAGTTGATTAGAAGGATTACTAAGTATTACTCAGACTTGTTGGGACAAGAAGACCTTTGACTGGAATATGAGTCTGAAGGGACATAACTTATTTAAAAGGAAAAATTCAGAAATTGCGAGCTTAGTTCCTTACCTATAATGCTCTCTCTCCTTTATTAGAAGAGTGGTCCACTGTGCCCTATTATGCCCTGTCATTCATAGCATCCAGGCTTTTCCCTTAACCCCCCAGATCTTTTAGAGAAGCTGCATCACCTACCTCAGTAATACTGAATTCATATGACTATATAATAAGCATTTTGCTCTTAGTCCCCTGTATCTGCTTAGAAGGGAGATATATGATTCATTGTCTTTTCTCTGGGACCATAATTATTTTTTGTAATTAGAGGGAATCTGGCTTCATTTTAGTCATATTTTTTTCCTTTACACTATTGTCACTATTTAGTGTAACATTCTTTTGATTCTACTTTTGTCACTGGGTCAATTCATAAAATCTCAAGCTTTTCAGAATTCCTCATAGTCATGATTTCTTCTTACACAACAGTATTCCATTACATCTCTATTACGTAGTTTGAATATCCATGTTCCAAGTAATAAGCTTCTAGTTTTTTTTTGCACCCAAAAAAGTAGTATTTGACAAATATTTATGTATCTATGTATATATGTTTGTGTGTGTGTTTGTGAAAATATATATATACATATACATATATATCACATATGCATTGTTTTTTTTTTTTACCTCTGTGGAGCTCATCATCCTTGAAACTTGCCCAGATTATCCAGTAAGAATGATTTCTCTTTTTTCTATACTCCTGTAACTGACTAACCAGTCAAACCTAATCGAGCCCTTCTCCAAGTTTCCTCTTAAATCTGTGAGATACTGATGGACTTTATGAAATGAATAACATGAAAACAATTGATAGCTTGCATGCTTGTTACATTTTGCAGTGGCAACTTCTAATAGCACTTTGTTTATAACACTCGTTAGAATATCATATATGGTCTCATTTTTAAAATTAGTTTTACCAATATTGAAGCCAGTTACAATTAGACAGTAAGATCCTTAAGCTCAGTACTTTTGACTAGTAAAGACTCAATAAATATTTTTGGAATGAATGAATGAATAAAAGTATGAATGAATACTCTTTCAAGGGATATTGATTGTTAGCATTGTTATTGTTATTTTTAAAGAAAGATACAGGTTTTAGCAATTTATCTTTTTGTTTCTCATTGATGAGAAAAATAATTTGCATATTCTTTCCAGAGAAGTTTAAAAATATATTAAGATAAATATAGCAATTGAGGGAAGATTTCCATCCAGGTGTTTGTTATTGAAACTGATGGAAGTTGCTGATAAAAATCATGGGTATTATTTTGAAAGGAATATGTGTGTGATAGGTAATTGAGGAGACAGCACTTTTAAAAGTATTTACTCATTTTTTGCATTTCAGTTTACCTTTTCTCTTTTGACTTAAAAAGTATACTTTATTGAAGAGTTGTTGTTGTCATCTGTCTTTAAAATTATATGTATTTGCCTCTCTTTTTTTCCCATGACATATGTAATATATGTTCAGGGCTTGAATTCACTCCATTGTTTATGTGTTCTTAATATCTACATGGTTTACCATGCAGAGAGTTCTATTTATTCCAGTTAGCTATATTCTCAGGAGGTTTTCTCCAGAGATTACTGCCTTTACAGAGAAGAAACTGAATTACTAAGAGTAACAGCTCTGAAAGCAGAGCATCATTGCCCTCTGCCTCTTAACAACTACTTTCATGCTGAAGGCATCTGATAAGAACCCGCAAGTCATTATTTTCCAGAATGATTGACACCACATAAACTACATACACACACCAAAGTGGACTTCATGAACATTTCAGGTATCTTTGGCATTGGCAAGAATGAAGGTCCATAGGAGCTACTTACTACAGAAAAGCACATATTACCTGTAGATAAGTTGCTCTTCATTTACATTACCAGGACACATAGTTATTGAAAACTTCATGTCTCCAGTCTGTACCAGTTTAAGAGATGGTGTGATATTGAGGCAAACTGCCAAAATGAAAGGCCAGATGTTCCAAAATTTAATTAGAACAGTTTTTGATAATTAGCCCAACTTGTTTATGAATGTGAAAATATTTTTATATGAGGATACAGGTCACCTTGTCAGTTACTGAAGATGGGGGTTGGGTAGAAACTCTTCAGCATATGGAGTTATGAGCTGATTATTAAAAGTAACTTGCATCTGCTTAAGTTATTTTCCATTTCTAGAGGTACCACTCACATACACATACATATAGCAATGATTTATGTAAATAATTTAATAATCATTTTGGGGGCAACTACATGTAGAGAACTGATTCCCATCCTCCCAATTTCAGGGGGCAATTGAAATAGAGATAATCCTTAATTTACTCATAATTTTTATGTAAATCCAGCTTCTGTTGTCCTACTTGTTTCTGTTAGCCCAACTAGAACCCTAAGCTCTACAAGTTGGAAAGGTCTCATTCTTTTGTCAATACCATGAGTTTGGGTACCAAGAAATCTTAGACTACCTTCCTTCTCTAATGGCTATGTCAAGGAAGCCCATACTTGGCACAGCTAGGCATAACAGCATGGCAGGGAAGGGAAGAATCATTTTCTTATTCCTCTAGCTTTGACAGGAATTGATAAGAAACCAGTTCCTCCACAGGAGATGATAAAACATGGAATTAACTAGTTAGGTGATTTACATAAACCCGACTTGTTCTGTAAAATTGACTGGTTTTTCTTTACTTTCAATTCTATAACCAAGTTATTTGCAGTTTAATCTTTCACATAATGAAAGAAGTAAATTTTTATAGTGAGCTGGGGCATGGTTGCTTTTTATTAATGAGAAATCATTTATTTAAGTAGTGTGTGTGTGTGTGTGTGTGTGTGTGTGTGTGTGAGCGCGCGCGCGCACGCATGTGCTTGGGAGGAGGTCTAGATCTTGATTCCTTCGGTGTAGGAAACTCTCAGTGAGGGAACTCCAATTACTTAAGTAATCTGTTCTTGTTCTGCAAATTCTAATCTTAAAGAGTTGCCAGAGGAACAGTGAGTGGTGGATATCTGCACATAGTCACAGTCATCGCTGTATTAGAGGTGGGACTATTTCAAGGTCTCATCCTTATCAACCATGTCAGGCTGACTTAAATAAGAATGGGAAATATATACAATATAAAACCATTTCTTGCTTTTATGTTATTTAACCAATTAGAGTCTAGAGAAAAGCAAATGTGTTATGGTTTGTTAACAGTGCCAATTTTCATATATAATGTGTTGTTCTTCAAATAATGGTTTACCTAATAGCAGTATGTTTTCCCTTTAGTGTTTTTCAGATTGAAAAGGTTCGTTGATTTCTAATTAATTTTCAGTCTTTGTTCTTCATTACAACTACCCCAGACATGTCAGAAATGGAAAGGGGAAGATCATCCTGCTCCATATTCCTCATTGCTCTTTCCATATATTGTCCCATGCCTCTCCCTTATCCAAGTGTTCTCTTATATTTCCCACCATCCACTTGCAAATCCATTTGTATATGGACCTCAGGGACAATCGCCTACCTTCCCTGATCTTTCAACACTTTACTCACATTCTTATTCACTCCATTACCAACTAACATCCTCACTGCTTCCATTATCAACATTTATAACCCTTCCAACACTCTCATCTCAGTGTTCCTCATCCTTCTCAACTCCAAAGATTCATATCCATTCCCCTTCAGCTATCTACTGGCATTTTCTAGCTTTTGATTTCAAAATTATTCAGGGCTACTCCACCTTGAAGACTGGGAGCTTGGAGGCTTCTCATCCCAGTTCTGAATGTGGTCTCTTTACTTTCTAAAGTCTTTGACTTTATCATGCCCTTTCAACCTTCTTTTCACTTTTATCATGACCCCGTGGACTCTCAACATTTTATCCATTAGACGCACCATATCAACTCTACCGCATTTAGCATTCCAAAATTATTCATTCTGCATTCCATGGCAATGATCTGCCAGAATACATTGGCACTACTTTACTGCTCACACAGCTTGGAAGAGATGGAACTCATCAAGTCTATTTCTTCCAGTCAAATGAGGACTATTAGGACAATGACCGGTCCTACCACTGCATCCTGAGATCCTGCCCCTGTCTCTCTGTCCTTCAGACCTTCGCACTGTCATTTGACCTCCTAAGTTACCTCAGAGCTTGACTTCTGAACTACCTTTTCACCTTAGGATTTCTGGGGCTTTATTTGTGTCCTGAAGCTGAACTTAAATGTGTGTGTTGTCTCCTCCAATCAGAGAAGGGATTCCTTGAGAAAAGTGACTGTCTCCCTTTTTCCATTTGTATACCCAGGACATAGTGCTTGGCACTGAGTAAGTACTTCATGAATGCTCGCTCACTTGCTTGCTTCCTTCATTCCCATGACACACACCATTCCATTCTCCATCACTGAGCAACTTCTACCAAATGCCTTCTTCATTTCCACTCAGGGATAGTGAGTATTCCTAGAGAAAGGAATGAAAATTTGCTGACTGGATCTGCTGCAAATCCAAACAATCCAACCTCAACTGGTTTCTCATTGATGCTCAAACCTTTTATTCATAGCTCATTAACTCCCTATCTCATTTCCCATAATGGTTATACCAAACCTTCTCTATGTTCCTCAAGGCCCCAATTCCTCCCCCTCTTCCCTTTCTCTCTCCGCAATGCCCTCACTCTAATGAGAGAAATCAAGGCCATCCCGCTTGAATTCTCTCATTCTTTCTCTCTCATTGTATTATATACTCGCATTGTCACCTCAGAATTTCCCTCCTTACATAGCATTCCAACTACCTTGTCTCACAGGAATATGGAACCTTCCTTCTTTCCAAGAATATTCTCTGCAATAGTAATCATAATCCCATGCCCCAACCTCCTTTATAACAAGTTCTAAATCTTGTGATCTAATGATCATTCTTTATCTTTTATATATGTTAAATCTCACCTTCCCCACTGAATCCATCCCTCTGCCTACAGATCTGCTCTGGTCTCCCTTAGATTTAAAAAACAACAACAACACAGACAAACCAACCCTTACCTCAACTTTGCTCCTGTGTTACCACTTTAGTCTTCTTTTTTCTTGCTGCTGCCAGACTTCCTGGAATAATAGTCACCAAATCTATACCTCTTGCTATAGTCCTTGATCTCCATACATAGCAGGTGCTATAGAAAACCTATTCCCTTCCCTTTTTCTTTGATTTCTTTGCAACATTTAGATGTTACCCTCTCCTTAATACCCTCACATTTCCTTGGTCACTTTGTGACTCAACTACCTTGGATCTCTTCTTGCTTCTTAGACTTAGTTCAGTGTCCTCCTTTAGCCCTTCCTTTTCCCACTTTTGACCTTCAACTTTATTTTTCAATTTCCATAAAGATCTTTACTCTCATGACTTATGACTCTATTATCTTCATTTAAATAACTTCCAGTCAATATATTCAACACCAAGCTCTCTACTCCGCTTCAAGTCCTACATTTCTAAAGACCTATTGGGTATCACCAAAATGTCCCACTGATACCTTGTAATCAATAAGTCCTTCCCATGCCCCACCCCACCCTCACCCTGACTCTCTCTTCCTCCTTTATTTCTGTTAATGCTACAAATGTTTTCTAATTCCTGCAGGTTCTCCTCATTATCTTACCACTACCAGTAATCTGGTTTGGTCCTTTAATTACATCCTCAGAGGTTGGTTTCCCATCTCCAAAAATCACAAAACCTACAAGCTAGAAGGGACACATTATTTCAGAGCAAGATATATTAAGTAATGTAGAAAAAATACAAAAAAGATCTCTGGGTCACACATGAAATTGACTTTGCCACAGTTGTCATCAGCAGTGGGATCGCATGCAGGGAATGGACAAAAATGAACATATACATCAGGAGCACGTGTGTTAAGGGTCTGTACACGACAGGACAAGTCACACCTCAGATACTACAAAGGGGCCGATGCCCTTTGGTGAAGTCATCGTACCACTCTCTATCAGCTGTTTCCCTCCAATCCCTGCTCGCCATTTTGGTTAGGCTTATGGTATTCCTTTCTGCTGTAGTCAAGTTTTCAGTCGATCAACAAGCACTTGCAAAGTACTTATTTTTGTGCCCAGGACCTGAAATTTGGTTTCTTTGCTAACTTTGCTTTGACTTAAAATGAGAAGAGTTAGTTTAACTCCTTCCCTTTCCCATGAGATCATTCGGATTCAGTGCAAATACTAGGGGGTTAGATGGAAGAGACTGAAAGGGGTCAGTGATATTTGTTCTACATTCCTTCAGTATATATGGTCTACTCACCATTCCCTTTATTTAGAATGTTATCAACTCCATCTCATCTTCCCTTTCTTGTTAAATGATCAACTGTGAGGAATAAGAAACAGGGATTAGTCAAAATAAGAGCAAGGTACTGAATATAGGTATGTGATGTTGCCACTGACGGAAACACTTGTATTTAATCTGGTATTCAAAGTATCCTGTAATCTAGATGAACCTTCATTTTATACCTTTTTTCCCCCGTAGATTCTAGATGCTATTCTCCAAAAGTTAACGTAGGCTTATGCTGTCTGCTCTGCTTGGAATGTCCTTGACAGCTCTCCCCTCCCTCATCCTTGTCTATCACTGCCCTATTATTATTAGTACGATGTTAGGGACAATGATATACGAATAATAACCAGTATTTATGTAGCAAGATTTCCAAACATTTTACAAATATTTTCTCATTTTTATCTCACAACAATCCTGTGAGTTGCTAATATTTATCCCCATTTTATGGAAGGGTAAACATAGTGACTTTATCACCAAATTCAATGCAATTTATTTAGTCTTCATTCACCTTGACCTGACCTCTCCGTAGCATTTTGCACCATTGACCACTCTTCCTTTGGAGTTTGCTAACGTATGTATAGTCTGTGAGCTTTTTTAAAAAACATTAATAATTATATTCCATTACCATTAGTTTCCTTTTAATCCTATATATTTTGTTTTATGCATTTAAGAATATTATTCCAAGGAATAATATATGTGCCCAGCATTTTCCTAGATGCTTGCGACACAAACAGAAGAGTGAAAGAATCCTTGCTCTCAGGAAGTTTTTCTCCAGCCAGGCAAGGCTAACTCACTTTTTCCTGCACAGACTTGCCACTTTCTCCCTATAGACTTTTGCTCAAGCTTTTTGCTATTGCCAAAGACTCTTCCCACTATGTCATCCTCTCCATGCTTCTTTTGTATCCTTACCTTAGGACAAATGTCACTTCTCCTGTGAAGCTTCCTTGTTCCTACAATTGCAATGTCTTTTTCTTTCCTCTTTGGACCTATATATATCCATTTTTATATTGTACTTCTCATATACATATATATGTGTACGAATATATATACATATGTATGTATGTGTGTATATGTATATATGTGTGTGTATGTATACACACACACATATATATATGTGTTTGTATGTTTTCCTGAAGATACTTTTTTGCTTGTGTTTTATCTCCTAACTACACTACAATATCCATGAGAACTATCATTGTATCTTATCTAAACCTTCTATCTTTCCCTCTTGTGCCTAGCACTTTCCTGCACACAGGAGGTTTGCTTAATAAATGTTGAAATGAATTCCCCTCCAGTAAAGAGCAATGTTGCTGGTTTTTGGCCTGCACTATGTAATTGCCTGGATTTTCTACTTCATTTATTCTGTATAGTCACAGCCTGTGCTTCCCTCTATTTTTTTCTCCCACCAACTGTGTGTTATTCTGATAAGCAAACTTAGCTACATGTAAACCTTGCCTAGAGGCCAGAAGGTACGCTAGATAACTCACAGAGGTCTTCTCTGTGCTGTTATCCTTATAGAGCCCACATGTTTATGGATGGTTATGATTTTTAAACCATTCAAGTCTCAACTGAAGTGTCAACATATTTTGAGAAAGGATTATGACAAATCCAGATATTATCGTAGTTTTAGCATGTGACAAGCAAAGTAACTAAAAACAAGGAACTCAGTAGAAGATCTTTGGGGACCCTGGAAGCACCATTGGACTACGAGCCAAAAGACTTGAGTTCTATTTCCAATTCAACCACTTAGTAACCATTTGACCTTAGAGTTATCACTTAATGAGTCATAATTTCTTACTCATCTGTAGAATTGATCTATTAATAGCTCCCTCACCTACCTCATGGGATTATTGGAGGATCAAGTGAGATAGCAAATTTGAAGTGTTTTGGATAACTTTAAGCATAAGTTATTAAAGAAACAAATAAATGTGACTTTTAGGACTTTGAAAAGTAGGAAGAGGCAATAGACCTGGTTCCTACTTAGTCATCAGGTTATTGATTTGACTTATTTCAAATCAGAGCTAATGATTTTGAACACCCCTAAAAGCTTCTTCATTTAAGGACAGAGTTGATCTTTACAGATAAGGAGACTCTTGGCAAATGGGCATGTATATGTCCATACATAGAACTAAATATTTTTATGATTTCATAAAATAGGCTTTGAATCTGCATCAAAGTCATATGCTTCAAATCTGGAACTTATGGAAAGGGTCTCTATTTGATCTATTTTGATAAAAAAAAGAGTAGCAAAATGATTTTAATATTATTGCTAATAAGCTTTTTTTAAAGTTTACTAACTATAAATCCAAAAGTCCAAGACAATTTGATAATCAAATTTCATTACTTTTTACATAAAATGGCTTCTGATGAATTAAATAGTTCAGTCCATAAAGGACTTGTGAATTAATCAGGATGGGTGCTCTCTTCCACAACATGGATCATAATCGTTCTAATTCTTAATGATAGGTAGTCTTTTAAAAGTTATTGAGGTAAAAACAAAAACAAACAAACAAAAACTTTCCGGTTCTAAGTCTCAAAGAACTTAAAACTAGACTTGATCCTTGTATGCCAAAGTAAGCATCTATGACCTGCTCATATTCAAAACCTTCTTCTTAAAACTGTATTTCTTTGACTTTGTGTGCAACATCAACAACAGTAGTTATCACAGCTAGCATTTGTACAGGACTTTAAGATTTGCCAAGGACTTGACAACTACATTTTTTCTGTGAGGATAAAACATTAAAATAAGTGTCCTAGGAAGTTGCCAGAAACATGTAGAAGTGGTGACTTTCCTCAGAGGCTGGGTTGGAACCCTAACTTTCCTATCTCCATGCAAATGCTATTCCTATACTGTCTCTACAGCAACAGTTGTTCGAATTAGAGACTTGTATTTTGGTAAAAAGTGACTGTCTCTTTCTTTTTGTCATGAGTGACTCATGCCTTTTGTATTCTTATCTTTGGAAGAGTTTCTTTAAAATGCAAAAATAAATATTTTCTCATGTGGCTTATTCTTTGACTCCTCCACTAAGCACTATTCTGACACCTCATTGTGACCTGGAAGTGGCCTTCAGTTCTTGAAAGAAATGCCTGAAGGCCTGTTAGTGATTACCCTTCTGGAAAGACTTACTGGCTTTGGGTAACAACTCAGTGACAGGCTAATAGCTTTACGATGACCAGCCTATTGAAATTGAGAAAGGCTTATTACTAGAAACTAGTCCACTGGCTAACTTTAAAATAAATCAATTCATCAAACTAATTCAAGTAAGTTGTGGTTACGATCTGGATGGAGCACCCTTATAGATGAAATTACGTGTCTTTAGAAATATTGAAGTATGGATTTCTCTAAATTGTTTCTGAAATCACCTGGATTGTAAATTTATGAGTACTCCTTTATCTGTGCCAATATAAAGAAGGAATAACATGCCAGTTATGTATTGCTTTATAAATTTATAATGAATAGAATAGTTATGGTCAGCATTGTAGGTCCTAAATGCCTTTTCATTTGGGAGTTCAGATACAATAATGTCAGAATTTGTCCCACTGATTCTATTTCTCCTTTGCTTTTTAATCAGTTTGGATGTGTGTACCAACAAAATAGCTTATCTGACTAACAGTTTTGTGTAAAGAGCTTGAAGAATAAAATCAGAGTAAAACAAAATATGTAGTCAGTTGCTGTTCTTCAGAATAGGCCAGAGCCAATTATTCTAACTTCTTCCATACAGGGTTTCCACTGGAGAAAGAAAGTCAAACATTTAAGTACCATTTAAGACATTTTTACCTATTCTTCACTCTCCTCTGTCTTCATGACTAATGAATTATTGTCACTCCCAATTACAAAAGTCATGATTGTAGCAATCTGGATCCTGTTAACAGTCAGCACCTTGGGCGGGACACAGTGATGTCAGTAATCCACCATGCCACTCCCACTGCTGTGTCCTGGGTTCTTGGTTAGGAGTATGTGTCAATGCCATGGCTACACCTCTTCCGGTTCATTCATAGCTACTGTTTAACTCAGTCACCTTTACTCAAGGTCATAATTTAAGTACACAACTTAAATAGATTAGGAAATGCATAGTTAAATTAGAAGTTTTAATATTGTACGTGTATGTGACTTACAAAATTTCAGTTTCCAAATCAAGCAGCACCAAGGCAAAAACCTTTTTCAAGCTAGGTCTTTTTTCTGAACTCTCTTTCATCTACTCCAATAAATGACCACCTCAGGGTGAAACTCATATTGCAGTTCAACTGAGTTCCTCTCTCATGGCTTCTGGTGCTTAGAAGAGAGAGGAAGGGAGTAGGATTTGCCCAAATATTGAACATAGGTAACTCAAAGTGAAATTTTGACGTATTCTGGCAAGGTGAGGTCGTTGGTGCCACACTCATTCAACATCTCTACTTCACTCCTTTGATGGGTCTGGCTGCTTCTGGGACCTAAACCATTGTCTCTTGACTACTGGGAAAGTCAGAGGTCTAGAATAAAATCTCTAATGCCTCTGTTTCTCTCTCTTTTTCCCTCATTTCCCCTCTCAAAAACTCTATCAGTTTTTTGCGTCATGCCTTCAAAAGTCTAATCTGTACTGGCATTGAATGCAACCACAAATCCCAGTGGTGAAAGTCAGTGTTGAAAACACTTCCCCTGAAATTCATAACAAATGTGTTTACCACACAAATATACCTTCCCATACAGAAGTAGAGATGTTATGTTTTCTCTTATAATTATTGTGGTGTAGTTGGCTAATTCTGTTGTATACTATTCATAATTTGATGCCTTTTCTTAATATATTATATTGTTTTGTATAATGGTTTTATTGCATTATTAACAACTTTTGTAATGTAGCTGCATTAATAATAAAAATGCACAATTGCCTGTTTTGTCCTGTATTCATAAGAAACTATGAGATGTTTAAAAGCACGATATATTGTTATGATGTATTTTAAATCATCTGCTAGGAATATTTCAGAAGTTCCAGCCCCACTATATGGCAAGTTATCCTTTCTTTATGCATGTATTCAAATCCACAAATGGCTCATCCATGTGGGTCTCCAGTGAGGCAAACCAGCTCTTTTGTGCCTCCCCATCTTGGGTTACTTCCATCTGTATCATCCCCTAAGTTTGTCCAAGAAGTTCAGACAGCATCTTGGGAGCCTTTTTGTGTGTGATTGTTCTCTTGACTTGGTTATGATACTGGTAGACCCAGTGGTCTGCCCTTGCTGGAATCATCTGGCCATAATATGACTCATCTCATAATATGACTCATCTTTTTAACTCACATATGTCTTTAATAGCATCCTTTATTTCATTTCCCTTTCATTATGTCTATATTTTTTTGAATAACCAGTACAATCCCGGAAAGCTAGGTGTCCCAATGGATGGAGCACTGGGCCTGGAGTCAGGAAGACCTGAATTTAAATCTAGCTGCAGCCCCTTCTTAGCTATGTGACCCTGCATAAGCCACTTAATCTCTGCCTCAATTTCCTTGTTGTGAGGATCAAATGACATAATATTTGAATAGCTCTTAGCATGTAAAAGGCATTAAATAAATGCTTCCCTCTCTTCTTCCCTTCCATACATGGGGAAAGACCTGTATAACTCCTCCCCAGTATACTCAAGTACCTTAACAGGAGTAGGGGAAGATTGCCCATTCCCCCTCTTCTCAATAGTAGTACTACATAGCATGCATTCCTAGGGAAACAGTCCTGAATTTGGAGTCAATGATTTTAAATACTACTGTCATTTTAAATACTACTGTCATTTCCAATCTCTGTGCCTTTAGGGAAGTCACTTAACCTTTCTTGGACTCAGTTTTCTCATCTCTAAATGAGGGGGTTGGACTGAATGACTCTTATGCTTTTCCAACTCTAAATCTAGGCTTCCTCACTGCATAAATTGCACCAAGAGTCTTCTACATTATAAGTAGTTAGGATTAATGCCTCCACAGAAATACCAGATGAATGGTTGTTTATTTCAAATTTAGTTAAATAATCAGTTAAAAAAATCTCCCAGGCCTTCTGAGACAGCAAGAACTGTAAAGAAAAGAGAAAAATACCGGGTGTGTCTGAGAAGGAACCTAGATTGCTTTTGAACAGCTAGCAGGAATTTAAATGGAAATGCATAGAATGGGAAGCAGAGAAACTTTTCTTTTATCTGTTGCTTAAAATTCAGCCTAGCTCCAGTATTTGTTCCACAGAAACAATGCTTGATTATATCCTACATTTATCAAAAGTTTGGAGACCTCTTCTCTCAGGATTCATCTGCTGCTGTCTTTTCATCAAAATAATAGTAAGCAAATCCAGTTCCTGTGTAATCTATTACATTTAAATAGCTGAATAATTAATGTTGTAAATAAATAACAAAAAGATGCTTTATAACATTTGAGATCTTAATGTTATTTTAAACATATAAGCCATGATTTTTACTCTAATCAGCCAGATATGATAGCAGCATCTTAGAAGGGGCACTGGTGAGGAAGTCACAAGACTCACCAGGGTTTAAACCCAAGCTCTACGATTTGTTTCTTGTCTGACCTTGGTCAGATCACTTGTCCCTTTTAGACTGTAGTTTCTATACTTGCAGAATGAGAGAGGCAGATCATCTTAATTCTAAGATCCCTTCTAAGTCTTAGAGCTATGATACTCTGCTACTACATGGTTTGTGTTCATGACATATCTTCAGAATGATTCCAGCATCCCTTTTCATCCCCTAGAAGCATGCTAGACTTGGAATGAGGAGATGTGGGCTTGAGTCGTGACTACTACTGGCTTTGTGAACTTGGAAAAAACACTACACCTTTCTGACAGTCCTCAGTTTCCCCATCTGTAAAATAGAAGTAATAATACTTGTATGTGCCTATCTCACCAGAAATGTTGTATAGATTAAATAAATCTAACACAACAGGACCTTTCATACCTCTATAATAAGCTATTACTGTTAGTTAAGCAAAATTATAAACATTACTTGCTGCCATCAAAGCATCAATCACCCAGATTCTTCCTCTATGTCTAAGCAGAAAGCACTAACGCAATCCTTACTTACATTGACAGAAGGAGGCCTCCTGAGAGCCTCCTCTTGAACCTGGCTTGTGTCCAGGTCAAGCAGAGAATCATTCATCCGTAGCAAGCAGCTTCCACAGCTGCCAATTAATAGTTTCCCACTGGATTTTTACTGTAGCTCACTCCTAGTAATACAGCTGTAACAGCTGCACATCTGGGTGAATATTTGGGCACATACACTAATGGTTCTACTTCTGCCTTCCTCTTGTTCTCTTAGTCTTAGGGTTTGGGGAGTTTCATGCCTCCTTGTAACCCTACAGAGAACTTTTTCTACTGAATCACAGTGTTAGGATCCCTATTCTATTGCCCCTCAAATTTACCTGCTTCTCTCTCTCTCTCTCTCTCTCTCTCTCTCTCTCTCTCTCTCACACACACACACACACACACACACACACAGACACAGACACACACACACGCATACGTGCACACACCCCTCAGGTTCTTTTCTAAAATCAGTCTTCCATTTCTATCATCTAAGGCTCTCTCCTGGTGCTCTCATGCTGGCTTGTCCACATTATATTCTCATCCATGGCAGAAACTTCTTTGTACCTTCAGAATTTAAAGTATCAACTAGATAGTCTGAGAAAGGCATCTCTACTGAGGTACTGGGAGAAAGACTGATGGTTTGCTTACAATAGTGATGACTTTAGGGATGAAAAGAACCTTTGCTGTATAAACCTCATACAAACTAAGGTAAGAATTTGGAAAGGAGGGGAGAGCTATTTCAAGTGCCTGAGAGAGTTATTTGTGATCAAATCGATCTTTGGGTGGCTATCTTTTGAATCACTCTTGAAAGGGCATTGCCTCAGTCAAACTGAGACCTGGGAAAGACCTTAACTTAGAAAGGCCAAGGTCTCCCAATACACCTGGGACCATCTCCAGTTATCCTGATCTACATCTTGCCTTTGGACCCAGATGGCTCCAGAGGAGAAAGTGAGGTTGATGGTTTTGCACAGCTCTCCCTCATTTAAATCCAATTGTTTTGTTTTGTTTTGTTTGGCAAGGTAATTGGTATTAAGGGACTTGCACAAGGTAACACAGCTAGTAAGTGTTAAGTGTCTGAGGCCAGATTTGTACTCAAGTCTTCCCAACTCCAGGGTGGTGGTCTATCTACTGCATCACCTAGCTGCTACAGTCCTATGATGTTTATCCTTTTCATTCCTTTAGGTCACTTTTGACTGTTTTAGGCATAGCAATAATCAGGAATTCTAAAATCTAGGTTCAACTTGCATCAGGCCACTTTAACCCAGTAGATGAAATTTATTATTTATATCTTTATTGGATTTACATAGCACTTTCCCTCTTATAAGCATCTTTTTAGGTTATAAGTTTTAATATGGATCCATTTACAGGTCACTTTTTATTGCTCTAAAGTGCTAGAAAGCATACTTTCAAAAGGATGGTTTTAGCACATTTTATAATAAGTTTAGGATGATTATGTATAGAGATAGTACCAGAGTTCTAAAGAAAATGTCACTATGCATGACTTTCTTCCCTCATTGCTGAATTCCTGATGGCACTCTTAGATATGAGATAACAATGATACAGCGACTCCAGGTTGTCATCATACACTTATTAGGAACTTTTTCTCTAGGTGGTTTCAGGGTGGTAAGGTTACTTGAAATGCAATAGCTTCATGCATATTTATAGGCAGTACTGGGGCATTTTGCTTAGGTATTAAAAGTTCTCTTAGCATTCTTTCAGAAGAGCATCTTGAATTGTATATATTGTCAATTTGGACTTATTGTTGACGTCTTTTTACAAGCACTGGTGTCTCTGCTGGATATAACTCTCTATTCCGTGCTAAGGAAAAAATATAATCAATATAACAATCAAAGTAGAAAAAGTAGAAGTTATCACATCATGAGAGTATTAGTTTGGAAGAGATCATAAAAGACCATTTAGTCTATATTCCATTCTCCTCAGTTTTACCTCACCAAAATCATCCCAGAAAAAAAAAAAAGAATATATCCTGTTTTCATAATGAAAATTTTCCCTAGCCAGCAAATGGCCTTATCATGAAACACTTCTGACTACTTATACCCAGAAGTATTTCATGATATACAGTACTATAGGAATTTAGTTTATTCTTCTGCAGTCATTCAGTGGAGGTATCTGGGTCTTTAAGGCTCCAGAGTGGCATCAAAAATTCACTGCTCTTCACCAAGAATCACAGCATTGCAACCTTTGATTTGGATCAGAGTTTTATGACCAAATGCCAAATAAACAATGGGGACTCCTCGTGTTATTTCAGGTAAATGATATTTGAATCTGAGACAGCTGACTATATAGGACAGGAAGCTTAAAAAAATAAAACAGGACCAACTCACATAATGTCAGATGTGGTTACTTCACATTTTCTACATTAGTTCCAGTGTTTTAACAGTTGTCACTGTCAAAATACCCAAAATTTAATCCAGCAGTTCCTCTGGACTCTCTAATGGCACTGATGCTCTGAGCCTAAAAGAGAGATATACCTTAGGGGAACTTCATGAGGATTCTGTGAAATGAGAAAAGGAATGTCAATACTAAGTTGTGAGTTGTCGCTTGGCTACATCTGTCTATACTTGTTCTTTAAGAATAAGCCTTCTCTTCCCTCTGCACTCTGTGAATTTGGAAGTCAGTATGTCCTAGACTGGGGCCGACATTTTTTGCACCAAATGTTCTTAGCTGTTGTTCTTGATCCTGTGGATCATAACATGCCAATATTGTTGATAGGGTTTTCTTGGCAAAGATAATGGAGTTGCTTGCCATTTCTTTCTCCAGTTCAATCTACAGATGAGGAAACTGAGGCAAACAGGGTTAAGTGGTTTGCCTAGGGTCACATAGCTAGTAAATATCTGAGATCAGATATGAACTGAAGAAAATGAGTCTTTCTGGCTCTAGACCTGACACCCTACCCACCATGCCACCCAGCTGCCCAAAGAGGTTTATATGTACTAAAGAAATCTCAGCACAACCATTTTGTTTACACATTTAAAACATCAACACTATAACTACTCTGATTGCATTGACTGAGCACAGAAGGAATCAAGTCCTCAATTCCTTATAATGGAATGAAACCCAAACCAAGTAAAGTTATTCCAAAATGTGTTCCTATAGAGGAGTCCTGGAATCTGTCTTTCTCTGCAGAGGGTAGTTTGTTTTTTTCTCTTTCTTTGATTATATTATGCTTTTACCTCATCTCCTCAACAAGCGTATTAACTCCTTGAGGACTGGGTCAGTGTTTATATTATTTTATATCACTCATAACTCTTAGCACAACTCCAGAAGGTATTCAATAAATACTGGTTGGAGTTAATTGAAAGATAGTGAAGGAGAAGGTAGAATACTTAAGAGTAGAATAAAAAATTTTGAATATCAATAGATGGGAATAAAAAATAATGGCAAAACAAAGCAGGGATGTAGTAAAAATGTAGTAAGTGAAGGAGACTTTATGCTGCAGTATCACTAGTAGGAGGGAAAAGGCATATTAAAACAATGAGAAAAATGGAAACTTCACTTTTTGTTCTTTCTGAGAATTGCCATAATTGGTGGGGAGGGGGCAAGCCAAAAGTAAGGCAATGTCAGCTGGAGTTACTGAATCATTAACTACCTTGCTCAGTCCTAGAACTTTTCAGAAGTCTATACCTAGAGAAATTGTCCAAGATCCTACTGAGTGCAGTGAGAGATGTTGGAATACAAAGCAATCACTGTGAAGGGGTATATATTTTGTGCACCTGATTGGTGCTAACCGTAAAATTATGCTTATATCCAAAATTGCTCTGTTTAAGTCAGAGCAACGACCAACATGATTGGCACATAGTGTACAACAGGATCTTAGTAATTCAGGAGGCTGGTACCTGGAGTTTTGGTTGAGTACCGAAAGCAAGACAGGCCATAGGTGTCAAAACAACTTCAGTATCCAGCCTAATCAAACACAGAGAAGTGATGATGGGTCATAGTTATAGGCACGATTAGAAAACCTGATCAGAAAGGAGGGATTCAAAAGAATATAATTAGGCAAGGTTAGCTGTCAGAATTATACCATAAGTTTGTTGCTCCAAAGGAAGCATGAGACAACTTCTGGTTTTGTTTCTGTCTTTTTTTAATTCTTAGAAGTTCAGGTCTTCCCATTAGCCCCATCAATACAAAGAAGTGTACTAGGTCTTTTAAGTTCCTAAACCCTTGAGGTAAGCCCTGATTCTGAGGCAAGTTCCCTGTTGGTCCAGGAAGCTTCAGGGACAGTGTCTAATAATGGGGCCAAATCCTCTTAAGCAGATGTATTGGGGAGGCTCAGGATCTTGTAATTTGCCTGATTCTAGTTCCTTGAAAAAGTTGCTAATTAGTGATCATCTTCAAAGATCCTTGTAGAATAAAAAGAGGACAGAGATCCAGAAGAAAGATGCTCCTATCTTGATCATGAGGTTTCTTCCCAATATCAGTGGAAATTTGGATTTTTAATATGAATTGTTAAGATTATTCTAATATGAAATTATTATAAGATTATTTTAATATAAAATTCATACAGTTGTGTGTGCAATTTTGATAGGCTATGTACAAGCCTACAAATTTTTCTTCTATTAAATGTTCAACAAGGTAAATTTATTTAAACCCAGTTTTGAGCCTCGAACTTTAATGATTCAGTTTATAAATGTCTTCAGTACTTTAAAGTGGAATATCAAGAGTATAAAATTCAGTTTCAAGAATATGACATGGGATTGTCAAGTTACTGCAATACAAATTATGTTCATTATAAACAAAAGGGTGGGGGGAAGCAAGTTGGTAGCCCACAGTAGTTGATTCAGAAATGCTAAATTGAAATTAAATTAAATCTTAAAAGATTAAATTTTTCATAAAATAATTCAAAAGTATAATAGAATGATGAGAATGCCTAACTATATCATTCATATAAAATCTATACCCTCCCCCAAAGCAAGGAAAGCATTTTATGCACATATGCTCCGTTTCTTAAAGTGAAAAGGCACTCTAAGTTTGAAGTGATTGGTAGGCAAGCATAAGTCATGATTCCCTGCCATTGTGCTTCTAGGTATATTTCATAAGGAGGTAATAATTTATACTCCTAAAGCATTTTAAGGTGTGCAGAGTAATTTCAGCATTTTTGCAGAGATTTACAAAGCATTCATAACTCCTGAGGAGCTATTATTCCCATGTTATTTTATCTTAGAAAAGAGTGGGTAACATCCTATATATTCCTTTTCCTGTGTTATTATTTTGTGTATTTAAGTGTGACACTATGTCATTATCCATGTTAGAGAGCCAGCTGAAAAGAACTGGCACATAGACTATCCATCTTGGGCACACAGGAAAATTATCACCGGGTTTGCTGCTCTAAATGATGTTTGTCCAGGCTGTTGCTGTTGGCAACAGCCTGGTGGCCTTAGGAGCTCCCTTTGTTCAGAAAGAACACACTCGTCTCAGTTCATCTTGTAGCACTGTGACAATTCAAGTCATGATAATATTTCTTTCACTTCTACACGTCAAAGAAGGTGATGATCTGCTGGGCTTTGTTGGAAGTGAGTCAGCTAGAGCTTTAAGAGAATGGGATCCAATAGGATTCGGATGCTGTGTAAACATAGGATGATGATAGTGTCCCTTTATTTGCCAGAAGGTAAGAATGGGGGAGAATGGTTTGTTACTGACTATACTGAAGCAGCTCACTGGTAAAGTGGAGTCAGGAAGGCCTGAATTCCAGTTCAACCTCAGACACTTAATAGCTGTGTGGTTCTGGGCAAAAGATTTAACCTTGGGTTCTTTATATGTAAAATGGAGAAAATAGTAGCTCCAGATTGCCAGGGTTGTTGTAAGAATAAAATGAAATATTTGTAAATATTTGCACAGTAAACTTGGAAGTGCTATATAAATGCTGTCTGTGCTGAACTTAAATACTCTGCAAATGTTATGAGTAACCCAGTAGTGTGTGCTTTAAATTTGAACCATTGGGGTTTCTGATAAGACTGCCCCCCCTACCCTGGCAAATAAATCTCTGATCCCCTGAAACTTATTGGGTTGCTTGGGTATATTTTAACTAACATAAATCTTATATTTAAATTCAAAATTTTGTGGAATTTAGCTATCAAATTCAATTAAATTGAACAAATATTTAATAATGTCCTTTGATTATAGATAACATTTTTGCCTTTGTATCCCTAGAAGTGAGTACAACACTTAGCATGCAGTAGGTGCCTAATAAATGGTCTATTGGTTGATTGTAAGGTGTCATTATGATAGGCACAAAGGGGAAAATGATGAACTAGCATGAATGAGCCTTTCCTTCCCAGAGTCTGTAATCTTATCAGAAGTCTCTGAAAGCTTTCTGTAATTATAATGTTAATGCATTTATTTGCAGGTAATTAAACTAATTACACTCAGTAATAACCCTCTTTTCCCCAGCCCCTCTCTTTAAAAATCTACCTCTCTAATTTACTGAAGATCAGTTATTCAGGTTGTTGAGGATTAAAGGTGTCAAGTTAACACCAGAAAAAGGGGTAACAGCCTTGTCAGCTGCCTCCTTTTGTCTTTATTTTCCTTCCTGAGCCCCACTCCTTGCTCTTCTGACTTACTTTCTCTGTCACGCCACAGCAGCTTCCCCACACTAGAAGTTCACATCTCCCCCGGCCTGCTTACTCCACTACTCTGGTCTTCTTAGGTGCTGGTCAATTCCTACAAGAACCTCTATTTTTTCGAAAAGTGCCTGGGCTGGTTTTGTCTTCTCTCCTCGCTGGTCTGAGTAGATCACCATATCACAGTCCAGCAAGTCCTAGAAGATGACATTAAGAAAATGCTAAAATACAGCAGCGGCATTTCAGATTTGAAAGAGTTTGACTTTTTTTATGTTTCTTCAGCATCTGCAAGTCTTTGTCTATTCATTGCAACATCAGATGGGGATGTTTGTTTTTGTTTATTTGATTGGTTTCTTTCTGGTTTTTGTTTTGTCTATTCATCGCCCTATCAGATAGTGATTAGGGTGGTTTTTTGGTTTTGTTTTTTCCCATGATGGTTTATTTTGGTGAATGTGGAAACTTGTCTTAAGTTAAGAGTGAGGAAGAGTGGTATGGGTCCCTGGCAGTATTAACCTTAAGGGCCTAGTAATCTAAAAATAGGCCATCCTTTTTTCTTTTTTCTTTTTTCAAACAATGCCAAGGTCCTCATAACAGAGACAAGTTGACCACATGATCCAAAATGATCAAGACATGGTGGCCTTGGTTGTGTTCAGTACATCCAGATACCTGTCAGAATGGAAAAGGTTGATGATTGGAAGCTATGTGGAATTGTTGGAGATGCTGCTGGAAACAAGGAAGGGAGTCAAACATTAGATCAGGGGTGATGAACCTACAGCCTTGAGGTCACATGTGGCCCTCTAGGTCCTCAAGTGTGAACTTTTAACTGAATCCAAACTTCACAGAGCAAATCCCCTTAACAAAAGGATTTGTTCTGTAAAACTTGGACTCAGTCAAAAGGTTCTCACTCAAGGATGTAGAAGGCCACATGTGACCTCAAGGCCACAGGTTCTCCCCACCCTTGCACTAGATACTTCTACTATGAAATGTCAAAACTGTGCAGAGCCAACTGATAGATTCTGAGAAACACTAGGAACAAGAGTGATCTGGTCCCATTGAAGGAGCAGGAATCTTACTGGCAGCCCACGGGGGCAAGTGTGTTTCCTGTGTGAATGGGTCCATCTATTGGCAGGAGGGGGAGGAGTGACACTCATGAAGTGTTGGCATTTGTTATTGTTACCAACTCCATGGTTCCACAAGCCTTTACAAGCCTTGTGCAGCCCCATTGAGCTAGATGTGGTCAAACTGCCCTGAAAAGGAATAACATTTCACCAACTCTATAGAATTAGCCATAAATTCATTAAACCATTATACATTAAACAAAACCAAAATCCAGCCTGAAAAACACTTTTGTGTCATGACATCTAAACCCCAAAGGGAAAGATTGTTTTAATTTGTGCTTCTTTGTTGTTCCTTATTCCATATAACATTAATATGATTAATATTTCAATTTGTTGAAATTTCCAGGATCAATCTGCTGATATTTGCTGAATCGATCAGCTAAAATTAGTTGCTGTCACTAATAGCATTTTGTTTACATTATAAGACTGAGGTATTACCAAAAGTTGCTAGAGGCATTCAAACTTATTTTGTTCATATTGGATTTCTGTTTTTCCTCTTGATATTTGTATATAGGAAACATTTATGTGTGTGTGTGTGTGTGTGTGTGTGTGTGTATCTAGCCTATATACTTTATAGTGTATATATATATATATATATATATATATGTATGTATGTATCACAGATGTGTATGTGTGTATATCCAGGTACATATATATTATATAGAATATAGAATAGTATATATACGTATATGCATACTTACACAAATATAATACATAAATAGATAATATAGATAATATAGTACATATTTATCATATATATGTATATCACAAAGAATTACCATTAAATATTTTTTCACCCTTATCTGTATACTTTTGTGGTCTTTTGGTGATTCAACGCCATACCAATTAACCATAGAAGGCTAAGACGTCTTGATTGCTCTGGGGATCATCACTTCTGTCTTTGCCTTTTCTCAGGACATCATCTGCTTGACCTTGGTTTATCTCTCTCTAATTCCCGTTGGAAATGTTGTCTCCTATTATCCTAGTCTCTCTGGTAATATGGTCAATGGAAACAAGAGAGGGAAAGAGAGAGATATCCTCTGAATAATTCCCTCTCCTGGGCCCGCAGTCACCAGCTCCCAAATTTGGAGTTCTCTTCCACTATAATAACTGCTTCTGAATTTTTAACTGTTTTTAACTGTAACCCAAGAGATATGGACTGATCTTCAACCAATCAAAAGATATTTCCTGTAGTACCATCTGTCATTATCCAATGACCCAAAGTTCCTAAGAACTTTTCAAATTGATTAAAGACTTTTTCATATTTAGTTTATTTTTGAATGATTTGTTAACTCAATTGGGATGTAAGCCTTTTGTAATTATTTAGGGTGGTGATAGACTCCTCACACTGATAATCTGCATAATATATATGGATCAGAGCACTAAAAATTATCTTTTTCTTTAGAAAAACCTTTTTTTGAAACCTAAGCTATATACAGTACAATTTGGGTTAGCCTCATTTTTTTTAAGTGGGATAATTTAAACTGTTGTATTTTGCTTAATTTTTGCAAAATTACTTTTCTTTAAAATTAGTTTTGAGTACGAATCTGTGTATCTAAAACACATTGATGGGAGTTCTCAGTGTAGATTAATTGAATCTTTTTTTTTTAAATGATAAACTCTTGACTGCCTAAAGCTCATGTTTCCTACACAATTTCTTCCAGTATTTTTTTCTTATTGTTTGCGAGCTGGGTTTTCTTCTCCCCCTTATACTTTTCTCCCTTCTAAAGATCCTATAATTTCTTTGGACTACTTACTTTTCTTTTTCTTATATAGGATACTATCTCCTTCTCCATGTCTTTGCCAGGACTGGCCTCATGCCTTATTTGCTCCCCCTTCCTGAATGCCACATTTTCCTTTCCCAGCTTCACACTTAGCTTCAATCCTACCTTATAGAAGGCCTTTTCCTCAGTCCTCCCAGCTGTTAGTGCCTTTCTATCTAAGATGACTATGCATTTACTCTGTATATATTTTGTATGCCCATAATTGTTTACAGATTGTCACCTGATTAGATTGTGTTCTTTCTTTGTTGCCAAAGAAGACCATGCCATCAGAGAAATGATGACATGACTTGCACTTGACTTTGTTTTTAGTGAAGGAGGGCTGTGTAGGTCACCAGCCTCACTTCTCCAGAGCCATCTGAATCCAGTGACCTGATATTCCTCAGGATGACTGGAGATGGCCCAGGATGCAAATAGTAAGCATGTCATATAGTAAGCACTTAATGAATACTTATTGACTGAATGACTGAAACTGAACTGTGGCTATTTTTTTTTTAAAAATGAGATTGAGCTAAGACCTTAAGCTTTATTTAAATTGGGGTTGCAAAAATGCACTATGATTAGGAGGAATTAAAATTGAAAAAAAGACTAGAATGCTCAGTAGAAAAGAAAATGTGCTATATAAGTTTAGACAGAGCAATGGACGATAAACCTTGGCTGTCCCTCAAATCCTAACAGAATAAGAAACATTAGCCAGTATAGGGTAGCGGAAAGGTCAATATGTTTGTTGTTTCAGTCATGTTTCAGTTGTGTCCTATCTTCACAACCCCATCTGACATTTTCTTGGCAAGGATAACAGATACTTTTGCCATTTCCTTCTCCAACTCATTTTACAGATGAGGAAATTGAGGCAAACAAGGTTAAATGATGCTCAAGTCTCATGGCTAGTGTGTGAGATCAGAACTGAATTCAGGACGATGTGTCTTCCTGACTCCAGGCCAGCATTCTATCCACTTCTCCACCTAGGTAGACCTAAAGTCAATACATTTGAGTACAAAGGGCTACAAAGGGTTTGGCTGTACAACTTATTAAATATGTGATCCTAAGGAGTACTTCAGCCTGTCTTAGACTCTGTTTCCTTTAGAACTATGTGGAAATGATAATACCAACTCTCCTCCCCTGAAACTCAGATCTGGATTATTGTGAAAAGCCAATAAGCTTTGATGGAAGGCCAAGTGACAGATTCCTTGTTGCCAGAGGATGAGCCTGGATGTTTATAGAATCATATCTTCAAATGATCATTAGCATCACTGAGTGATGAATTATTTGGCCACAGTAATTCAGAGAACTGTACCAATGGATCAAAAATCTGTGATCTCCATAGGTGAAGGGATTAGCCACACTGACAAAGATCATTGAAATATTACAGTAATACAGTAATAAATGTTTTACTTTGCTCACGAAGTTGTAAGAATCACATGAGTTGTACTGCTTTTGTAAACTGTAAAATTCTGTACAAATATAAGTTCTTATTACTTAAACAATGAGAAAACATGTCCATAGAGCTTGAAGTTATCTTAGAAATCATCTAGTCTGTCCTCTTATTTTCAGGTAGGAAGACTAACTTTTGAGGTTTTAAATGATTTGCCTAAGGTCACAGAGATAATCAGAATCAGTATCTAGGTGAAAACTAGGTCCTCTGATTCCAATCTAGTGTTATTTTTATAACCAGTTCAAAAACTACACCTATGGGGGCAGTGAGGTGGCACAGTAGATAGAATACTGGTGCTGGAGTCAGGAAAACTCATCTTCCTGAGTCTAAATATGGCCTTAGACACTTGCTAGCTGTGTGACCCTGGGCAAGTCACTTAACCCTGTTTGCTTCTGTTTTCTTATCTGTAAAATGAGTTAGAAAAGAAATGGCAAACCTCTTCAGCATCTTTGCCAAGAAAACCCCAAATGAGGTCACTGAAGGACAAAATGGGGGAAAGGTTGTCTAGGACTTCAAGGTTCCACATTTTCTGTATAAACTTCACTGATCTAAAAGGAACATTTCTTTTTCTAAAAAGTATTTCGTGTGACTTTTTAACAACTCAGTTCTTGTGACAAATAAAACAAGTACAGAAACATTAAAAACTATGCTTTGTTCTTGTCCTTTAAGATGCCCTTTGCTGGAACACAACCCTGTCTATTTCTCCATGTGTCACTAATGTGGATTTAACAAAAGTCCAAGCAGTCTACAGTGTAAAGATTGTATTTACCAGCAGAGAAACTCACTTACTATGGTACTTAAAGTGAACAAAGGTTTATTTCTGAAGATATAATAAATAAGACTAAAATAAGAGTTTTGGGGTACTCTTGTATGTGTTGTGTGTGCTTAAAAAATGGGCATAGTTTTGATTGAATTTTGTACCAAGATACTATATTGACAGCAAAGGCCATCATGGTGTACTCTAGGGATGAAGCATTCTGGAGTGGATAAAGCACTGAATTTTGAGTGAAGAAGAGAAATTCTAATTCCTTTACCTGGAATTATTCTACTCACATATCTATCTATCTATAATGTATGTATGTATGTATGTATGTATGTATTTCTGTCTATCTATACCTATCTATCTATCTATCATGCCAGGCACCATGCTAAATGCTGGGAACCAAAAGAAAGGCTAAAAATACAGTCCCTGCCATCAAGGGACCAGTATATAAATAAATAGACCAGTATAGCTGGATCCTGGATCTTACAGTATGTAGACAGGAGTACTGTAAAGTAAAATTGGAAAGACAGGAAGAGGCCAGATTGTGAAGGTCCTTAAAAGCCAAACAGAGGATTTTATAATGGAAGTTTAAAGTTTCCATTTTTCTTTATCTGTAAAATGGGGATAGTAATATATATCTACCTAGTTCACAAGGCTGTGAAGAATAAATGAGATACTGCATAGAGAATGTTTTTTTAAAACCTTAAAGCACTATGTTAATCTGAGACAAGATTATTATTAATAACCCTAAATATACTGTCAACATTAGTCTGAAAATGATTCCTTTTTTTAAAGTTATTTTAAAGAACCATAGTCCCCAAAATGGAAAAGCCACTGTTTTCTGTTTCCTCTATTAAATTTTTGTCGTTGAAGTCAAAGAAGCCTCGAAGGTTAGTCATTGTTTTACATAAATATATTTTAATCTACATTGAAGTACATCGCTAGAAAATGTTGGTATCTGCCAGATAGGCTTTCTTTCAACCTAGAAATGATTTGGATTCATTGTTCTATGATCCTTCAGTTCTACAGCTGCTTTTAACAGCAGAACTAGCTGAAAGAAATTCTAGGAAATTTTGGCATACCATGGCACAAAGAATCAAAGTGAGGTCTTAAGGCTATATAGCAAAGGAATAATATATATATATATATATATATATATATTTTTTTTAAAAGGAAATAATCGAAAGACAAAAATAGCTAGTAACTATAGTTTGACATGGAGAACCACTTGTGAGGGCTTTGCCTCCACCTAGGTCTCATTCCTTCTCCCCATGAATTGACTGGAGGACGTTGTGAATTTCAAAGAGTCTGGAGGAGTTTGGAACTTATATTTTGAAAGCTTGCATTATTTATATCCATCCTTTTTTCTGTAACTCTTGCAAAGGTCTTTGGCCAAAAGCAGCAAAACTGTCTTGACCTGGCATATATTAGCTCACTTTTTCCTTACCACAACATTTGGGTTATAATACCATCACACTGAAGTTACTGATTTTCAAAAAATGCTCAAATCAACAAACTACTATTTCATTCTCCATAGCACTGATTCGCTTATCAAATTAGAGGATTCCTTTGATTTTTTAATATTTTATAGTTTTCACAGGTTCAAAGACTCCTTCTACTGGGGTAGATTACATTCCCTCTGTCTTTTTATCCTTTGTAATTTCTTCCTTCTCTTTCTAACAATTTTTCAGAGATTTCATCCAATGTTTGTTTCTAGAATCTTTCCTCTGCTTCTTTTAACATCATTTCAGGTATCACAAAAACAATGACAAAAACAAACAACAAAAGCAACAAGTCTATTACACATTCATTCATTCATACATATATTCAACAAATAATTGATTTACTACTACATGTAAGGCATGAATTGGGTGAATGGGCCAAAAGTCATATATAGGAAAATCAATATACATAGATTAAGTCTGAATTTAGAAACATTTGCTCTAAATAAAACTACTTTCCAAGTGTCCTTATGACTTCTACCATGAATATCTTGTTTCTATGAAATGGAAAGATAATTGCACTGGCTAGAGTGTTTTGAGTGTTTTTGCTTTCTCTTTATTTTCTTTCTTTTGTTTTCCTCTTAGAGGCAAAATTACATAATCTAAAGAGCAAACTAAGGCCAGAAATTTCAAGTGGTAGGAAAGATGCCAGGAGGCAACATCAGACTTCCATTTGAACTTCCATTCATACATTCTATTTAAATGATGGTGAATGAGGATGATCCTTTCCAGCTAGAATATGATTGTCACTAAGCAACTTAAATATGTATTTGAGAATGAAGGATTAAATTATTTTATAAAATAAACTTAGCCCAAGATTCTATCAAAAACTTTACCAAGACAGCTGCCTAAAGGTCAGTTGCAAGCAAAGCAAGAATTTATGTGTGCTTAACCTTTATTATCTAAAAATGCATGTTTCCACAATAGCAGTCAATGAGTTTCCTGGATGATACATGATAACTGAAAAGAGAATACTCCTTAGGTATTCTCTTTGCATATCTCTATTCTCTTCTAGTGGTGACAAAATTAAAACAATTTCCTAAAACTATATACTTGACTATTTTCCAAAAATGGTATTTATACTTATTCATCTGTAATATGTTATCAAAGGAAAAATCAGCAGTAAGATATGTAATCAAATTTGTTTTCAAGTTTTCCTTTTCTTTTATCACCTAAGTCTTCCTCTGAAAGTACCAGTTGTGAAAATGTCTCTAGCAAGAGGCGTTGTAGGAATAGTCACTGAGTAAATAACATGACAGTCTGAAGTATATAGATATCACAGTTAACGTATATAGAGAACAGAGAAGAAATGTTGAGAACTGAAAACAATGTCATAATCTTATAAACTGAGATGATGAAATGTAATACATTATTTGTGTCCTAGGCCACATGTCCTACCAATGGACTTTGATGAGTCTAGAAGAGAGAATGAGGCCTATGAATTTGTGCAACCCTTCCTCATTTAAATCCAACTGATGCACAAGTCATCCACTATTTTATCCACCACCCAACATTGGGATGTCATTAAGTCTTCTTTGAAAATGAAGGACAAATAGCAACAGGGCAGTGATTGATTATAAAGAAAGATATTGCTTGTTTCTGCTCCTAGTTTTACACTTGGAGATAATTAAGACTTTTAGTTAATTTAGATGGTTAAAGAAAAAAGGGAGCAAAGAGTCTGTCTTTCCACATGATTGCCTAAAGATTTGTCTGTTCTGTTCTCATACAGTTAAGGGCCTTTTCTCATGACTTTGACTGGATTCTGAGGAATTTTTCCAGAAACCAAGAGAGATTTTCTGAGTAGGTTGTTCATATATGTAAAGATTTTCACATAAAAGCAAAGAACAAAGCTATTTTTTGCAGTTAAATTAAAACTGTTGTTTTTTCATTACCTGGATTTTTATTTAAATCTTGACTCTCCTGAGTCAATTTCTAGACTCTAAGGCTTATTGTAGGGATAGTAGACAAGTTAATATTCACTCATGGGGTTTTGGATCAGTATTTCAAATATTGGGGTATATTGGAATTATATGGATCACAAGGAAAATGGGGTAGGGGGAGAGGCCTAGAACAGACACTACTATTGATGTTTTATTTTTCTTGATTGCTGAATGAGAGACGTTCTGAGCCTCTATTCAAATGTTTTCAGTTTAGCAGGGTTTATACTCCACTGTCACAACATTTAAGAGCATAAGGTCACCTCTGTGCCAACATGGAACCCAGAGTAGGTTGTTCAGGGTTTTACATCAGATTGTCTCTAAAATGAAGACAGATTAAATTTAAAATTAGCATGAAGGACCATGACACTTTTATTTGACAAAGCAACAAACTGGATCATTTCCATATACGAAGTACAGAAAATAAATATTGTAGATGACACCACTCATCTCCTCTACTTACCTTAAGGTTTTTTTTTAAATGTATTGCTATAATTCCCAAATTGTCTTGTTTCTGTATTCTAAATATACTTCTGCCCATTTCTGTGTATGTTTTAAGTATTTAATTAACCCTTTATAAAACTAATTCAAGAAATTAAAATTAGAGAAGTGAAGTTGATACCCCAAAGCAATTTCAGGATATTTTTGGTTCATATTATACTTCCCTTTAGACTGTTCTATTGACCCAGTGACCATTATCATCGCCTAGTGGCCAATCTGCATCTGACACCCCTCCTTCTTATACTCACATGACTGCACATCTTCAGGCAGCAGCCCCAACACGTTTTCAAAGCCTTCTCAGTTTGGGTAGAACTTCCCTAACCTTCACTCTTTTCAGAGTCACTTCTCCTTCTTAAAGAGGCACAGCAGTACAACGTTTAGATCTGTAATGATAACCATCGTAGTTAGCACTTGTATAGCACCCCAAGGTTTGCAGAGTGTGTCACAAATAACTCCTTTCATCTCCCTAACACCCTGGAAGGAGCTAGATGCTGTTAGTATCCCCATCTTACAGATGAGGAACCTGAGACAGAGAGCAATTAAGCAACTCGCCCAGGATCACATGTCCAGAGAGCCGGGGAGGCCAGGTTTGAACTCAGGTCTTTCTGATTCCAGGTCCAGAACAGTATCCACTGTGCTACAATACAGTGTTTTATATTTTGCTAAACGCTTTCCCCAGTTGTGAGGATGGGCAGCATTATATTACTATCCTATTTTCAGTTGAGGAGACTAAGGCTCTGAAAGGTTGAATGACTTGACAATAGTCACATTAGTAGTAAGTACTGGACTTGGATCTTGAATGAGCATCTTCTAGGACTCAGTTCAGGGTCCTTTCCCCTACATCACTCTCATGGATGATTTGTCAATCAGTACTAAGTTAAGCTGCTTTTTTAGGCAGCTAAATAGCACAGTGCATTGAGTGTTGGACTTGGAGTCAGGAAAAATGTAGTTCCACTCTTGCCTCAGACACTTGTTACCAGTATGACCCCAGGCCAACCATTTAATTTTTCTGGTTCTCAGTTTCCTCACATGTAAAATGGGAATGATAGTAGCCCTTACCTCCCAGGACTGATAGGAACGAAAGATGACTCTGTAAAGCTTAAAGTACTGTATGAATGCTAGCTATCATTGATATTTTTAAAAAGTAGTTACCAAATTATCCAAAATTTTCCTATGTGAATCACTATTCAAAACCTTATTGTGCTATGACAATATGAAATCCATTTTATAAAATTATAACGTATCTTACGATACTGTAGAGAACGTACTCAATGGTTATAGTTAGTTGGAATTAGTTAGGTTTCCCTCCCATTAAATGCTACTTTGCCATATTTCATGGTTTTTTTGAAAGTGAAACTATTTTACATGCTGTCATTAAGATAAGGTATTTTTATTAAAATGAAAATAAGTTGAGTGTAAGTGATCTATCCCCTCCCTACTTCAATCAGTTTTCTATTCTTAAAGCACATCTCCTCACAGTGCCTAATTAGATACTGTACCAATAATCACCAGGCAACAGCCACCTGAAATGAAGGCAGAGTGCCTGGGAAGCAATGGAAAGCATTTATCAAACTTGTCTCACAATACAACTCACACCCTTTTTTATGACAGAAATATCCCATGATTATACACTCACTAATGACTACAGTGTCCTAAGAGTGACATTTTTTATATAATTGGTTTTTTTTTTAATGGAAGTTGTAAATGTAATCAAAGTACCATGACCTGATAAGTTCCACAATCTAAAAGGAGGGTGTCATCACCACCTGCTGCACCTTCCCTTGAATAGCTCAAGAACTCATGAGGGCCCAGATACAAGCAATAGACTATTGACACTCCCCTACCCCCCCCACACACACCCTTAGAATATCTCATTTGAAGGAGTATGAGTAGCTGGTAAAGTTGCTGTTCCTGGAGTGTGGTTTATGTGGAAAGGGAGTTGTGAAAGGTGAGACATCTAGGAAGATAACTTGGGTCTGGATCAAAAGTGCTATTCATGTGTTATCTGAGAAGTGTTTAATAGAGATGGTTTTGGCACATACCTTTATGCCATATTTTAGCAGGAAGAAAATGAAAGCAGACAGGCTGCCAAAAAGGAAATATCAGAAACCCCAAAGAAATATGACCAGGGAGTCATTTCCTTGGCAGAGAAAGGGCCAAAAGGAAGCCACAGACTTAGATAATGCCATCGGAAGAAAAGGTGGCCTCATCTGGTACTTGACTGAATGTGCATCAAAAATATGCAGAAGAGGAAATTCTGAGCTTTTTGGCAAAATCATGAGACTTTCTCCAGAATAGAAGAAGCCAAAGAAATAGATTGTGTAGAGATAAGGAAGGAAATAAGGAATTCTAGATTAGAAGAAGCCAAAGAAATAGATTGTGTAGAGATTAGGAAGGAAATAAGGAATTCTAGCTTCATTATTTAATACTTTAAAAAAAAAAACCCTTCAGATTATTCTGCCTAAGTGACCACAAATTTTGAATTTGTTAATATAATGATTTCAGAGGATATTCCACACATTCTAAATGTAGCACCCAATCTGAAGGAATGTTTCGGAATCCTTTGCACAACAGATTAACAACAGTAGTAGGGTTTTATTGTGTATTATTATTTTTTTTCCATTATTTATTTTTCTTTGTATTACTGTTTGCTGAACTGCCTCACACTGAACGAAGGTTAGCTTTTATCACAGAATCATAGAAATTTCGAACTAGAAGAAACCTTAGAGATCATTCAGTTCTTTTGTTTCATTTGGCACAAGAGGAAACTGAAGTCTATAAGGAGTTAAGTGACTTGCTTAAGGTCACTGTGTCATGACCAGGACTACAATGCAAGCCTCTTGATGCCTAGCTCTTTCTATTACTCTGCATAAACTGTTGAATAAAGTAGACTGTCACATAATCCCAGGTCTAATTTCTTGCTTTGAACTGCAAAGACCTACATGTACAAGGATACTGGCTTTCCAATTGCTCCTGGGGATAGCTGCCTCACTTCCTTGACTGTCTAATGAGGAAGCACAGGCATGCTCCAGTGCCAATTTCAACAACCCTCATTTGACAAAGAATGGCCTCTAGGGTAGGAAGTATTTTTTTGAAAATGATGAGTAAGAAGAATATGACGTGGAAGGCAGTGGGCAAATGAACTGAGGAGAAAGTTACTGTAACTTTTCAACCTGTCATTACTTTTAAGAGTTTGAATTTTGCTTGAGATAAAATACTGTCTCCACATTTCACCCAATTCGATGTGTATTCTTTATTGTTATTTTTAAAAATCAGATGCTAGTTTCCAACTTGTTAGTTTTGTTTTTTTACCATTGCAGTTAATTTTTCTAGTTTCCAAACTTCTCTACTTCTCAAAGAATTTTGACAGGTTCAATTTTGTACCAAATAATAACGTGTAAACAGAAATTTCATAAAGGTATTAGGTGTCCAAAGGAATCTTCAAATGAATTATTTTAGAGTATGTACTTTGAGATTAAAGGTTAGTGACAGTACAATGTCATTTAGACTTAGTTCTTAAAATCTTCTTGCTCTTCCCAGGCAAATAATAGTTGTTCATTAGCTTTATTTTCCTGATAACCTTTGATCGCTATTTTTATATTTTATTTCTTCTATTTCAATTTTCAGGTAGAGATCGAAAAGCTGGATTACCATCACTATCTGCCTCTGTTTTTTGATGGGCTTTGTGAGATGACATTTCCCTATGAGTTTTTTGCTCGACAAGGAGTCCATGACATGCTGGAACATGGGGGAAACAAGATACTTCCTGTCATTCCACAGCTCATTATTCCAATAAAAAGTAAGTGAACGGGTGAAAAAAAGAATCACTGGAGTTAGATGATGTTGGTTTTTGACAACTTGCTAATTAAGCAATAAAACATGACAGACTGAGCATATCCTCAGGTTTGACGTAACCCTCAGTAAATTGCTATGATATCAGGCTACATTTCCAGAACCCACGTTACCCGTGCTGCATTGTGGTTTGTCTAGAACTATTCTTATTATATTAAAGAAAGACCTCTGATATAATATGACGGAAAAAGCTAATTTATATTTTTATGGAGTTTGCGTACTTATTGTCTTTTCCCTCTACTATCATAAGGCTCATATTATGAGAAAAATAAAGGATTTAAAATTTAAGATGTACTGTTAAAAATGAGTGTTGAGTATGTATATATGTATGTATATGAGAGAGGAGAGAGAGAGAAGGAAGGAGAAATGCTATTTCTTGTTATCTTTGACTTCCACCAGTAAGTAAAGTAAAGATTTCTTAAGTAAAAATGTCAAACACTTCAAGGTTTTTTTTCAAGTTTTAGCCTATTTTATATTTTTTTTAAAACATAACTCATCAAGGGAAAAAGGATATGACTTTTTTAAACCTTAAAATTTTTTTGCCACATTATATACTTTTTTAACCTTGTGAATAAAGTGACATCAGAATTCTCAATTTTCCATGATTGTACTGATGCTGCAATGCAATGAATTCCATTTTGAAACTTGCTTCCTTGTCTCTGGATTCTCTCCAAGAGAATTATTGCTGACCAGTCAGCCATCCTGTAGACCACTCCCACATCCCCAGTGAGACAGAGAATGAAACCAAAGAGAAGAAGATTGCTACTGGGTGTGAAAGAGTAATATGGAAGAAAAATGGCTCCTTAAGTTGAACCTTATTAAAAAGCAGTTTTCACTCCCCCACATGTATCAACTAAGTGAGGGGTTGCTGTTCTCTGAAAGACTTCTCTAAGGATATATAGTACTGAGTTATATTAAAACCTTTTTCAGGAGTGATTTATCCTCCTTTCTAACAGGTCACAATTTTTGAACAGGTTAAATTCAAGTTGAAAAGCTACATTTCTTAAAGAGTGTACATATACTTCTGTTGAGTGTTTTATTGATAAACAAAAAGGTACCAGAACATTCTCCCCACTGACAATATATTTCCCAGCCTTTTCTTCTTGTGCCTATCAAAAAAGAAAAGGCATTGTATATGAAATATTGAGAGATTTCAACTCTGTGTTTCCCAGCTAAATTAGGCATGTAACTTCTCAGCTTCTTCTCACTGTTTTATGTCTTAGTTCATAGTTCATGGGTTAAGATAGGAAACAGTATAGAGAGTAAATAATGTATCATTTGGGATGTCTGCAATTAAAACTTGACTTGAATTTAAATGACAGTATTGTAAGCAAATAAGCCAATGATAATTGGCTTTTTTCCTACATATTTTATCTCTGTGTTTAAAAATAAGTTAACTGTGGGAAATAGGAAATTTCATTCAGATAGATTCATTCAATAAGTATTTACTAAGAGCCTAGTAAGTTCAAGGAATTATGCCAGATTCTGGGAGAGATGTAAAGATAAGTAAGATTAGTCTCTGTCTTCAAGGAATTTTTAATCCAATAAATTTGAGGGAAAGGGCCAATATAATGATGATGATAGCTGACATCTATATACCACTTTAAAGTTTACAAATGTTATCTCATTTAGTCCTGCAAACTACCCTAGAGGGAGTTAACTCATGTATATACTACTTTTTTAAAAAAAAATCTAAACCTGTTATTTCAATGGGTAGAGAACTCTCTACTGAGAATAGGCTTTCTACCAATGCAGATCGACAATTGTTCTGCAATTTAGAGGGTATCCTACCACTGAGATATTACCTATCTGTCCCAGAGCCCCACAGCGAGTATGTGGCAAAGCTGGAAATTCAGCCCAAGTATTCTAAAAGGTTTATATTTGTTTTATCTGTATGCTTCTAAAATTTTAAATAATGGTGGGAATTAGAGAGGAAATAACTGCATCCAACAATATTTATGTGTTAAACATTAAGTGCCAGTTATGTTCACTGCATGCCAGCTCTCTATCATAAAAGTCTACTCTGTTCTTTAGGATTTGGGAAACACTTTCTTCACAATGACCTTGTGAGGTAGTGAGCACGACAATAATTATTTCCATTCTATAACTGAAGAAAATGAAATTCGGGCAGATGGTTTCACCTCCATGCTAGAGATCCTTTGACCAATGGAAATAATAGAAAATGTCTAGTAAATGTGGCTTGCCCAGGACAATCGACCACACATATGATTTTGTTAATGTTTGGCTCAGGAAGCTTTGTAAAGGTGTCTGTAGGCATTACAAATACTATGTAGGTCTCTAGTGATACATATCAGTATCTAGCTTGATTGTTCTAGCTTCTTGTCCTCTTTATAGATACACAAACACATGGAAAACATTTGCAATCTCTCTCAGGTATCCTGTCTAACAATGAAAAAATGAATATCATTCTCGCACAGTATGAGTGGCATTGCATGTATAAGCAACATCTTCCCAGTAGAATGCTGGGATGTGGCTAACTGATTTAGAAATGCATTGAAGCAGATAACTGGCATAAAATAGAACAGTTATGGTAATCTTCTAGTTCTAAAACATATGCTTCTTTGACCCTTTTGACAAAAAACTAATAATATCATCACATACTTAATGGTAAACATACAATTCATCCATAGAAAACCACTTCTCTCCTAGTTAACTGTCACAAATATAGCTCTGGTAGTTTGAAGTGAGGACTGTCCCAAACCTATTCCCTTACCTCTTCTCAAAGGATACAAGATGGAGATATGCAATGCGGGGAAAGCTGTGAATATGAATTCCAGCTTTATGATCAGCAGGTCTGGAAGACCTTTACAAACACACACACACACACACACACACAGAAGAATATACTTGTTTTAGCTACAGCTTTTGGTGATATCATTGACTACCAAATTTATATCTTCATGTGTCTATGTATGTGAATGTTTTAGTGCGGTTTTAAGCCATAAACAAAAGCATTTATAGCTTAAAACTGCCCTGAAACTTTTGAGACAACATTTTTGAGACATCATACATAGTGTATGTGTACATATAAATGCCTAAATACACATATGTTTGTATACATGTACCATACACATATATACATACCTACATACATATCTATACATACCAAAATAATTGGATACTCCTCCATGATCAGGCCAACTAGATTCAATTGATACATGGTTAATTGCTTTTGATACTTTATTTTTAAATGATTGACAATATTAGACTGACCATGCCAGAGCTAAATATTTAATAGTTAATTACTGTTCTGAATGCCTCCAGTTCCTTCTTCCTCCAGCTTACACCATACACCATTGCCTGCTATGTCATTGAGACATAGACATAGGTCGAAGTTAATGATACTTTTTAATACATATACATATATAAAATATATATATATCATATATGCTACATGTGATGAAATATTTTGTGTATAATTGTTGAATAATTTGCTACTTTGCATTTTCAGCTTAGTTATTCTATGTCAAAATAAGTCAGGTCTTTTAAAAATCCAACTTGTAAATTCATTTACGGGTTTCAGCTTCAGAAGTTAAATCCTCTGGGGGTATTGACATCACCAAAGGCTCCTAGATTAATCAGGAAGTTTAGCAAAGAAGTAGAAATTTCTTAATTCTTGAAGTCTCAGAAATAAAGACTCCTATAGGAAAAACGAAAGAGCAGTAGAAAGAAAGATTTACTCTGAAAGATGTAGTTTCAGTCCAACTTTTCTAAAAACCCAAGGGAGAAACTGACCAGGAACTCTTCCGACCCTATGGTTTTCAACAGAGTGAGCAGTAAGGTTCTGTTAACCTGGAATTACCAAGGGACCTTGACCGTTTGAAAGGAAGAAGGAAAGGGCTTTTTTTGTGGGAGAAGAGAGTAAATCACAGAAGCTAAGATTTGGAAGGATTAAAAGAGAAGATCTCATACCTGAGAAGGAATCCCCTCTATTACATTGTTGGCAAGTGATCATCCAGCATTCTCATGAAAACCTCCTGTTTATGGGGAGTCGCTGTTTTATGGTAGCTCATTTCACTTTTGGATCACATTGATTATTAGGATTTTTTTTTTTTAGTACTTCAAGTCTTTGCTTTTCAGCAATTTCCATGCATTCATTGATCTTAGTTTGGTCCTCTGGGGCCAGGCAAAGTAAATCTAATCCCTTTTCCATTCAAACCATTCAAATGCTTGAAGGTAATTATAATGTCCCCCATAAGTCTAAGAAAAAGCTAGACATCCCCATTTATTAGAAAATATACTGTGTTGCTAATAGTTTCTTTGATCTATGTTTTGATGTAGTTTGATTCATCATCCATTTACCTGAAAATTTGAATTAGCTATCTTTTAAAAAATAAGTATTAACTTTTCTTTCACCTAAAAAAGGACTGATGTGCAAATTATTTTAGTTACCAGACCTGAAACCCAAGCTAGGGTATATTTCTGGCCGTGCTGCCCTAGCAAGCAAAACTGATTAATGTGCCACTGGCAGAAATGAAATAAGGAAAGGCAAAGTCAGGGAAAGTAGCTAACCATCTTTTTAGGATTTATTCCAACTTGCAACACTGACAGAAATGCCATATTGTACACACACTGCAATAAAATGTGTCCTCTTAGGCATTAACTGCAGAGGTGCTAAGGATATCCTTGCATTGCATGCATAAAGTGTACTGGAAATAAATAGCTGATATTTGGATAGAGCCCTAAATTTTACCAAGCACTTTATGTGTTATTTGATTTGCTCCTTGCAACAACCCATGAGGTTCTTATTGTAAGTATTGCTACCCCATTTGACAGGGGTTTTTTGCGTTTTACTCTAAATCCCAGGATCCTAGAAGTCCTCAGTGATCTCTTCCTTCAATGTTCACTTATTACATTTAACTGCTATTGTCATACGGTTAAGCACTTTGATATTTAGTAACTTTGTTGATTTCTTGCAAATGAGATTGCTATCTTCTGGGCAGGTTTCATCCATTACAAGGAATACAGGACAGGAAAAATTTAGACTTGATAAATAAATATCCCTTGAGTTCAGATGCTATAGCATTCCCCCATCTCTCTCAGGTGTGGGTGACTCCTAGTTCCACTGGTAGAAATAGAGCACTAACAACTCTAAACTCCAATTATGGAACCAGATTGCAAGTACTCCACTCTTAGGGAAGATGGCCATCTCATGCTGTAATCTTGTATGTCTTCTCCCTCTTACTGCCAAGATATTTATATTCACAACCTCCATTTTCTTATGGACCACTCATCCTTCAATTCCATGACCCCTCTGGTTTTTATCCCCAACACTCTTTAAAAGCTGACTCTCTCTCCGACATTACCAGTTATCTCTTTCTTGACAAATGTAATGGTATTTATTTCACTCTTCATTTTCTTTGATTTTTCGGTAGCTTTTGACATAACCAACGATAGTCTCCTCTCCTCTGCTTTTTTCTTCCCCTGTCTTCTCTGACGTTGTTCTCCCTTGCTTCTCCTACCACTCTGACCATGCCTTCTTATTCTCTTTTTCTAGTTCATCAACCATATCATGACCCTTCACTATGGATGTTTCCCAGGGCTCTGTCCTGGACCTTCTTTTATTCTCTCACTGCTCTTATAACTTGGTGACTTTATCTGTTCCCCTGGGCTTAATCATCATTTCCATGAAGATGACTTCTAGATCAGCTTTTTCCTCCCTAGCCCATCTCTTGAGATTTAGTCACATATCACCTGTTGATATGTCTGTTGGATATTTCAGACTGTTTCCTGTAGTCGCATATGTCCCATAGTACCCCCAATTCAACATGTCCAAAATTTACCTCATTATCTTTTCCTCTAAATCCAATCCTCTTCCTAACTTCCCTCTTTTTGTCTAAGGTAGTAATAAATTCATAACTTCTAGGCTACCCTCAATTCCTTATTCTTATCCCACATACCCAATCAGCTGCCAAATCTTGTCATTTTTAACTCTTCAAAATGTTTCATATCTGTTGCCTTCTCTCCACTTAGATGGATATAACCCTATTTTAGGCCCTCATCATCCAGATCTAATATGGAGTGTTCCAAAAGTTTTAGTGCAGTTTAAGCTACTCTATTTGGCTTTTAAAATCCTTCAAAAACTAGAACATTTCCAACTTGATTACACCTTAATCCCCTTCTTGCATGATATAGCATAGTCAAACTGGTTTTCTTTCTTTTTTTCATATACTTTTTCTCATACTTCTCTTTCCCTATCTCTATTCCTTTGCATTGACTGTCCCCCATAACTAGAATGAACTCCTTCATCACTTCCACCTCTTAGGATCCCTTATTTCCTTCAAAACTCTATTCAAGCACTACCTTCCATACAATACCTTTGATGATCAACTCAACTGAAAGTGCCTTCCTCTTCCCCTACTTTATCTTACATTTCTCTTGAATTTATTTTGTGCATACTTCTATTTATGCCATCTTTCCTATAGAAGGTAAGCTCCTTGAGGGTGGGCACTGTTTCCTTTTTGTCCTTGTATTCACAGTGACAGGTACATAGGAGATGCTTAATAGACACTTGCTGATTGATTAGTTGATGAATTCAGTCTGCTCCTCTTTCAGACTTCCCTATTCTTCTTGGTCACGCTGCTTTCTTTTAGTCATTTGGTCATAGCTCTCAGTTTGTAAGCTTTGAGTCATCCCTGATTCTTTTCCCCTTCCCTTGCTCCCTGTGCACAGACTTACTTTTAGCAGCTGCTCTTTTTCTCTGCTCTGGCCAGCATGGCCTTGGTGACTCCTACTGCCATCTGCTTCATTTACACCAAATGAAGTGCTCCTCCTTCTGCTGGGCCTACGTGATGTGATGTTCCTGCTGCCTGCAGCAACTGTGCTAGCTTCTGGTAAATGCCAGTGTACATTGAACCTAACAGCCCCCGCCCATCACAGTCACTCAGCCCTGGCCATTGACAATTGCCCTAGGAAGGGAGACAGTGTTAGTGAACCTACTGTGGTTAAGGTCATCTTTGTTCTTGGATTAGAAGGAAAAAACCCAGCTTTGATAGACAAGAGGAAGTTCAAATATATCTAACAATTACATGATATTTAACAGTCTAAGAATTTTAAAAAGAACAGTTTCAGATTTAATGGAAAAATGTGAATTTCAGGATAATGATTTAAGCCTCCACAGCACTTGAGTAGGTGTCGTTGGCTCACGCACGTGTGCGCCAGTACACGTCATAATAGAGTCACAGGCAGCATCACGCTCAGCCCTCCATCACTACCAAAGGCTCACACGGGAACCACAGGTCTAGAGCAGAGCAGATATAACTGTTACCAAAACCTTTGTCCCAGAACTTACTGCCATCTGCAGAGACAGACCTACTGTTCTTCTCTACCAACCATTATACTCACAGGGAGGCTTAACCTGTAATCTGCGAATTTAAAAAAAAGTATAACCTTGTTTCAATATAATTGATTTCCTTTATAATATCATGTATTTAATTTTATGCATTTTTGAGATTTTTTTAACTTTTTAGATCCAAATTTTCTTTCTTCCTTTACTCTTTCACCCATTGAAAAGGCAAATATGATACCCATTATACATATGAACACATAGAAAACATTTACATATCAGCCATACTGTCCCCCCAAAAGCATGAAAAAATAAAGTTAAAAAATATGTTTTATCCTGCACTCAATTTTATACACTTAAAATATTGTTCTTAGAAGGGGTCTCCACAAGACTGCTGAAAGACTCTGTGACAGGTAAACAAAAAACTGTTAAGAACCCTTACTCTAAGAAAATAACTCAGTAAATCCTCTGCTCAGGGAGATATCTGCCACTGGTGTGGAGGAGAAAGCCTCTAATCCTGGCCCCTTAAGATTGTGATGGAAAAGAGTACAGTGCCATAAAATTAGCATTGTTTGCCTGAAATAAAAGCTTTTTACCCAAAAAACAATCCCCTCCTTACAGTCATGACTGCCTGTTCTCCTACCTCCAGCTTCAGTTCCTCACATGGATTGTGATGAAGTCGGATGTTATCATTAAATGGTTACACCAGCCATATTCTGGCTAGCACCAAAGTCCACTTTCATGTCTTAACTCTAATTACCATTTCATGTGACTATCCCATGATCTTGTCAATGGAACACTGTATCGATTGGGACTGCCCCTGCTCTCTGGATGCCTCTTACTCTTCCCCTAATTTATGATTCAGAGTCTGCTGTGTTTTGCCCCTTTCACCTATTTCCACATTATCACATTTTTCCAGATCATTTCAACCTCTCCTTAGTCCCTATTTTCAGTCACGAATGCCTTCAAGAATGCTAGGATTTTTGTTAACAAATTCCCCTCCATTCCAGATTTCTCCCTCTGATATTGTTTTATTTTCTTTTACTCACAGACTCTTAGTTTTCTGTAGAAGAATTCTTATAAATGCCCCTGACACACCAGTCTAGGAAGCAAAATCTGTATATCTTGTACTCCTCTGCCATTTTCTGACCATCACCAGGAAAACTCTTCTCTTCATTTTTGTCTCTCTCATGTACTGATTCCAAGGTCACCCTCCCTTCAGTATCTGGATCATCATCTTATTTTCATCCTCAGTCCCTGTCCTCATTCCTAGGAGATTCAGAATTCCCTTTTATGTCCAATAAGACATCCTGGCCTCTTAGTTCATCAGACTTCTTAATTTTTTTGGTCTAAATATATTCTGGCTGTGTATGTAGAAGAAGCGGTACACCCATCCTCTTGAGCTCCCTCCACTAGTTTCCTGACTGAAGAAGGAGGGACGCTTCCATCAGGTTCCCTCCACCAGCCTCCTGCCTGAGTCCTCTGACTCTCTCTACCATTCACCTGTCTCTGCCTTCCAGGAAGGAAGAGAATGCCATTCCACTGCACTACTTTTGCCGTTTTTTTTGACTGATCCTCCCCATGCAGCTACATCTCCTCACTATGAGAATGATGGGACACAGAAGACTAAGATGAGATATCTAGAAGGTAGGGTAGTCCATAGTGTCAAATGCCAAAGGGAAGTTAAGAAAAATTAAAACAGAAAAAAGGCCATTGGATTTGGCACTAAGGTCACTAGTGACCTTGTATAAAGTTGTTTCAAAAGAGTAGTAGAAACAAATGCCTGATTGAAAAGGTCAGAGGAATGAGTGAGTGATGAGGAAGCGAAAGCAGTGTAGACTTCTCTTTCTAGGAGCCTGGCCCTGAAAAGGAGAATATAAAATGTCATGGTGTGAGGAGGTGACATTGTTGAAGAAAGGTATGAATTTTGTTTTGGGTTTGGGTTTGGTTTTGTTTTTTTTCAGTTGAGGTGAACAATGGTTATAGGATAAAGAGAAGGAGTTAGTAGAAGTCTTAGATATAAAGAAATAGAATAGTTGAAACAAAGCTTTTTCTGACCTAAAGTACTCTTTGTAACTTTTGGATTCACTTGAATTTGTCCCACTTCCTATTCCTGTTAAAAGTCAGGTCAAGCTGAGGCATGGTGCCAGGATCAGAGCCTACTTCAAAGTCAAGGCCCATTGCCAAAGGAAGTCAGTCTGGGGAAGCATGGGCAAAGAGAGATGTAAGATTATTGAAAAGGATTAGACCAGGAAATGGAGCCAGAAGCCAGGAAAAACAGAAAATCTTGATGGGGTTATCCAGGGTTGGGCCAAGTTTGCTGTTGAGCTAGCAATGCAGTGCATTTAGTGCACTCTGTTATTACCTGAAATCTCATTTTACTTGTGTCCTATCTATGCCTGACTGTGTCCCATAAATCATTCCAGCATTATATCTGAGTGTTTATAATTTTCATTATTTGAGAAGAAAATTTTGAAGTGCTTATTCTTTTTGTTGTCATGAAGGGATTATATTCATGTAAATTTTATTTTTTTTCTTTTTTTTTTTAAATAAATTTATTTAACTTTTTACATTCATTTTCACAAGATTTTGGGTTCCAAAATTTTCTCCCCCTTTGTCGCCTCCCCCCTCCCCGATACACTG